>CM035142.1:102278318-102988318 GCA_020205605.1 Panax ginseng | reverse complement strand
ATATTTCTTACTGGGCTAGTTGAACTCACGCTTTCTTTCACTGTTCTCTTCAGGAAATGAGAACGTAGCAGGGACGAGTCAGGGAACGGAGTGACAGTCCAGATGATAGCATTAGTAGTCCTCACTATTCTGTTAGATAGTGTGACAATAAATGTATTGAGGACTTCGTTACTGGTCTTCCCAAGGTTTCCCAAGGCATAGATGCAATTTGGGTCATTGTTGATAGATTGACCAAGTCTGCTCATTTCTTACCAATACGAGAAATTTATACACTTGAACGTCTTGCTCGTATGTACATAAACGAGATTGTAAGATTGCATGGTATGCCAGTATCCATAGTTTCTGATCGAGACCCAAGATTCATTTCACGATTTTGGGTTAGTTTGCAAAAAGCTATGGGCACGGATTTACGATTTAGTTCAAAGATATCATCCTCGCAGACGGACGGACAATCGAGAGGACTTTTCAAACTCTTCAAGATTTATTAAGACTCGCTTCCTTGATTTCAAGGAAGTTGGGACAAGTTCTTACCGTTGGTGGAGTTTTCATACAACAACGATTATCAAGCAAGTATTGGCATGGCTCCATTCGAGGCGTTGTATGGAAGAAAGTGTCGTTCTCCAAAGATGTTGGGATGAGGTGGGTGAAGCAACGTTGTTGGGACCGTGAGTTGGTACGTATGACTACTAAAAGATTCAAACGATCCGACAACGATAAAAACCTCACAAGATCGACAAAAGAGTTATGCTGATCTTCATCGAAAGGACGTGAAATTCGATATTGGAGATCATGTGTTGTTACGTGTTGCTCCATGGAAAAGAGTTACGAGATTTGGAAAGAGAGGAAAGCTCAATTCTCGATTCATTGGCCCATTTTTAATCCTCGATCGGATAGGAACTGTGGCCTATAGACTCGCTTTACCGCCAAGTATGTCTCATGTTCATAACGTTTTTCACATATCCATGTTACGTAAATATGTGGAAGACCTGAACCACATTATTGAGTTGGAACCGGACAAAATAGCGGAAGATTTAACGTATGAAGAGGTTCTTGTTCAGATCATGGATAAGAAGGAACATATTCTACGCTCCAAGGTTATACCTCAAGTCAAAGTTTTGTGGAGAAACCACTATGTTGAGGAAATGACCTGTGAGTTAGAATCTGAAATGAAATCAAGGTATCCTTATCTCTTCGACATACTGTGTATGTACCCTAATTTCGAGGGCTTAAATTTCATAAGAGGGAGATTCAGAAGACCCCACTTTTTTGAATAAAATGAATTTTCTATAATTATCATTTTTGAATATTATGGAATGAATTTGATATAATAGTTGTAAAAGATTTATAAATTTTGCAAAGTATGCAAGTTGTCATATTATATTCGATTGGTTGGCCTGAAAATATTCTTTTGTCGAGGAATATACGCATTTACTCAGACAATCATTAGTGACCCCACAACGGAATTATCATTTGATCGAGAAAATGACAAAATATTTTATTGAAAATAACGGCGAAAGTTTTACCGTTAATACTGTTGAACTACTCGGTAGTAAAAGTACAGTAATACGCGTGGTTGCATAATAGCACACGGTAGTAATTATTGATGCTTACGTGAGAAGTCACTCAATTTTGCTTATTATTTGGATCCTCATTTACCCATTTTTATTAATAATTGGTAGAAAGTTGTGTAAATATTATGGGACCCACATGTGATTAAGAGATGTTAGGGGGAGGGGGACACGTGGGACCCACATTGAAAGAAAGAAAATGGGTGGGGAGGGAATCTTGAAAATTTGCTACGGTGGTGGTTTTTTTTCAAATAACATGTGATAATATATATATTTATATTTTATTTTATTTTATTATATAATTATAAATATAATATATTATAAAGATTTTGCTTTAATTATGAACCGTCAGATTAAAGTAAATCAATCTTGACCGTTCCTGAGTTAGTTACTATGCAGTCCATTTTTTTATAAATAGAAGCTCATTCCTTCATTATTTTCTTACGAATTCACTGAACTCTAGAGAGAGAAAATTATAGAGAGAAAGAAGAAAAGTTTTCTCATACTTAACTACTCTTATATTAGGTTCTTTTTACTAGTAAGGATATTATTTATTTTATATTCGAAAAGAACTTCATTATTCCATTTCTTATTTATTCTCGTTGAATAACTCAGATCTGCAAGCTACCCTATACTTGGTGACATTCTTCTATTATTTCATCTTTATTATTCTGCTTTGAATATCCTGCTCGTGTGTTTTTACAGGACTGGTTAAAATCTTTATTATTATTCATTGGAACATCCATGCTCGTGTGTGTTTTACACCGACCGGTTAAAATCTTTATTATTATTCTTTGGAATATCACATGCATGCGTTTTTACGTTGGATTCGGGTTCCATTATTTAGTATTACATTGGAATAACTCGTCTGCGTAATACCGCATGCATGGTGATTTTTGTTGTTATTCCATTCTTTATTATTCATTGTTGAACATCACGTTTGGTGCAATTTAATTTCACCGACTGGTTCCGTTATTTATTATTTTGTTGGAATAACATGTCTATGCGAAGTACCGCATGCATGGTGATTTCTTTTGTTATTCCATTCCTTATTATACTCAGTTGGTTAAAGTTTTAACTTCTATACTCCATGAAATTAGTAGAATATCCTTGATATTTGCGCTTCATCCAATATCTTTTCATGGAAATATTCTTTTGAGCATTCTTGAATTTTACACCACAAAATAATATCTTGTTGACAATTGGGACGTTATTGGTTCCTGGACAAATTAATTCTTGAACTTGTTTTATTGAATTCATATATCATTGTCATCATCCTCATGTTTATATTATGTTGAAAGTCATATATGGCCTGTAGTGCATAGATGGACTTGGTATGATTATGACCAGGGATTATTCGGTATAATCATGACCGTAATGTTACAAATGATGTGGTAAAAGTCCTCATTGGCCCGTAGTGCATTGATGGACAGTTGTTGGCATGATCATGACCATTGATGAATACACAAATATCCTCGCCCGAAAGGTGCATGGAATTTGTGGTCGTGATCCCTAATGAATATCCTCGTAGAAGTGCGGGGATGATGTGGATAATTTATTTAATGAGTCTCAAATGATAAAAGTGATGAAAAACTTTTAAATCATAAAAGATAGTAGATTTTATTCTCTACTGACTCTTTTTAATGGATTGCTTTGTTCCGCCACAGCTTAAACTTGATGTCTATTATATTTTATCAGTTTAATATTGTTGGAGACTAATGATAATTTATTCTGCATTATCTTAGTTATAATATTTCTTGCTGGGCTAGTTGAGCTCACCCTTTCTTTCACTGTTATCTTCAGGAAATGAGAACGTAAGCGGGAACTAGTCTGGGGAGCGGAGTGACAAATCCGGATGATAAGATTAGTAGTCCTCACTATTCTGTTAGATAGTGTGACAATAAATGTATTGAGGACTTATTTGTATTTGAATACTGTCTAGATGACAATATTTGAGTTAAAACTCTTGTATTATGTTTTGTCGTATCTTACACGACTGTTGTATAATTAAGTTGTATTTGACTTTTGTACCATGTAAGTGGCGACCCAAGATGGGTGATGTATACCTAATTTTGGGGGCGTCACATAGATCATAAAACCTATTATCTTCTATGATTTAAAAAGTTTATCATCAATTTTATCGCTGAGACTCAACTTAATAAATAATCCACATCATCGAATCATCCCGCACTACGGCCAAGGATATTCTTTAAGATCACAACCTTAATTATCCATGCACTACGGGCCAAGGATAATCGTGTTTTCATCAACGGTCATGATCATGCCATAAAACAATTCATCTTTGCACCCTTGGCCGAAGAGAACCCATGCACATGATCATACCAAAAACTGTTCATCATTGCACTACGAGCCAATGAGAATTTTTACCACATCATTTATAATATTACGGTCATGATTATACCGAATAATCCCTGGTCATAATCATACCAAGTCCATCTATGCACTACAGGCCACAGATGACTTTCAACATAATATAAGCATGAGGATGATGACAATGATATAAGAATTCAATAAAACAAGTTCAAGGATAATTTTTAAAGATTTATAAATTAATTTAACCAGGAACCAATAACGTCCAAATTATCAACCTGATACTGTTTTGTAGTGTAAAATTCAAGAATACTCAGAAGAATATTTCCATGAAAAGATACTGGCTAAAGTGCAAATATCAAGGATATTCCACTAATTTCATGGAGTATAAAAGCCAAAACTTCAACCAACTGATTATAATAAAGAATGGAATAATAAAAGAATTCACCAGGCATGCGATAATCGCATGCATAAAAGTGTTATTCCAACAGAATAATAAATAATGGAACTAGGTCATGCGTAAAGCATGCATGTGATATTCCAAATGTAATAATAAATAATAGAACAAAGTCATGCGAATGCACCGATAGGATATTCCAATAGAATAATAAATAATGGAACAAGGTCACGCCAGAAACCACGCATGTGATATTCCAACAGTAATAATAAAGAATGGAATAATAAGAATTTCACCATGTATGCAAAAGATCTTGCATGATAGGTTATTCCAACATAATAATAAAGAATGGAATAATGTAAGAATTTTACCAAGTATAGGGTAGTCCCGTGATACAAAAGTTATTCCAATGTAATAATAAAGAATGAAATAATGTAAGTTCTCTTCATGAATACAAAAGAAATAATACCCCTTACCTTGAAGAAACCGGATATGAGAGTAGTGAAGAAGAAGGTATACTTTTCTTTCTTTCTCTTTTATTTTCTCTCTCTAGAGTTTCAAATAAATTGTAAGAAATAATGAAGGAATGAGCTTCTATTTATAGAGAATGGATTGAATAAGAATTAATTCATTGAACTATCCGAGATTGATTTACTTTTTAAGCAGATATCCATAATGATTTACTATACAAGATTAATAAAATATTCTAATAAAATAAAAAATTTTAAATAAAATATAATATATTCTTTTTTATAATCTAATAAAACGAATAACTTTATAAAAGTATTCATTTTATATATAAAAATTTACTATGCAAACACTATGCATAATAAAATAAAATATATTTTATTTAAAATCTAATAAAACAAATAACTTTATAAAAGTATTACATTTTATATAAAAAGATTTTACTACGCAAACACTATGCAGCACTATACAAATACTACGCATAATAAAATATAATATATTCTATTTATAATCAAATAATACAAAACTTTATAAAAGTTTTTCATTTTTATATAAAAGTTTTCGCTTTTATTACATTTATAATAATAATAAAATAAAACTTATCACCTTTATTATAATTCACAATATTAATCGACCGTGTCGTTCCTGTGAAAGAGGAGGCTTTCCAATAAGGATTTCTCCTATCATTGGCGTGCAATTAGATTATCTAACCTCTCCTCGATGTAACTTCTGACATCGTTAATATTGCAAATAATAATATTAATAACTTTTGTCGTCTCAATTATTGATTTAATAATATATAAAATATTGACAATAATTGAATCAAATAACGTGAGATCTTATACAACAATTACAAAGAATAATAATTGAACAAAACCGAGTGACTTCTCACGTAAAGATCAATAATTAATACCGTATACTACTATACAACCACGCCAGACATCATGACTTTACTACTGAGTAGTTCAACAAGAAATTAATTCAGAATACTTTCGCCGTTAAAATATATTTTATCGTTTTTCTCATTTCGACAAGAATTTTTCATTTGGGGTCCACCAATGATCACGCGCCAAGTTATACTGAATATTCCTGTTAAAACGAATATTCCCCGACCAGTAGAATATTTTTTGACAACTTACATACTTTTCAAAATTTATAAATATTACCCACAACTATAACATTATCTTAAATCCACACCTTAATATTCAAAAAAATATTTCGAGAAAATTAATCTTTATTTATAAAATTTGGGGTCTTACACCTTCAACTAATTAAAAGAAAGAAAAGGAAGTTAGGCATTGAAAGAAGAAAAGAAAAATTTAAGTAGAAGAATTTGTATTTTCCTCCGAGATGCACTAAAAAAGGCACCCATTTGCTGCAAATTGAAACACACCATCATAATATCAGAAATTCTTCCTCTATAATATTGTGAGTATTTCTTTTGAGTATAAGAATACTTTGAGTGTAGCTTTTAGTGCAAGATTTTCTCAGGATAATATCCGATATTCCAAGTCAGGTTTAGTTTTTAATAAGGTAAAGGATGTTATTTTCTTTCAATATTCATAAAGGATATTATTCTATTTCAATACTCGTAAAGGATATTATTCTATTTCAATACTCGTAAGAAATATCATTTTCTTTCATACTCCATATTATGTAAGTGATATTATTTTATTTCATATTCCTAAATTTAAACTTACTATGGTAAGTATTGCTTCTATAATTCCTGAAATGATTAAAAATTCCTTAAGTTTTGTGCTTCATCTAATATCATTTCACTGGAATATTGGTATGAACTCTCTTATTAAATTTTAATCTTTTTATGTCGGGGTACTATTCATACAATACTATTCATATTGTACTATTCATGAGTATTGTTCACAGCAGAATTTAATTTTCTTTTTTGTCCAAATTATTTTTGATACATGAATATCATTCTTGAATTTTACTCTACAATTGGTTATCATGTTGATAATTTTAGACATTTTGAACTCTAGATAAATTGAATTATAAATCTCTAATATTTATCCTTGATCTCACTTGATTGATTCTTTATATCATTGTCATCATCCTCATGCTTATATTGTGGTGAAAGTCATCTTTGGCCCGTAGTGCAAAGATGGATTGTTGATTAGTATGATTATGATCAGGAATTATGTATTGGTATAATCATGACCTTAATGTTATAGATAAAGGTTTGTGGTGAAAGTCCTCTTTGGCCCGTAGCGCATAGAAGGACAGATGTATGACATGATCATGACCACTGGTGATACAAACGAATATCCTTGGCCCGTAGTGTATTTATAATTTGTTGATTTATTTATTGATTGGTGTTACAAGGATAAAATATTGATGATTGAATTTTAAATCGTAGAAGATAGTAGACACCATGCTCTACTTGACTCTTCTAATGGATTATTTGTTCCACTGTAGTTGTTGATCTAAAACTTGTTGTCTATTGTATTCTATTAGATTTTTCCCTGTTGAAGACTAAGGATAATTTGTTTTTCATTATCTTAGTCATAATATTCTTTAATGAACTAGTTGAGCTCACCCTTTTCCTTTTGGTTCCATTGTTCTTCTCAGGAGGCGAGAATGTAGCTGTGACTAGTCGTGGAGTGGAGTAATGGTCCAAGATGGTTATTATATTCGTCCTCACTATTTTGTAAAATAGTGTGACAATATTTATAATGAGAACTTTATTTGAGTTTGGATAATGTCTTCGAGACAATATTTGTATTGAAACTCACAACTTATGTGTTGTCGTATTTTGCACGATAATTATATAAATGAAGTTTGTATTTGAATTCTGTACCATGTATTTGGCGACTCAGAATGGGTTATGTTGACCTATTTTAATTGGGGGCGTCACATCAATTGTGAAGAAGAATTATGTCAAAGGCCAAGGACAACGACAACGACCGACTATCAGTGTCACTATCAGCTCTGTTAGTCAGTCTACTCAATCCTCTTGCCATCCAACGCTGCACACTCCTAATTTACTCAATAATAAAAACCTAAATTAAATCATATAAACCTATTAGGTCAAATATAATTATCTTCACTCAAAATCCTAAATCGTCCTACAAACCTGTCGGAAGAAAAACACAAAATGAGTCAAATAACCAATACAGATAAATATATACAAAAGATGCAAAACAAAAATACGGAATCAACTGACAAAATATTGAACAAGGCCTCAATCATAAATACCGGCTATAATATAATCTCCAAAGTCTGAATAGAATATATCTGAATCAACAGAATTAACGAAACAAAAAGAAGGCTGAATCAAAGTGGCTAAGTGGTTATTTCATACTAAGCTCGGAACAAAACACAAATTAATATGCCTCGTCACATAGGCAAGTCAAAATAATGTCACACGGGCAAATCACACATTAGACCACAGATCCAAATGCATTCAAATCGGAAACAGAAATTAGGTCGACCTATACACGTATAATACGTCGTGAATTTCATATACACAGCAAACAAAAATGATACGTCGTGAATTGATCACACCGCCATAAAAAATGACATGTCTCGGTGCTAAGATGACATGCATGTGGTACTCTGTTAGTGTTTATGCCCTTGAGGCCAATTATTTGATATAATTTCTTAACATTTTGATATTATATTTGATTCTATAAATGAATTATTTTATTATGGATATATTTATTGTGTTATATAAATGTTAGCATAATAAAAGTCCTTAGAATAATGATACAAATTATATAGCTTCAAGTATGTGACTTGAACATGAGATTATATAATTAAAATTAGTATTATTCCTCTTAAATGTCCCTAGTCAAGTATCATTGTTAATGGGACAACAATGATACATTGAGACTAGTATGTGGATTGACTGATGACCAAATTTCATTGGTCATAAATATATGAGATATCGAGTCAATGCACAGGTACATGTTGAGAACGATGTAATGGGATGTACTCCACGGCGAGAATTCTACGTGGAGCATTATGCAAAGTGTCATTAACGATTCTCATAGTGACAATGATGTAATGATCCTCCGACCTAAAATCACTATATTACTACACGAGAATTTATGTAAGACCCCAACCTTTATGAATAAAGATGAATTTTTTTCTATAAATATCATTTTTGAATAATTATGGTGTGGATTTGTTATAATATTATAGTTGTGGATATTATTTACAAATTTTGCAAAGTAAGCAAGTGGTTATATACTATTTGAATGGTCTGGGAATATTCATTTTAACAGGGAATATTCGTACGACGGCGCAATCATTGGTGGACCCCACAATAGAATTATTATCGGAGTTAGAAAGCATGTAAATATCTTTTTATAAAAATAACGGCAAAAATTTTACCGTTAATCGTTGAAACAACCGATGATAAAAAGTGCGAAGAATACGCTGTGGTTGCATAGTAGACACCAGTATTGATTATTGATGCTTACGTGTGAAGTCACTCAGTTTTGTTCAATTATTGTTACAGTAATTGCTGCATAGTATCTCACGTTATTAATTCAATTATTGTTACAATATTTTATATTATTAAATCAATAATTGAGGTGACAAGTTATTCATATTATTATCTGCATAATTAACAATGTCTAGAAAGTTCTGTCGAGGAAAGGGGTTTGGTCACCTAATTGCGCACCAATAGGGAGAAATCCTTATCGGAAAGCCCCCTCTTTCCTGGGAACGATCTAGTTGTTAATATTGCGATTTATAATAATGATGAATAAATGTTGTTAAAAATATTGAGGAGATTTTTATGAAGTATTTATTGTAAATTTTGCTTATTATTTGGACCCCTATTTACCCATTTTTCAAAATAATCGGTAGAAAGTTTTTCAATATAATAAAGGTGGGTCCACATGTGGGGGCCACATGTGAGGCCCACTAGAAGAAAAATGAAGTGGGGGGAGGGAAATGAATCTGATTCACGGGGGGTGATGGAAATGAGTACTATTATTATATGTTTATATATATAATATAAGTGTGTGTGTGTGTGTGTGTGTGTGTGTGATTATGATATATATATATATATAACTTATGTGTGGGAAAGGGAAGAAGCCTGCAAATTCAAATCATCCGCGAATCTTTCGGTTGTTCATCCATGAGAAGGAAGAGAAAAAAAAATACTGTTCACCCATGATTTTTTTTTCAAATAGTATCCTTCCATTCTCCTATAAATAGGATGTTTAGTTAGAATTGAAAATTACACCAGAATCAGAGAATTCTTCTTCTATAATATTGAGCGTATTTTTTTCGAGTTTTAGAAAGCTTTGAGTATAGAAAACAGTATAAGTTTTCTTCAAGAATATCCCCGCTATACCAGTTAGAATACTCTTCTTTTCAAGGTAAGGGATATTAATTTTATTCAGTATTCGTAAGAAATAATATTTTCTTTCATACTCTGTAGTATGTAAATAATATTATTTCGTTTCAGATTTCGAATTCTACACTCATTTTGTTAAAATTTTGGCTTCTATACTCCATGAAATTAGTAGAATATCCTTAAAATTTGCATTTCATCCAGTATCTTTTCATAAAAATATTATTCTGAGCATTCTTGATAAGTTTTAACTTTTTTATGTTAGAGTACTATTCACGGGGTACTATTCCTAAATTACTATTCACAGGGTACTATTCACTCTGGTACTATTCACATGGGGCACTATTCATGACAAAAATTAATTTTTTTTCGGTCCAAATCATTTTTGTTACAATATTATTCTTGAATTTTACTCTACAAAGTAGTATTATGTTGACAATTTGGACATTATTAAATTCTTGATAAATTAAATTATAAATCTTTAAAAATTTATCATTTGCTTTCTTTTAATTGAATTCTTATATCATTGTCATCATTCTCATGCTTATATTATGATGAAAGTCATATGTGACCCGTAGTGTATAGATAGACTTGGTATGATTATGACCAAGGATTATTCAGTATAATCATGACCGTAATATTACAAATGATGTGGTAAAAGTCATCATTGGCCCGTAGTGCATTGATGGACAGTTATTGGCATGATCATGACCATTGGTGAAAAAACAAATATCTTTGGCCCGTAGTGCATGGATAATTTGTGGTCGTGATACTAATGAATATCTTTGGCCCGTCGTGCATGGATAATTCAGTGATGTGGATTATTTATTAAGTTGAGTCTCAACGATAAAATTGATGATAAACTTTTTAAATCATAGAAGATAGTAGATATATGCTCTACTTGACTCTTCTAATGGATTGCTTGTTCATTATGATTAAACTTGATGCTTATTATATTTTATCGGTTTAACTTTGTGAAGGCTAACGATAATTTATTTTACATTATCTTAGTCATAATATTTCTTACTGGGCTAGTTGAGCTCACCCTTTTGCTTTAATTGTTCTCTTCAGGAAATGAGAATATAGCTGGGACTAGTCGGGGAACGGAGTGACGGTCCAGATGGTAGCATTAGTAGTACTCACTATTCTATGAAATAGTGTGATAATAATTGTAATGAGGACTTATTGTGAGTTTGAATACTGTCTAGAAGACAACATTTGTATTAAAACTCACAGCATATATTTTCTCGTATCTTACACGACAGTTGTGACGCCCCTAAAATAGGTATACATCACCTATTATGAGTCGCCAAATACATGGTACAAAATTTAAATACAAACTTAATTATACAACTGTCGTGTAACATACGACAAAACATAGCTGAGAATTTTGAAACGAATATTGTCTTCTAGACAGTATTCAAACATAATGGAGTCCTCATTACAATTATTATCACACTATCTACGGAATAAGTGAGGACTACTAATGCTATCATCCGACCATCACACCGCTCCCCTCGACTAGTCCCCTCGCTACGCTCTCATTTTCTCAAGAGCGATGAAAGAAAGGTGAGCTCAACTAGCCCAAGAAGAAATATTATGACTAAGATAATATGAGATAAATTATCATTAGCCTTCAACAATGTTAAACCGATAAAATACAATAAACATCAAGTTTAATCTGCAATGAATAAGAATCCATTAAAAGAGTCAAGTAGAGAATAAAATCTACTATCTTTTATGATTTAAAAGGTTTTTCATCATTTTATCATCGACTCGCTTAATAAATAATCCACATCATCGAATCACCCCGCACTACGGCCAAGGATATTCTTTAGTATCACGACCACAAATTATCCATGCATTACGCCAAGGATATTCGTGGTATTCATCAATGGTCATGATCATGCCAACAACTCATCCATCAATGCACTACGGGCCAACGATGACTTTTACCACATCATTTGTAACATTACTGGCCATGATTATACCGAATAATCCCTGGTCATAATCATACCAAGTCCATCTATGCACTACCGGACACAGATGACTTTCAACATAATATAAACATGAGTATGATGACAATGATATAAGAATTCAATAAAACAACTTCAAGAATTAATTTGTCCAGGAACTAATATTGTCAATAAGATACTGTTTTATGGGGTAAAATTTAAGAATGCTCAGAAGAATATTTCCATGAAACGATACTGGATGAAGCGCAAATATCAAGGATATTCCACTAATTTCATAGAGTATAGAAGTCAAAACTTTAACCAACTGAGTATAATAAAGAATGGAATAACAACAGAATAATAACGAATGGAATAACAACAGAAATCACCATGCATGCGGTACTTCGCATAGACAAGTTATTCCAACAGAATAATAAATACGAAATAATAAATAATGAAACCAGGTCAGGTTAAATTCACACCGACAGGATATTCTGACAGAATATTAAATGCGGAATAATAAATAATGGAACAAGGTCAGGTGAAATTCACACCGACATGATATTCCGATAGAATATTAAATGCAGAATAATAAATAATGGAACCAGGTCAGGTGAAATTCACACCGACAGGATATTCCGATAGAATAATAAAGACGGAATAATATAAGGATTTAACCAAGTATAGGGAAGTCCACGTATACAGGTTATTCCAACAGAATAAATAAGAATGGAATAACATAAGGATTTCACCAGTGCATGTGGTATGCCGCTTATATCTGAGTTATGTATAGGGTATACAGCGTGATACAAAGTTATTCCAATGAGAATAATAAAGAATGGAATAACCGAAGTTCTCTTCATGAATAAGAAAGAATAACACCCCTTACCGTAAAAGAAACTTAATTTAGAAGTAGTGAAGTAGCAGAATACTCTTCTTCTTTCTCTCTATAATTTCTCTCTCTAGAGTTTCAGTGAATTCGTAAGAAAATAATGAAGGAATGAGCTTCTATTTATAGAAGAATGGAATGAATAGTAACTAATTCATGAACGATCCAGATCGATTTACTTTTAAACGAACGATCCAGATCGATTTACTATTAAAACTTAAAGCAACAGTCTATACTGATTTACTATTAAAACTTTAAACCAGCGATCCATATTGATTCACTATTATAACTTTCCACTAGCGGTCCATAATAATTCATTCAACCAACGGTTTGAAAAATTAGCACATCTCTTTATGGAATAATATTATACCTAAATACCCGAATGCACAATACTAGATTGAATAGTAGTCGGGTGAATAGTAACTCGTGAATAGTAACTCATGAATAGTAACTCGTGAATAGTAACTCGTGAATAGTAATTCATCTTTAATCAACACGAACTTATCCATCATTAATATCATAACTCACAATATTTAACAACCAGGTCGTTCCCCGTGATGAGAGGGGGCCTTAGGTAAGGATTTCTCCTCCGGCGGCGGCGCAATTACCTAACCTCTCCTCGATGTAACTTCCGGATATTGTAAATATTGCAATTTAATAATATGAATAATTTTGTCGCCTCAATTATTGATTTAATAAAATAAAATATTATGCACATGATAATCGTGACAATAATCGAATCAATAATATGAGAGATATGATGCAACAATTATCGTAGTAATAATTGAGTATAACTGAGTGACTTTCTTTACGTAAACATCAATAACCAATACCGCGTGTGCTACTATGCAACCATGCAGTATTATGTTTGCATTTTTTACTACTTAGGGTAGTTCAACAGGTTTTAACAGTAAAAACCTCAAATTGTTATTTTATAAAAATATAATACATCGTTTTTCTTTACTACGACAAAACTTCATTGTGGGGTCCACTAATGATTGTCTTTGTCGCATTGCGGATATTCCCCGACAAAAAGAATATTTCCCGACCAAATCGAATATTTTATAACAACTTGCATACTTTGCAAAATTTTCAAATACTACCCACAACTATAACATTATATCAAATCCACACCATAATATTAAAAAAAAAATTCGAGAAATTTAAATCTTTATTTATAAAATCTGGGGTCTCACAACAGTTATATAATTAAGTTGTATTTAAATTTTGTACCATGTATTTGGCAACTCAGAATGGGTGATGTATATCTATTTTGGGGGCATCACAATTTATGTACTTTGATATCATCAAAAGTCACCTTTAATAGGGTGGACAATAAAGGTGATTATTGGGTAGATCATGAATCGTGTGAGGAATATGAGTGATCTAGATGAAATTTAACCCTCATATATATTAGGGATGATATCCATAATCCTCTTGATTGAGTATGACTATGAAATACATGGTCATGCTCAAATAGTGATTTGTTTCATATAGTCTACTCATTAATCAAGAAAACTCAGATTAAATTATGAAGAGTATGACACATTCCATGACTCGAGTTTAATCTAAAATGTCAAGGTTAAAAGGATTAAATTACATTGGAACATTGGTCACGAAAAGGTTGCATCGAATTATCGATCTTATTATTACTTGGGTAGCAGTGATGCATTACTAGATGTCGCTCACTGTTTATAATTTTATAATATAATTTTAAAATTATTGGCAACGTAATAATAACCTATAGGGTCACACACATAGAACGTAATTAAAAAGGGAATTAATTTGAATTGTAAGGATTTTGTTGGAAGAATGCATATTGTGATTTGATGTTTAAAGTAAATGCTCATGATTATATGTAAAGTCCTTCAAGGAATATATGTACAAGGACTTAGTGATAGATCAAAGATGTTAGGTTGATCTCAGCTATTAATGTTCATCATTCTATAAACGAATGTATAGATAAAGAGATCAAAGTTGTTAGGTTGATCTTAGCTAATAATGTTCATCATTCTATAAACAAATGTATAGATAAAGAGATCAAAGATGTTAGGTTGATCTATGACTTGAAAAGAATAGATAGGCTTCAACAAGAATTGCAGTCTATCAAGCTGATCAACAGATTACAGAAACTAAGGCAGGATCGTAGAGCAAGTAAAGATTGTAGTGTATCTGCCTTGAAGGGCCTCTCCAGAAGTTATAGAGTGGTCCAGAAGTTTGCCGAAGCTAACTCAGAGATCGTAGTGTGCTCTCGGAAACGTAGAGTCTGCAAAACGAGCAAGTGAAGATCGTAGTGTACAAATTCTTGAGAGAGATCGTAGTATTCTCTTCAGACCAATCATCAATGTGACAAGACACCACGATATGGATCGTAGAGTATCATCTGCCTTACGTCAGAAGCATCGAGCCCTACTTTTGTTTGGAGACAAATTCTAACAAATGTGGAATAGTTTTAAAACGTTGAAGTCCTCACCAGTCCCAACGGTACAAAAGATATCCTTAGTATTCAACAAAATGAACGTATTCAAGAAGCTAAGGAAAGGACCATAGGACAGAGGAAAAATACCTTTTCAGGTGTTAGGTGAGAAAGCGAATTGTCAGGTCGGGCGGGCGAATGTAATTCAGAAGGTGTGCAGAAAAGTCTCCATCAAAGTTCAGAAATGTTAAAAGCATTTAATGCTTCAACAAATGGCTTCAACGGATAGATTTCAAGGATCACATATATACATAACATATGCAGATGATAGAAGAACAAACAATCAATTGAACAAAAACGCACAAGAACACTCAACACTCAACTCTACGATCTGAGAAAGAGAGGAAGCTTGCTCGCCTACTCATTTTCAACAAGTGCTTAATCATGAATCGAAAGTAGATCAATTACTATCTCAAGAACTCCAAATCAACAGAAGTAAGAGTTCCAAATCAGAAGGACTTGAAGAGTTCTAAATGAACTGTGAGGAACCAAGTTTGTTGGACTTGAAGAGTTCAATAGTGAACTAAGAAGTGCCTAGACTGCTGGTCTAGAAGGAATCTGTGAAGATTCAGAAAGTGTAAAAGACATCCTTAGTGGATTTCCTACCGAGGAGAGTAGAAGAGTGGACTCAGAGCTTTAAGTGCTGCTCAACCACTTAAAAACAATCGTGTCTATTTCATTCTTGCTATAATAATTTATAACCGTAAAGACCCAAATTTTTATAAATAAAATCAAATTTTCTCTAATTATTATTCTTGATTAATAAGGTGGTAATTTGATATAATATTTTGGTTATGGGTGAAATGTGCAAATTTTGCAAAATAAACAAGTGGTTATTAAAATATTTATTTTTATCGGAGAATATTCGTTTGGTCGTGGAATATTCTTATTGTTTGAGGGGAATATTAAATGACGACGGTAAGTTAAACCATTTGTGGGCCCCATAATGTAAAAAAGCGGTTGGATGAAAGAAAACGACAAAGATTGAGTTTTATAAATAATCTACAGTAAATTGTTACCAATTAACACCGTTGGATTATCGGTGGTTAAAATACGAAGAATATGTGTGGTTCGCACAAAGAAAGACACCAGTATTGCACAGAAAGATTGTTGAATTATTGATTCATACGTAAGAAGGCACTACTCAATAATTGTTACGTGAATTCTTGATCATTATTTTATTTTATTGATTCAATAATTGCTGTGTTGATATTTATATTATTATTGTTGTCATTCACGACAAAGATTTTGTTATTATCGGATCAATAATTCATATTATTTGAATAATATTATCGATAACATTATTGGCAATGTCTAGAAAGTTCGCTACAAGGAGAGGTTTGGTCACCTGATCGCGGCCAGAAGTGAGAAATCTCATGGAAAGCCCCCTTTCCAGGAACCTGCTGGTTGTCAATATTGTGATTCTGTAATATTATTTGTGAATAATTAATTATTGATTTATATGATGAGGAAAATATTTATTTGATATAAATGATGGATTTATTTATTTTATGTGGTTATGATTGAAGGAATTAATGCTGAGGTGTTTTATCAGTTTTTGGTCGGACTGGAAGTATTAAAAATCATCCGTTTGTGGATTTCGGATATTTTCGGTTTGGAATTTGGAAAAACTCAAAACTAAAAAGTTGTAGAGAATTAAATTTCCTATAGAAACACGCGAGTTTCAAATTTTTCTGATAACCGGGCTATTTTCTATGAATTGTTGAAGTTTCGGAAAATAAAATGATTTTTATTAAATTTATGGGGGGACCCACTTTTGGTTTTTCAAACACATGGGCTGCTGGAAATTTTTCCAAGGTGGTGGCTGGTCATGGTCTATATAGCATGCGTAGGAAATTTTGATTAATAATAATATTATTTTATTATTTAGTCTCCTTTAGGCGTTCTAAAGATTTTCCTATAAATAGAGGGCTAAGTTAGAATTGAAAATCACACCGTAAACAAGTTTTTCTCTCTCTCTCTATATTATCGAGCGTATTCTTGTGAGTATACTTTGAGTGTTGATATACGGTGCGAGTTTTACAAGACTATACCCGAAATTCATCGGAAAGACGGTTATTTTGAGGTAAGGGGTGTTATTTCTTTTGCAAATGATATTATTTTCTTCAATATCATTATGCCAAAATATTGGTTGAACTTTTATCAAATTTGGAACTTGTTGTGTCTGGGGTTCTTATTCACGATACCAAGACTATTCACGATATCTGACATTATTCACGAATACTCAAGACTATTCATTAGAAAAATGAAAATTTTCCTTTTGTCCAAGATGTCAATTTTGGCTACTATCTTTGATTGTATCCATGTTTTGATTGTTATTTTTGAGTTTTACTTCAAAATCGTTTATTATGAAGTATTATCGATCTTGGATAAACTGTTAAACGAATTCCTAATATTTGTCCTTCTATCTCACTAGATTCGTTCTTAAAAATGTTTTTCATCATCCTCGGTCCTTAATGGTGATACTTGATGAATATCTTTGGCTCAGTAGTGCAAAGATGAATGATTAAATCGATGAATCTCTTTGGCCCGTAGTGCAAAAGATGAGCAGTGTTGAGATGAACATGACCAATTTGGTGATATAAAATGAATATCTTTGGCTCGTAGAAAAAAAGATGATTAAAGATGAATATTGATTGTTGTTACTGAGGATAAAATATTGATGATGAACTTTTAAATCTTAGAAGATAGTAGAATTCATTCTCTACGTGACTCTTCTAATGGATAACATTTATTTCCGCATTTGTTGATCTAAAACTTGTTGTCTATTGTATTCTATTAGATTTTTCCTGTTGAAGACTAACGATAATTTGTTGTATATTATCTTAGTCATAATATTCTTCTTCGGGCTAGTTGAGCTCACCATTTTCCTTGTTGTTCCATTTTTCTTCTAAGGAGGCGAGAATGTAATGGAAGTCTTAGTCGGGGTATGGAATGAAGGTTCTAGAGAGAGTTGTTTAGTAGTCCTCACCATTTTTGTAAAATAATGTATCAATAATTATGATGGGGATTTATTTGCGTGTGGATATTGTCTAGACGACAATATCTGTATTTAAACTCACAGTTTATATGTTGTAATAATAAAGTTGTAGTTATTTCTGTACCATGTATTTGGCGACTCAGAATGGGTTGGGTGGAATGGACCTATTTTGGGGGCGTCACAATAACTGCTATAACTATTATAACTGCCTCTCCTTCATTAACTCAGTATATCTAAAAGGGAGATCAAACAAACATTAATTTCGCTGTGTTTAAATCACAAAGTAAAAAGAAAAGATTTTTTAAATATCTATTCAACCCCCCTTCTAGATAACTATTGTGCCTCCGAGAACTAACAGATTTAAATATATCAATATGATTGATAGTATTTAAATCACGAATTTAAATTAAAAGGATAATTTGTATATATGTATATTAATTAAGTAAGACTTAATTAAGATATAATATATATATATATATATATATAAATTCAAATTTTATTTTAATTAGATTAGGTATTTGATTAATTCCTTTTTAACTGCTATATATATGATATATCAACAGTTTAGGGATGATAATCATAACCTAAGAAACCCTAGCCACTCTTAGAGAGAGACTAGAGAGAAAAGTTTTGAAAATCCTGATCCTTGGTGGCTAGTATCGCGACTCTCTTTACTGCAGATCGTGCGACGATTCGCTGGCGTTCGCGTGGATACCATAGAGACGTAGTTCCGTGAGGGATTGCGTTGGAGATTCGAAGCGTTACAGAATTCTCTATAATCGGTATAAAATCTAAACACTGAATTAATATGTTTTCGTATGGATCCTATTTTAGGGTTTCAGAATTGTCTTTAAAAATTTTAGATTTTGCTGCTTGTATGTGCCGAAATCTCTACATACCCTACAGGTGGTTATAACTCAAGTATACTATACTGCTTATTCTACAAATATATGATGTCACGACACATGCGACATAATACCAACTGTAAGACCCCAAACTTTTTATAAATAAAATTGAATTTCCTCTATTCATTATTTTGAATTAATAAGATGTTAATTTGATATAATGCTTTGGTTATGGGTGAAATGTGCAAATTTTGCAAAATAAACAAGTAGTTATAAAATATTCATTATTATTTTGGGGAATATTCGTTTGGTCGTGGAATATTCTTGTTGTTTGGGAATATTAAATATTTATAGTATGACCATTTGTGGGCCCATAACCTAAAAACTATCGGATGAAGAAAACAACAAGTATGAGCTTTTATAAATAATTGTAATTATTAATTAACACTTTGTTAGAATATTCGGTGGTTAAAATCTGAATACGCCACGGTTAGCATAAAGAAGCGTGGTATCGCACAATATTTTTGAATTATTAATTCTTGCGTAAGAAGGCACTACTCAATAATTGTTACAGTAATTACTGTTCAATATTTTATTTTATTGGTTCAATAATTATTGCGTTAATATTTTATATTATTGTTGTTTCACTGCACAGTATTTTTTATTATTAGATCAATAATTCATATTATTTGAATAATATTATTAGATAGCATTATTGACAATGTCTAGAAAGTTCTGTAGAGGATAGGGGTTAGGTCATCTAATTGAGCGCCAGTAAGGAGAAATCCTTATCGGAAGGCCCCCTTTTTCCTGGGAACGACCTGGTTGTCATTATTGTGATTCTGTAATATTATTTATAAATAATTAATTATTAATTTATATGATAAGAAAATATTTATTTTATGTGGATATAAATGAAGGAAATATTTATTTTTATGTGGATATAAATGAAGGAATTAATGTTGAGGTGTTTTATTAGTATTTTGTCAGAATGGAGGTAATAAAAATCATCCGTATGTGAATTTCGGACATTTTTTGTTTAGAATTTGGAAAAACTTAAATCTACAAAGTTGTACAGAATTTAATTTCCTATGTAATGGACATAAAATTCGTATTTTTCTGATAAAAGAGTTATTTATTATGAATTATTGAAGTTACGAAAATAAATATTTTTATTAAAATTATGGGTGGGACGCACTTTTGTTTTTGTGAAAATATGTGCTGAGATTTTTTTCAAAGATGGCTTGCTAGGTTGTTCAACAAAGGATGTTGCGTAGAAGAAGAAAAAATATATTATTTTATTAATTTAGTCTACTTTGGCGTTTTGACATTTTCTTATAAATAGATGCTTAGGTTAGAATTGAAAATCACACCAGAAACATAAGTTTTCTCTCTCTATATTATCTAGCGTATTTTTGTGAGTATTTAGATACTTTGAGAGTTGTTATTCAGTGCAAGTTTCCTTCGGCATTACATCCGATATTCCAGTCAGAAGTACTGTTATTTTGAGGTAAGAGATGTTATTTTCTTCATAATGATGTTATTTTTTCAATATCATTATACCAAAATATTGGTATGAATTTTATTGTGCAATTTTTACCTTTTTCATGTTGGGGTTACTATTCACGTATACGACACTATTCACGAATACGGCACTATTAACAGAAAAAATAAAAAAAAATTCCTTGTCCAAGTTGTCTATTGTGTTTACTATCTTTGATTATATCCATATTTTGATCTTTAAATTTTGAATTCTGCTCCACAATTGATTATTATGGAGTATTTTTGAACTTGGATAAACTGTAATACGAATCCCTAATATTTGTCATTTTGTCTCACTGGATTCGTTTTCTTTAAGATATTTTTCATCATTCTCAGTCCTAAATGATGATATTACTGAATATCTTTGGCATGTAGTGCAAAGATGAATGATTAACTGATGAATATTTTTGGCCCGTAGTGCAAAGATGAACAGGTATTGAGATGAACATGACCAACTGGTGATACAAATGAATATCTTTGGCCTATAGTGCAAAGATGAATATTTGATTCAAGATGTATATTAATTGATGTTACAGGAATAAAATATTGATGATGGACTTTTAAATCTTAGAAGATAGTAGAATTCATTCTCTGCTTGACTCTTCTAATGGGTTGCTGTTTCCGCTGCAGTTGTTGATCTAAAACTTGTTGTCTATTATATTCTATCAGATTTTTCTCTGTTGAAGACTAATGACAATTTTTTGTATCTTATCTTAGTCATAATATTCTTTACTGGACTAGTTGAGCTCATTCTTTTCCTTTTTGTTCCATTTTTCTTCTTAGGAGGTGAGAATTTAGCAGGAACTAGTCGGGGTATGGAATGATGGTTTTAGAAAGTTATTTTAGCAGTCCTCGTTATTTTTATAAAATAGTGTATCAATAATTATAATGAGAACTTATTTGAGTATGGATATTGTCTAGAAGATAATATTTGTATTTAAACTCACAGTATGTTTTTTCGTATTTTGCACGACAATTGTAATAATAAAGTTGTAGTTATTTTCTGTATTATGTATTTGACGACTCAGAATGGGTGATGTATACCTATTTTGAGGGCGTCACACCAACAAAAAAACTTTAAACGAAATGTTGAACCAAATCAAATCATAAACAAAATACCTCCAAAGTAAGGTAACAACATGTACCGCTCTACAAAAATCAACAAAGTTCTATGCATGAAGAACAAATTCAAAAGATTACAAAATATGAAGTTTGGAATATCTAGACCAAACCAAAGAAAAATAAGGATTTGACTAGAAACAAAGCAATTAAGCGAGTACCAAATTTTGAACGATTAGCAATACAAACAAATCAACATAATGATAGTATTGCTGAATAAATATAGAATATATTCAAATTATAATAGAATGAAAAGAGTTCAAATTACAGAATAAAGTTAATATATCAAAGATCAAACTTCTATTCAAGAGTGTCAACAGAAATATAAGAAAAATGTAATGAATGACAAGATATCATGAGATATATATAACCAATAATCAAATAAGTGAAGTACAAAATCTGTACATGATACTTAAAATCACTTATAGGACACTCCACTTATATATCTAATTTTGGAAGAGATGGAGTATTATTTTGCATAGATTTTTAGTAAAGTAAATCAATCAAAGGATTTGATTGTAAAAATTGAAACATTAAGGACAAATTTGTCATAACTTTTCTGTAACAATATAAATCTACAAAATATCAGCAGGTCATTGTTCCACCACGTGACGCAAAAAATTAACGGCTAAAGTTGCTCGTACAATATATTAACACGGAGGGGTACTTCGGTAACTTTGTCCCTTCATCAACAAATAAATCCACGTGTCATATTAGCCGCCCACTGAGATTTTACCCGTTTTTCCTAAACAGAAAAAAATAGAAAAATAATATACAAAAATTCGTATGAAGAGAAAATCCCCGGTTATCCTCTTAGAGAGAGAAAGAGAGTGATAATGGAGTGATAAAATTCAGGCATCAAAATCTTATCTTCAGCTTGTTCAGAGCTTGATTAAGCTGAAAACGTTTACTTACGGTCACCGGTGACGATATATTACCGGCGCCGTCGTTTCTAACCGGAATTTCAGTTCTTTCATAGGTTCAGGTATGTATTTCTACATTCACTTCCATATAAAACACGCACGCACAGTGTGTGTTGGTTTTATCTATATATGAATATGAATTCTTGCTGCATTTTGAAACTTAAGTATGAATTTGTGTTTGATTGGACTGCAAGCTGTTTTTCAGTAATTGATTGTGTGAATTACTGTTTCATATGTTTTTTTTTGTTTAACTTGAATTCACATACTAACGTTAGTGAAATTTGTGTGAAATTTTATATTCTTATACCAAAGAATCTAATTTCATATACTCTAAGCTTACTTTGGTTTATTACTGAATTTTAATTGGACCTGTCTTGCAGCAAAATGATTTTATAAAATTGTTTTGGTTATTGTCCATATATTTAATTAGGAAATTTTTTTGATAATGTTTATGTGCAAATTAAAAATTTCAGTAAATAAGAAAGTCAAAACAATTCAAATAGGGCACTCATTTCTGGACTGAGAGAGTATTAGATTAGATTAAGAAACACTTAAATGTGCACCTACAGAATGATTAGTGAACAATTCCAAATTTAGAATTGCTAACAGATTCACTAAGGTCCAACAATGCACATGTAACACTACTAAAATTGCTCCAAACTGAAATACAGTAAAACCTCTATTTTAAATAGACTTGGGACCAACTATTTGTATTCTAATTGAGAGGTTATTACTAAATAAAGGTATTGGTATAAAATATTTTCTGAACACTCAAAAATATCCACTTTAACAAAAATATCAATAAGAACTCCCTAATAATTATTATTCAAAAAATATTTATGCAAAGTTAAAGAAAACATAAATTATTTAGATTTTCAAACTAGGAAAAGGAAAATGTAGTCTTTTATAAGAAATGTAGTCTTTTATAGAAAAATATGATCTTTTTATAAGAAATGTAGTCTTTTATAGAAAATGTAGTCCTTTATAAGAAATGTAGTTTTTTATAGGAAAATGTAGTTCTTTTAGGAAATGTAGTCTTTTATCGAAAATATAGTTTTTAAAATTAATATTGTCTCTCTCATATATATATATATATATATATATATATATTACTATATTACTATATAGAGGTATATTTTCTTAATACGGGACTGAAAAAATATATAACATATTACAATTTAGAGGTTATTCCTATTTATAATTGGCCCAAATTGGGACCAATTTTTTTTATAATATTGTAGAGGTTATTCTTATATAGAGTATTTCTAAATAGAGGTTTTACTGTACTACGTTGAACAAAAAGTTCACTTTTATAAAAACCATGTTTTTAACAGACAATTTTATTACTTAAAGTTTAGATGACATTATTGATATTTAAATAACAGTTAGTTTGGCCACTTTCCACCAATGGATATTATTGGAACATTATGCCACATTCTTAAATTCAGTGTTAGAAAGTAGACTCTTTTTAAGATGTACGAATATGGAAACATGGGCTCTTATTTTGTGACTGGGAATATATCTCCGTTATTTACCATGGAAAAGGAAAAAAGAAAACTATTTCATTGATTCTGTGGTTTTCATGATTATAAAGTAACATAAGTGAATGCCATTACCTTGTGTATTTTTAAACTACTTCAAGTTCGACACAAGCAAGTCCTAGTGGTTTATTGGAATTTGTGAGATTTGGATTTCTTGGAACCTCCAACCTAAATTTGAACAAGATGTGTATTTAGAAGTTAGCTTTAAAATTCAAATCTGGCATATTAAGCATAATGTGGAAAGACAAAGCAAGAGTGAACATTCAAGTATAATTTTACTTTTGTTTGAATAATTAGAGAATATATCAAGGAAATTTGGCTGAGATTTGGACAGCAATAACATTTTTTTTCCGAATATGTCCAGAGTAGAAATAGAAAAAGAAATTCTATTCTTGGGAATGTGAATAAAGATATAAACTTATCTTCATTTACATTGTAAATCTCATGCTTCTTGTTTCATGTGAGCCAATACTAAGTGAACATAATTGTACAACCTACATATTGTGTGCAAGCAATTTGATGCCTGTACTGTAATATTCTTTTGTGAGATTATCCAAAGATATGAAGATATTCTATTGCACAGATTCATCATTTGTGTATTTGATGGACACTCTATAGCATTGTGTTACCAATTTTAGACTGTAAATAGATTTATCTGGTTGTTTTCTTATAATGACAGGAAAAATATATCAAACAGAACAAGCTGCAGCCCATCACCGAAGAGAGCATTTACGATGTGCTGCTGCACAGTATGTGCATAGTAACTTGTTCTATAAATGCATACATAGTCTAAGAGGAACTTATTCGTTGTCCGGGTACTCAAAATATTCGTCTTGTAATGTTCTTGGTCCTTTGAACGGAGAAATTCTAAGAACAAGAGAAATATTCCATGATGAAGGGGAGCATCCCAATCTATTTCACCAACAACTTCATCTCAAGTTTCAGAAAATCAATCCTGGAGGAAAAATCAGGTTAATATGCAAGTGCTGCCTTTCGTCAACTCCCTCCCATAGCAATTGGATTCAACCAAGAAAGCTGGGTAAGCTTGGGATTGTTAATAGGCAATCCCAGCAATCGAAGCAAGGTACAGTAATAAGGACCCGAGCTGACTATAAATCTGAGGAGTATGACATATCAGAAACAGAATTAGATTCACTTGCATTGTCAGAAGGGACAAGCGAAGCCATTTTAGTAGAGGGGATGCAGGAAACTAAAGCTTGGTGGGAGCAGTTTCCAAAGCGCTGGGTGATAGTACTGCTTTGCTTTACAGCATTTCTGTTATGCAACATGGACCGTGTAAGTTAATTTTAAATTTAAATTCTTATTAGTTATTATTTTTTAAAGCATCAAAAATTCATAAAAAGACGTAAACTTAGGGATCACTATTTCCAGAAGTAGTTTCTTATAGATTGACAAGGTCCCTCTCACGTGAAGGTGGGACCCCCTTCACTCTTATGTTAGTGGGGACTTGTGTGAGGAAACACATGGGAAATAGTTTAAAAGTAATTCACTAAATTTACTGTAGTGTACTCCTTTATCATTTTGTTTTTCACTACCATACATAAAGTACTATATGTTTTCCTCCAAGTACTTGCAAGGCACCTATTACACATCGAGCAATAATGATCCCTAGATAATTTCAATTTATTTTAGGTGAACATGAGCATTGCAATACTTCCGATGTCTAAGGAGTTCAACTGGAACAGCGCTACTGTTGGTTTAATTCAGTCGTCTTTCTTCTGGGGCTATCTTCTAACTCAGGTTTTCACTCAATCTCCAAACTCATTTCAACATGATATTAGAAGGATTTGTTTTTTATTGTCCCTTGATAAGTTCTTGGCGAAATATCTTGGACCAATTCATTCTTTTCTGAAGGAGGTGATTCTCTTTGTTTTAGCATGAGGTAGCAGAACTGGTCTTCAAATGTCATACATAATTTTCTTTTTCAAAGGCTCACAACAAATATTGGTAACGTAATGCAGACGAATAAAACATACAGATTGCAACACTTTCAATATGTGATTTATAGTTCATTATGTTCAACGACTTCTTACATTTTTTATTTTTTTATCATTTTATCAAAATCCAGTAATCATCCTTATTCTTGCCTTATTAAGGTATTTAACACTCACTATGCATTTCTAAAGTTTTCTTATGACAAAAGCTTTTAACTGTTGATTGGCTTGCCATCATTATATTGTCTGTTACTGGAAGTTCTGCTTGTACACATTCCATCTCTAATGGAACTTCTATATTTCTGGAAACTAGATTGTTGGAGGTATATGGGCAGATAGAATTGGCGGGAAACTGGTGTTGGGTTTTGGAGTTGTCTGGTGGTCAATTGCAACAATTTTGACACCTATCGCTGCAAAAATTGGGCTTCCGTTTTTACTTGTCGTGCGTGCCTTCATGGGGATTGGTGAGGTTGGCCTCTTCTTGTACTTCTGTCTGGGTTTTTTTTAACTCTAGTTCATATCTCATTGGACAGAATAATTTGCATTTTTACATGATTTTCGTTTGTGGATTAAGTTAAAACTACAGCATAATATATCCAAAAAGAAATAATCTGGGTGGTGCATGCATTGTGATACCTAAAGCTGTAGGCATTGCTGCTTATTGTGAGATGAAGGATTAACTCTAGTTTGTCAGTTCCGCAGAAAAACCTTCAATGTCTCTAGTTTCAGACGAGGTGGACTAAGTGATATTTGACCTTCTTCTAAAGTTCTTATGATGAATAATTTAAATCCTCTTAATATGTTTTACCAAAGAGACAGATCTTAGTTTAGTACAGAGTCTATCCTATGTAAAAAAATCTTCATAAGAAACAGACTATTGAAGAAGGTGATCCGCGTGGTCTGAATTTTGTGGAAAATAAATTGTTTTGCAATTATTTCATTACGGATTTATTGATATTGAGATTTTATACATTGATTACTATCAATTTCATTCTTCTGAGGTTGAGGATCCTAGGAGTGTGAAGCTTCGCCCTAGCCCTAGTTTTCTTGTTTTCACTTATTTTCTACTAATTATTCATCTCCAAAATACTGTCTTGCATCACTCAGTATTTGTCGTAATTTGATAGGCTGTCTTAACAGGTTCTAATTCATAGCATATTCAAGGAAGAGATACTTGTACAAATTCTAGGTTAGGTTGCATTTTTTGTGGACCATTTTACTTTCTACATCTAGACACCTTCATTACTTGATATTTTTTTCTGAGCCCCCTGAAATTTTCCTCTAATCTCCACGCCCCCCCCCCCCCCCCTCTCCCCTCCCCCTCCCCCCCAAATTCTTATTATTCTGCCTCATAATAAATAATTTTATCTTTTCTTATCAGGGTGTTGCTATGCCTGCTATGAATAATATACTTTCAAAGTGGATCCCTGTCTCCGAGAGAAGCAGATCACTTGCACTTGTCTACAGTGGCATGTATCTTGGTTCTGTGACAGGATTGGCTCTCTCTCCTGCTTTGATCCACAAATTTGGATGGCCATCTGTATTCTACTCTTTTGGTTCCCTTGGAAGTATCTGGTTTGCACTGTGGCTCAGCAAAGTAAGTGTTTACCAATAATCCTGAATAATGACAAAAAATAG
The DNA here is from genome assembly GCA_020205605.1 of Panax ginseng. Classification (NCBI taxonomy): domain Eukaryota; kingdom Viridiplantae; phylum Streptophyta; class Magnoliopsida; order Apiales; family Araliaceae; genus Panax; species Panax ginseng. The sequence goes on along the minus strand of CM035142.1, from coordinate 102,960,344 downwards.
TATGATGTATTGATGTTGCATCACCTACTCATATATCTTATACAATTTAGAGTTCAATATCTGGCAGCCAAATAAACTCAGCTTATTAATTTCTCATTTGTCTGAGGATTTGCGACATTCAAATGCAGCTTCCCTAATTTAAATTAATGGCCAATGCTCATGCATTTTCTGTAGTTGTTCAATCTTCTAAATCTTACTAAGAAAAATAAAATCCTACTTTCATGGAGTACGTATACTTTATTAGCTATAGAAGCTTTTGGCCTTGGATTCAGTTGATAAAATCAAATATGTTGAGGTGTTTTGCATGATTTTATGCGTATTTTAGCATTTAAGGATGATGTGATCGCCAAACTTTACCGCTGTTTTTAGTTTGGCAGTGCCATAAGAAAGCTTCAATTTTGTAAACATATAAACATAATGTAGATGATAAATATCATTATTAAAAAATCAATCTAGCATGCTTTCCAAATGTCATTATATAAAGGATCTCTCTAGGATGCATCTTACTTTTGCTTCCTCCAGGCCCATAGCTCTCCCAAAGAAGATCCAAAACTTACTGCAGAGGAAAAGAAGCTAATTTTGGGAGGCAACGTCTCAAAGGAACCTGTCTCCACCATTCCATGGAAGCTAATTTTATCAAAGGCACCTGTCTGGGCTCTCATTGTCTCCCACTTCTGCCATAACTGGGGAACTTTTATTCTTCTGACATGGATGCCTACCTACTATAACCAGGTCTGAGAAACACTCTATGATTCAAAGTAGGCATGGCATGGATATCCTACTTTGGTTATTTTTATTATGGATAGATAGGCAGAAGACAAATAACCTAATGATTCAGGTCACAAAGTTTCATGAAATCTCTGCTGTTTCATATATGTAGTGTAGGAAGTATATATAGCCTATAGTGGATTTGTAATTGACGTTAGCGTTCAATTCAACTTGTTTGAGATTAAGGCTTAGTTGAGTTGTATTTGATGTCTACTACCGGGCAAGTTTATTTTGATACTTGGAATTATATGAAACTTAGTTGTGTTTCCATATTCTTGTCCCGCTAAATGTCCTCCTTGCTGCTACTAATGCATAATAGACAGGAAAAGGCCTTCCCCGATTCAGTATCGTCCTATTAAATGAATAGTAATTAGCTATCCCGAATTCAATCATGATTCATAGCAGTAAGGTAAGTCTTGGGTTCTGGTAATTGGACAAGAACAGGATCTGAGAGAAGCCAACCCTGATCTGGACTGCTAACAAGTAATTGTTACTTGTGTTGAATAATCCAACAGATTGAGCATATGTAGTTTTCAGAAATGCATCTTTCATAACATAATTATCAAACTTTTCTTCCTTTAAGAAAGTAAGTCAGATACTAGCATCTATAATATGTTTTATGTGAAGGACTTGAAAATTAATGCTTCAGTTCCCAATTGCAGTTAGTTTTTCGCCTTGTTTGTTAACTGTTGACTTTCATCAACCATTTTCGACATGACAGCGTCTGATAGGAAATAATATTGATGGTAGAAACAATTTTTACTGCTAAAGTAAAAGGAGTTGTACTTGCTGTATAAAAATGCTCAAACTTGTGGTTAAATCTGATCTAAAAGAATCTCTGGCTCGTTGCTCAAATTTATGAGCTCATTCGTAGAAAAGGATTTAGAAATCATACTTCGGAGTATTCCACATGCATCCTTCTGTCTACACTTTGAGTAATATCAATGATTTTTATGATGAGAACAAATGTTGGAAATTAATTACGGTGGTAGAGTCAATCTCTTACTGCTAAAGAAACACCATGTTATTTTCATAAATGGTGATTGGGAGTTGTTAGAGATAAAGCTTTCCACTATGAAACTTTAAGCTTTTATTTGATTGAGCATACCTGGGCAACAGAAAATGCCAGCACCATTTTCTTCAGTTCAATTAATTTAAGAACTTTTAAGCTTGTAACTGTGACTAAAATTTCCTCAATATGTGGCGGTAAAACATATTCACTGGTTAAATGCGACTGATGCAAATCAATTATCAAGAGATGGAACTGTGATTAGATTAAATACTACTAATCCGAAAGGTCAACTAAAAATATCTTTCGTTCTGATTGTCGTTGTTTTCTCAGGTGTTGAAGTTCAACCTAACTGAATCTGGGCTTCTTTGTGTACTTCCGTGGTTAACCATGGCTGTGTTTGCAAATGTAGGAGGTTGGATTGCAGACACACTTATTACTAGAGGTCTCTCAATTACATCAGTTCGTAAGGCAAGAAATAATTATGCTCCTTCTGTGCACGTGTTTGTGAAAATAATTTCTAGTATGAAGATGCTTTCTGCTATAAAATAAAAACTTTTAATAGGAATGATAACATTTCTATTAATTAGTTCAGAGATCAGATTGGATATGATGAACACTTCATTATTCAACAACTTCTGTTTGAATTACTAATCTGAAGAAGAAAAAAATATCTTCAATTAGTTCAAAGATCAAATCAGCAGTTTGGATATGATATACGCTTAAATATCATAGGAAATATGTTTTTAGTAACTCATCTGGAATCCTTCAATGTTACAGGTAATGCAATCAATTGGCTTTCTGGGTCCTGCTTTCTTCCTCACACAGCTGAGCCGTGTCAGGACACCTGCTTTAGCTGTGCTATGCATGGCATGCAGTCAGGTTTGAGCTAGTTCACTGCCTCTCTGTTTGGGTTTATTTCTACTTCAGTCATATTTTTTTTTCTGTACGTATGATGATGAAGTCACGATTCTCAAACTTGTTTTAGGTGATATTAAAGAAAAATTGCTTCAATGTAAAAAGTGTTCCTAGTAAAATGCTTTCTACATTTTAGGGAGCTTTTGGACAAATTTTAAGTGGGTAACACTTGCAGTTAGCCTAATTCCTTGATACGTACACTTTACATGGTGTATAGGTGGGGCAATAGATGACATGGACTGATGTACTTTGACTCTGTTAATCATTCTGCTATGTCTCATTTAAAAACTTAGTTTTGGGAGAATACAAGTGAATCAATCCGAAATTAGATAAATTGGCATTTTTCAACAACTCCTGCTTTCCATTTGGGCATACTCCCTCTGTTCGGAAAAGAGAGTCCTACTTTTTAATTTGACTTTATTTTCAAAATTGAGGTATGTATAACAGTATAAGACACACTTAGACATATTTTTTGTGGATGATATGTTTAATGCTAAGCTTCAAAAGACTAAATTTATTAGAAATAAATTAGTACCTAGGCAAACCTTAATGTTCATAAAAAATAAAAAGTTGGATTCTCATTTGCTGACGTAGGAAGTATATTGCACGTGAATATGGTTATATGTGATTTATTTTTTTCTATCTTGACAGGGATTGGATGCATTCTCTCAGTCTGGACTCTATTCCAATCACCAAGACATTGGGCCACGTTATGCTGTGAGTTCTATATGCTATCCTTCGTCAACTAGTTTTAATGAGAGTCGAGAAATGGTTTGCCACTAATACCGATTGTTGAAAGAAAAGTAATATGATGACATGGTAATAACAGGACAAGGCAGAAAATGTCATTACTGTGAAAGAATAGTGGACAAACATTGGTAGTTTTTATAGCTTCATGGATAGAAGAGTTCTCATTATAGATGATATAACATGCCTACTTTCTGGGTTTGAACCTTTTTTTTATAGTGGTCTTTGAAAATAATTTCTTATTTGGTTTCATATGGTCTTTTATGATTCTTATAATGTTTGTAAAAGATCTCTGATAAGTTGTATATGACAGGGAGTGTTATTGGGCCTATCAAACACAGCTGGTGTGCTTGCTGGGGTCTTTGGTACTGCTGCAACTGGATACATACTCCAAAAAGGTAAAGGTCATCTTTTCGGAAAATTATTAAATGGGATTATGGGAGGTTAGATACTTGTATCTTGAACTATGTTTTCGCAGGTTCCTGGGACGACGTGTTTAAGGTTTCTGTTGTATTATACATTATCGGAACATTAGTGTGGAACTTGTTTTCAACTGGAGAGAAAATTCTCGACTAACTCGTGTAAGCGAGCAGAGATGCAGCCTATTTAAACAAAGAAATTAAGTGGTGAGGAAATGGAAGAATTGAGACAAACCCAAGTAAACTTGGATGGGTAAAAATTGGTTGGACTAAACATGGCAGAGAGGCCGCCATTTTCAGAATTCTCTTGCCAAATCATGGGCGTTTTGTTTCTGCTCCAGACAATTTTGTGGGTTGGCTTTTGAAAACCTTCTTGCAGGTAACTGTCATCTCCTTTCATTATGTTGCAACTTATAAATGTTTTATCCAGGGGAAAAAGAAAAAAAAAAGGGTGTTTCCTTTCATTTTGTTGTAAGATATAAATGTGCTTATAGTCTATGGGTAATTCACACCACCCATAACCTCATCCTTAGCTCATACAGTGTTTTGAGTACACTGTAAGTTGTCAAAGGAAACCTGATCTGTATCTTAATACCTTGTAATTTATGTGTCCTCATAATTATAGAGCCATTTCATATTATTAGCATTTTGTTTACTTATGTTATCTGTTTAAAAGATATGGGGTTAAACAGCACCCTTCCTAAAATATTCTTAACTAGGGGAAGATAAGGTGTCATGGTTGTATGTAAAATTCATAATCTCATAAAGGTACTCTAAAGAGGAGAGGAGATCCTCTGTCCCCCACTTAAATTTTAATGCATAGCCTCTTATTTAATTTTAGAGTTAATTGGTATTAAATAAGAGGTTAGGTGTCAAACATTTAAGTGCGAGACACAAGGAGGACAGAGAAAATGGGAACAGAAGATCTGCTCTCATCTAAAGAGAGGAATTTTAAAGAAAGAAAATTATAATTAAAAAATTTATTTCCAATATTAACTAGAAATGTAGTAGTGGTGGTACAATAATCTTTATAAATTTTATGTCATCTTATACTCTAAAAATATAAATATATATTTAATTTTAAAACAGACAGATTGAAAAATTATGAAAGACTATTATAATAGTATATCATTGTTTGTATCCTTGCCAGTACCAAAATATATCACCTCACCACATGTACGGTAATGTTATGTATTGTGATAAATTTATACTGATTATCATTGCAAAATTTATTAATATATGGGTTGGTAGGAATTATAGGAGGACCCGTCTGTTCAAAATGATTATAGGAGGACCCGTCTGTTCAATAAATTTTGGGCAAAACTAATGATTTTGCCACCGAAGTTGGCACGTTTTACTGAATACCTGATTGAATTTTTAATTTGTCAAATTAACTAATTGAACTAATTAAAATTTTCAAATTAGGTCATTCCGTCAAATTTGGTTAACGGCTGTTAAGTTTTTTCATACGTGGAAGCAAAAAAAAAAGGGAAAATAAAATAAAAAATAAGGTGGCCAATCAGCAACAATGACATGGAAATAAAAATAGAATTTTTTTAAAAACAGAATTTGTTAAAAAATAGAATTTTTTTAAAAACAGATTTTTTTTAAAAAACAGAATTTGTTAAAAAACAGAATTTTTTTAAAAACATAATTTTTAAAAATAGAATTTTTTAAAAACAGAATTTGTTAAAAAACAGAATTTATTTAAAAACAGATTTTTTAAAAATAATTTTTTTTTAAAAACAGATTTTTTTTAAAAACAGATTTTTAAAAAAACAAACAGAATTTGTTAAAAATAGATTTTTTTTAAAACAGAATTTGTTAAAAACAATTTTTTAAAAAAACAGATTTTTTTAAAAATAGAATTTTTTAAAACAGATTTTTAAAAAAACAGAATTTGTTAAAAACATAATTTTTTTTAAAAATAAATTTTTTTAAAACAGAATTTGTTAAAAAATCTGTTTTTAACAAATTATGTTTTAAAAAAATGTTTTAAAAAATTCTGTTTTTAAACAAATTCTGTTTTTTAAAAAATCTGTTTTTAAAAAATTCTATTTTAAAAAAATTAAGTTTTTAAACAAATTCTGTTTTTTAACAAATTTCTTTTTTTTTAAAATCTGTTTTTAAAAAAAATCTGTTTTTTAACAAATTCTGTTTTTTTAAAAAATTCTATTTTTTAACAAATTCTGTTTTAAAAAAAAATCTATTTTTAAAAAAAATTCTGTTTTTTTAAAAAAAATTATTTTTATTTCCATGTCATTGTTGCTGATTGGTCACCTCATTTTTTATTTTATTTTCCCTTTTTTTTTGCTTCCACGTATGAAAAAACTTAACAGCCGTTAACCAAATTTGACGGAATGACCTAATTTGAAAATTTTAATTAGTTCAGTTAGTTAATTTGACAAATTAAAAGTTCAATCGGATATTCTGTAAAACGTGTCAACTTCAGTGGCCAAATCATTAGTTTTGTCATAAATTTTGCTATTATTGCATTAGCATTAAAGCTTTAACTTGCAAGTAGGACTTGTTATGGAGACTATTTAGGAATCTTTAAATAGTTTTCTTGTTGTAACTCGATTAACAACATTTAGTGTATCTCACCAAATTAAACTCTTTCTTTTAGAAATAACAACTTTCTGATATGAGTAAAATAAATAAGAGAAATTATTTATTCTTGAAAAACAAAGAATTTATAAGATTTAAGTGAGTAACAGAAACAAGAGTAAGAACTCTTCTTATCTATCTATCTCTCTCTCTATTCAATTCTGGTCACACTATCTGTCTGTCACAATGAATGAATTGTACGTACAAGAAGAGTACCAAAACTGAGAATGTATGATATGAATGAAGAAAAAAAGAACATTAATCTGTTACTTGTCATCCAAACGCACCGCAAAGGCAAGGCAGTAGTCAAGACTCTTCAAAGCTGCTTTATGGCTCGCTAGGCTATCCATGTGATTTCACCCCCACCTCCTCACAACTGTGCATAAAGACAGAACTAACCATAAATCATCCAACCACCCCAACTACCATATTTACTCCACCACCGTCATTAACGCCGGCGTCCAAACTCTCTCTCTCCCTCCTAATTCTCGTCAAAACTCCGGTCAAATCCCTTTGATGGACATTAACCTTAAGCCCGTACTTCATGAACAATGTTAGCGACATTTTCTGCTCAACTTTATGTCCCGGCACCACGGTTAGCCGGTGCCGGAGCAACACCGCCGCCACGATCGACTTCATTTGCAGATAAGCCAAATCCTTCCCCAAGCATATTCTTGGACCGGCATTGAATGAGACAAATTTGTAGGAGTCGTGCATTTCGAAGCGCTTGCCATCTGCCGATAACCACCTCTCTGGCTTGAACTCGAGGCAATCCTCACCCCACGTACACCTCATCCTGCCGACAGAATATATAGAATATGTGACTGATGATCCTCCGGGAACAAATGTACCGTCCGGCAGCACGTCGTCGGATACCACATGCTTCGAGTCCTGCGGTACAGATGGGTACAACCGGAGAGTTTCCGACAATGCAGCTTTGAGGTATACTAAACAGTCAACTTCGTCAAACCCTAGTGGCTCATCAATCCATGACGATACATTGTCGCCACGTGTCCCCATCAGAACCGTGCAAATTTCACGTACAACTTTCTCTTCAACGGTTGGATATTGGGTAATCAACCAAAAGAACCAGCTGAGCGCAGCCGATGACGTGTCACGTCCAGCGAGGATGAAGTTGAGTGCCACGTGTTGCAAGAATTTGTCCGAGTATGATTCCTTTTTCTTCATGAACCTTGAGAGCAAGTCATCATGTGGATTACCACCTTTCTGCTGATTGGTCAGTTCGAGCTTACGTGTGTCGATGACATCAGACAAGTACTTGTCCACGTGTGTTAGGCTTCGGCTCAAGCTGACCTCCAAACCAAGCCCGAGCCATTTCTTGAGCTTCCATATAACTTCAGGGAAAATAAACCGATGCAGCGATGCCTCAGTGGCTCGGTCAAAAGCTGAAGCAAAGCTATTGTCGGGCAACCCCGGGGCAAGCGTTTGTGGATCCTTCCCAAAAGCCAAGCCACATATGTTGTCAAAAGTGAGCCGAAGCAAGAGGTCCTGCAGATCAACCGACTGGGCTTCCAGCTGAGCTGTTTTCAGAATCGGACAGAACCTATGTTTAATGGCTCGGTTCACCCAGCGAGCCATGGCTTGGCGCAGCGTCCTGGTTGTAAACTCGAGGGCAGCCGTCTTCCTTTGAAAAAGCCACGTGTCGCCGTCGGAGTTGAATATCCCTTTGCCTAGTAGATCATGAAACACAGCTTGCCACGTTGGACCTTTGGGGTAATTATCAAAGCGGGTCTTCAAAATGTGCTCCAAATTCTTGGGGTCAGACGTGACGGTCACGAGGCCTTGCTTTCTTGCCAAGAAGGGTATGGCACATATGCATGTCTGGTACGTGCCACCGCAAGCCGTAAGGTTATCGGCAATCCAATCATGCAGGCGGTCGCAATTCTCGATCAACCCCGGTAAGCTGCCCAATAAGGGCCAGACTCGTGGACCCTTTAGCGAGCGTGAGATGAAGGTGAACCACAGCAGGTAGGCAGTAATAGCAGTGAATACGAGTAAAGCTATGGCCATATCCATAGTGTATTCTTAAGGAAACAGTTTTCTACGAGTAAAGCTAGGAAAAGTGAGATGAAGAGAAAGAAGGAAAGAGGAAATTTATAGGTAAGAAAATGGTGTAAAGCAATTACTTCACCACCTCGCTCAGACGGATGCAATGTCATAAATGCATGCAGTGGGAGGACGTTGGAAGATTAATGGTTAAAAGGTGAGAGAGAGAGAGAGAGAGAGAGAGAGAGAGAGTCAGCAGCAGTAAAATACTAAAACCAGAAATTAACCCACTCTATATATGCAAAAATAGGTACTACCTCCAAACCAAAACTCCTCTCTCTCCAACTAATTTCTGCTGGCCTGATGAGGAGCTGTGACCAACTCTTCAATTCAATGCATTCATTCAAGTGAAATAAATGACATTAGTTGAGAAACTACTACAAAACAGAGACGAGAGAGAGAGAGAGTCATAAACTACTACTTACAAGGAAAGGAAGGGCCAATATATATATATATATATATATATATATATATATATATATATATATATGCATGTGTGTGATGAGTGATGACAGAGGACTTCTGTTTTTTAATCATCCAATTTTGATTGTGATATATTTTTTAAATTCACAACAGAAAATAATATTTTAACAATAAAATTCTTATATTCGTTACTAATTTATAACAATAACTTGGGTTAACTCACCCAATCCTAATCTTTATCATTCTTTCTACCTTCAAATTTCTGGGTAAGTATATAAAGCAAACTAATATTCCAGCCCGAGAATTTGATATTTCTACATTTGGGTTCCTTTTTTTAAAATGTGGGTCCCATGTGAAAACGAAGAAACTGCAGAAATATAACTTCAATATGGTGTTGGAAACAAAACAAAAAAAAATGCAGAAATATAACTTCAATATGGTGTTATAATAGTTTTGCATTAAAATTTGATATTTTACGCGTGGGCCCCACGTTTTCTGCATAAATATCAAATCTTCATTTTAAAACCATCACCAGTGGATTTTGACTTTTTGAACGTCAGGAAAATTGAAGTGACAATAGTCAACTCTAAACTGTCATGAATTTTAGGATTAAACAAAGTCAACTATATATATATATAAAAGCCTTACCTGATTCAGAACCCGAGCCAACAATGCTGAGATCATATCACACGTTAGCCTTAAAAGAAGGAAAAAAAAGGAGTATTTGTATATCGATCATGTATACATACTTGTAACTTTATCAAGAGTTTTAATCATAAACAATAATCAAATTAAGACCATCCAACTGTTATTGCGGAAATGTTATGAATAAGCAATTAAACTACGAATCGGATGATTTTTTATTTTTTTTTAGCTCGAGTCATTCTTTCTTTGTTTTCAATAAAATAATCATTTTTTTTAAAAAAATTAATTCTCGTTCGCACAAATAAATTACAAATTATAAAAATTTTATTTTTTTTTACATTAAATTGATTGATAAATCTCCATTATTAATCTACGCATTGAACGGCCTATTTTACTTAATTTACTAAAGATTTGTTTAGATTCAATAATACTTACAAAACATTAGATGATTGAGAAAGGAAAGTGGAAGTAAGACAGAGAAAGGACGAAGGAGAGATAGTTTTATATAGTTTAAGAATGAAGTACCAAATTTATAACAGCCATGGAGCACATGTGATGTAATAATACGAATACTAATTAGTATCACAATAGCATGTGATCTCTTTTTTCGACTACTTTGTAGAAAACAGAGAAAGAATGATTCTAATCAATTTGAAGTAAAATAAAAATCTCTTCAATTCACAGTTTAATTATGTAAATGAAAATTACTTTTAAAAAGAGAGTATTTTTGTACATTGACATAGTGAATCTATGTCCGTAGAATTAAACTGCGAACTCCCCCATATTAAAATGTGGATTGTGATTCTATTACTCCGTTTGAATGTTCTAAGAATAATGTTAAATTTATAATGTTGGTTATGAATCATTTCCTAATATATATATACAAGGACGGAGCCAGAAATTAATTTTCTACTGGGCTACCAGTACCAATGATATCCACAAAAAATTGTCCCACCAAGATCAATCACAAATTCAAAATCATACATAGTAGTAAGGTTCAAAGGTACATAACATGCAAGGAAAAAGGAAAACAAAACACACTATTTAAGTTTGCATCCTTCATGCTTTGTAGAATAGAATTAAATACATTATGGAATCAGAATCGATATCTTCAAGAAGCTCTCGTTCAATGTAAAGCATCATAGAATCGCTAAAAACTCCTCTTCCATTTTATTGCGAAGAAGCGGTTTTCACATGTTTTTCATAGTGAAAATGCCTGATTACGTCGTGGTGTGGAAACAGTGTAGAGTCAAAACAAGACGAATCAATCTATCAATCAAATTATAAGTCCGCAACTTATTTGTTTCGACTAATCCGCGACACAATTCGGTGATGGTAGACATATTTTGAAAGCTCGATGACGGATCACATCAATTTTATAATGATTTAGTTGACATCTCAAATAATGCATTTCTTGCTCATCGAAATCTTACGGATAAAATTTCTCAAAGAAGCTTTTGCAAATATCATCAACTTTGAATGATTTAAAGTTGTCCTTCTGTTCTAAAAATTTGAGCTAAGTATAAGGAGTTCCACCGCTTCATCACTAAATCTGGAATTCAACTCTTCCTCTTTGAAAATCTATCTTTGAATTAAACACATCAAAATGATAGTGTGGCAAACCTGTCATCGATTCTTTTTGTTGGCATGAACGAGCGGCAGTAGGTTTTTGAATGAAGCATTCATATCCGGTATGTCGATGTCATTTTGTGTGCAAATTGATTGCACATGCTCAAGGAGATGATCAAATCCTCTTCTCTCAAAGTGTGAAGTAGTGCTTTAGTAGTTGAGACTAGATCCATGGCATTTACAATGTCAAGAAATTTGTCTTTGTAAAAGCTCTACAAAGCAAATCAAGAATCCCCATAATTTTATGCATCATATATAGAGTGAAAATAAAATCAAAAGACCTCATTATAATCAAACAACCACTAAACTTCTCCACGATAGAATTAGAGGATCCTTCTTCAACAATACTTTCAAAAGATCAAATAGTTGCACCATACATATCAATTAAGCTGCAAATAGAATCAAAATGAGAACTCCACCAAGTAGCTCCACTCCGATGTAGATTACCAATCTGATTAAGGCCTCTACCAGTATCACGTTCACCAGAAGCTACCATACGTGCAATTTCAATAGCTTGAGCAGAATGTAACTCAGCATGTCGTTTGGGAGAAGCACCAATGAGATTGATAATGGTTGTTAGTTTCGAAAAAATTGCCAAACAGAAATCTCTTTTGAAGAAGCTGCAACTAATGCTAATTGTAGTCTATGAGCAAAGCAATGTACATAATATGCGTCTGGACAATCTTTAAGAAATAGAACTTGAAGTCCGTTCCAAGCACCACACATATTACTAGCACCATCATAACCTTGACCTCGCATATTAAGGATATGCAAATTAGCTCGAGCAAGAACATTAGATATTTCTTTCTTTAATGTTGAAGCAGTAGTGTCTAAAACATACACAATCTCAAAATAACGCTCTCGTAAGAAACCATGTTTGTCAACAAATCTCAAAACAATAGTCATCTGCTCTTTATTTGATGCATCTTTGGCTTCATCAACCAAAATACAGAACTTTGCATCTCCAACTTCTTCATTTAATTTTTCTTCTAACTTTGTTTGCAAAAATATGCAAAATTTCTTTCTCGAATAGTCTCAGAAAGTATATTTAGCATTTTTGAGCTTCTCTAAGACTACATCACCAATGTTAACGTTCAATCGGCCCATAAGTCTTATCATCTCTATAAAATTACCACAATTTTTAGAAGTTGGAGATTCATCATGACCTCTAAATGCACAAGCTTGCAAGCTAAGCCATTTTATACTCTCAATTGTTGCTGTAAGTCGCAACCGATTCTTCTGAACTTCTTCTAGAGTTTGTGCATTCAAGACTTTGTCAATGTCCAATTACTTTCATCAAGTCTTCAACACATTTCACTGCATTCCTATGTGGTGAAGTAGGACCTCCCACATACATCGAAAGTGCACATCTAACTCCATCATTAACCCTCTTCCAACTATTAAACCCTTCAGTAATGAATGCAGGATGAAGAGGCACCTTATTTTGAAAAACAAAGCATGGAAAACAAAATGATGCATCCTTTGATGGAGAGTACTCTAACCAAGGAAAGGATTCAAACCACGAATATTGAAATTTTCGATTTTGTGAGCCTGATTTAGTCCTTGGGTACTCTGCCAACTTAGGTTGATACGGACCCATTTTGATATAAACTCTCCTAATTTCATCTCATTGATTAACATGATGTTGCCATATAGGGATCTGAATCCCAGGATCCCGTTTAAGAGTACTAAGATCAATTTCAACTCTTCGAGATTTGGAAAGGGGTGGTTGGTGATCTGAGATATCAACATTAGATGGATAATGCCCTTCACTAGTTGTCGTTGATGCACTTTCTCTTGGTTTAAAGAAAGAAAACAAAGTTTTTTCTCTCTTGCTTCCTTGACTTTCCATTGTGGCTTATAAGATATTGGTCAAAACATCCAGCACAAATATATAATTTAATCACAAAATGTCCAATCTCTCTACGTTTGGTATGACAATGTAATACTACCCCTAGTTCATTAAAAATCAAATGCACATTTAAGCTAAATAATATATACATTATTACATTTGTCTTCCTTTTACAGGAGGGAGTAAAAGAGGTACCTTGAGTGATTCTACTTTTGATAATGAGTTGGCAAGCATAGCAGCCCTGGAACATGTTCTGCATTATATTATCTCACAGTTAAAAAGAAAATAATCAATTTTCTCAAACACTATGTTTCTGTTTTCTAGGAGGATTCATCCCAAAATTAACATCAGTTTATACACCTTTTTGCCTTAGAAAAGAAAAGGGTCAACAAACATTTTCACTCTAAAATGCAGTAAAATTATTACAAGACCATCTTTTTCAGAAGGAAAATTAGTTCCTCTATATTTTCCACAAAATAATGTTGTATCAATAGAAACAGAATAAGCTCACAATAATGAGAAATCATTTCAGGTATTTTCGCACTTTCTGCTACTCAAAACTCATAAAGCTTAAGACACTATGTTTCTGAAGAAGGAAAATCAGCAGTAACTAATTGCATAACCTAAAATTGGGCAAATAGCAAATAAAGTTCTCTTGCTAATTATGAACTGAGTTGAGACACTATCACTCTATCAGTCTATCACACTAACACACACCAGAGACAGAGTATTACTGACATACATATATACAGAGTATTAGGGACGGCCGGCAACGTAATCAGACCAACAAGCAACAACGATGGGCGATGGCAGTCGGCAAACTATGGGCGAGTTCCCCTCCTTCTCTTCACTGGCCACACAACGACGAGGGTTTGATAGGGCGACAATCTAGTGGAGAATGGTGTTGGGAGGTTTTGATAGGAATTTTGTTTGTGGGCTAAAATATTGGGCTGGGCTAAGATATATAAGTAAAAAAAAAAAAAAAAACTTACCCGGGCTGCAGCCCACCTCAGCCCCTACATGGCTCCGCCAGTGTGTATATATATATATATGGGTTATATGTATATACACATCTGTGTAGTACGCCGTCGTGCATAGCCCCTAAAAAACGTCGTCATAGCACGATTGTGTACTACACAACTGTGTATATATTTTTTCATATATATATATATGTGTGTGTGTGTGTGCACGCGCGCGCGGGGTATGACTTGTAAGTTGAAGAAACTATTCCCACTGTTCCGCACAGTTTTTTTTTCATATTTACCTCATATATTTATTAATTGTTTAGTTTAATAGTGATGGTATGAAAAATTGTGACGCTAACTTTGAGTACATAGTTTCATTTTATATGACATCAAAAGAATGAGATTCTTTTGGTGGAGTAAAAACTTTTGACAAATGAGACTTCTTTTTGCGGAACAGATGGATATATATTGCGAGTACATGCAGTGGCCCGATCATTCAATAGATGGAACCATTGTCATGCATGGCAGCAAGTACATGTAGGGTAAAATCATGTATTTGTTGAAGACACTTTATGCTTGGCTACGCTAACTAGGAATAATCAAGATGGATAAGACAGAACAACAAGATGATAGTAAGTACTAACCCGGCAATGTTGGCAGATTTAGTCCATTCTTGTTGGCAACAGAAGAATACTCATTTCATTTTTAATGAATTTGAACACGAAAATGTAGCACCGCCAATGAACTGTTATAAGTGACTGGATCATCCTTGGCCATTGCTGAGCAACTGAAATTTCCATTCAGGCCTTACAAAATAAAAGAAAAATTAGCTGGACTTGCTGAAGCAATGCAAGCAACTTTGCATTAAAAATCATATTGCTCCAACAAGGATGATGAGCTAAAATTGACAAACAGTTAAATTAAGGCATTAATATATAGGAAGTGTATATTTTTGTTGGTCATGTTGCATTGACATTCTGGGGAACCTTCAAGTATAACTATGACTTCTTTCTTTCTTATTCCAAGGATTCTCTATCAAATTAAGGCAACTCGTGGTCACAACATAAAATTCATCAAAAGTAATTTAACTTAAAAAGTTATAACAATTCACTCGTTCTGGGGAGCTTCATGAGAGCAATAATACACACATTGGATATAATACAAGAATTATTACATTACACTCTTACAGTGTTGTAGGAAAAATGCCCCAGAATAACAAGAAGCCAGCAGCAGCTCAAAGGGGAGAAAATATCCCAAAAACCATCCATTGGAACCATCAGTCAAGGAAGAAAAATAATCAGAAACAAGAATTATTAATATGTTAATTTTGAAGAAGAAAAGCTAGCATGGAGAAGTAAACAATCATTAAGCATTCATACATGTTAAATACATTCAATCATTTGCTCTCCCTTTAAGTACATGTGTGCTTTCACAAAGATCAGTAGTAGGGTTTTCGCTCTACAATATCACAAAACATGATCGTTTCAACTAATTACAAGAGGTTCGTGCTTCTACTTACAACCTACAGGACGAAACAGCATCATCAATCATCTACTTGCCTACACTTCGTGTTTGTATGAAGAATAATGACTTTTAGTGGAGTGTCTTTATTACTAGAGCTGTATAAAAAGTTTTGTTAGTCGAGAATTTAATATTTGTTAGGTACATAATATATTTGAGTTGATGAATGTATTTTCTTTGTTTAAATACAAAAAAGCAGTTTGAGAATCACCAAATTTTAGCTTCTCCAAATAGTGTGATCGCAACTAAAAGCACATCTACAACGTTCTGAAACACTCCTAAACAGAATTTCAAAATAAAAGCTGTTTATCAATTCACTTAACAGCTCGTAGTAACACCATATTTAAAATGCTTACATATCTGAGACATGAATGTTACACCACACTAAACAGGAATGAGAGCTTATAAAACATGTATTGAGGAAGAATAATCATACCCAAACATCAAAAAGTGCAGGATACTATGACACTGCAATTTCATTAAAAAAGAACGAATAAAAGATTTACTAATTCAGGGAGCATTTGGAGAAGATACAGTAAAGAAAAAAAGAACATAATCTATGAATCAATGAGGTGGTAGGCTGTATGTCCCTTGTGGAGGGGAATTGCGGAGACAAATCGTGCATGAAACGCATGACACCAAATGGGCTGGTCACCCAGGCATCGAGAGAATGCTAGCTTTGTTGTCTCGCTCCTACTACTGGCCGAAAATGGAAAACGACGTGGAGGCGTACGTTAAGTCTTGTCTAGTGTGCCAAGTGGACAAGCTTGAGAAGAAAAGTGAAGCGGGCTTGTTGCAGCCACTTCCCATTCCTGACAGATCCTGGCAGTCAGTGTCAATGGACTTCATTTCTGGATTGCCGAAGGTAGATGGGATGAGATCAATTTTTGTGATAGTTGATCGATTTTCCAAGTATGCGGTGTTCATCCCAGCACCACATTCTTGTACAGCAGATGTTGCTGCTAGCTTGTTTTTCAAGCATGTTGTTAAGTATTTTGGGTTGCCTGAAGATATCATAAGTGATCGAGATATAAGGTTTACGGGTCGATTCTCGGGGCGGTGTTGTTTTGTCCGGTTGGTCTGAGTCAAGTTCAAGTTGATCGATGAACCATCCACAAACAGATGGGCAGACTGAGAAGATGAATCAGTTACTGGAGGAGTATTTGCAACACTATGTTACTACAAGTCAGAAAAACTGGTTAGAGTTATTAGAATCAGCACAGTTTTGCTACAACTTGCATCAATCTTCTGAATGTGCAAGAGTCCCTTCGAGTGGCATACGGGCTATCGCCCAAGGACTCGAATGATGTGGCGGTCAAACAGCATCTGGGGCAATTGTTCTGCTGCCTATCGGTTTGCAAGAGCTAGGACTGAGCTGATTGAGGAAGCAAAGGATAGCTTGAGCAAGACAGTGAGGCGAATGAAAAAGTATGCAGATGCACATCGCAGGCCGCTAGAGTTCAAAGTGGGAGACATGGTGTTCTTTGGTGACACCACAAATTTGAAGAAGATCGTGATGAAGGGCCGTGCATAGGGGTAGATTCAAAGTATGACGGCCCATTCAAGTCTTTGAGAAAAGTTCAATGCGTGGCTTACTGTTTGAAACTTCCAATGATGAAGGTGCATCCGACCTTTCATGTTAGCTACCTGAAACTGTTCCAGCAAGAATTGCTTGATCTTGACGAGGAAGCAAGCGAGGGGCTCCGCCAGTCATTAGGAAGCAGTTTGATAAAGATGTCGAGAAGATTTTAGCTCATGTAATCGAAGGTATGAGCAAGAAAATCGCGTAATGCATTATTTGGTCCATTGGAAAGGGGAGAATGAGGTAGACGCTAGCTGGGAAAGAGATGTAACTTTGGCAATTCGAGAAGCAAATTGCAGATTATTGGGAATACCCTCCGACGAGGACGTCGGGCTCTTCTGGTGGGGGTGGTTTGTTAGCCCCTTAGTGGGTTGACACAAGCTTGGCATGGGGACGCCCAGATAGCATGCCAAGTCAAGCCTCGCACTTTCGGTTTGTGGGGAAAGCGTGTGCGGCGGCGGTGTCAGGTGGCGTCGCGACAACCATTTCCAGAACTAAGGCGCTAGGCGACAAAGTCGACGAATGAGTTTGACACTCGACCATTTGGGTCAATGAATAGCCTTGTGCAGCATTGGGTGACTCTATGCAGCAGCTTGAGGCATTGGACAGCAAATGGGTGCATGTCAGAAAACTAGCAAATCTAGAGGGTTTGTATTATGCTTCCTCAGACAGGTTTGATGTCTAGTGCTGGCAGTTTGGAAATTTTCATGCTACTATAGGGGGGTGCTCCGTGAAGTTCACCCGGGACCATGGGCAGGTGCCATGGCGATGAGTGCTGGACGTTGGGACATTGTTGGGCTCCCCTACAACAACAATTCAACATCGGATCGGGAGGCATGGATCGATCAAAGACTTGTTCATGGGTTTGGGCATGAAGCAAGCGAAGTTAACGTTCATTGAACGTGGTATCGGTTGGGTATGGCATAAGCGACGCTAAAGATGTCAAGGCATGGCACGGGCGAGCCCAACATGCAACAAAGGCGAATGCATGTGGACGACGACGCACGGGTCGGGCGGCACAAAGAAACTTGGACAACACCTTAAGCAAGTCTTTGGGCTAGTTGGAAATTGTGGACCAAATGGATGCTTTTGATTGGGCAACATGATTGGGCAACTTTGTGGGCTGAGACATCAACAATGGGGGCTGACACGTTAGTGGATGAAGGACATCAAAAGATGGGTGACACATGAAAGCAATTTTGATTTGGATGATCGAGCTTGACCCAACCGACCGCGATTGAGGACGATTGATGGCAAGAACCTCCACGCACACGACCGGCATGTATCCGACCGAACAGACATCACGGGCGCCTAACACTGCTTGGTGGGCGATTGATGAGCGATTGACATCATCGGGGAGCACACAACTAATAGTGGACAGTTGAGGAGCAGTTGATGGGCAGTTTGCACATCATGGGACGCACACCTCTGCTAGTGGGCAATTGGCATGCCGTTGTTGATTCAAAAGGCTGGTTTCCTATTGGTTCTAAATGACCTAGCAGTTGGGGGTATCAACTGCAGCCTAATGTGTATATATATGTGTAGCCAAGGGTTTGACAAGGCATGTGAGATCACTGAGCAAGTGTAGCCTGCGAGCCCTAGTCATATATTGTATTCCTTGTTATTGAGTGAGCAATAAAAAGGTTGGGACGTTGTCCTATAAACTCTGTTGGCTTGTGTGCGTGGTTTGATTTATATGATGCTTTGTGTGGATGACAGTTCTTGATCTGGTTAGTAACCAAAGATTGCATCACAAGGAGGACAAAGACGCGAAAAATTTAGTGTCAGATTGTGCACCCTGTAACACCTTACAAAATAAAAGAAAAATTAGTTGGACTTGCTGAAGCAATGCAAGTAACTTTTCATTAAAAAACATATTGCTCCAACAAGGATGATGAGCTAAAATAGACAAACAGTTAAATCAAGGCATTAATATATAGGAAGTGTAGATTTTTGTTGGTCATGTTGCATTGACATTCTGGGGAACCTTCAAGTATAACTATGACTTCTTTCTTTCTTATTCCAAGGATTCTCTATCAAATTAAGGCAACTCGTGGTCACAACATAAAATTCATCAAAAGTAATTTAACTTAAAAAGTTATAACAATTCACTCGTTCTGGGGAGCTTCACGAGAGCAATAATACACACATCAGATATAATGCAAGAATTATTACACTCTCAGTGTTGTAGGAAAAATGCCCCAGAATAACAAGAAGCCAGCAGCAGCTCAAAGGGGAGAAAATATCCCAAAAACCATCCATTGGAACCATCAGTCAAGGAAGAAAAATAATCAGAAACAAGAATTATTAATATGTTAATTTTGAAGAAGAAAAGCTAGCATGGAGAAGTAAACAATCATTAAGCATTCATACATGTTAAATACATTCAATCATTTGCTCTCCCTTTAAGTACATGTGTGCTTTCACAAAGATCAGTAGTAGGGTTTTCACTCTACAATATCACAAAACATGATCGTTTCAACTAATTACAGGAGGTTCGTGCTTCTACTTACAACCTACAAGACGAAACATCATCATCAATCATCTACCTGCCTACACTTCGTGTTTGTATGGAGAATAATGACTTTTAATGGAGTGTCTTTATTACTAGAGCTGTATAAAAAGTTTTGTTAGTCGAGAATTTAATATTTGCTAGGTACATAATATATTTGAGTTGATGAATGTATTTTCTTTGTTTAAATACAAAAAGCAGTTTGAGAATCACCAAATTTTAGCTTCTCCAAATAGTGTGATCGCAACTAAAAGCACATCTACAACGTTCTGAAACGCTCTTAAACAGAATTTCAAAATAAAAGTTGTTTATCAATTCACTTAACAGCTCGTAGTAACACCATATTTAAAACGCTTACATATCTGAGACATGAATGTTACACCACACTAAACAGGAATGAGAGCTTATAAAACATGTATTGAGGAAGAATAATCATACCCAAACATCAAAAACTGCAGGATACTATGAAACTGCAATTTCTTTAAAAAAGAACAAATAAAAGATTTACTAATTCAGGGAGCATTTGGAGAAGATGCAGTAAAGAAAAAAAGAATAGAATCTATGAATCAATCAACAATAAATTTGAGAAATTCAGACCTCAATATCACCTAATACAAAGAAGAGTAAAATACATTTCCCTCACCATGATCTGGACTTCAACTGCAGAATTCGCTATCTCCTGAAAAGCAGAAAAGAGAACTATATTTTTTATTATTAGATAAACGTTAAAATCTTAAGATATCTCCAACACCAAATATCGATCGCCTTCTACTCTACAGCTGCCAAAATATGGAGGAGCCGCAAACCACCCAGAGATGTCATGCTCACAAACTTTGCTAAAAGTTGAAATTCCAGGTCTGTACTTGTTACAGATCACCATCAAGGTTCTCTATAAGGTAATTAATCTGTCTTCTGTACATTTGCCTCAAACTGATGAAAGAACTCAAAAAGGTTTTCCTCTCTTATAATGTCCTCCAACCTGAGTTACCCCTTCATATGATCACCATACTTTTGGTCACGTGTTGGGAGTCACAACACAACTACCACATTCAGCATCACCATTTCCATTCCTGATATGCGCGCGCGAGCATCACTTCTTTAGAAAACTTGTGATTCTCCCCTATTAAGGAGACTGACCAACTGGATGTGAAAAAACTCTCACCCGCTAACATTTTATCCATTTATTGGCCAGAATCAGAGCATTTTAGGAGGATAGAAGTTGGTTAAGAAGTTTCTAAATATAATAACACGAGTATTTAATCATTTGTCACTATAGTCTCATAAAATGATTTTGTTAATGACTACAACATTCACAAAGAACCCAGCGTATGAGCACTTTAAATATCTCAGAAATTGCAAATGAATTTCAAGTACAACAACATTATAAACTAAAAACTGAATCATAATAAAAAAGTTACAAACATGTTTTAATAGTTGTAGTCAAGGAAGACATAATGTAAAGAACAAGAAATCAACGGCAAGTACAATTTTGACATTAAAGAAATAATAAGATGGCAGGGATAACTCAATAGGTTGTTCTTTTCCAGAACCTTTCCGATTTCAATAAATTCATTCATTACCCCGGTTACAACTTCATCATAAACCAAATCTACTCAAAAAGTCTAAAGTCATGGCGACCAAACTAACAGATACGAATATCACCTTGCTTTTCCAGAATTCCCTTTGTGAAATGAGAGATTGATTTTGCAGAACATCAAGTAGCTTTTCACATGGTAAATTATCTTCTGTATAAATACTTGGAAAGAGGAAACTTCAGGCTTCTGGCCACCTATTAGCCATTTAGAAAACTATAAGAACATTGAATGAAGAAAACAGTAGAAGCTTCATTTCTATTACACACAAATATGGTCGAACTTCAATGCAAGGAAATTTAAGAGATTACCTTCAAAGCCATATTTTCATCCACTGTAGATCTGTACCGTGTCGAGCCCTCCAATGGACAGCTGCTGCCTTTGCTGATAAAATTAGCATTGCAAAGACTGGATAGTTGCAAAAGCACATCAGACATCAGTCCACCATCTCCAATTTCACATCCTAACCCACCATTTCCTTGTTCATCTTCCTCAAGTGAATATTCTGCAACAGATGTGATGCACTGAAATATGGCTAATAGCCTCTCCATTGGGAAAGTTCCAGGTCCTTTCATGAGTAACTCCTGTTCTGCAATCGCTTTCTGCTCCATAGATTTTTCAGAAACCCTGAGCAGGAATATCAATGGATAGAAATCCGTTTATGTTGCTCACTGGTCCATGATAATTTTTATAGCAGATGATAGAAGTAGAAGTAATGCTTTAAAAATAGAAGATACGGCATTAAAAGTCAGATATATTGTAATATTAGAGGGCAGAGGCAGATGAAAGGTGATGTCAAATGAAAGATATTTGAATAGTTGTAGCACAAAGGAATCTTTACCACAGTTAATGAGTAAATAAGATATTAAGGCAACTATTGAACAGATTATGGAAGAAATAGCCATATCATGTAATATATTGCAACAATATACTGTTTTACCGAAGATTATAAGCTCTTTAAATCCTCCAACTAAATGAGTCAGTTAGGGAGGCTATGAGATATTTTAATCTGCATTTACCTATCTTTGACCCTAAAAACTTTCTAGGCTCATCTATTTTAGGCATATGTTATATTAGTGATGAAAATTAGAAAGATGAAAAGTATATCCATCTGCCCCCTTTCATTTTATTTAGAATACCCAAATCATCACTAAACAGTTCCTGTAATAATTTATCCTTTTAAGGTATAAAAGTTTAACATTAAACTAAAAACAATTTGGTTGTGGAAAATACAGGAAGGTAGGTGTTTTCTGAAAAGTAAAGGATATAACAGCAAACTTTTAGCAAGAAATTGTTCAAGCTAAACAATCAGAAAGATTGATTAGAGTGTGTTTAAATTTCAGATATATCACTGTTGAAAAATTAAGTCATAAATCACTTACTTCCTCTTCCGTTTCCGAGTATCAGAACCTCCAGTTGAATCAAACAGTGAGGCATCAAGGGTAGCTGGGTTTCTTGAAGCTAGGAATGCAGAAATAAGAAGATACTTTGCACAGATAGACATGTGGAAGTCTATCTCATCAACAACTTCAGAAACCCCAAATTTATTTCCGCCAACTTTCCGCTGACTTTTGTACTTGTTAGCTCCAGTTTCATTCGAAGTAAGAGATGTAACTCTAAATATTTCATTCAGTGAAGGCGCTATATACGGCTGTAGATGACTGAATAACCTTCTCTTCATTTCTTCATTAGGAATAACTGCTGAATCATCTAAAGGTTCACAATATTTTTCAAACAATTGAGAAAAAGCTGAAGACAGTTCATCAACCCGTCTTTTAATCCGACAAAAAGGCTTAAGTATCACACTGTTTAACAAGAAACAAAAGGAAAATATATTCAACGACCAAACCATATACAATAACAGATCAAACTGAGACTATTTGAAACAAAAAGTTGATGTGCTTACTCGAGAAAAGAGGAATAAAGCTTTGGGTTTGATTGATTTCTCATGAAAATCTGACGAATATCATCTTCTGTATAATCAGGAAAATACAAAGGGATGGGTTCTGTATAACCAGTATCTGAGTAATAAGTATCAGGTGAGGTGCTACTGATAAAAATCAGACCCAGCTCAGGCATCTTCAAAATATCATAAAGCTTGAACAGAAAAGGCAAAATGCTAGAACTTTTGTCCCATTCCCGAACAAGCTCCAAATTATCAATTATCAAATAAACCATATATCCCTTTGCCCGTTTCACCGACTTCTTCAAGCTCGATTTCCCCATATTTTCTTTGAGACTATTTATAACACTAACCAGGGCATCCCGCAGATAATTAATAAAATCAGACGGCTTCTCACAGCGCTTTGCACTCAAATAACCATTGCCTTTGTTCTTCCTATGTAGGAAAAGCTGATTCAT
Organism: Panax ginseng; assembly: GCA_020205605.1. NCBI lineage: Eukaryota > Viridiplantae > Streptophyta > Magnoliopsida > Apiales > Araliaceae > Panax > Panax ginseng. The sequence goes on along the minus strand of CM035142.1, from coordinate 102,936,727 downwards.
AATAGACTCGAACAATATCCGGGGATTGTAACAGGTACGACAGCTTGCATAAACAAATGGGCGATTCAGGTGTCTAAATATATGTAGAATAGTGCTTGTTTTTCCAGTAGAGACACCTCCATATACAAACAGTGGAATCAATGGAGAATTCAGAGGACCCAAAAGGCTTATCAACTCAAGAATCTGACTACGCCTACCGGGAAGACTAGAAACCAAATCATTAGGGCTCAGGGTTTCACCCCCAAACACCAGATCACCAAGTGTCAGAGGTGGGGGGTTACTACTAGTTTTTGTTTCAATGGCATTGTTCAAACCAGGGGAGGAAGAATATAATCTTGTAGTTCTTCTAGTAATTTCTGGACTTTTCTCTTTACCCATTTCTTCAGTTGGGCTCAAAATGCAAAATTTCTGGTCAATAATGATAAAACCAATTCAAAAACAAAAATTAAAGGCATTAAAACAAACTTACAATAGCATACATTAAAATTGACAAAGATCAACCTTTATAATAAATAAAAATCTACTGTTGTGATTCAGGTATAACTTGTGACCAATTTCCAAAACAGTGCTATGTGTGTGTGTATATATATATATAATTAAAAAAAAAGCACAAAGCTAAAAGGCTGGAAAGGAATTTGGGAACCTGATGGGAAATATGAACGGAAACTACCGGAGGAGAAACAAAATCAAGTTGGCGGAAAACTTCGTGCTTGGAATTTTTTAAACCCTAATATAATTTTCCCTGCAAGAGATGAAGAAAGAGGAGGCCAAATTCTTTTCCCGCCACTGAGCATGAATACGGCCACGGGAGTCCTTGGTAACTACAACCAAAATATCTAAAATAACCCTATGGGACTAAAGTGTAATTATAAATACTACAAATACATCAAATATCTCCACTCATTTAATATTATGATCATTTAAAAATATATTTTGAGTTTTTAAATTAACTAAATGATATTATGTTGTTTCAGGAAAAAAAGTAAATATATTTAAAAATATTATGTCAGTTTTGTAATATAAAATTAATATTAATTTTTGAAATTAAATTCGAGATGTATAATTGATTAAAATTAAATAAATTTGTCTTAAAATCAATGACGATTTTATATTTTAGAAATAAAATGTTAAATTAGTTTGGATTCAACAAAAAATTTGATTGCGTACAATTTTAAATGTCTTACATAATCCTCCCAAACTATAAACTAAAGTTTTTCTTAGGTTTTATTCAAGTGAAATGAGAGACTTCATACGACATCAAGTTGATTTATCGTCACCTTCATCACCTCTTGTTTCACATCTCAAATAGTGGAGGAGCGAACAGAAATTATAAGCGATGATTTTTCTACGCTTATAACGATATGAAAAAACCGCCCATTATAATCGATTCGATTCTCTGATTCACTCCTTTCGATTAGTTAGAAAAAGCGAGATATATATATATATATATATATATATATATATATATATATATCATACAGTATGTAATATAAATCGTCTTTATGGCGACGGTTTTTTTGAACTATAGCGACGGTTTAACCGTTGTCATAGATGAGAATATCCGTCACCATAACCCAAAAGCACAGTACCGTACTACACAGCTGTGTATATACATTATATATATATATATATATATATCTTTTTTATAAATCAAGTTCTTTTATGTTATATAAAGTAATGTCAGGATAAGTTCTAAAAAATAAATGTTATCAGAAAAGTTGTCAAGTGGTCGCTTTACATATGTATAATATCTAATTTAGAGCTTTTCCAGATTATGAAAAGACATGTAGCAACTAATGATCTCTAGCATTTCATAATCCGGTGGCTCAAACAACGTCCAAAAGAATCACACCATGTCTCATGCACAATATTTCTCATTATACGTAGTTATATTAAAGATGGTGTGAAAAGGCTTTGCTTTCAACATGACCTGAGAAATGTTAATGGTTGAGAGGACATTAAAGCTTGCAAATCTCCAGATATGCAAAAACCAAATCTATTCAGACTCTCCAAATCTCCATCCACCAGGACAAACAGATGGCTTCATGCCGATGCTGACTTCCAACATTATCAATTAGGCATTATATATCCAAAGAAGCTGAAAGGTAGGATCTAGTTTCACAATTCATATTAGATCCTAGTAACGAGGTTTCAGTTACTTACACCACAACATGGCACTGATTCAGCCAAAGCTAAAACGAAATTCATAATGCTAAAATGTTACATAAGAAACCACAACTAAAAGCAACTGCTGCATAACAAGCAAGCAAATATTAACAAGTAGTGTAACATTGTCATAAGAGAAATAGGTCAGGCCCACTCGATAAAACTTAGCAAATCACAACCCGACATCTCTCTTTGTCGTTGTCTTAATGTTCTGATGTGGTGATGCCTCTCGTAACATAACCAAATCACAACTATACATTTCTCACCCTGTTTTCGTCATTATCCTAGTGTTCAGATGAGGTAGCCTCTGTTTTCGTCATTATCTTAATGTTCTGACGAGGTGCTGCCTCTGATAACGGAACCCCGTCGGTGCCCACCGACTATCACATCTTTTAATCGAGATAAGGGGCCCAGCATCTTGCCCATCTTCTGCAACAGTGCAAACAAAAAAAGTATCGAGTTATTAAACAGTGAGCAGAGGGCAAATCAACCAGGATGTCAACTAACAGTAAGTAAGAAGAAATACAATAAATCATCATGTAATGATCAAGTAGACTCTCAGTACCAGTTTAAATGTAATGGTTCAAAATGACTAATGTTTATGGCAAGAAGTTTAAGACGTGCCATTGACACACTAGATAAATTGTTTTTCATATTTCTTTGTTTGAAATTGCAATTCAGATGCTAAAGAGTTCCCCACCACCACCACCCAAATTATCTAACAAAATATGTTTTTTTAAAATATGTTTCAGATACCCTAAACAAACAAGATAGATATAGATATAGGTAACGCGAACGAAAGAGAGAGAGAAATCCTGGGAGGAAACCTAATAAGAAGAGTGGTCACTATCTCCAGCCAAGTATGAACCCCATGGTGACATTAGTATTTTCTCCTCTTGAAAGGTTTATATCTGAATGTAATACAACAACAATCCACCTACTTTCAACAACAAACATTTTAGTCATGAAGAATTGTGAAGGTATCCAGCAATACAAAGCCTTTCAACTACTACTTTCGCACAACTATTGTGTAACCCCCATAACTATTCATGTGGAAATATCAGTTTCCTAAGAAAAATTATCTAAACAATTCTCGTAGTACGAAAAAGGAGAATACAACTGCCAACATAAATATGTTGTCGCTTAGCAAGCATACTGCAGACTTTATCATTTCCCTTGTAGCTATTTGCCATAACAATCATCACATAGAGAGGAGGCGAGTATCTATCATAGCTAGGCACCATTCATAATATAAGAAAGAACATGCCAATTATATGAGTACCGAAGAATTGAATACATCTGCCCGGATGCAACAGTAAACCATGGATTTCTATAATCAGATAGCATGACAATGTTCTAGAATTAAATTTAAAGTGCTTCTAACTTATAAAAAATGTGTTGCTAATCAATCCAAAAGCATACCTCATCATTGATACCAAACTGCCGCTTAAGCTGCAAAACCTGCCACCTTTCTTGCTGCCATCTCTGGCCAAGAATTACAAGGCCCATCACAGCTGCAGCAATAAAAATAGACCAAACAGTGTTAGCCTCTTTTGCATGCGCATATAAAGAAGCAGCTCTCCTCTTCCACCAAGCTTCACAAGGAAGCTGAGAAAATCATCTTTATTTTTGTCAATAGACTTTGGCGATGGTGCAATTTCTGAATCTAAGCCTTCTTCAGACAAATCAATTGGTTCAGCAGTAGTTCTGTTCTCCTCAACTGTGATTGATCCGCCCATGGTTGCTTCACCATGGACAGAACTATAATTCACAGTGCTGTATATACTCTGCTCTTTATCTACCAAATTTAACCCTTCAAAGGCCATGCCTTCTTCAAACTCTGTACCACTAACAGATAATATCTTACCCTTCTCATCAACAAACTGAATTCCAGGGAAGTCTTCAGACATATTCAAAGCTTTAACATCCCAATTTTCTCCCTCCTTAGTATTCGACTTACCCCCTTCCTCTGCAACAAAGTCAGGAATGGCATCTTCATCTTCCTGTTGATTATGAATTTCAGTTTGTTCTAGTTTCAAATGCAAATTCTCATGCTGACTTGATGGAAACACAAAATGATGAGACATAAACATCGCTTCAGAAGTTTCCCCTTTATCCTCACCAACCGAGTGATCCTTATCATCATCGTTCAACTCCACCTGTTTCGGACCAGGAGCAGCAGCATATGCTGATGCTGTGAGAGATACAACTTCCCACTCATTCCCACGCGGAGGAGCTTCCCTCCCTTCCTCATTATCTGCCATCCACCAGAGTATTAAGTTTCCAGACTTCATGTGACCCCCAAAACAAAAGAAGAAATATAGTTAGAAAAATTGTCAAAATAGTGAGAGATGATCAAATGTTTAACCATAGTATACAACAGAAAATCATAAAACCGCTCTTCACAAACATAATTCATCGGCAGAAGCAGCACACTCGACTCTCACAACTACCGACGATAATTTTCACATTCCTTATATGAAAACCCCAACAATCTATTGTTATAATTAGATCTCACACACGCACACGACTGTAAAGAAATAATACAGAGATTTATGTAGTTCCCCAATTTGAGTAGTCCACGGGAGCAGCGTTCTTTTTATTCACCAAATACATAGGATTTTACAATAGGGAGTATATATAACTGCTACTCATATTCCAACCCTAATTCACATTATAGCCGAAATACCCATAATGCCTTTTTCAACACCGTACGCTCCCTCACTCAGCTCCGCTTCACTTGGCCTTTTTCAAAAACTTCTCAATTATGAGTCACAAGTCCCAACATCTATTTGTTTATCCAAGCTAATTCAATTTCCAACCAAACAATCCTAGAAGAAATATAAGTTACAACATGACAAAATATCTTCTACCTTCAAAAGCTAATTAAATTATCGTGAAAGTGAAAATATTTAAGCCTGCTCCTTTATTCAAATAGGATGTCTTTGTGAAAGAGCTCCAATAATTCCAAAATCCCTTCTTACAAAATATTGTTAATTCCATCCAGTTAATACTCCTACGGTCCCAAAAGGAGAGCCCACTATGAAAAAAATTCATCCAATTTATAACAAAAATAGTTGTCAATTTCCAAATTAAACTCCTAACTCACTTTATATAGTAATACTAATTCAATAAAGGGCTAGTTTTAACCCTTTTTCGTTAAGGGTAAATTTTGAACATTATGTCACATTAGTAAATTTCTAGATATTGAACTCTTAATGTGGAACGAACAAAAATGGAAGAGGGGTTGTTATCTTGGGACAGAGTAAGCATTTTATTTTATTAAACTAGTAAACCCTCCAAGATTGATCAAACTTGATGAATAAATGATTCTTAAAGTCAAACCACCTACAATGATATAGGAGCACTGACCAAACAAAAGAAAGCCAACTGCCCTGTTGCAGTACTGCCCAACAAAAACAAATGAAATTTATATAAGCTAATTATTATTATTTTTTTAAAATTATTCAAAGCAACTCTCTCGCCAAATAAAATGATGGGTATAGTTTTTTAGGTTCAATTTCTCTTGTTTCCCACACTTGTAAACCAATCAGACAACAATTTCTCCCTCTTCAGATCAAATTTTACATATACTAACAATTATCCAATCTATCCAAACATAGTCATATCATTCAATCCATATCAATTATATATTTGTGACAGATACAATCATACAAGAACAATCAATCACTTTAACTTGAATAATAATTAAAATAAAAAATTCCAACCTAAATAGACATTCACACACATATATATATATACTTTATTTCCAATAACCATAGATCCAATCAAAGTATCAGTAACGGCACATAATCAAACCGATTAAATCATAACAAAAAAAGATTAAAACAATAAATTAAAGGATCCGATCATCTTTATATAATCACAAAGGCACAATTACATGATTGATAAGCCGAATAATACGGATTACTTACAGAGAAAGATCGGATGTCCGGAGAAATGATTGAGAAAAACTGTCACAGAAAGTGTACTGAAGAAGGGGGAGTATTTATATAGTGGGGAGTATTTGAGTAAAAAGATATAAAAGGAAACCGGGAATGACCGGCTGTTGAAGGTAAATGACGTCGTTTCGTAGAGTGGGAATTCGTGGTTCCCGGTAATTCAGGTTGCGTGCGACGAGAGCGATGAATCTGGTGCTACGCGAGGCTCTATTGACTTTATTTGATAAACAAACAAGGTTTAACCACCGTTCAATATTCAAAAAATTATAAATACGTTTTTTGCAATAAAAATTTATCCTAAAACATATTTTCTCTATTTAAAAATTAGAGATACTTTTATAAAACGACAATATTTTAAAAGAAAAAAAATAATAAAAGATAAATATCTCATTTAATAGGATTCACTAGTGTATAAAAAATAAAAACTTAGCATTTTATATAATTTTGCGAGGCTGTAAAGGTTTAATTTGATTTTTTTATATTTTGTATCTTTACTTTATTTTTCATTCACTAAATACTTTAGACATTACTTGGAGGGCGAATAGAGTAAATAATTAATTGGTATAAATTTTAAGCTTATTTTTTATTCAACTCACCCGAGTTAAAAATATAGACGACGGTTGTATGACCGAACTGTCGGCGGGTCAATCGCTAAAAAAATAAGTTCGAATGAGTTAAATAAGGTGTGAAATTAAAATCTAAATCGTATATATATTATCTAACAATTATCATTAAAATATTTAATCTCACCTCATTTGAGACATTACCATCACTCGTCATAAAATAACAAAAGTGTTTCGGATCCAAAGTTACAAACCGCAGCTTGAATGGGCATCCGGATCGGGCTAGTAACTTAGCAAGTCAATGACTTTGAGTCGTTTGTCGTTACCAATTTGACAACTACGATACGGTGATGTGCCATAATATTATTGGATGTCAAGCCTTTTATAGCTGGCCGGAAATGGAGGAAATATTATCTACAGCGAGAGAAATAAAAGAGAGAGACAGAAATGGGGGATCTTTATGCCTTGGATTTTGATGGAGTTCTATGTGATAGCTGTGGAGAGAGCTCTCTCTCTGCTGTCAAGGTTTCACTAGTTTCTCATTTCTTTCTGTATTTGTATGTGTATGTATATTGTAAAGTAGGATATGAATTTAAGGCTAAACAGTGTAAATGATTTTAATTGATTCAAGGGTTTTGAAATTGATGTTGTTTTAGCAAGTGGGTATATTTTGATTTGATGATTCATTAATTTTTTCCAGTGCTTTATGTAGGCTGCTAAAGTGAGATGGCCTAATCTATTTGAAAGTGTGGATTCCTCCTTGGAGGCTTGGATTGTTGATCAGATGTACATTGTAAGCTCTTACAGACTTGCTCATCTTTACCTTAACACTTTAATTTGGATGAAAAAAATATGCTATTTTTTAAAATTTATTGGAAATAGCAATGTTGTCTGTGTTGTGTGTTGGGATTGACTCGTACTGCGTGTTTGACGAATGACCATCTTCGGTGAGCGAGCGGCTGTCCAGCTCGCCGGTGAGCTAGTGGGGGTTGCAAGGGGCAGCGCCCCTTGGAAGCCAAGCGCAAAGTGCAATTGGGCTTATTAGTAGCCCGGTCTTGGTTTTACTAATGTATTGGGTCTCATGTGTTTTGGGCTCATGTTATAGCAACTAGGGTTCTAGTTATTATAAAAACATTGTTTGGTGTGTGGATCATTGTAGAGTGTGTGAGACATCTAAAGCACGACTAGCCAAATTGGTGTCGTATGTTCTTATTTTTCCGTCTTCCGTCTTTCCATATAATATCTGTGTTATTGCAATATTATTTGTTCTTAAATTCTAACGGTCTACAATCTTCTATTTGGAAAACTATAATCAGAAGGGGAAAAAGATTAGAACTTTGTGAGTTATTGCTTTTTTCTTCACAAGTTGATGCACCCCACTACAAGTGACCTGGTTTACTTTGCTTGACAAGGTTTAAGAAAGAGGAATATTTGAGAAATTTGAAAATAAAAGTACTTTGGCGTTTGAAATGTAGGAGAATGGTGTCCACAAAGCTTCAAATTCTCAATTTTTATTTATATTTTCAGACATTTTAAAATGTGGACATCAATGTATTCATATAAGATATAGTGACTTAATTTGGGATATCCCAAAATAGAAAGGATGTCATTTAGATTGGGACACAGGGAGTATATTTTATTTGGTTCATGGTTGATTTGGTAAGGGCAGACTTGATAACGGACAAAGGATGGTTATTTTGATTGTGAATTGAGCTATGTTACACTTACCAAAAAATTAAAATAAAATTGAAGTTATGTTACATGGACTCGGGATCCTTGTAGGGTGCAGAACTGACAATGGCTGGGAGCTTAATTGACTAATCGACTAGGCGTTCGACTAGTGATTTATAAGTTGACAAGTTATTTCCTATGTAATTTTATACATACATTTTTCTTCAATTACGTTAAATACAAAATAAATTGCTCACAAATAATCAAATATATTACTACTTAACAAGCAATACTCTTAAATACCATTAAAAACAAAAAATATTAATATTTCACATTTATATCTCATTTATAAATAATAAACATTTATGGGGACCTAAGTACCTAACTGAAAACTAAACTAATGAACAGGGCTAACACTGAAAATATGGGGATCTAAGGGTTAAAATATAAACTCAAAAAACTTGGGGGTGATTATGAAAGAAAAACAAGGGCTTAAATGAAAAGTCTGTAACTTAAGGGACTAGATCTAAAGTTTTAAAAAATTATGGGATACTAAATTGTATTTTGTCAAGATATTTTTATATATCAATGCGGACGATTGGTATAACGAAATCGAGAGGGATCGGTATCGACAATAGTGGTCGGTCGACTACGATGATGATTTTGGCGATGGCGATTGAAGCCTTCGACAACGGTGATCTCTTCTATTCTTCTCCCTTTCTTTTCTTTTTATATTTTTTATTCTTTTCCAGATTGTGCGCCTTGAAAGTTAGCTGGCCAAGGGGTTGCCTAGTCGATCCAAGGCGACGACTTCTTCACCTAGTCTCATGACTTAGCTACTTTACCCAACTCGTCCCTTCAACTTGCTCCACGCTACCGCTCGGAGTCGACTAGGCGATGACTTGATAACCATGCATGTAACATAGTTGAAGTGAAAAGGAAGCAGCTTTATGTAGTAGCATTGCTCTTGGACTCGTATATTAAAAAAAATTGTTGATTAACATATTTGATCAGCAGATATGTTCGACTTCTGTCTATTTGAGGCGAAGACTATTGTTTGCTTGAATATACTTGGAAAGGCCATTAAATGTTCACTCTAACCATGTCACTTTGTTGATAGTTATTTTGATTACAATACCATTTCATCATGCGAATCATACTCGATACTCGTTACATTTCTGGACCCATGCCCTCTGAGCCCCTTGATTCTTAAACTTTAAACTTCCATGCAGTCAGCACTCTACTGCCCGATTCTTTCATGTTTTATTGTCTGTCCTTTTATTATATTTAAGCATATAATCTCCTTAAATTCTTTTGCTCTTGCTAATTTCCTTCTTGGGCCTCTAGTGACTCATCAAAGTATTATATTAGACTTCCATCTTCTATTGCATTCCACTCAATCTTTACCCTATACTCAGCTTCTATGACATTTTGGTAGGTACTAGGAAGTAAGATTCTGTATGGCCTCTCAGATCATTTCAAGACGACAGGGTCTAAATAAGGAGTATTGGTTGTACATCAAAGACAAAGAAAATCACTATTGTACAAGACATTGAGCTTCATGATTCATAAAATTATCATTAAAGTCAAATTATTATAAAAATGCATGTTTCCAAAAGTTGAGTTGTGAATATTCTCTTCGTTTTAAAATTATTATTAATTTCAATTTATTTTGTGAGTTGTTCACTTTGTAGAAACTTTCTAACTCTTGATTGACCATGATAAAAACATCTGGAGACATTTTTTCGGAAATTAATTTTCTCCTGGAAAGCAACATCTGGAAACTTGAGTTTTTCCTTGCCACGTCATAAAGCACCATGATGGGATATAAGAGAACACTTTGAAAGAAATGTTATGAAACACCATTTTGGAAGTAATCAACTTTTAAATATGTGGCAGGTGCGACCTGTGGTAGAAACAGGATATGAAAATTTATTGCTTGTGAGGCTGTTGGTGGAGATGAAAATTCCTTCTCTTCGCAAATGCTCGGTGGGTAAATGCAGTAAGAAAAACTTTTAATTGTTTGAATAAGTTAGATAGAAAAGGCAAAAATGAAAAGATACTTGATTTTTTTCCCAACTCACTTCTATTACATGAGTTTTTTGCTTCTGCCTTCAGCAAATGGAGTGATAAATTTTTGTGCCATCTCTACCTGACGATCATGGTTTAATGTGCAAGGTTGCAGAGGGACTCACTGTTGAGGGAATATTGAAGAACTGGTCAAATATAAAACCAGTAATTATGAAGGAATGGGAAGAAGAGGATAGAGATGCACTTATAGATCTATTTGGAAAGGTCAGGGATGAATGGATGGACAATGACTTGACTACTTGGATTGGTGCAAACAGGTGACTTATCTTCACAATTGTTTATGACATGCTTTTCAAACTGCAGTACTTATTTCTTCAATTATCTATTGAGCAACTCTTTGTAATCAAATGATTTGAATAAACACATGGAAATTTAATCACCTTTCTGGATTCCATGGCTTGGTTAACCCAATGATTGTTGTTGTTATGCCTATGGAGACTTCTAACTATGAAGAATTAGCAAACATGACAATATGCCAATAACAAATAAGATACTTAAAGACAAGTATCATAAGTTGATTACCATATTAGCCTCAGGATTCTCACATACACTTTGGATTGTGGTATATTTATATGATTATATCTGTGCACTTGTGAGTTTTCAAATATCTCGTACTACGATGAGAGCCTTTTGGAATACCATGAATTCACCGTAAGGTTTTTTTTCCCTCCTTTTTGTAATAATAATTTATTTATTTATTGACTTTCTTGTAGTGAAGAATCCATAAAAATAGCAGGAAATATTGTCCAATAGCCTTAATCGCAACCTGACTAGTTTTATGCATATAGTTTACCTAAAATGAGGAGCATAGCCATTAATCAGGTAGTTTTCCCCCTGCAGATTTTATCCAGGTGTTTCAGATGCATTGAAGTTTGCAAGTTCAAAGGTCTACATAGTTACCACAAAACAGGTGTGTTTTATTTTTATTTTATTCCCGTTCAAGTAAAAGATAATTGGAACCTGAAAGATACTATGGCCGGGTGTATATTATTCTTCCGAACAAATTATACTTCCTTTGAACCAAACTAAGAGTCCATCTTTCATTTTCTGGGGCAAACGATACTATAAGAGTTCAATTTGAAATTTAAGTGGATTATATGTGATATTAAAATGGATTTTTTTTTTTGAAGATGGTAGTAATATATAAGTTTCCCCCAATAGATTTTGACTATAACATCCACCAATCACCGAAATAGAAATTTTTATACTACTTGGGAGCAGTTCAGTGATTATAATAAATTTTACAAACAACCTTTCGAATCTCCTTCTATGCATAATTAATGAGGATTTTGCAACTTCTCTGGCGACTGTTATGTTTAACGGATGTTTTATACTCCCTCCGTCCCACGATAAAAGTCCTTATTACTATTTTGGGTTGTCCCATGTTAAATGTCCTCTTTCTTTTAATAGCCAAACTTTTACATATTTTTTCCTATTATACCCGTAGCATTAAATATCTCATACTTTTCTTATTCTAATTCTCTCTCCATATTTAATGACATTATTATGGGCAATTTTGTCATTTTTTTCCTCTTCTTAATATGCGTGAAAAGTCCTGGTGGACTTTTATCCTGGGACGGAGGGAGTACTTGTTAATTCTTTTAATTTTTTCCCAATGTCATCCCCATTTCCATTTATCATTTCAGAGTCGTTTTGCTGATGCATTGTTGCAAGAGCTTGGAGGAGTAACCATTCCACCCGAAAGAATATATGGTCTTGGAAGTGGGTGAGCACATATAAAGTCATCTATGTTGGGAAAAAGTAAAAATTATTCTGGTTGGTTAGTTACCATCTATTCATTGTCTTGCATAGTCATATCATTTTCTTAAATTTTGTGTTCCTACCAGTCCCAAAGTAGAAGTATTGAAGCAGCTTCAAAAGAAACCAGAATACCAGGGCCTTACCTTACAGTAAGATTCTTTTATGCACTTCAATCTTTATTTTCTGCCATCCAACTTCTAAAGAAAGTATACATTGAAAAGATAACTAAAATTGATTCACATTTTTTTACCAGCTTTGTGGAAGATCGCCTTGCAACCCTGAAGAATGTTATCAAGGAGCCTGAGTTGGACGGATGGAACTTGTATCTAGGTGATTCTCCATCTTCCTTGCCTTCCGCTGTATAAATTTCACTTTGCTTCCCCTTCTCTATGCCCCTTTTATTTGGAACAATTTGTTGTTGGTTGATTGCTATGATTAATTTTGTTGGCCCCTTTTATTTGGCGCAATTTGTTGTTGGTTGATTGCTAAGATTGATTTTTGTTGGAAACAGGGGATTGGGGTTACAACACTCCGAAAGAGAGAGAGGAAGCTGCAAGTATATCTAGAATTCACCTTCTTCAGCTGTCCGACTTTAGTAAAAAGCTAAAATGACCTTCATTTCACTGTAAAATTTCCCATTTCATGTATTGATATTACACATTACAGTAACTGATTGATATAGCACTTCTTAATAAGTTATTGTGGAAATTCAGTTGGATTAATGAAATTCAACTTCCCTCCATAATTCGAATGTAACTCGAATGATTCTTAGTAAGTTATTGTGGAAATTGAGTTGGATTAATGATTCATCTTCCCTTCACTATTTACATACAACTTAAATAATTTATGATTTTACACAAGAAACTGTCACCTGTTTGCATATAAGTTCTGAATTGTTACTTCTGGCAATGAATTCTCACAATTGAGCTAATTTATGGATTCATACTGATAAAACAAAGTTTTCATTGGTTAAAAAGAAATCAGAAAAGATAATAAAATAGATTTTAAACTAAAGAAGCAGTATCATCAGGTGGCTACATGACTAACTAAGACGCACACTACCAAAACATCATGCTTCAATTTTCTAATATCACAAGGGTTCAGCTGTGGGTAAGAATATTTGGCAAATTATAACTCATCTTTCTGCTGTTTGTCATCCTTGGCTGGACTTGTATAATCGACTCTGTCTTTGTTCCCGTGGTGCATCTGAAAAACGTCGTCAAAAGGAGGATCACCAGGTCTTCGAAAAAGCTGCTCACCAATCTTAAGCTCGTATGCCTCTGGTTGGGTCAACAAAAATTCTTTCAACTGCAAAAGAAAGAGTAAATTGAGGTATCACTAGAGCAAGATTTCAGTATAGACGAGGTTATAATGCTCCAATAAAAATCATTAGAGGGGTGTTACCATCTTTAAATTAATCATTTGTAAACTTAAATATTCAGGTACCCAATGGTTCAAAACAATAATTTAGAATGTGGTTCAAACACTAAATAAATCATGACTATGAAAAAAGAAAGATTCTGAGGTTTTATTATATCCTCTTGCAATCATTTTCCAAGGTTGAACGGAACGGAAAGATGAAACAGAAAATAATTGGTTGACAAAGATTGCCTTAATGAGAAAATCATGTTATTGACAGATATTACATGCTTGGAAATGCAAAGTATACCTCTAAAGAGTCTTGGCCTTTCTCCATGGTGAACATGATTGTGCTGAGATCAACTCCCATAAACTTTGCCTCAATCGATCCAGTTCTTGCAACTTCGGTCCATTTCATAGCAATCTTGGACACCATCTCCTTTTAAAATGAAATACAAAATCATCTCAAACTCCTTAACACTTGAAATCCACAAGACACAAAGGACCACAAAATACGATAAAATCATGTTTGGCAACTCGATTTCAAGTTTTGGAATTGGAATTGAGGGTCAAATTTTAACTTTATGGAATTGCAAATGTGCTTTCAATTCCAATCCCAGAACTTAGCTCGGAGTTGTTCTCCAACATAACGTAATAGGATTTCAATTGTCTGCTGTACAAGCCATCATTTTGCTTGAACATTGTCATATCAGAAATGTTGAAAAGAGCAAAATTCAAACTATTCCTTATACTCTCTAGACTATACCATTTCCAAATACTTCTGTCCATACCCCCATTGTCCAAAATGATATTATCATTTAGAAAATAAAGTGCAACTTCCAAGAAAAAATTCTCAGAGTTATCTTTCAGCTTCCTAATTCATTTGAAGTAACCAATCGACCTCGAATGAGAGTTAGTTATATCCACTTTTTATTAACGGTAGGTTTAAACATCACGTCATATTCAGTATGCTTTTATAAACAGGACTCTCATGTTGGGACGAAAAACCTAAAGGATAGTCTATCTGAATAATTTTTCTATAAAATTCTACAAAAGTTCAAATTTTGACTATAATTTTCTCAATCTGATAAATACAAACCCATCCCAAAAATTAAAACAAACACAAACCCAGAATGAGAATTACTGGAAAATCAGTGTAAAACTTATTCAATTAGAAGAAATAAAATATGCCCAATTTTGTACCGGATTCCTTCGATCGCCTAATCGGAGCTTAACGAATCCAAAAGCAGGACCCGTTTGGTGCTTCATCATTTCCGCTTGAATCTTGGTGAAATCCGTTTCCGAAAAATCAATCTGCGGCGGATCAAACTCCGGCTCCGGCGATTTCTTGGCGCCCCATTCCTTCCAATCCTCGTCTTCCTCATCATCCACTACGTCATCGAGATCATCGGTGATGTGGATCCTTCTCTTTCCGGCCTCTGCAAATCGGAAAATTTTTCCATTTCCGGTGGTGATTAGGAGGATGAGGAGGAGAAAAGTAAGACGGAGAATTGAGCTGGTTCGATATTTCATGCTTTTTTTCCTTCCTCTTCTACTTTAATGGTAGTTTGAAATTCTGTTACATATATATGTAGATGATCTGCTAGTGTGCGCATACCTCGGTGTTCATCTAGGCACTTATGGTAAATACAAAATTGGTCCCTTGTTACAAAAGTAAAAAGATATATACATATACCATCAGGATCTAAGGTGACTAGCTATCCAACTCATCCCATTTTGCGACCGACATACAATCTTCATCTATATTTTTAGTTATGGACAACATATAACGTCACTAAAAATATAAATTATATGATCGAATCGTCGCTAAAATGGGTGAGCTCAGATGAGTTACATAATGGGTGAGTTTAAGATATATTCCATACTTATATATAAAATTATTGTATATATTTATGTTATATGAAAATTTATACATTGTATCAAAAAAAATAGAAAATATTTTAGATAAGATCTTAGTAGCTTGTGTGTTAATCTACGCACTCTGATAAACGCAAATTTGATCCCTTGTTATAAATATTAAAGATATTTTTTTTTCAATAATTCAAAATTTAGAGATATATATTTATTTTAAAATATATAATAAAATAATATTTTTAATTTATAACTAATTTTGGTTAATTAAGGAATCTACCTTCCCTTAATATTCGTGGTGTGATTTGGAGCAAAACTCATCCTCTAGTTCTTGGTTTTGTATCATATCACAACATTCATTTTTGATTCATTATCTTCCCTACATACAATACAATGTAAAATAAATTTTCATGCAGTTTGTTTGTTAAGCTGATAAAGTAATAAAAATATCAAATGTTAATATCTTAATCTAAAATGAAATTGGACACTTATTCTTAGGTCGAATTTGACCAATAATTAAATCTCCATACAAATTTAATATTATTCAGTGGCTTTCATATTTTTATTTTTTAAAAAGTTTGTTATTTATTCACTTTTAGACCTTTTGCTGTTATTTTTTCAACATTAAACATCATTAGCAATCTTGAAAAAGATGCTCAAAAGTATATATATCCAAATTCTTTTTTATCTAAACTGATATTTTTACACGTATAACGCACATATTAATTAATAAAAATTTAATACATCAGTTAATATGTGGATTCTACGTATGAAAATATTAAAAATAATTTAAAAATATCAATTTTTTTTTTTTATAACTGCTAAATCTCTCTCTCTCTATATATATATATATATAAATTGGGATCATATTCATGTGATTCGTATACTAATATGTAATATACACATCCAAGATAATATAATATGCTTGGATTAAATTTAAAATTTGTACATGATCTCGCACAATATATATTTTATGAGCTTTAATTTCATGTATACTTGAAAGAGAAAGAAACAAATGAAAATTAAGTATTTATATATATATAGGTAAATTAATTAGCTTATATAAAATTGAAAATTCAACAAGTTTTCTTCCTATCGGTTTCTATTTGTCCCCAAATGAGATGAAATGATTTTTCAAAATAAAGCCGTCTTAAACATCCATATATTGAAGGAGACAATCATAGGGACAAAAAGTCATTTCATTGTTCAATGTCACATGTTGGAGACTACCGGTAAGCATCAAGTCATAAATGAATCGAGTTGAGCAGAGTATTGAATTATTCAAATTTTATTTATAAAATTTATCTTTAGGGGGGTGTATTCAATTAAGGTTTTTAAAGATTTTTTTTAAGTGACAGACTTTTATAGAATTTGTGGGATTTTAATGACTTTTAAAGACTTTAAAAGACTTTTTTAAAATGACTTTTATAGACTTCTATGAAATAAATAAATGAATTTATAAATTTTGTATCAAGGTATGATGATAGACTTTTGTATACTTCTAATATATTTTGCAACTTATATTAATTGTTAATTAGTCCATGTACAAGTTCTCCCTCTTTTTCATGAACTAAAGTAAATCTCTTTTATATTATTGTGGCATGAGATTTTATACATGTTGAAAGCGTTCATATTATATATTTTACTCATTTCATGATATATTTGGATACCAATAAAATTTTAAAAACTACAGACGCAATACAAAAATTAAGCTCACTTTTCATTGAGTTGTATATATTTTATGCATATGCGTACACTTTTTAGTAGGAATACCAAACTCTGTATTTCACAAAATAATATGACAATGAAAATCTATATGATCAAAAGTTGCAAAACTTCATACATGTGTTATCTATATATTATTATTGTTAAACAGTATATATATACATCATATATACATACACATCATATATTGTTTATTATTTTTGCCAATTAGTGTTAAAGTGTCTCAAAAATTAACAGTAATTTTCTTCGTTTAAAATGTCAGAAAACTAAAAAAATAAATACACATCATATATTTTCTATTTTCATATATTATACTTACATAATCTTTCTGTTGAATAAGCGATATGAGATACATAATCTTTACAACTAAACAACTGATATGAGAGTTTCATGATCTCACATTTGTTGAACAAATCTCTTTCCTCCGATGGGCGAAGCGAGGATTTTTTTTGTCGATTAAATTGAAATTATTATTCTTGAGTTATAAATAATTTGGCGGGGGTTCGGTGTAAGACCCCAACTTATTATAAATAAAATCGAATTTCCTCTAATTATTATTGTGAATAATAAGGTATTAATTTGATATAATACTTTGGTTATGGGTGAAATGTGCAAATTTTATAAAATATGCAAGTGGTTATAAAATAATCATTGTTGTCGGAGAATATTCGTTTTGGTCGTGGAATATTCTTGTTTGAGAGAATATTAAATACGTGTAGCGATCATTTAGGGCCCCATAATGAGAATAATTGTCGGATGAAGAAAGCGACAAGTTTGAGTTTTATAAATAATGACGTAGTTATTACCAATTAACATTGTTGGAATACCCAAAGTGGTTAAAATCTGATGTCTGGCGTGAATGCGCAGTATTGATGAATTATTGATCCTTACGTAAGAAGGCCTTTACTCAATAATTTTTATAGTAATTCTTATTCAATATTTTATTTTATTGATTCAATAATTGCTACGTTGATATTTTATATTATTGTTATTTCAATAATTGTCACTGCACATTATTTCCCATTATCATATCAATAATTCATATTATTTGAATAATATTATTAGATATCATTATTGGCAATGTCTAGAAAGCCCCCTCTTTCCTGGGAACGGCCTGGTTGTCATAAATGTGATTCTGTAATATTATTTGTGAATAATTAATTATTGATTCATATGATAAGGAAATATTTATTTTATGTGGATAATGTTGGATATATTTATTATGGTTAAAAATAAAGGAGTTAATGTTGAGGTATTTTATCAGTATTTTTGTCGGAATGGAGGTATTAAAAATTAAATCAGTATTTTTGAGATATATTGTGTGAGTTATAATTTTTAATCCGACCGTTGGATCGTTGTAATTTTTGGATATGTTATACATATATAAGTTGAGTGTATGTCCACAAATTTTGAACCGTTAAAAATGAACGTATGCTTTGTTATGAATTTTAAGAGGTGACTGATTCAAAAATTGTTGAAGTATCCGAATTTAGCATTTTTGTGGAAAATTCTAAAATTGAGTGGGCCCCACTTGTGGTTGGTGAAAAAATGTGCTGAATTTTATTTCAAATGTGGTGGGTGGGAATAGTAGCGAGTAAAGTCATCGAGTTTGAGATCAAGTCTCCGCTAATATTTTCCTATAAATAGAGGGCTAAGTTAGAATTGAAAATCACACTGTAAATATAAGCTTTCTCTTCTCTCTCTCTATATTATCGATCAGCGTATTTTGTGAGTATTTAGATACTTTGTGAGTTTCTATTTTTTTAGTACAAGTTTACATCGACATTATATCAAAATTGATTGAAATACGGTTATTTTGAGGTAAGGATGTTATTTTCTTCATATATGATATTATTTCTTGATATCATTATGTGAGTATTGATCTGAATTTTTATCAAATTTAAAACTTTTTTGTGTCGAATTCTTATTCATTATCGACCTTTATTCACGAATCTGATGCTTTATTCACTAAAAAATGAAATTTTCTTCTTTTGTCCAAGATGTCTATTATAGTTCTTATCTTTATAAATACCAATTTTAAAGCGTAATTCAAGCATAAAGATCAAAATATGGATCTGATCAAAGATAGTAACCATAATAGACATCTTGGACAAAAGGAAAAATTTTATTTTTGAGTGAATATTCGTGAATAAAGGTCGATAAGTTGAATAAGAATCTGACACAAAAAGTTCCAAATTTGATATAAAATTCGATCAATATTTATCGATATAATGATATTGAATAAATAATATCATATATAAAGAAAATAACATCCCTTACCTCAAAATATCTGATTTGACTTAATATCTAGATAAAAAAAAAACTTCAGATGAATGAAAACTCACAAAGTATTTAAATACTCAGCGGACTTTGTATAATCTGTAGAGAGAGAGAGAAACTCTCTCGTAGGGGCGCCGTATTAAATGCGTTAGTAAAGTGATAGGTGTCATTACGCACGTCTTTATCGTAGATTGGGATATGCAAGCGAGTTGAGTGCACTCGACGTCGGTAATCCAAAATCGTAGCTTTTGAAGCTTAAGTTCAGAATTATACGAGATCTAGCGTTGAAGGATATTCTCGAGGATATTCTATTCCATTCCATTAACGTGACTCGTAGAGATACAAAATTCGAATGGAGCACGCGGAATGTGGGAAGAGCTTGAAGAACTTAAGAAGAGACTCATTTAAGCACATGTTTCGACCATACCATCACGGAAAAGCGAACGTGGTAGTGGCGGCGTGTTGAGTAAAAGATCGTATCTGATCTCGAGTACGATATTGTCAAAGGACTCATCTCGTATAACTTACAAATGATGAAGATAGAGTTAAATACTCTAGGGACTCACGTGATGATATACGAGTATAATCGACTTTAATCAATAAAGTTAAAATCGCTTTCAATTACACATACCGGAGTGATGAATATGAAGAAGGAGGTGCGAAGTTGTTATTCCAAAAGCGAGAATTGGCGATGTGAGAAAGCTCAAACCTTGATTTATTAGTTTATTTGAAATCCTCGATCGAGTAGGAGCGTGGCTATAGACTCGCTTTTACCGCCAAGTATGGCGCGTGTTCATGCGTTTTTCACGTATCGATGTTACGTAAATATGTGGACGACCGAACCACATTATCGAGTTAGAACCAGACGAGATAGCGAATACTTAACATACACGAGGAGGTACTGTCAAGATTTTGGATAGGAAGAAGCATGTCTACGTCGAAGGTCATACCACAAGTTAAAGTTTTGTGGAGAAACCATGCTATTGAGGAAATGACCTGGGAGTTGGAAACGGAAATGAAAGCGAGGTATCTTCATCTTTTCGATACACCAGGTATGTACGTCAATTTCGAGGACAAAATTTCATAAGGAGGGGAGGTTGTAAGACCCCAAAATTTTATAAATAAAAATCGAATTTCCTCTAATTATTATTCTTGATTAATAAGGTGGTAATTTGATATAATGCTTTAGTTATGGGTGAAATGTGCAAAGTTTACAAAATAAGCAAGTGGTTATAAAATATTCATTATTGTGGGGAATATTCATTTGGTCGTGGAATATTCTTTTTTTGTAGGAATCTCCAAATGCTGCCAGTAGCGATCATTGGTGGCCCCCATAACTTGAAAAAGCAGTTGGATGAAAGAAAAGCGACAAAGATTGAGTTTTATAAATAACGACGTAGTTATTCAAGATTAACACTATTGGATTACTCCGGTGGTTAAAATACGATAATACGTGGTAGTTTGCGAAGAAGCTGCGGTATTGCATGACGATATTGTTGAATTATTGATCCTTACGTGAAGGCACTACTCAATAATTGTTACGATGAATTCTTGCTTGATATTATATTGATTCAATAATTCTGCGTTGATATTTGGTATCTTTGTTGTTTGATAATTGTCATTACACAAAGATTTTCCATTATCAAATCAATAATTCATATTATTTGAATAATATTATCGAGATAACATTATTGGCAATGTCTAGAAAGTTACATCTCAAGGAGAGGTTTGGTCACCTAATTGCACCAAGTAAGGAGAAATCCTTATTGGAAAGCCCTCTCTTTCCAGGAGGCGCACGGTTGTTAGTAATGTGATTCTATAATATTATTTGTGAATAATTAATTATTGATTTATATGATATTGATTTTATGTGGATATAGATGGAGAAAATTTTAATGTGACAATTGTTGAAAATTAATATTTTATCTTTTTACGATAAAATAATTCATTTAAATATATTATTTTAATAATATATTAATGGTGATATTTTTATAATGAATGTGGGATATATGAGTATTGAGGAGGTAGAGTATTTTGTGGCATTAAATGTTTAACATATGTTTTGTGTGTCGATGGACACAATTCTTGACCGAAAATTGATTATATAATTATAAAATCGCTTTGGATTTATGGATTTTGGTCAAATTTACATTTGGAATTTAGAAACAATTTCTTACGTAAAGTTGTAGAGAATGGAATTTCCCATGGAAAGTCGCATGTTTTGAATTTTTACGATGTAGAGCTATTTTCTATGAATTGTTGAAGTTTGAAAAATAAAATAATTTTTATTAAATTATGGGTGGGACCCACTTTTATTCTAACACATGTGAAATGCTGCTAATTTGAGTCAAGGATGGGTGGTGTGAATTGAATTGGTAGGTAAGCATGCGTAGGAAATGTGTTTAATAAATAATATTAATTTATTATTTAATCTCGCATGCGTTAAGTATTTTCCTATAAATAGAGGTTAAGTTAGAATTGAAAATCACACCGTAAACTAAGTTTTCTCTCTTTCTCTCTCTATATTATCGAAGCGTATTCTTGTGAGTATACTTTGAGTGTTTATATACGGTGTTAATTTCATCAAGACTATCAAAGAAATTCAATCGTAAATACTGGTTATTTTGAGGTAAGAGGATGTTATTTCTTTCATAAATGATATTATTTTCTTCAATATCATTATGCCAAAATATTTGTTGAACTTTTATCAAATTTGGAACTTTTTCATGTCGGGGTTATTATTCATGAGTTCTTATTCACGAAGTTACTATTTATGAGTTCTTATTCATTTAATTCTTATTCACGAAGCGTGAAGATGTTTTTTGTGAAATTTCTATCTTTTTGTGTGGGGGTTACTTATTCACGATATCAAGACTATTCACGATATCTGACACTATTCACAACACGTTAAGACTATTCATAGAAAAATAAAAATTTTCTTTTTGTCCAAGATGTCTATTTCTTTATTATCTTTGATTGGATTCATGTTTTGATGATCGTTATTTTTGAGTTACGCTTCAAAATCGTTTATTATGAAGTATTATTGATCTTGGATAAACTGTTATCTTAATCCTAATATTTGTCCTTCTATCTCATTAGATTCGTTCTTAAAATGTTTTTCATCATCCTCGGTCCTTAATGGTGATCTTGATGAATATCTTTGGCCTATAGTGCAAAGATGAATGATTAAATTGATGAATATCTTTGGCACAGTAGTGCAAAGTTGAATGATTAAACTAATGAATCTCTTTGGCCCGTAGTAAAAAGATGAGCAGTGTTGAGATGAACATGAATTAATTGGTGATATAAATGAATATCTTTGGCTTCAGTGGTGCAAAGATGATTAAAGATGTATATTGATTGTTGTTATGGGAATAAAATATTGATGATGGACTTTTAAATCTTAGAAAGAAGTAGAATTCATTCTCACGTGACTCTTCTATTGGATTCTTTATTTCATTGCATTTGTTGATCTAAAACTTGTTGTCTATCAGATTCTATTAGATTTTTCCCTATTGAAGACTAACGATAATTTGTTGTATATTATCTTAGTCATAATATTCTTTCTTGGGCTAGTTGAGCTCACCCTTTTCCTTGTTGTTCCATTTTCTTCTCGGGAGGTGAGTAACATAGCGAGGATCGAGTCTGGGTATGGAATGAAGGTTTAGTAGAGAGTTGTTTAGTAGTCCTCACCATTTTTATAAAATAATGTATCAATAATTATGATGGGGATTTATTTGCGTGTGGATATTGTCTAGATGGCAATATCTGTATTTAAACTCACAGTATGTATTATCGTATTTCACACGACATTTGTATTATTGAAGTTGTAGTTATTTCTGTACCATGTATTTGGCGACTCAGAATGGGTTGAGTGGAATGGACCTATTTTGGGGGCGTCACATTATCTGAATAATATTATTAGATAACATTATTGGCAATGTCTAGAAAGTTCTGTCTAAGGAGAGGTTTGGTCACCTAATTGCTGCTACCAGTAAGGAGAAATTCTTATTGGAAAGCCCCTTCTTTCCCAGGAACCGCGTCAGTTGTCGATATTGTGATTACGTAATATTATTTGTGAATAATTAATTATTGATTCATATGATGAGGAAAATATTAATTTTATGTGGATATAGATGGAGAAAATTTTTAATGTGACAATTCTTGAAAATTGAAATTTTATCTTTTCTCGATAAAATAATTCATTTAAATATATATATTATTATATTTTAATAATATAATAATGGTGATATTTTTACAACGAATGTGGGATATATGAGTATACGAGGAGGAAGAGTATTTTTGTTGCAATAAATGTTTAAAACATGTTAAACATGTCGGTGGACCCCATTTATTGACTGAAATTTGATTATAGCCTCTAAAATCGCCCGTTTATGGATTTCGGCCAATTTCTGCTTGGAATTTGGAAAAACTTTCTTCTGCAAAGTTGTAGAGAATTGAATTTCCTATAAAAACTCGCGAGATTTGAATTTTCTGACAAAAGAGCTATTTATTGTGAATTATTGAAATTCCGAAGCTACGAAATAATTGATTTTTGGAAGTTTAAATTATTTTAAATTAGAAAAACATTTTTTATTACTTTTTCTAGAAGGTGGCATGTGGTTATTGAACTGAAATCAGATTTAAAGTGTGCGTAGAAGATTTATTATATATATTATTATTATATTAAATTTTCTGCTTTTGGTGTATTCTAAGCAATTTCCTATAAATAGGTGCTTAGGTTAGAATTGAAGATTACACTTAAAGCGAAGTTTTTCTCTCTCTATATTATCGGCGTATTCTTGTGAGTATTTTGAGTATACTTTGAGTATTGCTATACGGTGAAAGTTCAAGTCATGCTTTATATCCGGTGTTTATTTAGAAATCTTGTCTTTCGAGGTAAGAGGTATTATTTTTTTCATAATGATATTATTTCTTCAATATCATTATCTTTGAAATATTGATCTGAAGTTTTTTCAAATTTGGAACTTTTGGTGTCAGATTCTTATTCACGTATCGACCTTTATTCACGATATCTTGTCTTATTCACGAATACGGACTTTATTCATCGAAAAATGAAAATTTTTCTTTTCGTCTAAAATATCTATTGTGGATACTAGCTTTGATTGTATCCATGTTTTGATTATTCTTGAATTTTACACCACTATGATTATTTTTGAGGTATTTTTGGACGTGGATAAAACAAAGTACGAATCCTTAATCCTTAATCCTTGTCATTTTGTTTCACTGGATTCGTTTCTTTAAAAAAAAAAAAAATTTTCATCATCCTCAGTCTTAAATGATGATATTATTAAATATCTTTGTCCTGTAGTGCAAAGATGATTGATTTCTGATGAATATCTTTGGCCTGTAGTGCAAAGATGAATGATTTCTGATGAATATCTTTGGCCCGTAGTGCAAAGATGAATAGGTGTTTAGATGAACATGATTAATTGGTGAATGTCCTCTACTGTAGTCTGAGGATGAATATATGATTCTAGATATATATTGATTGATGTTACATGGATAAAAATATTGATGATGTCTAATCGTTAAATTCATAGATATTAGTAGATTTCATCCTCTACGTGACTCTTCTATGAATTAATATTTTTCATCTGCAGTATTGATTTAAAACTTATTATATCATTGTATTCTATTAAATTTTTCCCTGTTGAAGACTAACGATAATTTGTTCTGTATTATCTTAGTCATAATATTCTTTACTGGGCTAGTTGAGCTCACCCTTTTCCTTTTTGTTCCATTTTTCTTCTTAGGAGGCGAGAATGTAGCGAGTACGAGTCGAGGTATGGAATGATGGTTTTAGAGAGTTGTTTAGTAGTCCTCACCATTTTTGTAAAATAATGTATCAATAATTATGATGAGGATTTATTTGTATGTGGATATTGTTTAGATGGCAATATCTGTATTTAAACTCACAGTTTTACTGTTGTAATAATAAAGTTGTAGTTGTTTCTGTATCGTGTATTGACAACTCAGAATGGGTGATGTATACCTATTTTGGGGGTGTCATAGATTTTCAATTCTAACTTAGCCCTCTATTTATAGGAAAATGTTAGCAGACTTGACCTGCAACTTGATGGCTTTACTTGCTACTATTTTCACCCACCACATTTAAAATAAATTCAGTATATTTCTTCACCAACCACAAGTGGGGCCCACTCAATTCTAGAATTTTCCACCAAAATCATTTATAAACATAATTTCTGAATCAGTCACCTCTTAAAATTCATAACAAATCATACGTTCATTTTTAACGGTTCAAAATTTGTGGACATATACTCAACTTATATATGTATAACATATCCAAAAATTACAACGATCCAACGGTCGGATTAAAAATTATAACTCACACAATATATCTAAAAAACCTTTGGTTTAATTTTAATACCTTCATTCAGAAAAAATACTTATAAAACACCTCAACATTAACTCCTTCATTTTAACCACAATAAATATATCCAACATTTATATCTACATAAAATAAATATTTCCTTATCATATGAATCAATAATTAATTATTCACAAATAATATTACGAATCACATTTATATGACGGTAGTTCCGAGGAAAAAAGGGCTTTCAATAAGAATTTCTCCTTATTGGCGCCTTGATTAGGTGAACTTTTTAGACATTGCCAATAATCTTTATCTAATAATATTATTCAAATAATATGAATTATTGATCGATAATGGAAAATATCATGCGATGATAATTATTGAAACAACAATAATATAAAATATCAACGCAGCAATTATTGAATCGATAAAATAAAATATTGAGCGATGCTTCTGTAACAATTATTGAGTAGTGCCTTTTACGTAAGGATCAATAATTCATCAATCACGTGCATCCGCGTATTCACGTATTTTAACCCTTTGGGTATTCAGCGGTGTTACTTGGTAACAAGCTATGGCAATTATTTATAAAATCTCAAACTTGTCGTTTTCTTCATCCAGCAGTTATTACATTATGGGGGCCTCGAATGATTTTGGCGTCGTAAAGACGAATATTCCCGACAACAAGAATATTTCACGACAAACGAATATTCCCCACAATAATGATTATTTTATAACTACTTGCATATTTTGCAAAATTTGCACATTTCACTCATAACGGATAATTATATCAAATTAATACCTTATTATTCACAAATATAATTAGAGGAAATTCAATTTTATTTATAATAAGTTGGGGTCTTACATTATTCTAAATTAATAAGGGTTAATTTGATATAATTCTTTGGTTATGGGTGAAATGTGCAAAGTTTATAAAATAAGTTAAGTGGTTATAAAATATTCATTATCATAGGAGAATATTCGTTTGGTCTGGAATATTCTTTTTTTTCGAAATCTCCGATTTGACGAAGCGCGATCATTGGTGGGCCCCATAATAAAAAACTATTGGATGAAGGAAAACGATAAAGATTGAGTTTTATAAATAACGACGTAAATTGTTACCGTTAACAACCTTATTGGGTTACTGGTGGTTAAAAAATCTGAATACGCTGTGATAATAAGAAATAATACCAGTATTGCACAAAGATTATTGAATTATTGATCCTTACGTGAAGGCACTACTCAATAATTGTTACGGTGAAGCATTGTTCAATATTATATTTTATTGATTCAATAATTGCTTTGCGTTGATATTTTGTATTCTTTGTTGTTTCAATAATTGTCATTACACAAGATTTTCCATTATCAAATCAATAATTCATATTATTTGAATAATATTATCGATAATATTATTGGCAATGTCTAGAAAGTTACGTCTAATGAGAGGTTTGGTCACCTAATTGCTTGCTACCAAGAAGGAGAAATCCTTATTGGAAAGCCCCTCTTTCTGAGGGAACTACGGTTGTCAAGACGAGATTACGTAATATTATTTTTAAATAAGTAATTATTGATTATTATGATAAAGAAAATATTTATTTTATGTGGATATAGATGGAGAAAATTTTTAATGTGACAATTGTTGAAAATAAATATTTTATCTTTTTACGATAAAATAATTCATTTAAATATATTATTTTATAATATATTAATTGGTGATATTTTTATAATGAATGTGGGATATATGAGTATATGAGGAGGTAGAGTATTTTGTGGCATTAAATGTTTAACATATGTTTTGTGTGTCGGTGGACACAATTCTTGATAGAAAATTGATTATAGATCGTAAAATCGCTTGGTTTGTGGATTTGATTACCAATTACATTTGGAATTTGGAAAAATTTTCTTACGCAAAGTTTAGAGAATGGAATTTCCCATGGAAATTCGCTAGTTTTAATTTTCCGATAACCGAGCTATTTTCTACTTAATTATTGAAGTTTTGGAAGATAAAATAATTTTTATTAAATAATGGGTGGGACCCACTCTTGTTTGAACATGTGGTATTGGAAATTGGGTCAAGGTTGGTTGGTGGTGATTTGGTTCAAAGGCATGCGTAGAAGATATAAATTATAATATTATTTTATTATTTTAGTCTCATCTTTGGCGTTTCTAACATATTCCTATAAATAGAGGCTAAGTTAGAATTGAAAATCACACCGTAAACTAAGTTTTCTCTTTCTCTCTCTAAATTATCGAGCGTATTCTTGTGAGTATACTTTGAGTGTTGCTATATCTGGTCTGGGTTTCATCGACTATATCTAGAAATTCAAATGTAAATACGGTTATTTTGAGGTAAGGGTATTATTTTCTTCTTAAATGATATTTTTTCTTCAATATTATTATCAAGTATTGGTGAACTTTTTTACCAAATTTGGAACTTGTTGTGTCTGGGTTTCTTATTCACGATCTGAGACTTATTCACGATATCTGACCTAATTATTCACGAATCTGACAAGACTATTCAATAGAAAAAAAAAAAATTTCTTTTTTGTCAAAATATCTATTACGGATACTAACTTTGATTGTATCCATGTTTTGATCATTCTTGAATTTTACACCAATATGATTACTTTCAAGTATTTTTGGACATGGGTAAAACAAAGTACGAATCCTTAATCCTTAATCCTTGTCATTTTGTTTCTTTGGATTCGTTTCTTTAAAAATGTTTTTCATCATCCTCGGTCCTAAATGGTGATATAAATGAATATTTTTGGCACCAGTAGTGCAAAGATGAACGATTAAGCGATGAATATCTTTGGCCCGTAGTGTAAAAAAGATGAGCAGTGTTGAGATGAACATGACCCATTGGTGATACAAATGAATATCTTTGGCTGTAGTGCAAAGATGATTAAAGATGTATATTGATTGTTATTACAGGATATAAACTATTGATGATGGACTTTTAAACCTTAGAAGACGGTAGAATTTCTTTCACGTGACTCTTCTAATGGATTCTTTATTTCATTGCATTTGTTGATCTAAAACTTGTTGTCTATTGTATTCTATTAGATTTTTTCTGTTGAAGACTAACGATAATTTGTTGTATATTATCTTAGTCATAATATTCTTTCTTTGGGCTAGTTGAGCTCACCCTTTTCCTTTTTGTTCCATTTTTCTCGGAGGTGAGAACATAAGCAGGATTGAAGTCGGGGTGTGGAGTGATGGTTACAGGAAGATGTTTTAGGTTGCCCTCACTATTTACGTAAAATAGTGTATGAATAATTAATGAGGACTTATTTGGGGTGTGTATATTTGCCTGTAAGACAACATTTGTATTCAAACTCACGGTTGTATTGTCGTATTCTATACGACATCCGTAATGTCAAAGTTGTAGTTTGCTTTCTATACCATGTATTTTGGCGACTCAGAATGAGTGTTGTATACCTATTTTGGGGGCGTCACATCTTATATATTATCTATCAAAGGACTTTACAACTTTTCTTCATGCAAGCATACTTGCATATTCATTCATATATATATCATAATCAAATCATATATTAAATAGGAATATCATTCAGATGTTTATTCCTGACAAATACCACTAAACTTTTATAAACTCTTTAAATGTCTTGATTGAATACAACTAAACTTTTAAAATCTTTAAAAGTCTTTAAAAATCTTAATTGAATACACCCCCCTTAGTTGGAGCTTGTTTAAATACTGAGTCGAGCACGATCAATAAGAGGATCGATGCCTTTGACCATTCATTGCATCCAAGAGGTGCTTGCATTTCATTCACGGGCGGCATTTTCTTAAAACTCTGCCCCTCCACCCCCTACCCCTCCACCCCCCACACCCCACACCCCACACCCCACCTCATCTTTCAAAGCACTAGCCTAATACCATTTATATCGACACTTTTCAAGTGAAAATATTAAAAAGTAACTTGAAAATATCAAATTTTTTAATATATACTCCCCCCTTCTATGCATTTTTCGACGTTAAAATACAAACATATTAAATTTTAAAATTAGTATGATTTATAAAAATTAAATTAAAACAATTTTTTATAATTAATAATTTTTGTTATATCTTTATAAAATTATAATAATTATATTAATTAAAATTAAATAAATTCACATTAATTTAAAATTAATGTCACATTAATTTAGTAATTAATGTCATTATTTAATTTTAAAAGTCAAACTATATTTCTAATTTTAAAAGTATCAGGATAAAAGTCTCTATTACTATTTCAAGTAGTCCCAAGTTAAAAATATTTACTTACCTTAGATGATCTATTCTTTACAATAATATTATTAATTGTTATATTTCTATTCTCTATGTATATTTATGGAGCATCACTAGTAATGTACAAAAAATTATGCAATTAAATAAAAATTTAAATAGGGATAATTTTGTCATTTAGTCCTCTTTCTTAATATGCGCAAAAAATCGGCCATAACTTTTATTCTGTCCCAGATGAAGTATATTTTATAAAAAAAGTTAAAGCTAAAATGGGGTGCATATGTTTTTGATTTTAAAATAATGTTAATATCATATAAAAAATGGTTATATAATTGTTTTTTTTAATGTGATAGTAGTAATATTGTTTTTAATTATAATTTATAACCAATCCGGTTAGTTTCTAGAAAACATCACCCTTAGCCAAATTACCAAATACGCCAAAGCCATTTATGTCTACCAGAATTAGAAAGAAAAAGTAAAAATAAAATTCCATGAGGTGGGTCCCTTAGCAGTATTATTCTACACGCAGATTCGTGTCGATTGTGCTTCACATTTTTTCAGTAAGCTAGATAGTAGTAGTATGTATATATATATATATCTATACCCAGAGGCCCTGTAATAAAACAACTACTTCAATTTATCCCTTTCTTCTTAAAGCTCAAATTTCCATTAATGGCGGCCATAACCAAGCTTTTGAAGAAAAACAAGTCCATACCCAGTTGCTATAATTTCACTAAAACCAAGCTTTTTTCATCCGAACCTTTGGTGGATTCCCCTTCTTTGGTACAAAGAATCAGAGATCTGCCCAAAGATCTTCCGGGCACCAACATTAAAAAAGAAGTATCTCAGGTACTGTCCCTATTCGAGAATAACTTATAAGTTATTTTTAGTTATTAAAGTGTTTGACATGAACTTATTTTTTTGATTTATAAGTTGAATTTTAAGTCGGAAAAAGAAAAATAAGTAACTCTTTGTGTGATTTATTTAAAAATAACTTATAAATTATTTAAAATAAATTAATTTGATCGAATATGCACCTATTCTATTTTGTCATGTTATTTTTAATAATATTTATATTTATTTTAACTTATAAGTCGTTTTAACTCGAGTCATTCCCGAACAGCCGTTAATAAATTAAATTGAAGATAGAGATTTTATTTAACCATTTTTAATCCATAACAGTTATGAATCATTTTCCACACACATATATATATGTATATACATATATTCTTCAAATCAAAGAAAATGGTATAATCTTTCTGTAGTGAAATTGGTTTTATTTTATATATATATATATATATATATATATATATATATATATATATATATATATTTGTACTTTTTATATTCCTTCATCCCAATTTAAAAAATATACCATTTTCTTTGATTTGAAGAATACAAATATATACATGTAAATTAGTGGAAAAAATGGTACTTTTTTCTTTTAGGACAGAGGAGAGTAATAATGTCACATCACATGGGCTGCTTCTTCCTCCTTGAACTTATATGAAAATATTCACGTAGAGGGATTATGTAAAAATATTTTTTTTTATATGAAAATATTAATTCTCTATTTCTATTTTTATTTTTTGTCTTCGTCCTCTCACGTTATTGATGCACGTGAGTTTTTTTTTTTTTAATCTATAGCGACACTTTTATTGTGAAAATAATATTTTATCTAATAATTTCTTTTTTCTTTTGCCTGTCCCACAACCAGTGTCTCGTTTAATAAGCCATGCATTTTGATAAAGTCCGGTTTAATTACTGTTATTATTTTAGTTTCTACTTTCTAGTCCATAATAAAATAGATGACCAAAATAATTAAAGAGATTCACATTTTGGGACGGTAAGAGGTAATAGCTGTCTGTCTGAATGTCTTCTAAATTAGACTTGAATATATTTTTTAATTTGTGCTTGGGGATGCTGTACTCCACTTTTAAATTATTTAAAATAAGTTCTAGTGTTTGACACCCTAGTTAGCTGAAAAATTAGGGTTTTACTTATCAAAAATAAATTCTCTTTAGGTTTTAAGATGTTAAAAGATAAACCTTTTTCACTTTTTAGAAGTTAAACCCTAATGTTGACATTGAATCTTAATGTCTTTAAATTTTGATAAATTACAGGTTTTGGCCACCGATATGTAAGATTTGAATGAGAATATTTTGGACTTTGAAAAGTCTAACACTCTGTTTCTGAGTTTTGAACAGAAAAAAAAAGAATAGAAAACTTAAATTAGAACAGAAAAAAAAAGAATAGAAAACTTAAGTTTTCCTTTGTGTTGTTTCTGAGTTTTTAATGGAAATGGATAGAAAATTTAAAATTGAGGACATGAGTTGTAATTTAAAATTTATTATATTAAAAGTTGAGGATAATATGGGAATTATAAAAATATTACTTATTTTAATTTCTTTTCCGTCCAAATCATGTCAATTTTAGACGGAAAACTTTGGCAGGAAAAGTGGTCAAGTTTTCTACCCATTTCTTTTCTTTTCCATTTATTAAAAAACTTAGAAACATAAGAATTGGAAAGAAAACTTAAATTTTCCGTCCATTTCTTTTCTTTTCTGTCCATTTTAAAACTCAGAAACAGAGCGTAAAAGATTGTAGGCATGTGGTTAGTGTTTGTTGAATAAAAAAATTCAAAAAATTGAAGCCAATATAAAAGGTATATACCCTTAAAAGACTTAAATCTTAAATTTATTTAAAAACACATAAAATTATAGTCACGTGATTAATTAAAGAATAAAAATTAGAGCCGATATATACCTTTAGAAGACTTAATTGCCCTTTCACTTTGAGCCACTTGACTTATCTCCATAAGAAATGTTAAAGAGTCTTGCTATGTATTGCGATAAATTTATGCCGAATTACAATTGCGAAGCTTATCAATACATGAGATTGATACTAATTATTGGAGGACTCTATTTATTACACATCACTAATCATTATCCACGTAACTGGCAATCAAAAATTCGAAGTAAACTTTCACAATACATATCATTTTCCAATGTTAAATCTAGTGGCCAAAAAGTTTAATTTATAGAAATTCAAAGACATTAAGGTTCAACGTCTTAAAGTTGAAACATTAGTGTTTAAATTGTAAGAAATGAAAAACTTGAAAGTTTAAGTGTATTTAAGCCTAAAAATAAGTGGCTACAAACAGGGCAGTAATGTGATAGATTCTTTACCTCTAACAGTACACTTGCTGTGTGGAATTGAAAAGGACTAAAAGCTTGAGAGTACAAATTTTTTCTATGGGTTAGGTCCACTTTATGCCAACTTTATTGTTTGCTCTGTATTATTTTTTATTTTATTTTTAGGATATACTTTTTTCAATTGTTGGAGTATTTCAGGTATATTGAATTTTTATGTGAAGCTTAATACGATGACTAGTGATAATTTAGCAATGAAAGTAGCGTTGGGGGGTTATTTCTCTTGAAATGATTCAAGACAAATAAGTTTCCATAAGACATTATATCAGTCCAAATATAATATCAGAATAAGTTTTCTTTAGTACTTAATCATCTCCTGGGTTTGAACCTTAACATACTAGCTAAGTTCCTAAGTTTCAAAAATGGAAACATTATAAAAAATTGGATTAAAAAATAGAGGTTGCGGGCCACTGTCTTGAAATGTTCTTAGATGTATAAAGCATCTTGCTATCATGATTTATTATAGACTCAGGATTATAGATAATTGAAAGAAGTAGACATATAAATAGTTTGATAACGGAAAATGCTCTCTTCAATCCAAAACTGCTCATTCATTGTTCAATTTCGCTGATATTTACAGTTTATTTGTTGAAAATGTTTGAAGTATTGTATTAACTTCTGTCTTCAATTTTTAAATTTTAGCTTATCGGGAAAACGCCCCTTGTTTATCTAAATAAAGTTACTGATGGCTGTGGGGCTTATGTGGCCGTCAAACAAGAGATGATGCAACCGACCTCTAGCATCAAAGACAGGTATTCTGTTTAACCGCTATCTTTATGTGCCTATTGACTATTTTTTTTATATAAAAGATTAACGGATTCTTATATGTTTATTTTTGTCAACAGGCCAGCTCTTTCCATGATCGTGGATGCCGAGAAGAAAAAGCTAATTACGCCTGGGAAGGTAAATAAAATTATGTACTTCCATAGCTAAAAACTAGTGCAGAAGTAATATTTTGTCTCTTTATATTTTGCACTAATTTATGTGTGATTGTAGACTGTATTGATCGAGCCGACATCAGGTAATATGGGGATCAGTATGGCCTTTATGGCAGCTATGAAAGGGTACAAGATGGTCTTGACCATGCCCTCGTACACGAGTTTAGAGAGAAGGGTGTGTATGAAAGCATTTGGAGCTGATCTCATTCTCACTGACCCGCTTAAGGGCATGGGAGGAACAGTTAAGAAAGCGTATGATCTTTTGGAGAACACACCTGACGGTTTCATGCTTCAGCAGTTTTCGAATCCTGCCAATACACAGGTTCAAATCTACTTAATTTTCTAATATTCATGTCTAAAAGGTTCGTCTTTTATCTCCTTTTAAGAAGTAGTCATTTCATTTATCGACAAGTGCATAACTTCCTTTAAGACATAGTTTCAGCACATTTTTTTATTCGTGTTGCATAGTAGGAAGAGATTGAATACACCAATGCCTATACTCGAGAGTTAAAAAACTCACCAGTGGTTGATAATGTCAAATATTAGCTTATCAGGTCGATTGTTGTTAATAATCACCCCTTATAAAAGCATGATTATTGTCAATAGTGTCTATATAAGCTTATCAGGTTGATTATGGTTTGATGTGTTCATTTGGAATTCCTTTAAAAGGTAATTATCTCGTTAATCTGACTTGAAGGTTCTTTGAATTAACAATAACAAGGCTGAATGTGTTTGATTATTCAAGTAATGAAATGATTGCATTTCCTTGCACCCAAATGTACCCTAAAGGTTCTTATTTTGATAAACTTTGATTTGTATTCCTCATATCATTCAGTATTTGCTTACTCATTAGTCTTGGCCAGGTTGCATTATACTGCATTGGACTTCAATTAGTTTATTATACATAGTATTGGCTTATCTAACTAATATCCACATTCAAAAATAGGTGCATTTTGAGACTACTGGTCCGGAGATATGGGAGGACACTCACGGGAAAGTCGACATTTTTGTGATGGGAATAGGAAGTGGAGGCACGGTCTCGGGGGTAGGACAATATCTTAAGTCCCAAAACCCTAATGTTAAGGTGATAACTTGGATTAATATATATATATATATATATATATATATATATATATATATATATATATATATACCGTCTTTAATTATTTTTGCTTGCTTCTGTGCAATCTCACTAAAAGTATTCACTTACAATTGGAAATTGTTCGTATCATGTAGATTTATGGACTTGAGCCTGCTGAAAGCAATATACTGAATGGTGGCAAGCCAGGTAAAAATTCATGTTAACTATATTTGTTATATAAATAAAAAGCCTTACAACATTATATTTAATTGTTTAAACTAATCAGAGCAACTTTCCAACTTTTTTTTTATAAAAAAAATTGGATTAATAAGATCAGCAAGTTACATTTGGTTAAAATTGTTTGGTACGTAGGTCCTCATCTTATAACCGGCAATGGGGTTGGATTTAAACCTGATATACTCGACATGGATGTAATGGAAGAAGTCCTCATGGTGAGAATTGTTATTCATGTCACTGGAAGATAACTTGCATAATTACAGAAAGGAAAACTATTGATGAACTTACTTCAAGTAATCTAAACTCCTTTTATGCTGCAGGTTTCTAGTGAAGATGCCGTCAATATGGCAAGGCAGTTAGCACTCAAAGAAGGGTTGCTGGTAAGGGTTTTAGATCTCCTCTAACGTAGGCTCAATTTCTTAGTACTTCATTTTTTTGTGATTTTTTACTATATTTGTCCAAATGGTTAGTTTTAACTTAATAAAATGGTATATTGGTAATTAGTTCTACGACAAAAATGAGAGCATTAGAAGATATTTCTCCTCTAAAATAATCCTCATACCCAGGGACAAACAATCTATTGTGTACAATGACCTCTTTAGAACTTTGTCCACCTATATTAGTATTTATAGGGCACGTATCATTCAGGCTTGGACACCTATATTAGTATTTATAGGGCATGTATCATTCAGGCTTGGATAATGTTGCAACCTAGAGCTAATAAGCTAGCTTAAATGCTTAATTGTGATGATAGTAAGGGCTTTTAATTTGATTACAACCACAAAAAAGGCCAAGTGTGGAGCGACCGGACGGTGTGGAGCGACCGAACGGAGCGGAGCATAGCTTCGCTAGGCACTGGGCCATCGGGTTTGGACCGAAGGTTTGGGGGGTGTAGGGGGCGTAGCCCCCAACAGTATGGTACGATGTTACAAGGGCAATATGTGTATTTAGGCTATAATGTAAATTAGGGTTGGGATAGAAGTAGCGGTTATATATACTCTTTATTATAAAACCCTATGTACTCAGATCATATATAAAACAACTTCTCTCACCGTTCCCGTGGATGTACCCAAATTGGGGAACCACGTAAATTTCTGTGTTGATTTTTTATTGTTCTGTGCGTGTGTGATCCGATTCTTGCTCTTATGCGGTCAATCCCATTTTTATTGCAAAGCTAGTTCTACTTAAAATTACTTGATGAGAAAATTAAGTTCCATTTTGTTTTCTTCCAATCAAACTGTGTCTCGAGGATAGCAAAGATTTGTCAAAACGACTCAAAAATGAAAAAGGAACATTTTTCTGCAAGACATGGAGTTGATCACACTTGACAAGACTGTGCATATTGAAATTAAACAGAAACAAAAGCAGCTGATTACAAATACTTTTTAGCTTCAATAGAGTTATTTGGCTTTGTTTAGGTTGGTATATCTTCTGGAGCTAACACAGTCGCCGCACTTCAACTTGCTAGAAGGCCAGAGAACAAAGGAAAGCTTATTGTGGTACGAAAAGTTTGAATTGCAGCGTTATAAAATTCATACTGTATCGTTTTTTGTGATCGAAATTTATTATTAGTTTTACTTGGAGATTCTTATCAAAATTTCTGCTCGCGTTTTTATACTTTCAGACTATTCATCCTAGTTTCGGGGAGCGTTACTTGTCATCTGCTCTATTTCAAGAGATCAGGAAAGAGGCTGAGGCTATGCAGCCAGTTCCAGTTGATTAGTTTGATCAAGTAATTTTATAATTATGCTGATATCTGATAATTATGGGATCCATTTAGCAGTAAGTTGGTCAATTGACCAATACAATGCTGACACGCAGATAGATATCACCTCTCGCCTACGTGTTGACATGTTGACACTGTATTAGTCAATTGATCAAAATTAACTTTATGCTAACTACTCTTATAATTATAATTATGTTATCCGATCAGAATGTTGTATTTTCATAGTGGTGTTTATTGCCACACAAGCAATTTATGTCCGTTTTGAGTAAATATTTGTTACAACCATTTAATTGTGTTGTTTTATTCTAAGAAATTTTCATAGTTGTGTTGAATTCGAGACATGAATTCTATATTTATACATGGGGACCGCATTTCATATTGCTCGATTAAAATGGAATTCTTTTTGCGAAATATAGTGTGTATTAGTTAAACTCGACAACTAGTAACTTGAAGCATTTGTTGACATAGTCAGCGAATTACGTCATCAAATTATGACGGGGTGGCAACAAAAATGAAAAAAAACTCTCTGGACATGAGTGTATTTAAATTTTATTTATTTATATTTTTATTTAGGAGTAAAAATATAAATAGGTTAAATTCAAATATATTTATATTTTCATGTCCACCTAAAAGAGTTAAAAAAAAACAGACTAATTTAAAGCAGATTTTGAGACACAAAACTAAGAAGAAAGGAATCAGATTTTGAGACAAAGAACTCAGAAGAAAGGAATCATATAGTAAACATAAAGGAAAATGAAAAGTACTATTCCAACACTTAAATCATGTAGGTTGAGACTCTGATATTGTGTTATTACTGAGTTTTAAAATGGACGAAAAATACAAAAAAAAACGTAATCATTTTATAATTTATGTCGTACTCTTTACGTTACAAATATAATCAAATTAAAATAAGAGTAAATTATAATTTAAATGTAAGACTTAATTTTTTTTTTCTTTTTCTCTGTAAGTCAATAACAACATAAAGAAAAATACAAGTATTTATTTTTTATTTTTCTGTTAAAACTCAGAAACATAGTGCAACCTTGAGTTACACAACTCAAAGGAAAAAATCAATAGCTTTTAGATTTTTAATTTTGCTACAGCTTTAAACAATGATTGAAACTGATTATATTATTAGAACTGATATTTACATATATATTTTTTAATATTTTTATATGATCTTATCTATCTCACACGATCATACACCAGATCTCACCTATCCGGCTTTTTTTTTTTTTGATTATTAGGAGTATGCCAGGTACTGCTTTTGGATGGTCATAGGCCCTCAGATAAGAACTGTGTCAGTGCATGATGACCCAAAGTCTTCATATAAGAAATAAGTATGTTAAAAGAAAGTAGTTAGTATGAAGTTTATTTTGGGATAAATTGTTCAATTGACCAATAGAATATTGACATGCAGATGAAGTTGTATGTGTATCAGTATTCTATTGGTTAATTGATAATTTACCAAAAAAATAATTTCATGCTAACTGAATCCATGTTAAAGTATCAAAAGTACGTGTAAAAATAGTTTTTACTGATATGAATGTGAATTTTTTTAACATTTACATTTAAATTAGCGATGAGTGATTTTTTGCCAAAAAAATTGAACAAAGAATAATGAAAAGAGGAAAAAAAATATTTTTTTATAAGTACTTTTTACAAAATAATAAAGTTGAAGTGATATTAAATTTATGTCATTTACGATCTTTGTCCTTATACAATTAATTACTATTTTATATGAACAGTGGATCCGATTATTGAAATCGCTCATATCGGATCACAAAAAATTATCTATTTTTGATTATAATTTAGTTATTAGGAAGATAATAAACATGGATATATATGTTTATACTTTCATACGGAAGATATTAAATTGTTTTACATTAAACTTTACATATATTTTCCCAAAATCGAGTAACCTTAACTTATACACAAATCATAACTATCTATCACATAACAATATTTATCAAAATATGCTATTACAAACTAGCCGCACATATTATCCCAAGCTGAACTTGGCATTAACCTTTTCCTGTATCCGAACTTCTTTATCTGCAATGTTTTATCATGATATATCGGAAAGCAAAGAAGTTTAAATTCAACAATATAACGATATATCATGATTGAAATGATTTGAATAATTGGCTGGCAATAATTCAACAATATAATTGTGAACTAGCAGGAACAAATTTATGACTGAACAAGTATTATACATGAACAAATATATCTGAAATAACTGGAAATGAAGGTGATCAGCCTTTCATACTTGACTTATACATGCAATATGTACAGAGTACAATTATACATGGCAATCAGCAATGATTAACCATAAGTTTATCCGAATGAAACACTCTTAATAGAGTTAAGTAAAACAAACTTGCCTGAACCGTTGATTATCGCTACTCAATTTATTTCGCCTTATCCGAAGACCTAATATTAGTAATATAGATTTCTAATATTAGAATAATATCATCACAGTATAATTCTGTTATATTTATACACACAGAATAACCTAAACACATAACACATAAACTATCGGTCCATACTGAGACATA
This sequence comes from Panax ginseng, assembly GCA_020205605.1. Taxonomy (NCBI): domain Eukaryota; kingdom Viridiplantae; phylum Streptophyta; class Magnoliopsida; order Apiales; family Araliaceae; genus Panax; species Panax ginseng. Next base: position 102,896,922 of record CM035142.1, on the reverse strand, counting down.
AGATATAGCATCAAGTCAAACAATTTAAGTCCGAGTTGAAATCGACACAATTTTATCATCCCGATTTTATCTAAGTAGGGACGAATATCGAGTTTAAGTTCAATTAAACTCGCTTAAACACTTAACAATTATCACGGATAATTTCTTATCGTCAAAACATTTTTCCTAGCTCGTAATAATTTTTTGGATAATTATTACCATTTATCATGATTTTCCAATCATTAATATCGTATTTATATGAATTAAATACCACATAATTCATTAATAATTAATATTCATTTAATATAAAATATTAATGAAAATCATAACATAATATTATAATATAATTATAATATATCAAAGTATTTTAATACCTTAAAATCATAATTATATGATTTTTAAACACTTAAATCCATTATCCGATAATTGATATTAATATTAAAATATTAATATTTTCATGCCAAAATATCAAAAGTTATATTTTATAACTTAAAATATTTTTATAACACTTAAATCATTTTTATATGATTTTTAAATCATTAATTCTATTTTTCTATAATTTATTTAATATAATTATTAAATATACTAATTATCATTAATATTAAAATATTAATGAATTTCATCACAAAATATCAAAAGTCATCAAAAATAACTTAAAATATTTTCTAATATCATAAAATAATTTTTCATGATTTTTTGAAAAAAATATTTTAAATAATTTATTTAATATTATAATTAAATAAATAAATACCATTTATATTCCAAAAATATTAAATATTTTCGAAATATGCTTAAAATAATTAAAAACTATTTTTCAGACTTTAAAATAATTTTTTTGAAATTTAATATGTATTTTTAATAATTTAAAACTATTTTTATCTATTTATTTCAATTTATTTAATAAATTCCGAAAATTAGAATTTAAAACTGTCACTAAAGGGCCCTATAGCGGCAGACCCGTCACTATAGGTGTTCTTGAGTTGTTCTTGGCCAAACCCAGAAATCCTTGTCAGAGTTCGTGCGACCTTGTTTGACCAGTTCTATAATCGTGATTATTGTGTTTTCTGGGCAGATAAATTGTTATAGTTGTAGTATTAGTGTAGTACTACAAGTATAAACAAATTCCATAGTCAAAACATGAACAACCTGCAAGATCTAAGCTACATAAAACGTTTATAGACACATTTTTTGTTTTTTTACGGGTTTACCAGAATCAAGGTACCTACTTTGGGTCCTTATAACTTTCAGTATATGTATTGTTTGTGTGTTATGAAGATTCTAACTTGTATTCCTGATGTCATAGTATAACTTCATAACATCATATTAGTCTAACAACATCACCATCTCCATTTTCGGTATTTGGTCAAAGTATTGGTCGATTAATCATTTTCACGATTTACGGTTTTTCAGTTTTCGTCGAAACGATTTAATAAAGCTACTTTGACCAAGTGTATCTTGGATCCTATGAACGATCTAGTGCTTCTGATGGATTAGATGTGTAATATAAATATCAGTATACAATATTAAAACAACAACATGGCCAAAAGATAAAACGACTGCAAGATCAGAAGCATGCAAAAGCTTGTCAGAAATTTCTGGGGATTTTCTGGGTTTCCAGAAACAGGTTTTGTGTTCGATCAACTAGGTTTGACCGTTCATAACTTTTGATCTAGATAAGATCTGGACTTGCTTTGAGTTGGAGATTCAAGACCTCTTGGCATAGAACAAGTTTATAACTTAAAACACACAAAATAACTAACACACACGGATCTATGGGTCCTGACATTAGGCTGTCAGACCATATTTTTTCCCATTTTCCAGATTTCTTAAAATGCCAAATCCGAGCACTTTAATGTTATGGGTTTGTGTTTTGACAACCCAGATCATCATTTGACACCCTATTACACATGTTTAACCAACAAACAACAACATTAAACATCAAAATCATAGATTTGCAAGGTTAGGGTTTTTATACCTTTTATGCTTTGATTTTTGATCTTAATCCTCAAATATGTTATTGGTTGATCTATGGACTGAATTTAGGGTGATATACTTCTTTGAATTCGGAGGTTGAGAGAAAATGAGAGTTGGTGAGAGTTTGTGTACAAAATGGTTAACTTTTATGAACTTTCTCTCTCTAAATCTTATATATATTGCTTAGATACATGTATGATCTGATGTCTTTGGAATTGAAGGACCTGATTTGGGCCGTGATTTTGTCACACAAGTCAACAAAGTTGGTAACCTACCACAAATTTACCAAGATTTGCAAGCTAGGTCACTAAAATGATAAAAAGGGCATTTTAGTCTTTTCTAAAATATAATTAATGGCATTCTTGTAATTTGTACAAACCCTTAGGGTTTAGGGTTTGAGCAATCTAGGGTTTAGGGTTTAACCCTTTAGGGTTTAGGTTTTAACCCTTAAAGATTTAGCAACTTGGAATTCTAAGATTTTCGGATTAAGGTTTTCGAAATAGAAAATTAACAAATTTTAAATCGTAATTAGAATTCTTTAATTACATTACCATTTCCTAATCATATTAGGGCTAACACAATTTTAGGATTTATAATTCCTAATTAATATTGCTAATTTAGCAATTAAATCCACAATTTAGCATTAGGGTTTTACGACGGAACAATCAAGGTTTAGAAATTCTAAAATTAGGGTTTCTTTAGCTAATTAAGCATTACCCTAATTAATATTATAATTAATAGCACTAAAGCATTAAAATTCTCCGTTAAGTTAAGTTCAGATTAGGGTTTCAAATTATCGAAATCTAAAATTAGGATTTTCAGATCAAGTATTAGGGTTTTCTAATAATCAAATCGGGTTTGCAATAATTCATTAAGGTTTTTCCTAATAAATTAAAATTAATGACGTTTAACCTTGTACATAGCATTGCATTCCCAATCTAGGGTTTTCAGATACCGAATTAGGGTTTCGGACTCCGGGAACTGAAACTAGAGTTTCGAACCGATTTAGGGTTTCTTATCGACGTTAGGGTTTTCTAATCGAACGGCGTTCTTAATATACGATTAGGGTTTGACACATATATAATTAATCTGGTCAACCCTTGACCCCTAACCACATTCTGAACACATATATAACCATAAACACAACACATATTCACATAAATCCTTAATCCTGAATAATCCACCTAAATCCTTCACAAAATTTTGAAATCCTCAAAATTCCATCCTAATAACATCAAACGCATACACTTATTTTCTGTCTAGGTCTATTATTTGACCTTAAATCAATCATTTAAGATTTTAATATCTTGTCTAAATTCTCGGGTTGTCACATTCACCCCTCCTTATAAGAATTTCGTCCCCGAAATTCACCTTACACCTTACACCAAATAGCTTACACCATTTATCATACACCATTCACACACATTTGCTTGCTACCCAATTCACCACTCACAAGAGTAAAAGTTTTCAAATTATACTGAGGGGTCATATAAACCATGAACACATAGATTTAACGGTATTGATCATACCGCAAAACAATACATTACTTGGTCTGTTTACAATCACAAAGAAGGTAAACTACCGTTGTTAGTACTTTAGGTGATTAGCCTATCGTACTCTTACGTCATGCATAACGTATTAATCATTTCTAGCTTAATATTTACGCTTATTAGATTGGATTATTTATCCAAACATTATCGTTCACCTCGATCTTATCATAAGATTCCGCACCAAAACAATTTGGTTCGGGAAATTTCTTTCAATAAACACTTGGAGTTTTTTATAACATTAGTCTAGCTGAATCAAATAGCATAGACTCATATCAATAATTCAATTCAATTGAATTATTTAGGTGTAGCCAAACCCCGTTGGCAAATTAAAATTTTTGAAAATATTTTTTGAGAATGACGTCATGATGATGCAGATCAGTATTTATACGGTCGTTGAGGATTCCAATCATTTGGTGATTTTATCATGCTACATCATACCATAGTGGAATAGTGACTTTATGTCAAATTCACACTAAGTAATACTGCATTGATGACTCCATCATTTTTATCATCTCTGCACCAGGTTACATGGTACATAAGTGATAAATAAAAACAATTTTTGATATTTCAAATCATTTGCGTCTAGCCGAAATAAGTAGCATAGACTGTACTTTAAACCGTTTCAAAAATGGTTACGAGTCTACATTTTTGTTTTTCAAAAGGCACATAGTGCGATTTAGCTTGATGTCAAGAAATTTGAAGTTTAAGCATAGCTAGGAGTTTAGGAAAACCTAAGTCTCCACTAATGATCATTTGCTTAAACATTCTATCTATTCCTATTATCCTTAACACTTCATTCACACACAACTATACCCAGTTCATAAAACCACACTTATGAGTTCATAGCCTGGCCACAATTATATGAGTTTAAGAACTTACCCTAGTCTGACCTTTGGCGTCCGTTTGTTGAGGGGCTCATAAACATTTCATATAACTATTAGTCAAGAATGTCACATAAGTATGAGTTCTAAGAACTCGTACTTAATACTATATTCTCTACCTATGACCTATTTATCTGTATATACAAATAGCGTGACACAACATTTCAATGATTATCAATGCCAGCAACTAAGTAGTTTTTACACCAAGTACAATTCCCCGCCCATACAAGAAATCATACAATTCAGTTGCCGACACGAGTCCTCATTGAAATCCCCACCTAATCTTAACTCCCTTTTTCCATACGAATTTCATTTAATCTGTATCCATAATCCATAACTCTTTCATGAGTTTTCATAGTACAATTTCATAGTACAACTTATACACAGCGTCATGCTGTAAACTTTTCAATCATCAAATTGATTCTTTCTAGCTGTCATAACCTTATCAGATCACGGGGTGATCTCATCGTATATATTACGATTTATTTCTATGCCTTGATCGTTTTGTTTTACGATCTCCTATCACTGCACTTTTGCTCACCAATATTACCAGAGTTAGGGAACTTTGTGTCTTTACACTCGTCGAGATTTGTCTTTGAATCTTACCGACACACTAACTCGATTTGAGTTAGTACTTAATCCTAATCACTGCGGTTATTGGTCTCAGGTATTACTACCTAAGCTTCATAACCAACAACTTTGATACCAACTGTAGCAGCCCCGAATCCGGGTCCCAAATCGTCGCGAATTCGGTATACTATTTCTATAACTGTTTGCGGAAGATATAAACATACATTATTTATACATTAAACTTTACATATATTTTCCCAAAATCGAGTAACCTTAACTTATACACAAATCATAACTATCTATCACATAACAATATTTATCAAAATATGCTATTACAAACTAGCCGCACATATTATCCCAAGCTGAACTTGGCATTAACCTTTTCCTGTATCCGAACGCATTCGCCTTATCTGCAATGTTTTATCATGATATAGCAAGGGTGAGCATAAAAGTTGCCCAGCAAGTTTAAATTCAACAATATAACGATATATCATGATTGAAATGATTTGAATAATTGGCTGGCTATAATTCAACAATATAATTGTGAACTAGCAGGAACAAATTTATGACTGAACAAGTATTATACGTGAACAAATATATCTGAAATAATTGGTAATGAAGGTGATCAAATTTTCATCATACGACTTATACATGCAATATATACAGAGTACAATTATACATGGCAATCAAAGAATGATTAACCATAAGTTTATCCGAATGAAACACTCTTAATAGAGTTAAGTAAAACAAACTTGCCTGAACCGTTGATTACCGCTACGCAATTTATTTTGCCTTATCCGAAGACCTAATATTAGTAATATAGATTTCTAATATTAGAATAATATCATCACAGTATAATTACATTATATTTATACACACGAATAACCTAAACACATAACACATAAGCCTATCGATCTATACAAAGACATAATACATATAGCATCAAGTCAAACTATTTAAGTCCGAGTTGAAATCTACACAATTTTATCATCCCGACTGCCTAAGTAGGACGAATATCGAGTTTAAGTTTCAATTAAACTCGCTTTAAACACTTAACAATTATCACAGATAATTTCTTATCACCAAAACATTTTTCCTAGCTCGTAATAATTTTTTTGAATAATTATTACCATTTATCATGATTTTCCAATCATTAATATTTTATTTATATGAATTAAATACCACATAATTCATTAATCATTAATATTCATTTAATATAAAATATTAATGAAAATCATAACATAATATTATAATATAATTATAATATATCAAAGTATTTTTAATACCTTAAAATCATAATTATATGATTTTTAAACACTTAAATCCATTATCCGATAATTGATATTAATATTAAAATATTAATATTTTCATGCCAAAATATCAAAAGTTATATTTTATAACTTAAAATATTTTTATAACACTTAAATCATTTTTATATGATTTTTAAATCATTAATTCTATTTTTCTATAATTTATTTAATATAATTATTAAATATACTAATTATCATTAATATTAAAATATTAATGAATTTCATCACAAAATATCAAAAGTCATCAAAAAATAACTTAAAATATTTTCTAATATCATAAAATAATTTTTCATGATTTTTCATGAATTAAAAACATTTTTAAATAATTTATTTAATATTATAATTAAATAAATAAATACCATTTATATTCCAAAAATATTAAATATTTTGAAATATACTTAAAATAATTAAAAACTATTTTTCGGACTTTAAAATAATTTTTTTGAAATTTAATATGTATTTTTAATAATTTAAAACTATTTTTATCTATTTATTTCAATTTATTTAATAAATTAGAAAATTAGAATTTAAAGCTGTCATTACTAAAGGGCCCTATAGCGGCATGTAATCGGTCCTACTATAGGTGTTCTTGAGTTGTTCTTCGCCAAACCCGTAAATCCTTATCGAGTTAAATGCGACCTTGTTTGACCGGATTCTATAATCGTGATTATTATTGTTTTTTCAGGCGAGATAAATTGTTATAGTTGTAGTATTAGTGTAGTACTACAAGTATAAACAAATTTCATAGTCAAAACATGAACAACTCCGCAAGATCTAAGCTACATAAAACGTTGTCGGACACATTCGTTTTTGTTTTTACGGGTTTACGTAATCAAGGTACTACTTTGGGTCCTTATAACTTTCGAAGATATGTATTGTTTGTGTGTTATGAAGATTCTAACTTGTATTCTCGATGTCATAGTATAACTTCATAACATCATATTAGTCTAACAACATCACCATCTCTCTGCTTTCAAATTTAGAATTCAAAGTATGGGTGGACACATCATTCTTCACGATTTACGGGTTTTCAGATTTCGTCAAAACGATCGATTAAAAGCTACTTTGACCAAGTGTATCTTGGATCCTATGAAGCGATCTAGTGCTTCGATGGATTAGATGTGTAATATAAATATCGATTATACAATATTAAAACAACAACATGGCCAAAAGATAAAACGATTGCAAGATCGGAAGCTTGCAAAAGCTTGTCGAAATTTTCGGGATTTTACGGGTTTTCGAGAATCGGTTTTTGGTTCGATCAACTAGGTTTGATTGCTCATAACTTTTGATCTAGACAAGATCCGGACTTGCTTTGAGTTGGAGATTCAAGACCTCATGGCATAGAACAAGTTTATAACTTAAAAACACATAAAATAACTAACACACACGGATCTATGGGTCCCGACATTAGGGTCGTCGGACCATATTTTTTCCCATTTTCAGATTTCTTAAAATGCCAATCCGAGCACTTTGATGTTATGGGTTTGTGTTTTGACAACCAGATCATCATTTGACACCTATTACACATGTTTAACCAACAAACAACAACATTAAACATCAAAATCATAGATTTGCAAGGTTAGGGTTTTTATACCTTTTATGCTTTGATTTTTGATCTTAATCCTCAAATATGTTATTGGTTGATCTATGGACTGAATTTAGGATTGATATACTTCTTTGAATTAGGAGGTTGAGAGAAAATGAGAGTTGGTGAGAGTTTGTGTACAAAATGGTTAACTTTTATGAACTTTCTCTCTAAATCTTATATATATTGCTTAGATACATGTATGATCCGATGTTTGGAATTGAAGGACCTGATTTGGTTTGTGATTTTGTCACACAAGTCAACAAAGTTGGTAACCTACCACAAATTTACCAAGATTTGCAAGCTAGGTCACTAAAATGATAAAAGGGCATTTTAGTCTTTTTAAAATACAATTAATGGCATTCTTGTAATTTGTACAAACCCCTTAGGGTTTAGGGTTTGAGTAATCTAGGGTTTAGGGTTTAACCCTTTAGGGTTTAGGTTTAACCCTTTAAAGATTTAGCAACTTGGAATTCTAAGATTTTTTGGATTAAGGTTTTTGAAATAGAAAATTAACAAATTTTAAATCGTAATTAGAATTCTTTAATTACATTACCATTTCTAATCATATTAGGGCTAACACAATTTTAGGATTTATAATTCCTAATTAATATTGCTAATTTAGCAATTAAATCCACAATTTAGCATTAGGGTTTACGGACGGAACAATCAAGGTTTAGAAATTCTAAAATTAGGGTTTGCTAGCTAATTAAGCATTACCCTAATTAATATTATAATTAATAGCACTAAAGCATTAAAATTCTCCGTTAAGTTCTCAGATTAGGGTTTCAAATTATTGAAATCTGAAATTAGGATTTTCAGATCAAGTATTAGGGTTTTCTAATAATCAAATCGGGTTTCCAATAATTCATTAAGGTTTTTCCTAATAAATTAAAATTAATGACGTTTAACCTTGTACATAGCATTGCATTCCCAATCTAGGGTTTTCAGATACCAAATTAGGGTTTCGGACTCCAGAAACTGAAACTAGAGTTTCCAGAACCGATTTCTAGGGTTTCTTATCAGACGTTAGGGTTTTCTAACTGAACGTTGGCGTTCTTAATATACGATTAGGGTTTGACACATATATAATTAATCTGGTCAACCCTTGACCCTTAACCACATTTTGAACACATACATAACCATAAACACAACACATATTCACATAAATCCTTAATCCTGAATAATTCACCTAAATCCTTCACATAATTTTGAAATCTTCAAAATTCCATCCTAATAACATCAAACGCATACACTTATTTTCTGTCTAGGTCTATTATTTGACCTTAAATAAATCATTTAAGATTTTAATATCTTGTCTAAATTCTCGGGTTGTCACATTCACCCCTCCTTATAAGAATTTCGTCCCCTAAATTTACACCAAATAGCTTACACCATTCATCATACACCATTCACACACATTTGCTTCATACCCAATTCACCACTCACAAGAATAAAAGTTTTAAATTATATTGAGGGGTCATATAGACCATGAACACATAGATTTAATCAGTATTGATCATACTGTAAAACAATACATTAGTTGGTCTGTTTACAATCACAAAGAAGGTAAACTACCGTTGTTAGTACTTTAGGTGATTAGCCTATCGTACTCTTACGTCATGCATTCTCAGGTTGTCACAGTTATCGAGTCGAGCACGATTTCTAATCGAGCCTGAGCAGTTTAAACTTTTCGAACCAATATGATCCGAATATCAATAGAAAATTATAATTTGAATAGGTTCGAGTAATTTACGGAACTTTAAAATTTGCTCATATTTGACTTATTTATATTTCGAGTCGAGCTCGAATTGAACTTTTAGTCGAACGAGTACAAATTGAACACAAATTATTTGCTCATTTTACAACCTTACATATACACGTAATTAATTGACATATCAACTTCGATGCTTAACATAAATACTATTTCGACCACTTAACTTAAACAATTTTTGTCCGAGGACTAATATGCAAAAATATATGAAGGTAGAGGGCAACAACATTACTTTTCTCCCTAAAAATAAAATTTTGAGAATAAGGGTCTTCCGTAAATACCACAAAAATCATGGCCAAATTCTGAAGAAATTCATACCTCGTGGGTTAAATTCTAACCAAGGTTAGAGCTTGCTGTAGTAGTTTGATAAAAACGAGAGAGAGATCTAGAGAGAGAAAGAGAGTATGTATATATATATATACATGTAGAAATAGAGAGAGAATAATATAATAGAAAAATTCTAAATTAACAGCCTAGGGTTTGACTGAAAAGCAAATTGTGTTAATTTCATAGATAGGGAGTGTAAGTGCGCTTGTGAATCAATTCTGACGGATCCAGCAACTTCGGGACTCGCCGGTCACAAAGATCGATCTTTTGTCACTGGCCCCACAAGTCGTGCCACAAAAACCAACCCATCTTCTATCTGCAGCAAAATTATCGCTTTTCTTAGAGAAAATGGGAGGAGAGAGAAAATTGATGATTTGAACGTTAGGATCGGGATGCGAAAAGGGATTTAAACGACAGCGGTTTAACGCTAACCCCCCGCGTGAATTTTGTGTGAGCAATTACTTTTGGTATTTATAGCTTGAATTTGATTACATGCAATCGGGTGGTGGAGCAGCTGGGCATGGACGGAACGCTGCGGCGGCGTCTGCTTCGGCGTCGCCGTCGTCTTCGTCGTCGGCGGTTTCTGCACCGCATTTAGGGTTTGATCCAATTCAGCAGCAACAGCAACAACAGCAGCAGCAACATATGCAGCAGCAACAATCACAACAGCTGCAGCAGAGGCAGGTTAGGGTTTATAAGAATTAAGTTGAAGTAATTAGCTTTGTTTCCTGAGATGAAAATTAGTGTATTTTTTAGATTGGGTTTGTTTTAGCAGCTGAGTTTGAAGTGAATTGGGTATTTGGTGGAGATGATGAGCTTGAATGAGTGTTTGGGTTTATTTAGTTGTTCAATTAATTTATTGAAGTAGCTGTTTCTTTTGTCAATAAATTGGGCATCTTCTGATTTCTAAGATGCCAACTGAGGTTAGCAGTGGAGTCCTAAACCGTTACTGTTATGGGCCTTATGGTCCATAATTTATTGTACTTATGAATAGAATCATGATTAATGCTGTCGTTTTCCCCCCAGATTAGTGCATGGGACGAAAGCGTAGTAATGAGGATCAAGCAGTACAATCATATATAACACAATTAATAGAATTTTGTAATTCCCTAATTTAAAGAGAGAGTACTCATGATGAATGGTTGAAATCTGAGCTACTTAACTATAATTGGATCTTCGTTCATGTTGACAGAGCATCATGGGCATCATGTGGGTCTCTTTCAAAGATTATCTTAATTCAATTGCGGCTACTAAATAGCTTATTAACATGGCATTACGTGTAAAATGATTTTCTTCTCCCCTTAGTGCTTTAACCTAACTTGGTATGCTTTGTGCCTTCCCCCCCCTCCCCCTCCCCCCTCCCCCTCCCCCCCCCCCCTCCCCTCCTTTTTCTTTTGGTCGTTTAGTTGTAGATCTGTATTCAGACTTGGGTTTGAACATTTTAAGAGGTGGGTGGCTATAGAATTGGGGTTATATTTGCTCGAGTGGTTTATGGCCTAATGCTTCATTTGAATGTAGTTGCGGAGTTGATTTGCCGATGTATCTAAAGTTCAACTTAACATTAATCTTTAGTTTGAATCTTTGAGCTCAAAAGGTTTAGGTTCTTTCATACAGACCAGCAGGATCACACTTCATTGGACTGTTGTGCTAGTACTTGTTTACATTCTTAGACAGGGATGTTCCTGCTCCTTAATGCATATATTGCATTTTGACTTTTAATTTGAAGTTATGTTATTTGTCTTTATGTTTGCAGCATAGATTCTGAAACGTTTTGCGTTGCATAATCTTATAAAGGAAATGAATTCAATAAAGACAAACTAGAATAGGACGAATTAGGAGCATAGGACGAATAGTACTGAACATAAAAGTTACACTTTTAATGTATCTTTTTGTTGTAAAAAAGGAAATAAATCTGTGGCACTAATGCATTTGGGAGCTTTTTGTTCAGGATCATACGCAGGCTTGATGCTTATGATTCCGAGTTCGAATCCCATAAGCATGTATATGGTAGTTTTTGCAAAACTCTCTTGGAATCAATATTAAACTTCTTTGCTGGATTATTTTCTTAGATGTATCATTTCCTACTTGTGTTTAGTGGTTGCCTGGGGGTTTAAGTTCTGATCTTCTAAGCTTGTTTATCATTTTTTTGCTAAGTGGATAAATGATTTAAATTGGTCTTAACCTTGTCTACTTTTTGCATAACGATGGTTGTGTAAATAAATCTACTTTTGGATGGCTATTTCTCCCTCCATCTCAGGGTTATCCTTTTGATCTGTTATCTGAGGCATATATACCATACCCTTGACATAACTTTTCTTCATCTAGTAGTTTGATGTTTGTTCAAACTTTAAAAGGCTTGTGTATTGGCTAACACGTGCTTTTTGCAATAACTGATGTTTATTATTTAGACTACGTAAATATCAATAAATATTGTTTTGAGGTGCCATCATAATTGTATTGGTAAAGGATGATGTTCTTGTTAGTTTTACTGATCCTTCATACTACGTCTTGATGTATTTATTTGTGGTTTTAGTTAAAATCATGTGCTGAAATGACTTCTGTTTACTTCAATTCTTTTTCATCTTCTTATTTTTTGTGTGTAGTCATTCCATCAGCAATTACTTAGAAAACCTGAAGGAAATGAAGCCATTTTAGCGTACCAGGGTGGTGGACTCCAAGGAGTCTTGGGAGGTGGAAACTTCGGGTCAAATTCTGGCTCCATGCAACTACCTCAACAATCGAGAAAGTTCATTGATTTAGGCCAACAGCACGGTTCTCCCAATATGCGAGAGGAGGTCCAAAATAGGAGCCTGGGATTTGACCAACAAGTGCTGAACCCAGTTCATCAGGCTTACCTGCAATATGCGTATCAGACTACACAACAGAAATCAGCTCTGGGGGTGCAGTCTCAGCAGCAAAGCAAAATAGGAATGGCGGGGCCTTTTGGGAAGGAGCATGATATGCGGATGGGAAATTTCAAAATGCAAGATCTCATTTCCAGTCAGGCGGCTAACCAGGCCCAGGGATTATTGTCAAACAAGCAGTCGAAGCATTTTGTCCGAGGCGAAAAGCTGACAGAGGAACATCAGCACATCTCTGATCAGAGGAGTGATCCAAAGCTTCCTGTCCCACACACATCACTTGGTCAATTAATGCCTGGGAATATCACGAGGCCTATGCAGGCACCACAATCTCAGCAAAGCATTCAAAATATGGCAACCAGCCAACTGGCAATGGCTGCACAGATGCAGGCAATGCAGGCTTTGGCACTTGAGCGTAATATTGATTTATCACTTCCTGCAAATGCCAATTTGATAGCACAGCTTATTCCACTCATGCAGTCCAGGATGGTTGCACAGCATAAGGCGAACGAAAGCAATACGGGTGCACAGTCCTCATCTGTCCCTATGTCAAAGCAGCAGGTAGCTTCTCCACAAGTTGCAAACGAAAGTTCTCCACATGGTAACTCTTCCAGTGATGTGTCTGGGCACTCCGGTTCTAGTAAAGTGAGGCAGGCAGTTCCACCTGGCCCTTTCAGTACTTCAAGTGCTTCCCTAATTAACAACCCTAACAACATTCCGGTACAACAGCTTTCTGTTCATAGCAGAGAGAATCAGTTGCCTTCAAGACAGCCTATCATGACAGGTAACGGAATGCCTCCCATGCATCCCCCACAGTCGTCTGTGAACTTGAACCAGGGTATAGATCATTCAGTGCTGGGGAAAAGCAAATTATCTAGCCCAGAAGCTTTGCAGATGCAGTTTACCAAGCAGATCCACAGATCTCCGCAATCTGCAGCTTCATCAAGTGAGGGGGTATTGGGGAATACTTCATCATCTCAGGGTGGACAAGTGCCCCAGATGCAACAGAAACATTCAGGATTTACCAAACAGCAACTGCATGTTCTTAAAGCACAAATTCTGGCATTTAGGCGTCTGAAGGTTTGCGAATTTCTATTCAATTATATGTGCACACATTTCATTGGCTCATATTACTTTTTTCTATCTAATCAGCTACTATGATCTGTTAAATGATTTTGACGGCGTAATGTTTTTATATTATATATTGTCTTCAAAATTTTATGTTGGTTTACTTGCAGAAAGGAGATGTGACCCTTCCACGTGAACTACTCCAAGCTATCGCTCCCCCACCCCTTGAGACACAAATGCAGCAGGCCTTACTTCCTCTTGAGGAACAGTTAGTCAGGATATATCTGCTGGGAAAAGTGTAGATGTAGAAGATCATACAAGACACAAGGAATCCAGTGAGAAAGATCCTCAGGTTGTTGCATCAATTTCTGGAATCAAAAAATTGAAAGGGGAAGCATTTGCAGGAGATGAAAAAGCAACTTCATCAACAAATAATACGCAAGTTATACCAGCTTTAATGAAGGAATCTTCATCATTGGTTCCTCCTGGAAAAGAAGAGTATCATACTACTACATTTTCTGCTAAACCGGAAGAGGGAGTTGATCATGGACGTCAAAAAGATCCCACGAGAAGTGACCTCTCAGCAGATAAGGGTAAGTCAGTTGCTCCACAGACTTCTCTGCCTGAGACAGTGCAAGTTAAGAAACCTTCACAATTAAGCAATGCTCCTCAGCCCAAAGATGTTGGAACCACTAGAAAGTATCACGGGCCGCTGTTCGATTTTCCCTTCTTCACTAGGAAACATGACACATTTGGATCAGCAATGATGGTGAACAATAATAACAATATGACATTGGCATATGATGTGAAGGATCTTCTTTCTGAGGAAGGCAGGGAAGTTCTTAACAAGAAGAGGACAGAAAATATAAAGAAGATAGGTGATATACTTGCAGTGAACTTGGAGAGGAAAAGGATTAGACCAGATCTCGTTTTACGGTTGCAGATTGAAGAAAAGAAGCTAAGACTCTTGGATGTGCAGGCACGATTGAGGGATGAAGTTGATCAACAGCAGCAAGAGATAATGGCAATGCCTGACAGGCCATATCGGAAATTTGTTCGGCTTTGTGAGCGACAGCGCACAGAGCTTAACAGGCAAGTGCAAGCTTCTCAGAAAGCCATGAGGGAGAAGCAACTGAAATCAATTTTTCAGTGGCGTAAGAAGCTTCTTGAGGCTCACTGGGCTATCCGAGATGCACGGACTGCTCGCAATAGGGGAGTTGCCAAGTATCATGAGCGAATGTTGAGGGAGTTTTCCAAGAGAAAGGATGATGATCGAAATAAAAGGATGGAGGCTCTGAAGAATAATGATGTTGAAAGGTATAGGGAGATGTTGCTGGAGCAACAGACTAGCATTCCTGGTGATGGTGCAGAGAGATATGCTGTCCTCTCGTCATTTTTGTCACAGACAGAAGAGTATCTTCATAAACTTGGTGGTAAAATAACCGCTGCAAAGAGTCAGCAGGAGGTTGAGGAGGCAGCAAATGCTGCTGCAGCTGCTGCAAGAGCCCAGGCATTCTTTCTCTCTCACACTGCCCTCGCCTGTGTCTTATTAGTTTAATGTTCTTGAACTTAGTGGCAGAAACTATATCCGCTATCTGTTTCTCAGAATCTCTTAATATTTGGCTGCTTTACTCATTTATTAATTTATTTGTTTTCGATAGGGTCTCTCGGAAGAAGAAGTAAGAAGTGCAGCAGCTTGTGCTGGAGAGGAAGTAACGATAAGAAATCGTTTCTCTGAGATGAATGCACCAAGAGATAGCTCATCTGTTAACAAGTAAGCTCATTATGACCAGATGCTTAGGGATTCATCATCTAGGTGATATTGAAATAAAGTTTTAGAGATATTCCTGTAACATGTTCTATAAAATTTTGAGTTCCCTAGATATGCAGATTTTTGCTAACTGCAGAAGCCATTAGTAAGTAGTGTATAAAGTAACAGTATTGCATTCTATCGTTTGGATATGCTAACCAAATTGTGTTGAATGTGTGTGTATTCAATTTGTTACAAGACACTTCTAAAACAGGATTAACTCAATATTACTTTTTGAACTGTTTTTCTTGGGTTTCATTTCGCTTGGTTGTCACAGGTATTACAATCTTGCACATGCTGTAAATGAAAGGGTTTTGAGGCAGCCCTCAATGCTACGTGCTGGAACTTTGCGAGATTATCAGCTTGTAGGTTGCATTCTCTGGGGAATACTTTCTTTATTAAAGGTCTTTTCCCCCTTTGGTTTATGTGGTAAGTAGTTATTTCTGGTTAATTTTACGGTTGACATTCCAGGTTGGGTTGCAATGGATGCTTTCGTTGTATAATAACAAACTGAATGGAATTTTAGCGGATGAGATGGGTCTTGGAAAGACGGTGCAGGTAAATCTCTGTTATGTTATTTGTATTTTTTGCTTACTGCTTACTCCACTGCCCCCACTCAAAAGTTTCGCTGCTGCTTTAGTTGTGAGCAATCTATCTCATGGTCTGATTGTCATTTGGGAGTAAATTTGTTCCGATAAGCCTTAAAGGTTTAGTATTTTTTTTTAAAATCTTACTGATAAATTTGTGATCTCGGGTTGTCTTATTTAATGTACAGGTTATGTCATTGATTGCTTATCTGATGGAGTTCAAAGGCAACTATGGCCCACATCTTATTATTGTTCCCAATGCTGTCTTGGTCAACTGGAAGGTTGGAACTTTTCAATTACATTGTCAAGGGTGTTTTATTTCCCCTGTTTCTGCAAACAGCTAACTTTGGCTATCTAACAGAGTGAGCTTCATAATTGGCTACCATCAGTGTCTTGCATTTACTATGTTGGTAACAAGGATCAGCGAACAAAATTGTTTTCACAAGTAAGAAGCCCCAACTTCTTTATTTTGCTAAGTGTCTTCTGATGTATGACTTACTTTTATCTACTAATTAGGAGGTTTGTGCGATGAAATTTAATGTACTTGTCACAACCTATGAGTTCATCATGTATGATCGCTCAAAACTTTCAAAAGTTGATTGGAAGTACATCATAATTGATGAAGCACAACGGATGAAAGACAGGGAGTCTGTTCTTGCACGTGATCTTGATAGATACCGCTGCCAAAGGCGCCTGCTTCTTACAGGAACACCCTTACAGGTTTGTTAGTTTTCCAATTTTGATCTTATTTGTTTGTACTTGTTATCATTGAAATATCGATTTGTGTTCTTAATATTTGTTAGTATCCTCTTTTACAATTAAATCATGCACTTTAACACACTTTGGTTTCGGACCTTGGCACTTTCTCTTTTGTGGGAAAAGCAAAGGGGTGGGCGTAAGGCTTGAAAGTTTTTTTTTTACGCCTTGAAAGTTTTTTTTTGGGGGTTAGGGGGGGGGGGGGGGTGTAATTAACTAATTACTAATATGATCTTGCATCAAGACTCAATTTTGCAAATCTTAGAGCACGAGAATGAGTTTTAAGACAATTGCTCACTCGTTTCATGGTTGATGTGGCGCAATGTTTAAAATATTCTAGTTTTACCTATTTCTTTTATATGTACCTCTCCTACAATTTGCATAGCTCTGGAAGGGCAGCTTGGGCCATTTGTATCATATTTGGCTTAGTATTGTTTGTGTAAAACATTTTTGGACATTGAGAAAGTGGAAAACATGACACTCAATATGGGACAAAATTTATGAGTGATTGGAGAAAGGATGTGATTGTAGAAAGGCGAGTGTTGTAGTTTCTAGATGAGAATGCGATTGTTGTATTTCGAATATGAACGGATTAAATGATTATCATATAAGGTTGGTGGTTAAAAGGTGGTTTTGAGAGAAAAAAATTGTGTGGCTTTGTTTGCAGGAGCACATTGTTTATTTTTCTTAAAAAAAGGAAGTTCCCCTCCTTGTAAAAAACAAAAAAAGACTAAACAAATATAAACTTTAAAGAGTGTCATAGAGTGGGTCTGGAGTCTGGATTGCGAGAGGACCTTCAGGAAGTATATTTTTATTTTTTAATTATTGAATAGGCACAGGATACAAATTCAGCCGTATAAGGCATATCTGCACTGGATGGTGGATATGCATGCAGTGGCCATCCTCTTACCAAAATGGCTAACATAGGTTATGATTTAAATTCTGTTTTGTTTACAAACATAGCAATTGCTTTTAGATAAGATCCTGCTAGGATTTTTTGCAAACTTAGCATATGCTTTTAGGTAAGATTCTGCCAGGACTACTGCCATTAACTTTTCTTTACAATAAATATTATACGCCAAGTCTTTTATACTTGACTATCTTGGCTTAGGTTCACTAGCTCAAGACCAAGAGTTATTTGGTTAGCCATGAGGTTACCATTTGATTACCTCTTTTTGGTAAAGATTCCATGGTGGGATATGCTAATATCAAGAGGGCTTATTTGTGTTACTGTGGACATTATAATAAAGTTAATATTGTTTAACAAATTGTCCACTTGGTTATTTCTTTCTCATTTGTTCTTCAGATTACTTATATCTTGGATGGTGGGGAATTTTTTTAACATTTGCAGAATGATCTTAAAGAACTCTGGTCACTCTTGAATCTACTCCTTCCAGAAGTTTTCGATAATCGCAAAGCATTTCATGATTGGTTCTCAAAACCTTTCCAGAAGGATGGCCCTACACATAATGTTGAGGATGACTGGCTTGAGACGGAGAAGAAAGTTATCATTATCCACCGACTTCATCAGATTCTAGAGCCTTTCATGCTCAGACGCCGTGTTGAAGATGTGGAAGGTTCACTTCCTCCCAAGGTATTATGTTATGGCAGCTGGGTGGTTAAATCCTTTAATGTGGATATTTTCTAATAATAATATTTATTGGCAGGTTTCAATCATATTAAGATGTAGAATGTCAGCTATTCAGGGTGCCATTTATGATTGGATCAAATCTACCGGCACTGTTCGACTTGATCCTGAAAATGAGAAGGCCATTGCTCAAAAAAAGCCAATGTATCAGGCTAAAGTATTTAGAACGTTAAATAATAGGTGTATGGAGCTTCGTAAAACTTGCAATCACCCTTTGCTTACTTACCCATATTTTAATGATTTCTCCAAAGACTTCCTTGTCAGATCATGTGGCAAATTGTTTGTCCTCGATAGGATCCTGGTAAAGCTTCAGAGAGCAGGGCATCGAGTGTTACTTTTTAGTACCATGACGAAACTCCTAGATATATTGGAGGAATATTTGCAGTGGCGGCGACTTGTGTACCGACGGATTGATGGAACAACTAGCTTAGAAGACCGAGAATCAGCTATTGTTGACTTTAATAGTCCTGATACTGATTGCTTTATCTTCTTGCTAAGCATTAGAGCTGCTGGCCGAGGCTTAAATCTTCAGTCAGCTGATACTGTTGTCATATACGATCCTGATCCGAATCCTAAAAATGAGGAGCAGGCAGTTGCTAGAGCCCACCGCATTGGGCAGAAGAGAGAAGTAAAGGTGATCTATTTAGAAGCAGTGGTTGACAAAATCCCAAACCATCAGAAAGAAGATGAATATAGGAGTGGAGGTACAGTTGATTCTGAGGATGACCTTGCAGGTAAGGATCGATATATGGGATCTATCGAGGGCCTCATACGGAATAATATTCAACAGTATAAGATTGACATGGCTGATGAAGTCATCAATGCTGGGAGGTTTGACCAGAGGACAACGCATGAAGAGAGGCGCTTGACCTTAGAGTCAATGTTACATGATGAGGAGAGATATCAGGAAACTGTTCATGATGTTCCCTCACTTCAGGAGGTAAACCGCATGATTGCTAGAAGTGAAGAAGAAGTAGAATTCTTTGATCAGATGGATGAGGAATTTGATTGGGCGGAAGAGATGACAAGATATGATGAGGTTCCTAAGTGGCTTCGTGCTAGTACTAAAGAAGTGAATGATACAATTGCTAAAAAGTCATCAAAAAACAATTTATATGGGGGAAACATTGGTGTGGAATCAAGTGAAATGGCTTCTGACGTATCTACTCAACTTGGGAGGAAAAGGGGAAGACCAAAGGGTAAAAAGTTTCCAATATACACAGAATTGGATGACGAAGATGGTGATTTTTCTGATGCTAGTTCAGAAGAGAAGAATGGATACTCTGCGAATGAAGAGGGAGAAATTGGGGAGTTGGAAGATGATGAATTTGGCGCTGATGCACCTCCAGGTAATAAGGAACAATCAGAAGATGGTCCAGTTTTGGTCAAGGGATTCGAAGATCCCCGACCTTCAGAAAGTCATAAAACCAATCATATACCTGAAGAAGCTGGTTCCTCTGGATCATCATCAGGCAGTCAAAGATTGCTGCAAATTGTGTCACCTTCTATCTCTGCTCAGAAGTTTGGGTCTCTTTCTGCCTTGGATGCAAGGCCAAGTTCTCTTTCGAAAAGGCTGGTATGTTTCTTTTCATCTTTGTTAGTGCTTTACATTAGAATTATTGGTTTCTACAAGTTGCTTAATGTTTTTCTTTTAATTCTGCCAGTCTGATGAATTAGAAGAAGGGGAAATCGCCATGTCTGGAGATTCCCTTATGGATGTCCAGCAATCAGGTAGTTGGAACCATGAGCGCGATGAAGGTGAGGATGAACAGGTTCTGCAACCAAAAATAAAACGGAAGCGTAGCATTCGAGTTCGTCCACGACATGCTATAGAGAGGCCTGAAGAACGGTCCAGTGGGAAACCATTGCTCAGTCCTAGTGATTCTTCTCAGTTGCCATTACAGATGGATCATAAATATGTGTCGCAGTTTAGGACCGATAATGATCACAAATTGATTGTAGAGCCCAATGCTTACAGGCATGATAATAGTGATTCATCCTTGAAAACTAGGCGAAGTTTACATTCCCGGAAAACTTCAAATCCAGTAAAAGTGCAAGCTTCACTGAAACCTACCAGAGTAAATAGCGTGTCTGCTCCTTCAGAAGACGCTACTGAACACTCCAGAGAAAGTTGGGACAGTAAAGCTATGAATGGGACTGGAACTTCAATTGGCAATAAGATGTCTGATGGAGTCCAACGCAGGGTATTTATTATTCTTCATCTCATCATCATCCTCATACCAACTATTATTTAAATTATTGAAGTGAAAGATGTTACTTGTTTGTATTACTTTCAAGTTTCCTTCACATTACCTTATACACATCTCATATGCTGATTGATGGTAGATGATAAATCCGTGAATATAATTTATTTTTCATGTTCTGATATTCGTATGATTATTTTATATTTTTGGTGTCTATTATAATTTATGCTAAAATCGGATTGAAGGAATGGAATGGAGTAAAGAATGAAATGAAAAAAATTGTATTTGGTGATCATTCAGGCAGATATACCATTTCGATTGTTTTGATTTTCAGTCCATGGGGGAGGTGGTGGAATGGATGCATGTGACAATTACACCACCCACCAACCATACATGCACTTGAGATGCTAAAAAATCAGTATATTCCTTCCTCCATTCCATTCATTCAATCTAAACGTACCATTAGTGTTAGCTATTTCCTTTTGCTTTATCATTTGCTGTTTTTCCCTCTTGTTGACGCTTTGTAATTCATATCAATCTTACCTTTAATATAATGAAATATCACCAAATTTGTCGACCGGGCCTTATTTTATGTGGGTGACTATAGTATCCCTTTCTATTTCAATTGGTAGTTTTTACTTGCGTACATGGTGTAGTCTTTTTTGTAGTACTCAGTTTTCACTTGCAATTGATTCTCAGGTCACCTTGCTGATTATTTATCAGTATTATTCATAAGTGACAAACTTTATGTTGCTTCAAAATATTATACTCCCTTCCTCCAAAATTAGTTGTCCTCCTTTCTTTATTTGACTGTCCAAAACTATTTCATCCTGATATTTAACATAAAAAGATTACCATTTTACCCTTTTTGAAAAGAACTTGATATGTGGAGTTCACCTAACTTTCGTCTACTTTGGAAGTTTACAGGGTGTTGGGTTCAATATGAGCAAATTTTGAAATGTGTGAAAGTCTGATGGGAGCTATTGGGACAGAGTATTCACTTATGAATTAAGTAATACTTTATTGTATATTGTATTTGTAATTTTTGTTATTAATAATTATGAATGTTATATTAAATATTATATTTAATTATTTTAAGGTAATATTTTCTATTAGTATACTTTAAGTTTGTGTGTTAGAAATATAGGTCTTTGTTGTGATGTCCTTGAAATGCCTATGCTTCCATGTTCTAATGTGCATATATCATGCATATAGGACCAAATGGTTCACATAAATATTTAAATGAGTTGCTGAATACTGAGGGGTCTGGTGGATATGCTATACGAGGCTTGTCTATTTCCATTATTTTTAGGTACTGGTAATTGTCTGCCTCCTGTGGCACGCCTGGAACACCAGAGTTGTTTTTGTTTTTTTTTGTAGTATGCGTGAGAGGTAAAAAAGAGAGTAATTGATCTTGCATTAGTAATCTTTTGCTAATTATCTGGTGACTTCGTAAGCACATAGCATATGGTTGGTGTTTTTTTTGGTTTGTAATGCCATCTACACGAGATCCATAGACAAAGTTGGATGGGAGCTCAATCCGTCCAACGTAGATCACATTTATTTTTGTGATGCAAAAGTTGCAAGTATTCTCATCCGCATAACTGTTATGCGAATGGTGAGTCATATCCGCACAATAGTTATGCGGATGAGATATACCATCCGCCCAATAGTTGTGCGGATGAGATATAATTTCTGCTGGTTATAGATCATTTCCCAGCCAACTCATCATCAACCATTCTTGCAATCACGGACGGTTAGGATTAGAATAGAATTAAAGTTCATGCGGATACTAATTATTTCCGCATGAACTTCTTGCGATACTTTTTACGAAAATATCTGAACATTATTTCTCTCTCCTAACTTTTCTCTTTCTTCAATCAAATTTTATAATCAATAACTTTTTCATTACAAATTCAAAATTGTTAATTTATATATCGTTAAAAAGGTCTCGAAAAGATCTTTAAAATAAGTGGCATTGTTGATATGTTTTGATGTAGTTAATATGTCAAAAGTTATAATCAAAGCCTACAATAGTGTATTTTAAAATATAAAACTTTAACCATAATTTTAGTCATTTTAACTAAAAAAATATATATGAACAATGGATCATATTTGAAGATCTTGACGAGAGCTTTCCAGCGATATATAGATTGACAATTTTGAATTTGCAACAAAAAAGTTATTGAATTTTACAATTTGACTGAAGAAAGAGAAAAAAGTTGGAATAAGAGAGAGAATGGTTATTTAACATAAAAAGATATACCCAAGTATTTCTTGCTGATACTAATTAGTATCTGCAAGAACTTGCATATAGTTATAATCTCATTCTAATCTGAACCATTGCTATTTGAAATGACTGGGAGGAGATCAATTGGCCAGGGAGTCATCCATAGCCAGCGCTGGCTATGGATTAGTCCCCATATATATATATATATATATAGGGGTTCCATCCTGACAAAGAATCGGTTAACGTGGAGCAACCCCCACAGCTGTGAATTTTTTTTTGCTCCACCGAAATTTCACAGCCAAAAAGGGGTTGCTCTACAAAGAATTGGGTTGTGTGGATGGAAATATATATATATATATATATATATATATATATATATATATATATATATATATATAAGAAAGAGGCCATACTTGAGGTAAAGCTTAGAGAGATGCTGAAAACTTTTGACTCCTATGGAAATATGTGATGAAAGTGATCAGTAGTGCTGTAGGCTAAGTTCCCAGTTTTAGGTTTCAAATTTAGTGAAGATATCACAATTAATTGTATTAGTGGCTTCATTAGCTGTGTTTTTCATTTTGGCAATAACCCATCATTATTGGTTTGAAATTTTGCGAAAATGTGACAGTGTGCATCAAAATTAATTTTATTGGTGGCAATTGACTGCATTCTTCATATTGGCGATTGCTCATCATTACCTGGATGTTCATGTTTCCAGTGCAAGAATGTGATGAACAAGTTCCAGAGGAGAATAGATAAGGAAGGTCATCAAATAGTACCACTGCTAACAGATCTCTGGAAGAGAAGTGAAAGTGCTGGTTATATGAGCGGTGCTGGGAATAGTCATCTTGATATACGAAAGATTGACCAGCGGCTGGAAAACTTTGACTATGATGGAGTAATGGAGCTTGTTTCTGACGTGCAGCTTATGTTAAAAAGTGCAGTGCAATATTATGGGTTCTCACATGAGGTATGGCTAGCTGTGTGGATTCAAGTATCGTAAAAAATTAAGCTGCTTGCATTTCCTTTTGAGTATTTTCCTATTGTGTTTGGGAACAACTTGATAGTCATTCCTAGATGAGAAACGGAGTATAATGAAGTTATGTTGCAGTATTTACTTAATATCCTGAAAAATGTCCCATTAACTGTCTGAATTTAGATTTCAAATATAAGTTGTGCTGGCATTTTTTGCGTCAATAGGAAATAATTCTCTTTTAGGGGAAATTACTTCCCTGGGCTTTGATGTGTGGCACTAGACCCCATCAAGTCCCTACCAAAGTGAAAAAAAGCACACTGTGTATTATAGTAGCCGTGTACTTTTCTTATTCTAGCCACAAAGTAAAAGTACATTCTTGTTTAACTGAGGATCCCATAAGAGCATACCCATGCCCCTGCTGCTGCACCTGTTGCAATTACACCACTCACAAGCCTTCTGTCTTCCACCTCACCACAAGCCACCTCCATACAACTAATATCCCTTTGTACATACATGTTGACTTTTATATGCAGATCATACCATCCATATGTAGATATATTGATCTATGAAATTATCAAAATAAGAAGATTAATTTATCTATGCATTATAACCATACATACTTGTACACAGAAACATATAGACACACTAGT
Organism: Panax ginseng; assembly: GCA_020205605.1. Lineage (NCBI taxonomy): Eukaryota > Viridiplantae > Streptophyta > Magnoliopsida > Apiales > Araliaceae > Panax > Panax ginseng. The sequence goes on along the minus strand of CM035142.1, from coordinate 102,872,179 downwards.
CCGAACCGAATGCAATTTAGATGGTAACTTAAACCAGAGAAGATAGTGGGATATTTGATTATGCTGACCTGGAGGAGTTTGAGCGGTGATTGCAGGAAGGTGAGTCTGGTTGAGTGGTTCTGTTAAGTATATACATATATATAGAGAGAGGGGCAGAGCAGAAAGAGTTTAGGAGATAGAGATTAAAGGGGAGACCGGCGTCACTGATGCAGCAATGCTTGTTGCTGCAGGTGGCGGTGATGGTTATTGTGCGTGCTGATAGTAGTTTGCATTGTGATAATGGGATCAGGTGGTGGTGTTATTGTCGGAGCTTAAAGAGGGCAAGAGTATTAACGTATTGAAAGAAGTCTAGTTGCGGTGGGAGGTAGAAATGGAAATGATGCCATGGGAGGTGTTGATGATGGTGCATGATGGTAGTAGAGGAGGTGCCACAGGTCATGACGCCAAGGTGGTGTAATGGTGTTGATAGTAGTCGTGATTATAGAGAGCAAGAGTATTGAGACATCCAAAAGAGGGAAGCAACTTGATAAACGGATGGAGTGAGTTAGGATTAATAGTTCAGTTATAAATATTTTACTGAATTTGTACATGCAGATGCTAATTTCTGTTATTTGCCAAGTCATCCAAAGCAGTAAAACACACTCATTTGGCCTTTACCTTCTAACCATATACTATACATCTCACTTACGGAAAAATTCCTACTTGGGACTTTCTGTACATGAACAATAAACATATGAGAAGACTTTCGTTTCTGGCTATGGTAGAAACTACAGTACGGTCCATTATTTAACAAAAAAGGAATGGAAAGAAGAAATATGTATTGGTTTTAATGTAACTGCATCAAACCCAAGTATATATTCCCCTTTCTTTTTTTCTTATTGAAATCTTTCAGACTGTATTTCAACAGGCATGTCAGGTTTTTTTTGCCGTGCTTGTGTCACACTTCTACTCTAGGCAGCCTAAAGCATGTAAAACCCGTAATTTATATAAAAAATTATTTGTAACGAAATAGGTTTTCCCATGCTTGTTGAGATAAATCTTCATCCAATCTATGTTCATCACTAATTTTTAAGTCTTGTGAAGGGTTCTTGTGTTCAAAATTATTTTATGCTTATGTTCTTTTGGGGGGTTTTACTTCACCGACATGCTGAATTGTATGAACCCAGGATAAAAATTTATATGTTTTCTGCATGTTAGCCTCTCAAGTCTTACACAGAGACTCACTTTTTATGTTAATTATTGATACAATCGAAAGAGAGATGAAGATCACTTGCATGTATTTAGGGGTCTCTCTGTGTCTATATGATTTGAGTTTCCATATTATATGGTTTCTGTAATTCAGCATCATAAATTGCTGTGAGTGTGTCCAGAGTTATAAAGCCCTGAGGGATCTATGTTGGCAGAGAATCATCCCTCGATCAATTGGTGTAATGAATTTCGGTTCCTATTACTCCCACTGTTTCAGTTTGAGAATGATGTTTCAAAACCCTGTTTGAGGCACATATTATATTACTTTCAGAAAAGCACATTTTGCCGCAGTATTATTTCTTTACAAAGGTTTTTTCCTAAATTATTCTTTAGCACCTTTTAGGGAAATTTCAAACAAAGAAGTATGAAAAGTTTTATATATAAATCTGTCAACCGGCTTACACTCGGTGCCATGAACATGATTTTTATCCATGACACTAGGAGAGAGCATGACTGTAGAATTTATCGCTGTTCAAAATATCTTGTATATCTTTGAATAAAATATTTAGTGTAAAAAATGCTTTTCTATGCTCTGCTTGGTTGCTAGGAGGGTCAGAAGAAAAAGAAATTGGAACGTCTTCATTGAGAAGTGTGATTCACTTTGGAACCCATTAGTGTTTGTTTACTTGTATGATCATTTTCTTGTTTAAATTGAGAAACTTTAGAGGGGTTTCCATCTCTCTGCACACATGAAACTTATAGCTAGACTCTGAACTCTACAATTCCAATGAATAGGTGCGAACAGAAGCAAGGAAAGTGCATGATCTCTTTTTTGACATATTGAAACTGGTTTTTCCTGAAATGGATTTTAGAGAAGCCAGGAGTGCTGTCTCTTTCTCCGGCCAAGTAGCTACTTCTACTTCTGCTCCACCTTCAAGGCAGATTCTCGCTGGTCAGAGTAAGCGACAAAAACCGGTAAATGATGTGGGTCGTGACCCAAGTCCTCCCCAGAAGCCACCGTCTCGTGGACCAGTCCTTGCTAGTGAGGACACTAGGATCAGGAGCCATATGCCTCAAAGGGAGACGAGGTTTGGAAGCAGCAGCAGCAACAGCAACAGGGAGTTGGTCCAGCAGGAAGATTCTCGACCGTTTACTCATCCAGGGGAGCTTGTAATATGTAAAAAGAAGAGGAAAGACAGGGAAAAGTCAGCCGTAAAGTCAGGAAGTGGGGCAGCTGGTCCTGTATCACCAGTTAGTGTTGGCCGTAGTATGAGAAGTCCTGGTTCAGGTTCTATTTCAAGGGAGACTAGATTGAGCCAGCAGATATCCCAACAGCAAGGGTGGGCTAACCAGCCTCCTCAAAATGGTGGTGGAAGCATTGGGTGGGCAAATTCTGTAAAGAGAATGAGAACGGATGCTGGAAAAAGACGCCCAAGCCATATGTGATTTATTTCAAGGAAAAAAGAAGAATTTGTTTGTTATTGATTCCAGATGGTGTATGACCTGCCCATTCTGGTGGTCATGTTAATATAGTGTACACTTTTTTGTTCCTTGTATCTTAAACAAACCCCTAACGATAAATGGAATCTGATCAATTTCTTCATGCCATGCCATGCCTGGTAATACTTCTTCCCTAGGCTAAGAATTTTTTATAAATGTAGCAGGACTCCCTTTGTCTTTTTCGGTGGAAGTGGAACAGCTGTACTTGGATCAATACCTATAGCTATGTTTATTTGTAAAAATGAGTGGGATTTTTTGTACCACTACCTGTATGCCTAAAGAAGGCATAATGTAAAAAAGAAGTTAATCCATATTATCTTTTTCTGGTGCAACTTCTTCACAAGTACAACCCATAATTTCTGGTGATCCCAGTTCTTTGCATTGCATGTGATAAAGAATGAGCCAAACACTTAATTTATTTACATTGAAAGATGAAACTAATACACAAGGATGGGGTTTTTCTTTTTCATCCCTACCCAATAAAATAGTTTAAGGTGATTTATAACAGTAGGTACAACATAATTTACAGATGTAGACGTGTGACACAAGGAGCTATGGATCCACTGGCTGGTCCATTGCCTCGTCGCTTGAATCATATTCAGCTTCGCTCACCTCCTCATCACTTGAATTCTCTTCTGCTGCTTCTCCCACATCTACTGCCTTGGCATATTTCTCACAGTATTCTGGATAAATGACCAATACGATTCAAATTTCAAGTTTTTATGCACAAAAAACACATGCAAACAAACATTACTTTGGATCTGGATGTGAATTACCAAACATGCACATTATTTACCAAACATGATTTTAACTTTGCTTTAGGAGGGAGATTTGAAATCCATATCTGCTAATTTTTTTTGCAAATGCAGTAGTTTTACTCTGGTAGGAAAGTACGAACAGTATCTTTGTTGGTAAATCATCTTTATTATGACGATGAGACGTCAAAGAATAAGTGATATTCTAGAATTTGACTGAAGGCAACAGTGCAATTGGGGAAGTACCAGTGCTAGGGATATGGTAGTGATAGAGCTTACTTTTATATACTCCGCTGAAGTTCCAGTTACAATATTAGTGGTTTACTGGTCTCCATACTTCATAAACAATAACCTTTCTTAAACTTTTCTTTCAAAAAGTACCTTCAATAGCATTACTAAACATAAAAGCATAGCAACATATTTCTCTATTTCTATTGAAATTACTCACGGTACTTCTCCGATATGATACAATTTGTGGGACTTATCTTGATATCGTCACAAACCAAATTTACATACCATAGTTATAGTCAGCATGGAATAGCGTTCATCAATCAAACAAACAACCATGGACTGTCACTATATTTGGATACAAAACTCTGCCAGTATCTAATATTGTGCACTCTGTGCCTTGTTTTACTTCGTCCAACATATAACTGACTTGCAAACATGACCAACTTTACTTAAATTCTGGCTATATTTTTGCTATAAAGCAAGGTAACATTACTTAACTTGTTTCATTATTTTAACCTCTTCAATAATCTCGAGAAAGACAACATTACTACCCTTCCATAACAGACATATATATATGCTCCAGTCAGTAACATTGCTCCAATGTCATAAACACGTAAAATTTCAATTAGAGTAATCCGAATGTCTGCAACCATACTCCAAAACAGGAGCATGTATGCATGCTTCACTTAGTAACAATGATTTTAAAGTCATATAGACCTAATCTATTTGTACTTGAAAAATTGTATGTCCCACTTAAGCATTAGAAGTTGTTACTACATCATATAGTACGGCAGTTGCAAAGTTGATGCCGTCATCATAACTCAAGACCCCAAACAAGTATCATGGAAGTACAGTTCACCACAACCTTTATAATATCCGATGACAAATTTAATTTACATACACGCCAACATTGGAGCAATGTAGTGATACATTAAGAGTCACCAAAATACCTAGGTTTGCCTATGTGCTGACTAACATATTCCCAACAACCCAACACAAGATCTATGCTATTGCAAAAGCAATTAGCATATGGTACTGTAGGTTGTGTAAGCTAACAGTGTCATGGTTGCATCAAATATCCTAAAGAAGCATTATCTATTCTTCAATAAACACTTCAAACTATCTACTTCTAGAATATCCCAGGTTAAATGAACTCCACATTTTCCACTCTACTTAACAAAAGGAGAATATGGTTCAATGATTTGACAATGCCCTTCCTAAGAGTGGGGTTCAGATGGACGTAAATACACAAGTTCCTGCCCTATGCAAAAATACGAAATATTGTGTAACATACATAAAATGTTTTGCACAAGGATTGTTTAAAATTAACCACGAGATGTACATTTCTAAGAAGTTTGTTCAATATCTGATAACATTGTTGAAATGATCCACATAAAACGGGTAAAAGGATAAAAGAAAGTTGAAATGAAAGCATGCCACGATGGAAGGTATACTAACATAAATAAAATTCCGTCCTAGCATGCACAATAAAGATTTTTACTGAATTTTCACTGTGGAAATTATGTGGAAACTCGGTAAAGATTATTTAAGGAAATTTCAGTTTTGCATCCTTGCTATTATATAAAATACTAATCAATAATCATAAGGCGTCAAAAAGATGGATAATTGTTCGTTTCTAGATCAAAGTTAACCATGTACATCAAGCCAATGAAAATGAAAAGTTGAGAAATGCACCAAAAGAAAACATCATGGCAGAAAGCCGAGATAATTTGGTCGAAAAAGACAACAACCTAAACCATCCATAGTGTAATTATTTAAAAGGTTCAATACCTTTAACTCTTTGTTCATAAGCAGCTCGATCACGCATCATCAGAGCTGCTGCCTCCCCATTTAGTGGGTCTGATGGGTTTGGGTACAAAAGAAGTTGTGGGAGGAACACTTCAAATACATTTACTAGATCTGCAAAGCATAGATGTCAATGTCAGAGGTCAATAACATTAACAATTAAAACTGTAAAACGGTTTCTTAACAAAGAAAAACCAACAGAACAATATTTATGGTACACAAATGTTACTGATTTTTACCAAACATGGGGCTCCAGGTCTGATTAATAACATCCAAGCAAACTGAGCCAGACCTAAAAATTAATAGTCCACCAAAATGTTAGAGTTGAAGCATTTTTTCAAAAGGAAAAGAAAATATTAAAATTCCCTCTTAAGGAAAACTACAGAATCTGAACATTAATTACTCACATTTCGTCTACATTCGGGTGATAAATTTTATTAATAAAGCCTATGGATGGAGATTTATACGGATAAGCATCTGGAAGCTCAACCCTTATCCTCCACACGCCTCCATGGTAAGGACCTACGATAATTGCATTATGAGATTTTGAATAGAAATAGAGAACAAGAGGAAAAGATAAGGGTGACAGGATATCATCCTTAGAAATTAAAATCATCAAAGAATTCCACTGGTAGGTAACAAACAATCCAATGAGACTATTTGCAAATATCCAACCCTTCTCCAGCAACCCCGTATTCCAGGAAAGGATGACCAAACTTAAAAGTTAAGTAATGTGAAAGATGGGTATTAATCATTTAGCAAAAAAAGTAGATGAAAAAGATGTGTATGAATCAGATAATATAAACTCTATATCAAAAGGACATATTAATGAATACCAAAATTCCCCCAAAGATTCTTTCTTTCTTTTCAAAGTAGTGAACAAAACAAGTATACAATCCAAAGCTGCAATTAACAACTCATAAGATGTACAGAAGGTCAAACATAGCTAAATCAAGACCAGTCAAGAACCCAGAAAAGCAATCACATTAAAAAGCATAAAAATCTCATGTAGAAGCAAAAATAGTATAAAATTTGAGATTGGTATGAAAAAATTACTGTCACTGGGTCCATGGAAATGTACATAGAACTCTTGCATCCCATCGTTGATCATCTCTACCTTATAATCACTCATCATCCTAAAAAAACCCAGCAACAAAAACAGAGAGGATAACAACAATTAAAAAAAATAACTCAAAAAGAATTTATTGAAACAAGTATTTGAAAGAAAAAAGAAGAAGAAGAAATAGAGGATTTACAGTTTCATCAAGTCCATCTCTCTGCGTTTGCTTGGGGAAGACATGTTTTTTTTCTTCTAATTTTCTTTGCTTCTGAAATTGTTTGATTTCTTTTTGGTGGGTTGGGAATTGAGAAATAAAGAAGAATGAGAGAGAAGAAAAAGAGTTGCTTAAAAAGCTAAAAGAACTAAAAATTTTGAGGGATCAATGGCTGAAACTGGAGACATATGATAAAATTAGTATTTATGATTAGGCCCCATAAATTTAATATATTTATATTTTTGTTTTAAGTTATTAGTTACTTGGATTGCATTTTCAAGATTCCTCTCCCACAATAATATCCCCTTGATGATACGGCTTTTATCTCAAGCTAAACTACTTGCTCACGCACCCCCTATATTTATTTATTAACTATATATAACTCAACTAGAGTTAATTAAAATTAAAATTCGAATTAATTAATTAGATAAATGAATTGATTTACTCCATTTTACTCTATCAAAAATTATATTCTTAGTATGTCCATAAATTGCATAACTTTTTAATCATTTCCATTCAAAAGATTGTCATATGTAGGTGAAATTGTTGCATCAAGTTGTTTGTAACATCTACTAGAATGAGTGTAATTTTAATCAATGAAATGGTTAAATAATGAAATTGTCAATATAAATTATAAATAATACTCTCTACTACTCCTAGAGTAAATAATTTTTATTATCATCAATTCATCACCCACTCAAAAAGAATCTAGAATACAGTTGAGTCTAATATGGACCTTCCATTTTGAAGATTGTATAATATTAAATGTGGATAGATCTGCATAAGGCCTGGCCACCTCATGATGAGCACTTTACTTGGGAAAAAAAATCTTGTAATTATATTTACCTTGAGTCCTTGATTGGTAAAGTCCATATGACAAAGACAAACATCAAATAATGTCAAAATTTGATCCTAGTCCGTCCACCCCACGTGTCAAATTTGATATGGTTTTTACAAAACTAGTTTGATGTTAAATTTAAGTCATTATTTATCCCCGTGGCCTGGCCTGGCCTGGCCTAAGTTTAAGTCATAATTCAACCAACATGAAACTTTATTCGGAAGTCATTCTTCCTTAAACAAGCCATCAAATGAGCACGCAAGCAACTGTGTTTATCTTACAGGTAGGTAACTTGATGGGTTACCCTGTTTGGATTCTGGAAATTAGGAATAGAGCAGAGCCCAAAATACTCCATTACTTCTAGCCCTAGGCATTCAAATAAATAACTTTCCCCACAAAAAGGGGTCTATCACAAGTTCATAACATTAAAAATATGCATCCATTCTGCCTGAAGAAGAGAAAAAGTACACCTTGATATATTTATTAACCTTTTCTTATATGTTTCTAGCCATCATATACTGGCCTTTCTACAGGTATGAGCTAAATAGTGTTAACCAAAAAGTAAACTACTTACACTGGGTGTTGGAGCAAATCAAGTATAGCTCCATAACCATCTGCTTCCATCTAGATACATGTCATCTCATTGCTCATGCTGTTTACCCTTGATCATTAAAGGCCTTGAAACTAGTCCACCTTTTGCATGCTCTATGAAATTCAAATGTGCCTTCTTTGGAGAACAATAAATGGAGCCAGGTAACTTTAATGATCCTTGTTTAATGCAATCAGTTGCTATCGTCGCCACTGTCAATTTCACCTGGAGTAGACCTATTCTGGTAACCTCTTCGCCGGAGAAGAAAGACATTGAAGTAGTAGCTCACCAATTGTTCCCTACTTTTGTACGGAAAAAGCTTATGTATTTCATCCCAGAAACACTTGTCTTGAGAAGGAGGGTTTGACCTCACTATAGCCTTGAATTTCTTTTCTTCTGCTTGAGCCCAAGAGAGTGCAACTTCCTCACCCATCTTGTCAATGTGCCAATGGTAGAAGGCCAAGCCCAATTCAATCTTTACCCTTGTCCTTTTCTCAGCAACATGAAATTTGACACATTCAAAAGAACCTGGGAATTCGCAGCGACATAAATCATGCCTTCCAAATCCAACGCGGCCCCTTTCAAATAGATCGTTACAGTTGTCTACTTTTTCCTGCGGCCTAGAATGTGTACCTAACCATTTAGAATCACTTTCACAAGTCTCCCCAGTCCATTTTGGCACTTTTGCTTGAAAAAATGACCCCACGGGAATTCTATTCCGACTGTGATTGTTGATCCATAAGCCGATGAGCGGATCCACAGACCGTGGATCAGATTTTTTATCAAAGTGATCCTCAAAGTCGCTCTGCATACCTGAGGGTGATGACTCTGAACTTGCTCGTGCTTCAGGCTTCTTAAAAGAAAGGATTTCTCTAGATTCTTTTGCAGAAAGGATCCTTTGGCTGCATCTGAATTTCTCTAACCCAGAATGATCTTCATACATGGTCGGATGCATATTTTGCTTCTTCTATAAAACATGGTAGTTGTTTGAATTAAGTAATGCATGGACATTGGTCCCTTCAGAATTCTCTACACATATTTTCATTATTGAATAACATAAAAAATGCAACAAATTTACATTCTAAAGTTATATTAAGGAAATGCCACAATTCAACCACAGAGGCTAAGCTCTCATTTCTGAAAGGAAATACAGTTATTTTTTATGACGGTATTCTCCTTCATAAACAACACTCATAGATATGTAGTCCTTATCTATCTAGACTAGTAACTACATTCCAGTTTGTTTGTCCTGAATTGCGTCCAACAACCCCTTCTTCTACACCAAACCAAATCCAGATGACTTGGTCTTGTCAATGGAAACACTAACAGCGACATAACTCAATATGGATATAAATAGTTGGATGCAACTGCAATAGTATGATGTTGTGGAGATGATGGATTCGGTTCACACAACATTTATAATAACAAAGACTTAAATTAAAAGCTGGTTTGATTAACTTATAGTTAATTGTATTGACGTTACTAATAGAAAAAGCACACTGAGTAAGCAACTTGATACACTAAATAGCTATTACTATAACAATTCCAACTATTGAGCAGTTTGATACACCCAAACCAAACTAACCCTGAAGAACTATAGCAGAGTAAAATTATAACGAAAAATATGACAAAACATATACCAATAACTTTCTGGAACTAAGAATTATTATCAACTATCAAAAGTTAAGAGAACATTTTAGTATTCTTAGAGCAGAGATATTTATCACATATACCTGCCAAATAGATTGTTCAGCACTTGAATCAGCATTCCTTTTCAATAGCATCACTTCTCGAGCCAACAAAACCTGCTTCCATAACTGCTCATTCCCACAGGACTTCCATTTCGACCTTTCTGGTAAAGTCTCAATGGATGGATCACAAGGATCCATTGCAACCTTTGTGACCCAATCCAGTAATGCCGAATAGCACTCCCGCTTTCTCTTTCTATTACACCAATCTTCCTTAACTATACTTCCAAATTCAATATCACATTTGTCATCATCAAAACTTCTTTTGTCGTTGTCATTTCCCTTATCTCCATCAAACTTCACAAAACTCTGAACCTCATTCTCCGTACACTTCTTTCGACCAAAGCCACCTTCACCAACTACAATCAACTCGTTGTGTTTGGCGCTGCCATTTCCCTTTCCTTTGGCCAGCTCCACAAATCTCCGAACCTCACCACCCGTACCTAATTTACTGCCACCTCTAAAATTCAATTTACTCTCCTCTAAATCCAAATGCAGATCATCCCCATCTTTCTTCTTACCAGAAATTTCAGAAGAGACCCCTTTAGATTCCAACTCCAGGTCTGTAACAAATACACATTGATTTGTCCCATTATTTACTAATCCAACTTTTGAGTCTTTATCCTTGACATTTCTTTGCAGCCATTTATGCAGTGCATCTAAATACTTGGGGTAAATCAGTTTCAACGATGAAGAGATACCCGAATCCAACCCGGATTCTTTAGCCACATAATCCCACAACCCATTCTCAGAAACAACATCATACCCACCCTTTTCTCTCATTAACCAGTATAGTTTCAACAAATCCACTGATTGCCCACTTCCTAGCATTGGAGATAAAAGACAAACACAATGATCCCAACAGACTGAACGAACGTTTAATCTTATACCATTTTGATAAAGATCCAAACAAAAATCACTTGAGTGAAGAGTTTCAAAACAACCTATGGGAATGAATTCTGAATTCAGACCTTACCATTTCATTCATATATACAGTTTTACACACCATAAAGGAAACTTGAAGTAAGAAATTCACAACAGAGAATAAAAAGGGAATACATTGATGTAGAGTTGAGAAAGAACGAGAGGGTAGGATTTGGTTATGCCTGATGTTTGCTCCGTTGGGAATTAAATCGCTCAAAATAAAGAATAACACTCTAAAAAAAGAAAAACAACACAATATTTAAGGTGATTTGGTCGACCTAATCCACAAAAACAACCTCAATTCGTATAAATTTTTTGCACATAATAAAAACTACAATTGAAAAAACATTCTCCCAAATAACAACCCAAACACCCAATTATACTATCTCTTAATACAACCTCTTGGTTGTGTTCTTCCTTTTTCTAAGAACAAAGACTTCCATTTATATAGTTACCGCAACTCCTTTTTCCTAATCTAATTAGGACTCTCACATAATATATATATCCATTAACAATAATAACAATTCTTTTTATAAATAAAATTCGAGAAATTATCTAACAATTTTTTTCCGATTCAAATCCCCAAATATTTCAACTTCAGGTCTGAATAGAATTACAATAGTTTCCCAACAATTTTTGTAGATTTCTTCTTCTTTTTTTAAGACTCTTTTCTTCCTTTGGTCACATAACATAACGTAGTTGGTGGGCCTTAAAATTGGGCCCATGTAGATCTACTAAAGTAGTATTTGGATGGATTTGGTGCTATAAATGATAACCCAATCAAACCTATACCACCATCACCCACCTACTTATTATTCAATGTTACTTTGCCCCTTTCCAATAATCACAAATTAATATCTATATTTTAGGACTGAAATCTTATAAAAAAATAAATATAAAATAATGTTAAATTACAATTAGGTAAAAATTCATATTAAGTGCTCACCACCAAGCATCATTTTTGTAATAAGAAAGTATCATTTTAAAAAAAAGCATCATTCAACAACAAGTTTTAATATTTTAAAACGTATAACTTAATGATTTTAAATTAAAATTCAAAGTTGTGTGACGAGAGCTTGCATTTGACCATTTAGATTAATTTGATTTTAACTTTTGACTAATTTTGATTATTGTGTAAATTTAGGAGAATTTTATTTAATTCGGCATATATGAATTATTAGCTATTAAATGATTTGAAAGTTATTAGGGTTATGTTTGTTTATTTGATGTTTATTGTCCTTTTCCTATTCGGGAAATGGGTTGTTACAGGTTATTATGTTGTTCAACAATGGCCAAAAAAGAAATATTTCTGTAAAACAGAAAAATGGATTCTGACTAAATAATATATTAGAATTGGTTCCTAATGTCAAAGTGATTCTTCATATCAATCAATTTTGAGAGGAAAATGGAGAACCGTGATTTCCGCAAGACTTGAAAATTTGTAATCCAACGCTTGAGTCAATTTCCTTGCCAAACATGTTGGTTAAAATTCCACACAAGACTAACCAAGTTAGGCAGGCCTTAGGGAGAGGGTATAGAATCCTTTGAAGCCTCGGACAACTGCGCATCACCATCAGAATGACCATTCGATATTCTGTCGCCGGAATCTGCCCTGACCCCAGGGAATGATTCACCGGAAACCAATGCTTGAAGCAGCTTTGGTGGCGGCGGGACAGTCACTTCCACCACACCTTCCAACATTTTCACCACCATCCCCATAGTAGGCCTTAGTGCCTCTTCATCCTGTATACACCATATCCCCACCAATCCCAGACGCTCTGCCTCCGCTTCATTATACAGGCCACCAAGCCTCTCATCCACCACCGCTGCCACATTTCTTTCAATTATATGCCGTGCTGCCCACGGCGGAAAAAACCACTTCTCTCCTGTTCCACCACCTCCACCAGCTGAAGGTGGTCCCTCCACATTCCTCCGGCCACCTATTAATTCTATCAAGGTCATTCCATAGCTATATACATCAGCTTTTGTGGTGATTGCCACTCCAGAGATCCATTCTGGTGCAACATAGCCCCATGTACCCCTCATGGTGGCTAATACACGACTAAAGTCGCGTCCAATCAGCTTTGCCAATCCAAAATCCGAAACCTTTGCTGAGAAATCTTCATCTAGTAGAATGTTTTCAGGCTTAATATCACAATGTATGATACAGTTTCTGCATTCCTCGTGTAAATAAGCAATCCCTCTAGCTGTCCCCATTGCAACACGAAATCTAGCATCCCAACTCAAATTCTGACCATCTTTTTTTAAATACACACTCAGAGGACCATTTGGCATGTAATCATAAACAAGTAGCCTATGCGAATTTTCAGAACAAAATCCCCTTAATCTAACAAGATTAACATGTTGAATGTTTCCAATTGTGCATACCTCTGCTCGAAACTCTTTCTCCCCACTCCCTGGTCGTTCAAGCCTTTTCACTGCCACGGGTGAAGAAGAATCAGATAACTGACCACGAAAGACTGCTCCAAACCCGCCGTGGCCAAGCTTCTCCGAGAACCCACTAGTTGCAGCATGAAGCTCTTTGTAAGAAAACACCTTCAAATTTCTCACAGCATATACAGTTTCTTCTTCCTCTTTCCATCTCCTAATCACTTTCTTCCTCAAAATCAACAAAGAAACAACCAAAAGTATCAAAACTGCTATCATCCCGCAAATTACACCAACCAAAACAAATGATTTCTTCTTATTCTTCTTTCCCATACCTCCTCTCTGCACCCTTACATAAAGTGCCTCATAATTGGTGCTATCAGAACTAAGATTTCGAATATTCAACACTGACCCATATATATTTTTACAAAGATTACTCTTCACATTGTGATGTAAACCAATACAAGAACAATTACTCAAACATTTTCTTTCACAATCAAGCCTACTCGCCGTAAATGAATCCCGTTTTGCTCCATCGAATGTCACAGCCCCAACCACATCAAATTCATCATTAGCATTACAATCATCACTACTCTCCCGGCGACAACCACCGGAAAAACCTCGGGCATCCCAAGCAACGCCGTCCACTGGCCTAAAACCCGGCAGACACTTGCAAGGATTCAGCAAATTACCATTACAGAATCCATAATTCCCACATAATCCATACACTTTACAGAAATTCTCCGGCTGTGACCAAAACATATTCCAGTTCTCCGTTTGTGGGGACCACGTAAACTGCCTCAACTGTCCGGTAGATTCCAGAGAGAACCGGGTCAGGGGCGGTTTAATACTGCCCTCCATGGCCGTCTCCGTGTACCCAAACGACGCCGTTGGGGTCCGAGGAGCCACAAAATGAAACCTATATATATACGGTATCGACATTTCCGGCACATCGGAAAACGAATTTCCGGTCCATTCTCCGGTGGACCAATAATCAACAGTATTATCAAATGAAAGAACAATCTCACCGTTATCCTGCGAAAGCCGGAGCGAGTACTTCCCCGGTGCCGGATTGTTCGAGCTCTTCCAACACGTCAGTGACTTTCCGTCCGTCAAGTTCATCCCCGGCAACCACGTGTCCGTCGGAAAATCGAAACTGCTCCACACAATCTCACCTCTAGAGGTTAAAAGCACCAAATTCCCTTGTTCTAAAAGCTTCAAATTTCCCCCATTGATCCCATTACCAGTTTTCCAAACTACCCTCTTAGCTGATTCTGCAGCTGAATCTAAAACGGCTAATTTTCCGTCGGCAGTAACTACCAGCAACGCAGAAGCTAAACTTTGAACTGGGTTTTCGCGATTCGCAACCCAAACGTATGTTGGTGTAGGGATTGAAGAGTACCAAATCGCCAAATATACTTTCGATTCATCGTTGGTGCTAAAAAATCCCAGCTCGAATGTTCTGTTTTCGCTTGAAATCGTTGCGTTTCCGGATATTATAACCACATATTTCGATAATGAAGCATCAGGGTCAGTTGAATTAGAGGTTTTGAATTGATGGGTCAGGCTTTTTGGGAGATTGAAGGGTTTTGTAAGCTCATTTGAGCTCGATTTGAGTCCAAATGCTACTGGAATAGAAATGGAAATGAGAAAAGAAATGAAAAACAAAGTCAGGGACATTTTGTTGTTCATTTTAGAAGAGAGAGTTTGAAAATGAAATAAGCCATTGCGGTAACAAAATAATAACACCATTGATTCTTCAATGAAGTAAGAAAAGTGGAGAAAATCTCTGTTCTTCAATTCCTAGAGAGAGAGAGAAGATTTTTGTGGATATCTTAAAAAAGCTGTTATACTCACGGACAAGATAAAATGGACGTCGGTGTTCACAAAATGACGAAAGTAGCCTCAACGGCTGTATAGATGAAGTCATGTTGTGATGTAATAATCGGTGACGTCTGAGGTTATAATGGTAAAATGGTTGAGGTACAAAAGTCTATGCAGGAGTGATCTGGTGGCAGACAGAAGATCTCAGACTCCACTCACCAGTGCTGTTTTTTTTTTCAACAAGGGAATAAAAACAAAAAGTATTTATAAAATAGTGTGCTTAGTAATTAATGAAACTAGCTTTTTCTTACTTTTTGGTAAAAAAAAAAATACTACTACATTAAAAAAAATCTTGATTTTTTAACCTAGGGTGAATAATTTAAAAAAAATGATATTTTTATATATTAAAATAATATTTTTATGTAAATGAGACCTATTATATAAAAATATCAATTTTTATATGAATTATTCCACGCTGCTAAATTTAAAATGGACATTATTATAGTTAAATATTGAAGTATTACTCATGTTAAAGTGACTTATTTTTATATTAATTTTAATTAAAATGCTTTCTTTTATTAATAAGTTAACTTTGGAATGCATTTTGAATTTAATTTTAATGTGGAGTGCATATAATTATATATTTTAGATTCAAAGGACTACTTTTCATTTTAATCATTCTTTTTAAAGATCGAAGAATTGTAAATAATAACCAATATGTCCCCGTATTTTCATAATTGTAAATCTAGAACTTGATAGTAAAATCAAGATTATTTAATTTATAATCTATTTAGAACTTATTTTGAATTTAGACGAAAAAGTACAAACACGGTTCAAATTCATTTTAATTAATTTGGACAGAAAATGATTATGGAAGAGGAAGACGGTTCAGCCATTCAAACGATTTTTATTCGAAACAAATGCAATAAATGACTGAATCAATCAGTCATTCAATACTAATCAAACATCCCCTAAATACTCATATATGACCGATAGACAATAGCAAAGTAGTATCGTGAATCTTTATGAGTTTGCAAAGATATTTAACCATCTTTAAACTTGAGTAGACAATAGATAAAGACTAATGATTATTAAATTAAAAATACGGTTACCATGAAGTTGTTTTTGTAGTAAGTTGGTCAATTGACCAATAGAATACTGACACACATACAAACTCATCTGCATGTCAATATTCTATTGTTCAATTGACCAATTTACTCCAAAATAAACTTCATACTAACCATTTCTTAAAAATACCATGTAAAATCCCCCCTCCCCTCCCCCTCCCCCTCCTCTCATCTAAAAAAAAAACTAGTGTTGTCCTCATTGCTCAGTTGTATGATTACAAAGTTGATCATAAAACTAGAGTTAAGACTTTAGTGAACCTTGTAAAGAGAATCTTTTTTCTTTTTTGGTTTGGTGGGAAGAGAATATGAATCTTACACTTGTAACCAGTTGGTGAAGTGTCAATTACTACCTGCCCCTTCTACTTTTCCCTCCAATCTCCTCATTCATGATTCACCTAAGCTTGTTTAAAATCTTTGTAAAATATGTAACTAGAGCTTAAGAGATTATGTTTTTAGTCTTTTTAAACCCCCATCCAATCATCAATCTTGAAGTAAATTATGAATTTTCATCTTAAATACCAATTAGAAAAAAAATAAAATTGTGAGATCAATCAACTTAATAAACCCCACTTCACTATTTCATCTGTCCCCATTTTTTCTGTCTCTTTGTGTTCTCCACTTAAATTTTGACACATGACCTTTTATTTAATTTTAGAATTAATTGGTGTTAAGTAAAAGATTAGGTGTCAAAATTTAAGTGGAGGGACTCAAAAGAACAGGGAAAATAGGGACAAATGATATGCTCTCTATTTCATAATATTTTTATTTTACGCCAGTTGTGCACAAGAATTAAGAAAATAATTGTATAACATTAAATACAGTATTAATTGTCTATAATACTCTTTATCATATACTTATCTTATACCCTCTCTCATCTGTAATATTTTTTCATAATAAGTAATTTTGGAAAAATTGTGACAAATTTTCTTAAATTATATAAAATGTCAAATAAATTGAAAAAAATAAAATAATTTAAAACGTCTTATATTATGGGTCGGAGGGAGAAGATAGTCATGATGTAAATTGTCCTAATTTTGGGGGTGACTAATTGAATGATTATGTTTGTAATATACTCCTAAAGTATCTAATGTAGTTTACATTAATTTAAACAAATAAGCTCCGGAAATTAGTTCAAAGTTTGAGTCCTGTCGGGACTACAAGTGACATTTGTTCTAGATACAATGCATTTAAATATCCAAGACTATATTCTATATAAGTCGATGTATATTAATACATGAGAATATATATATATGGGAATTGATATTTTCTATGTATTTTTAATATTTTTACATAATTCTCTCACATAAGTATATAATAGATCTCACTTCCATATAAAATAAAAACCTGTAAAAATATCAAAAATACGTGTTAAAATAATATTTCCATATTTATATTAACACAAGATTATGCATGATTATAAAATTGGTCTATTATATTAAATATATTGTCAAAATATTACTAATAATTATAATTATCGACGTAACTCGCAATAAAAAAAAATTGTAATATATAATATTTTTCACGAAATACTCATAAAAATGATCCTATTCTACAGAAAAATACAATCTTTTTTAGAGAGAAAGAAAATGAAAATCAAAAGAGAGAATCTTTATGGACAAAAGTGGTATCTAAATTCCACCATTTAGCTTAAATGATGTTTTCTATTTATATATGCAAAGTATTAGACAATTGCCTTGTTTGTAGTAGTTTAATTTAGAATATTATATAACTTAATTAAAGATTAATTTAAAAACTTATTCTATAATCTGAAGTATCTTGTTTGGCCATTTTTTTTTATTTAAGAAAACCTTATTACGTCATAAGCTGTTATGTTTGACAAATAAGCCGAAAAAAGCTATAAGTTAGAGAGAGAGAGAGAGAGAGAGAGAGAAGATACCAACCTTTTCTTTTGTGCATTTTGAAGGTACTCAACTTACAATTATTTTAAGTTCGTTCTGAGAAACGTACTTTTTCAGCTTATCTTTTAAAAATAAGCTATAAGCCATTCCAAATAAACTGCGACCAAAAATCAGATTTTTTGAATTTCATTCTACTGCTTGAATCTTCATTGCCAAATATTTAAGAGGGTTGCTGGAGACCACCATGACAATTTTTATTTTTTTTGGGGTGGGGGTGGGGGTGGGGGTGTGTGTGTGTGAAAAGGTTTACAGATATAGAGGATAGCCAACCAGATGGTACTTGAAATGATGAACTATTTTCATTTGGTATGTTTAATTATTGTTGCATGTACATGTTGATGAAGACCTTCCACCAACTAAACTTAGATCAACTTTGTGATACATTAGTCATATTTCTTCTTCTAATATACATATACTAGTTGTGTCCCGCTCCTCCGACACTTCATAGACGGTGTGATTTATTCCAAACTTTGATTTATTAGGGTGAGCGAAAATTTCAAAATAAGTTGTATTTTGTTAGATAGATATAGCAGAAAAAAGGAGGTAAATAAGATATCCTAAACTGTCGGCAGAACACATTGCGTCTACAATAACAAGGAACCCCACCGCACCTATGTCAGATTTCTTCTTCTAATTGCTAAATAGAAATCTAGTACTAGTTGTGAGACCTACACAAAAAAGAAAGATTTCCAGTACTAACAGAATTATCTCCAAATTAACATGTCCCTCTCCAATGCCCTTTCTTTGTCCCAATCCCAAAATGGAGGCAATGTATACATACATAATACATGCATCTATAGTTTATACAAATACATATTATTTATAAGGAAAATAATCAGTTTCAATAGAAAGACAAAACTACATACAACTTTTGCTGATGGAAACTTTCAATATAGTAAAGCACAGACAAAAGAACCTATCCTGCATGTATAGCTAGCTAGCTTCGGCATACATGCAGCTTCCAGTAAAGAAAGAGAATTGGCAATCAGTGCTTTAGGAGATTAAAAGAACAAATCTTTTTTCCTTTTTCCTTTTTCCATTTTCCTATTGGAGTGGGACTATAACATATAGCATTTTGAATTATATACGAAAAACCTACAACAAGAAAGGGAAGAACCTGGAGGCCAGTTAGTTCCCAACCAATTATATTACGTACAAAATGCCATCCATCTGTCTGCAGCCTTCCAAGTTTGCGTAACGTAACTGAAATATACAACAGAACTTCCATCTGAAAAAGCACTATAGCACTTCAAAATCCATTTCCTGTAACATGGAGAGGCAGAGCAGTTTAATCCTTCCACAAGCATGAGAATACAAAACAAAAAAGTATTACCGTATGGACCAGTTTGGCTCCTTTAGACTTCGAGTAAACACAAATACAAACATACAAAATAAAAAGAAGTACAACCTTGTCAGGTTTGCTTCCTCAAGACTTCAGTTTTAGCATTTCATATTAATCAGATTATCAATCACAAAAACTCACCCATCAATATACCTAAGTACTTACTAGTTACTACCCAACAAAAAAGAAACAGGACAGAACTGATAGCAAGGTGTCTGGGTGAATGTGAACTGATTGAACAAGAAAGGCTTTTCCTTTGAAAAAAGTCACACCCAATATATTTATCAGATCCATAAAAACATGAAGTAATGGCTTTCTTTCCAAATTTTTCCTTTACCAAACCGTTCAAGATTCTCATTTTAAAAGAGTTCAAATGAAATAGAGAAAGCCACAAACCTGATTGCATATGGGGCAGGTGTCACTTCTTTCCATCCACTCAAGAATGCATGAAAGGTGATAGTGATGGTTACATTTTGTGATAATTTTTGGATTTTCTGCATCATAGTCTGCAAATATGGTACAGAAGTATGATTAATAAGTTCTGAGCAGCAAAAATGGTTGTGAATTTCAGAAATGGAAACTAGTATGATTTTTAAACAAAATAAAATATCATAGAGAATAATAATAGTACTGGTCAAGAAAACTTTGCCAAGGACCACACCTTCAAAACAAGTGGGACAAACATCATCTTCCTCTGTTGACGAAACATTAGCTTCATTCAATTTACATGATTCAACTCCAAGTTTCCTTGGGGAGGCAAGGAGAGCACCAGTTTGAGCTTTGCAATCCAATTCCTTACTTTTCACATAACTGCCCTTTTCGAAGCTACTTCCACTGATTATTTCTCCTGCAAACTCAGAATCTGTAGACTGCGGATACCCCAAAACCACGTCAAATGGGATTGGTGTAGGAGGGCGTCGGTAAGTGTCAGGACTTGATGCATCCAAATTTAGACCAACCAGAAATCCATTAGCTCGAGCAACAGCTGCACTATCATGAGATGTCAATGACTCGTTCTCTTCCAAAGCTGGTGGATACTGAAGAGATAAAGTTCAGATTTGATAGTTTAGTACAAAAGGAGGTCGCAAAATTGACCCTATTTACATTACAAGAAGCCAGCAAAAAGAAGTTTAGATGTGTCGCGTAATAAATTGCGTTGCAAAAAGTGAAAGTTAGATATTTTCAATGAGGTCAATATCTTACACAAATAAAAGGAGCTGATGAAGTTTCCCATAGTCCAGAGGGTGGGGACTGGAGGAAATAATGGGAAAGAAAGTCAAACATACAACGATTTTGCAATTTACTTGTAACATTAAATGAAATACATGTGGCACCACGCACTCTACATTTGGCACCAGATACTCATAACATTTAATGGATGTATCTAGGTTTCACCAGCTAGTTTTAACCATTTACTCATGACATCTGGCACACGTATTACCATTAAAGGTAGGTAGGAGTTGCAATATTGTTGCTGCTATAGATTTAATGGCATTAAGGGAGTCAATTTAATGATAAACTATTCTAGCAAACTAGGTTTGCGAAGGTGAGGTGCAAGATTGAGTAATCTATATTAGCAACAAGTAAACCCTTTCTTTGTGTGTGAGTCAAAAACCTCCCAATATTTTTGCTTGGGGATAAACATCAATCTAGATCTGGGACTGAGACGGCCAAGAAAGCGCAGTTTCACACCTGACCATAAAGCTTCTTGCGAGGAAGCCCTCCATTACAGTAGCCTTAAGCTAATGACAAACATTACCTGCCAATAAGAGTGTATATTCGGCAATTCCCCCTAGTTCTTTTGTATTTACTTTTTGAGAATTCTCATGTCCTCTCTTTGGTATTTACTTTCCCTCACAATTCCAACACTACCAACCTAGATGTAGTCAAGTTATTTGTTTCCTGTCCTTTTCAATGCCGAAACTCCAACACTAGGAGCTTTAGATTGCTTAAAAAGACACAAATCATATATATCAATTATATTATGTCCTCACTTTAATTAATTTCATGTATTGCTAGGTTGTAAGCTTTTGCAAAAAATCTCAAATTTTGTTAGAAAACAACTTTGCCGATTAAGAAAGTCCAAACATCGATTAAAAAAGGAATGCATGAGAACTTAATCAAACATGTTAAAAAGGGTAATATAATGACGTAATAACTGTATGTAACTGAAAACTGTGTATGATGGTTCAATAAATTATTAACCAATTAATATACTAATTAGACAGATGCTCAAACTTAAGGGAAAATGAATACGTCTGAACAAGGTGCAGCATGGCTGCATCTGAATGAAAATGATAGAATACTTACATAATAATATATAGGTGCTCCATGCAATTGGGGTTTCCGGCAAGAACCACAGCAACCACCCATTCCTTGCTTATTTTTGTTATCTACTGAAAGCAGTCAGAGCTTAGTACATCACTTCCAGTTCCTTGATATGGGAGAAGATAGCCAAAAACTACATAGTTAAGATGCTACGTCATTAATAGTCAGAAATGCTTGACAAGTTACGAAAGAGCTTGAAGATAGAAGTAAATTAAATTATCTAATTAGACTGAAAATGCAACTTATGAATTGCTAAGACAGAAAAAGACCAAAGAGACAAGTCAATCTCTAAAGTAATAGAGGAATCATACGGATAAACAAGGAAAGACGTATAAAACAAACTCTAAGTCATTATCTAGTATGTTTTCAATAACAAAGTACTCCATTAAACTTTAAAAAAGGGGGCTCCAATATCAAAATGCCCTATTTTCTGAAAGATCGTAACTGAGCACTCAGATCCCTTGGCTGGCGCAATTATATAGTTGATATTGGGCTGGAGAGTCGCATACTTCAATTTCTACTTCAATTCATAACAATCTCTTCATTGATTATATTTTATGCTATTTTTTACCCTTTTCAGTTAATTAAATTTTTTGAAACAAGATATTACAAGCACATTTACCAAATAGGGCAAACCCTTTTGAAAAATATGGTAACCAAAGGACTTTCCTAGCAACAACTAAAACCTATTAGAATTAAAAAAATTAAAAAGAAAAAAAAACATAAATACCATCAATGCTAAATCTCAATACCAATAAACAACATGATGGCTTTCACAATCTTCAGTAATAACACAATTCTACATCAAACTATACTTTAAAAATCAGCCATCATACTTTTAACAGCTTTATATAGTTTGCCGTCACCCTTTCATTTGACTCTTGCAAAGTACGACATGAGCTTCTCTCTCCCAACTTCTTAAGGGGATGTTGGCTACTAATGTCGGTTGAACTCATCTAAATTTTCTTTATTATTATTTTTTTAGAGGTGGGTGGATGGGAAGAGGGATCCAATATGTCGGCTTACAAATTGACTTCTAGAACCACTTAAACATATATTATGTGCATTAATCCCCTATTATAAACAATCAGATTTTTTCCAACAAGGGCAGATTTCAGCAAGAACTATAAGGAGTCTCATCTGAAACATATTCTGAAATCAGATTATGATCCGACTCTCTTTCAGAAGTAAATCCATCATCACTGAGTTCACCACCACAAGTAGTCATTAACTGGGCCTCTTCTGGATGTTCAAATATGTTCTTCTTGTATAAGCCTTTGCTCCTGCTGAGCAACCCTTCTGCCATCAGGCTCGCATATCTTTCTCTGATATCAGCTAGGGGGTGTTTCTGGATGAGTTCTCGACGTTCATAAGCTTCCCTAAGAACGATGGTTTGGGTGTTACACTTCTTTGAAATGTAGAAAATGCCAGGATGGCGCTCAAACACCTTAGTAAACTTCTGAGGCAAGCACAGTGATTTAAGGAGATTGCTCACATTCTGTCGCTCAGTTTTCTTTTGTATAGTGAGGTGCAGAAGCTCATGAAAGACTCCAACAATCCTCTTCTCAGATACATCTGTGCGAGGATCCAAATGTGAGGCATCGGAGTACGGAGAAGTATAAGGGAGCTTTTGCCATTCTTCTAACCAATCAATGCATTTTCGCTTCAATCCAAAGCCCCTGGTGAATCCAATTGGGAATGCTAGACTTCCATACTGAGCATCTTCCCTTTTCTGCAAAGTTGCATTCTTTTCCAAGTGGGATACAGCAAGACGATCATCCCAGGACAGAAGTTTCAAGCCGACACAATCATCAGGGAGGCGAACCAAGGAGAAAAACTTTGGGTAATGAGGGATCAAGGTATTATGGTAGTTGAATGGCAATCCCATGTCCCATTTTAGCTGGTCGATTGTTTGTAAAGGAAGAATCCAATCTTGGGTGAGCATGAGCAGCTTGCGGAGCCTATCAAGAAGATCATTCTGATATTGTTGGACGACCATAATTTCCTCGACGTGCAGACACAGGGCCTCTGGAGTCAAGCGGAACCAGGGGATACGAGTGCCTCCATTGTCAAGAATGTGAAATTCATCAAAAATAGTGGGATATCTCCTAATAAAGGAGGAAATCTTAAGATCACGTGGAAGACCAAATTGTCCTCTGCGACTCGAGAGGTGGTATACAGGAAGGCAGAGGCGATGGTCAGAGCAGATGATGGAAACAAGGATGCAGACTGCTTTGAGATCTGTACTACCAGCCACAACAGCATCCAATACTCTATCTTTTACCCATTTGAACTTTACGTTTACAAGACCAAATCTCTGCTGGTAAATAAATCCTCGCTTATGTCCACCACTGAATAACCCATAGCCTCCTGCCTTCCCCCACAACAACCACCGTACCATGATCTGGTAATGATGATGACAACGATAACTTAATGACAAATACACCAAGTTACATTCACTACATATACAATCATATTATGCAAAGAAAAGCTAAGAAGCCCCTGTATGTTCATAATCAACAACAAATGAGAAATATCGAGTAAAAGACGAGCCTTCTAAGAATGAAATGCTTAGTGAAATACAAAGGAATGAAAGCATCGAAGCAGATATATGACAAAATGCAAGCATAATAGCCATAAAGAAAAATGGAGCACAAAATATTCATGCTAAAAGACAACAAATAAAACAGAGAGCGTTCAACATGATAAAAGCAGTAAAGCTATAGACACTCAATACAAGGATTGGAACTTACAAAAATTTAAGTACTACATGTAAGGGTTCTATCTATGTGTGCGCGAACAGTGTACAATCATTAACCAAATAGCACATTAACAACCATCACATCAAAAAAATAATAAATGGGGCATTTCACCATTACAAACTCTTAACTGTTCAACAGGATCTTCCTAACCCGATATCAACACTACATTAGCACTTCAAAAGTCTACACACAAACCTCACCATCAAACCTGCTATGATACTCTCTTGCTGGATCTTAATTCTACAACCCATCATCAACACTGAAGTCTATCTCATAATCAATGACAGTATATATGTTCTGCCAATATGTAAAAACTGCAAAGACTGCGCTAGAGAACCTTAGACAAAGTGGAGCCCGCAAAGACAAAGTATGTAGTCATTAGCAAAAATATGAACAAATCCATCCTAATGAAGATTTCTCATTCTTTGACCCATTATTCATCATGATTTAATGGAATAAAATAACAAATGAGTTTTCCCCAAAACCATTCTTGCACAGTGAAAGGCTTTGCCTGGAATTAGAAAAAGTGAGGGAGAGGAAAACAAAATGAAAAGTTGAGATATAAGAATATACCCTTTAAAAAACTAAAATAAAGTATAATGGACAGAAAAGATTTATTATTTTTCTATTCCTCCACCTTTTCCTAGTTCCAGACAAACCCAATTCGAAGCTATGGAAGTGAACTAGTTACTAGTGAGTAGTGACAACTCAATTAAGCTAAAATTTTGGTGAACTTATTTGTAACTCAAAGTATTCAATTTCCAATTGCTTTCACTTTAGGATACACCCTATCAAATCCAAATTGTTCAACAACTCAATAAGTGATTTTGAAAACCCAGTTTACTAGGTACCCAGTTAACCACAAACAAATACTTGGAGACCAGTACCCAAAGGCAGAAAACCCCAGAAAGACAAGATTTTTTTGAACTAAAATACAATTAACTGATCAAACAAATACTTGGAGCCCAATACCCAGAAGCAGAAAATCCCAGAAAGAAAAGATTTTTATGAACTAAATTATAATTAACTGTGGAAACAAATACTTGGAGCCAGGTACCAGAAGCAGAAAACCCCAGAATTTATGAACTTAAACACGATTAATTGAGTAAACAAATATAGGAGCCTAATATCCAGAAGCATAAAACCCCAGAAAGACAAGATTTTTATGAACCAAAGCACAATCAATTGAGCAAACAAATATTGGAGCCCAGTAACCAGAAGCAGAAAACCCCCAAAAGGCAATATTTTGATGTACTAAAATACAATTTAAAAAACCCAAACAACAAGAACATCTCAGATAATATAAGCTAAAGTCTATGAAGATATATAGATAGGATGAAGTTTACCCAAAAAAGTTCCTCACTTTCTATATCTTTAGGTGCGTTACGAGAACATGAGTGAAATAGAGAGGCTGCGTTGTGGAAGAAAGAGAATATAGTGGGAAATGGAAGATAAAATAAGAAATTTGAAGTCAAAGAAAAGAAGGAGAAACTGAATTGGGGAGCTCCATGACTTGCAGTTTTTGGCGTAAAATTTACAAACTCTGAGGTGTTAAAGCAAAAAAAAACAAAAGAAAAGTGGAATTATGGCGTCGCCCGGGTTCGAACCGGAGACCTTCAGTGTGTTAGACTGACGTGATAACCAACTACACCACGACACCTCATATGAAAATTTTTCTTGTCCTTCAGAACTTTTATGAAAAAGAGTCCATAGTGGCACAATTTGTAAATTAATACAAATATATCAATCATTAGGTAGTCAAATAAAAACCCAGAAAAACGATATATATTTGTGATTTGATGTTTTCATTATTTTATTATCAGTTACGGATATAAGTATTACTAGTAATTATTTTAAATATATATTTGACATGCATATGTATGTTTTGCAAATATAAATGTAAAGGCAACCAAATTTGATAATGCCCGCAAGTTGTTTGATAAAATTCTTGTTAGAAATGACTACCACAAACAATAGAAATTGATGAACTTAATTTGTGCATTGAGGATGGATCATGGAAAATTCTGCATTCTTTATATAAAGAAGAGTTAACCCAAAAAGTGTGCTTACATGATCATAAGCTTAACTTCACAACTATGCATTTCTTTAGGATTGGTATGTGTGGGGTGGGGTTTCTAGCCAACCAACTTGAATGTGTGAAGGAGTTTGTAAGTATTCTCAATCAACAAAAATATTGATTTTGACATAGTAAAATCAACAAAGTATTCATTCATTGAACTTGACCACTATTCCGAGACTCGTCAAAGAAATATATACAATTCTTCCACATAATTCTCTAGCAATAAATCGTCACGAAGAAATTATACTAATGGACCCCACTAAATGACTTAGTTACACTTACTTTATCTCATCTGTTGATGACAAAAAAAAAATACATTTAGTTATCCTTTTGAGTATGGAGCAGTACTTATAATTGTCTCTTAGTTTCCTATATTTTTTTAATTTAGTTGTTTTTTAAAAAAATTCATATTTTTGCTAACAATAATATTTAAAAATATAATAATTTTTATTATTAAATAATACAAGTATAACTATTTGAGTTTAAATAAGATTTTATTATTACATAAATAAATGAATCATTAATTTAAAGACAGCTAGATTTTCATATAACTCAGCATATACCTAAAGAAAATCCAACTAGATTATGAGAATCCTCAACAATACTATAAGCCACATATAAGAAGGCAGCAGGGCAGGCCTAAAATTATTTACATGTTAAAGTTTGACAGGTTATCATTATGGCAGCAAAGTGTATATTGGGCTATTGGCCTTTCCATATTAGTTAGTCGGCACTACAACTGAAGCAACCGTTCCTTGCCAAGTTGATGACCATCACCTCCAAATCCACTTACCTCTTCCCTTCTTCTTGATTGTTGCTGCACTACCCTCTCAACCATCAACAGTTGTCCAATCTTCGATTCCACCAGGTACTTATTAGTTGTGGTTTAATGGACCCCTAGCTGCTTCAGCTACCTTCTTCCTCTTAAGTTTCATCCTTGGCCAAATAAAACTGGTGTTGCTAGTGCTAGTGCTAGTGTTACTATGAACTATACTATAAGAATTAATTAAGAACAAACAGATCATCATTATAAATGGTGTAAAACTGACCCCGGTAGAAAATCATGCCCTCAAAGTTAATTCTAAATGTGTTTTCCACAAGGTGTTCCACCCCTTGTAAGTCTTATATATCTCCTGGTTTACAAAAGGATAGGCGATAGGATTCTCCTGATCAAGATACTTTACAAGGCAGCAGGCCTAAACCAGTGTCCAAAGGTATCTTTTACATGTGTAATTTGGGAAGGTGGATCGAATGGTTGAATTGTATGACTTCTCAAGTCATAAACAATCCCACCCTTCCAAGACTCATCAAAGAAATAGATGCAATTCGGTTTGTATTCTTTATCTTCAACCGAAACCAAACCAACGTAGAACCGTTCCATGCTTGGCCTGGATGGCCAAATCCACTTGCCTCTTCCCACTCTTTATTGCTCCAATTAAGCTTGAAAACACAAAAAGACTGGCTTCTTCTTGAAGTGAAACATACCTCTGCACCTAATTTTTATATAACTTTTACTCAATGAAGTGAAACATACTTCTGCACCTAATTTTTGCACATGTGAAAGTTAATATACCTTCTCGAATGTACCCAACTGATGTGATATTGATGATTTACCAACTAAATACTACTACTACTTCATAACTAATTTTGAAAATTAGTATCGAAAAAACTCTTAATAAGTTCACCTTTAATAATGATTTACAGTTTACGTAGCTAAATTCATCAGAAATTTAAATTAAAATGTCATGGTCGAAAATATTAATAATAAAAACTTGAATTCCTTATATACAAATCCGAGCATTCCACATGATACGCTTGAAAACATTCAAATATTTTACATTATTTTCAAATATTTTGCATGTTATAAACGGTGTAACATTACCTAAAAATATTATTCCTAAAAACCTCAATAACTCTAAATTTTCAAATATTTAGAGCAAAAAGTGTATTTTAGTCTAACTACAAATCAAGATTCCCCCCCTCCTCTCCCTCCCTCCCTCTATTTCGATATATCAACCGGTCAAAATACATAATACCCTCATTTTGTCTAACCAAAAATAACCTCCAAATGTATTTGAATATATTTTAAATAATATTATGGTCCTAAAAATTTATAGATTGCAAAATGTATTTTTAATCTTTATTTATAGTTGTTTTTGCCAAATTGGCGCCAAGCCAACGAACTAGTCTTAATTCCAGTAGCGCACGTTAGTGTTACCAACCATAGTAAAAAATTAAAAATAAATAAATGAATAAATCAAAAGTCTTCCTGGTGGAGACATTAATTTGTGCCAGCCATTTTCACGGCGAGCTCACTTCTCTGTCCTCCCTGTCTGTAAGACAATGAAGAGTCCGAACGAACTATATGATCGCCGGAATCGGAGTTCCGGCTCTTCGCAAACGCCGGGGCGTCTGAGCTACTCACCCCCAAGCTCCACCTATTCCTCTTCATCCTCTTCGCATAGGTCAATTTCCGGCAGAAACCCAGTCAAGGTTGCCGCCCGATCTGTGGCAGAAGTTTTCATAGCTTGTTTCACTCCGCCGGAGACGCAAAATTCCGACAACTTTGGCGGTGACTCTAAAGCTCATTCTGGTAACCAGTGGTTTACTTAATCGTCCACCCAAAAAGTAAAAAACATTTAAGTATATATATTGAGTTGTAATAGATCTTTTCACTCTATTTATTCTTAGTTGTATCCGATGCTTTGGGTGGTGGCAGTCAGAAAAGACGTGGTACTAGCCGTGGTATCTATGCGAGCGCAATTAATTCAACACACATGAGAGAGCCCGGTAGTACGAAGTTCACCATGGAGGAAATCTACAGGGCGACAAGGAATTTTTCTCCCAATCTCAAAATATTATTTATAAATATTATTTATAATAACATTTTTCGAGGTTTCATTGCTTAAAATTGTTGCATTCTCATTTTTAATACTTACAAAATATCATTTCAATGTATGCATTAAACAAATATTCATCCATTCATCTCCCATTTAGTTTATTTGAGTTCATTCTTCACGATATTTATGGTGAAAATGTCGCTTTCAACGATAAGCAGAAGAACGGGCAAAAAGTAGAGCCAATTCCAACAACAAATAGACTTGGGGATACACATCATCCTTTCTTTTTTGAACCAACATTTGAGCCAATTCCCCAATTCCTTTTATACTCGAAAAATTGGAATCGGTTCTCTATATCCACAATATAGAAGAATAGAAAAATTGGCTTAATGACTTAGTGGGATTTGGAAATTAGGGATTGTTGCCTAGTGTCTGCTCACTTAGTATATATATAACATAATATAGTGGGGTCATATTTCTTAGTATACATGTTCACTTTAGACCCTCTTAATATTTTTTTTCCTAATATGACCCTCTTAATTTTTTTTCCTCCTAATATGACCCCTGACCCCCTGAAAATTCAATGGGGTCAGGTGCCCCCCTGCCTAAGGCAGGTCCGCCCCTGACTTGAAGATGGAACCTTTGTTGCAGTTAAGCGTGCTAAAAAGGTTGGAAATTAATCACTATAAGTTTTTATTTGTGGATATGTTGCAAAATTACTAATAGGCCAATGAATGTTGTTTACTTAGTTCCTACATTTTGCTGTGCAGAATGTATATGACAAGCATTTGGGAGTGGAATTTCAGAGTGAAATCAAAATGTTAGCACAAGTGGAGCATCTGAGTTTGGTGAAATATTATGGGTACCTGGAGCATGAAGATGAAAGAATTGTTGTTGTGGAATATGTACCTAATGGAACCCTTAGAGAACACTTGGAGTGTAAGTTCTCTCTTCCTAGTGATTAGGTTGATTTGCCCCTGTGTGTGGGTGTACGTGTTGTGCGATTGAGTAAGTTTTGTGCACCATTGCAGGTATGCATGGTACTGTTCTTGATCTTGCTGCACGACTAGATGTTGCAATAGATGTGGCCCATGCTGTTACCTATCTCCATACGTATACGGGTATGTGGAAAAATGCTACATAACTATACAAAATTTGTCCAGTTTACTTGGACAAAACATTAATGGAATGAGTTGTCTATATAACATTATAATATGCTCTAAGAGGAAAATTTAAAATATGAACCTTGTTTTTAGTAACTGTTTTTGGATACTTTGTCACCAGCAGATCACCCCATCATCCACAGTGATATAAAGTCTTCCAATATTCTCCTTACGGAAAAATTTCGTGCTAAGGTGGCTGATTTTGGTTTTGCTCGGCTGGCTGCTGATAGTGAATCAGGTGCCACCCATGTATCTACCCAGGTCAAAGGAACTGCTGGTTATTTAGACCCTGAATATCTGAGAACTTACCAACTTACTGAGAAAAGTGATGTTTATTCATTCGGTGTGTTACTTGTGGAACTAGTCACAGGCAGGCGGCCTATTGAACCAAAACGGGGACTCAAAGAACGCATAACCGCTAGATGGGTATGATTTCTCTTCCGAACTTTGGGGGGTTGATGTTGTTTATCTAATATTTTCAACAGAAGTAGTTCAAATAATGTTTCATATGTTTAATTAGAATTTGAATGTAATGCAAGTCTAAGAAGATATTCTATCCATCTAAAGAAGTCCCTGCAATGCTGCTTTGCAACTCTTCTTTTTACTACTTTCAATGCATATAATTTACTATTCCTCCCTTGTTTATTGGGATGTTGGTACTTGCGCAGGCCATGAAGAAGTTTGCTGATGGTGATGCAATTTTAATCTTGGATCCAAGACTAAGCAAATCCCCCGCGAATAATTTGGCTCTAGAAAAGATTCTTGAACTAGCCTTACAGTGTTTGGCAACTCATAGACAAAACCGGCCAAACATGAGAAGGTGTGCAGAGATTCTATGGAGCATCCGCAAGGACTACAGAGAACTACTGGATTCAGATGTCCATTCGCTTTCTTCTAATTCACAAAGGGGCATTTTGATAAGAGAAGAATAAAGAAATGTATATTCAGTGAAAGACTTGAGAACTCTAATATTGATGAGATTGATGTTGCATTATTGCATTTGATTCCTTTCTTCTGAGATAAATTTTAATGGAAAGCTTATTTTCACAGTAGAAGATTCTCAATGGTATCCAAAGAAACAACAAATGCAAACCAGGCACTTCAAGAGTGTGAAGTCTGCAAGGGGATTTTGACATGGGGGTTCTTCTGTGTATATGATATTGTTTTTAGGTGCAGAAATAGTGTATTGGTTTCCTCTTTGAAGGTATATTGGAGGGTGGTTGTGTGCCCTTCCATATTTTATTTTCCTTGCAAGGAATTTTGTGCTCTTACTACTTGTACCATGGTATATATAACTATTTGGTTATGGATCTTTGGACCACTTACTAATACTACCTTTTGGTATCTATTACACACTCAGCAGTCAGACTTACTAATACTACCTTTTAATATATGTTGGTTGAGAATTTCAAGTACACATTAATTGCTTAGTTTCTAATATTATCCTAAATATTAAATAAAATATGAGTCTCCCTATTTTTTGTCCAATAAATAATACTCTCTTATAATTATTACAACAAAAACTTCACATGGTACAGATACAGTATAAAAGTGTCGTTAAATATATATTTAGCTTAAAATCATCATTTTTGTTATGACAATATTAACACCCTTTTATGTAAATTTTGTATCCTTTTTTGTGTTATTGTAGTGTTGCTTCATATTTCACACTCGTATGACCGTAATGGCATAGGGGATAAACAAGGATCAAAGTACTATTTAAGATGTTTAAATCATTTACCCTAAATTTTGAATGTTTCCATTGTTCTAATCCTTAAACATATAGGAACTTTCCTAAAATGGAAAGGGAAGATCAAACAAACTTTCCCTTTTCATTCCCTTCCGAGTTTCCCCGAAAATAAAACTCTCAAACAGACCATTACAAAACAGAACAAAAGGGGTGCCTAAAAGGTTCGTGCCTTCTGATCCCTCCCCTTCTCCCAAATCAAACTTGAGTCCATGTCAAAGGAAGAAGTAGCTAGGAACGAGACCTGAGCAGTAAAATGAACACCACTCCATGCATAAATGTGTGTGTGGATCCATGATCACTCAATATTCTTATAAACAATCGAAATCTAATGGCCTCAAAGAGAAAGATATCACATTCCGCCTGCGTATCGAGACACTGTATTGGTCAATTGACCAAAGTTAATTTCATGTTAACCATTCTCAGGCAGTACAAGGTGTTTCTAATTTACAGGAATGGTAAAATATGAACAAGGGCACTAAGCCACGTATCCCCTCTGTTATTTAGTCCATATTCCTCATGTCAAAGACATAAAAAATCCAATAACAGAGCAAATAAATCTACTCATGAACTGCAAATCATATAAGATTCAGTCCAAGTTCTTATAAGATTGTTCACAATATTCTCCTCTTAAAAATCAATGCTTTTAATAGCAAAACATTCATAAGCTATAAAATAGACTACAGAAGAACACTTCTATATATTAACAAATCATTTTCAAATCCAAAATATGATATGCATTCATGCACCCACTAGAATTATATTAATACGTAAACAAGTTATACACGTATTTGAGAGATCATGTCCACGAATTGAAACAATTAAATATATATATATATATATATATATATATATATATATATATATAGTAAGGATCAGGTGCTTACTCTTATTATGCTTACCTATAAAAAGCGCGTCTATTTTTTCTCTCTCCTCGCATAAGCATCACGTCTATTTTTTCTCCCTCTTATTTCTCTTATACGAACCGAGGATTCCATCTCCAATCCAAAAAATCGGCGAGACTCCATTCCAAATCAAACCCTTGGTCGATTCGACCCCTTCCCTCATCCGATTCTCAAACATGTGCTTCCAATACAAGCCCTAATCCTGGTATGTCTCCAATCCAAATCAGTTTTTTATGAGTATTCCAAAACAAGCCCCTAATCCTGCGTGTTCTCTCTCATTTTCAGACAAAGCAATTTCACTTTCCCTCATCCGATTCCGTCGAAAGAAACGAAGCTGTGTTCGATTTCTTTCCGTGCCACTGACCCGAATCAGTTCAAGCAACCTTAGATAAGGATTTAAGGTGCGATTTCTTTTGAGTTTTCATTTTAATTTCTACGTAATTCGAGTTTTAGTAACAATTTTTTGTATATTTACATAAAGAAATTTATTCGAGTTTTAGTCGAATTCTATCTCAGGAAAATATTTTGGATCAAACAAAAAACTCTGTATCTAGTAGTTGTGTAATATTTTTGGTATTGATTAGAAATTATATGATTGTTTTAATTTTTTGATTAATTCTAGTTTCAAGAAGTCGAGGTATCTAGACCATATAATGAAAAAGGCAAAGATTTGGTCTTAATTATGTCTTATTATTGATGTAATTTATCGTTGTATTTGTTTTTGTAAAATTTTAGCCCCCCTCCCTAAAAAAACAATTTTAGGTAATCTTTTGAAATCATTTATTTTTTCAATTTATTTGCACACAAGCTTTGAGTTCAATGTGACAATTTGAATAAACTTTTGAGAAGTAGTGGCACTAAACATTTTTTTGGTTTTCGGTTTTGTTGGCCTTTTCTATTGAAGTCGTGGTGGTAGAGATAATTGACTTCTCCGTTATTTTGTTGGAGAAGTTGGCCTTTGTTATGGTAGGTTTTACAAAGTTGTTAATTGACTTCCTCTGTTATTTTTCTCGCGGGAGGAGGCAACCAAGATTAAGGCGATTGGAAAGAGTTGGTACAAGACCATGATCTCGCATAGCGATTGATTATACCGAGTTTGAAAACTTTTAGAAGTGGTTGGGTGTGTCGCATAATTCATTTCGCTTCAAAATCTGAAGAAACAAATTTATCATTGCACTTGTTATTTCTTGGTTATTGATTGTAATCATGTTATTGTAGATGTACACAATATTGTAATATTGTGTTGAATATTGTCATGTTCATTAAGGATTTATAAGAATCTGATTATATTATTTACTGTAAAATGTGTTGAATATTGTCATGTTCATTAAGGATTTATAAGAATCTGATTATATTATTTACTGTAAAATGTGTTGAATAATAGCATGTTCCTGATGCTATGATTGCAGATATTGATTTTGGTTCACTAATGCATTTTTATTATTACTTTCATGGTGATGATATACTCGATAAAGTTATTTTTTTTATAGGTAAATAAATCCACTATAAGCTTCAAAAGGGGGCAAACTAAGTGTACTCACAGTAGACAAAAACACAGGGGAATTAAAAAACACAGTTATGCCCCAAAAAACCCAATATGCACAAGAGGTCACTCTATGCCTTCAAAATGCAGGTTGTTCAGTTCCTTGCAAATCTTCCACCAAATGCTAAGATGCACTCTCTTATTAAAGGCGTCATAAACATACTTTCCCTGACTAAGTACAGGAATAGTTTATTTAAACTAGAAAAAATAAATAAAAATAGTAGATGCAAAAATTATTACCAAAAACAATTTTCAAGGTAAAAGAGCATTGTTTAGTACAATCAAAAATATGAGGTCAGAGTAAAGCATGAGAACAAATTTTGAATCCACATCACCAAGTGTTATACAAAATATTCCAAATAAAGACACCAAAGATTAGGCGGGAGGAACACTATGTAAAGCCATATTTACATGAACATTACCATTGACAACTGCTTCACCTTAGATTCACAGAATTATTAACTGTATTGTCTTTATAAGTCTGAATTTCCCAAATTAACAAAGACCCATTTATCAAATATCCTCTCAAACTGCAATATCAATGGCCAGTTCATATAATAATCAATTATATTACCAAAACAGTCTTGATTACAGTCTTGATAATAATCAACTAACTCACAACAACAACAGTCTTGATTACCAAAATGAATCCAAAAGTCATACTACAATAACTTACTACAACAAAATATTTTCTTAAACAATCTATTAAATCCCAGCTGCTGCAAGAATGTAAGACATACTACTACCCATTTCAGCCAACATAGAAACTAAAGTTGTTTCAATGCAATGTGAAGACTTCTTTTGCTTAGCAGTCAAGTATAAGAGCAATTTACGCCCATAAGTAGTACACCCATTTCCCTTTTGTATAAGAGTACAAGAGAAGTTAAAGAATTACGCCCATAAAGATTAAGTATTATCATTTGTTCCACAAAAGTCCAAGATTTAATGATTCACATATCAATCTCAGTAACATCATCATTATCACCACTTGGAGCCTGCGTAGCATCATAATTTGATACTCCAATTCTACATGTAAACAAAAATTAAAGTCAAATACAGAGCAAATACCAAAGTCAATTTTAATATAATAGCAAAGTCAAAATACACAATTTGCTTACAGATTATTAAGCTTCGGACAGTTTCTTTTATCGTGTGTTACACCAACTTCCCCACATGCATGACAACGTCTACTCTTGCCACTTTTTGCTTTTCCCAAAGCCCTTTCTTTGCCACCCTTTAGCCTTTTGCCACACCCTTTTGCACGCACGTAGTTTGGCTCAATATAACTATGTTCATGTGTAGAAGTCATGTTAACTGACTTGGATAAACTAATTCCACCACACTCCATTTCTTTGTTTCTTTCGGAATCAGTCTTTCCAATAATTTTCTTCACCGTTTCATATCCATTATCTAGATATTCTTTTACAAAATTTGTGGCTTCTTCATTTGTGAGAGCACTATCAATCAAATTTAAAAACGTTGAATCAATTGACTCAAGAAAGTAAGTATGACTTGTCATCTTTTATCGCCACACCATTATCATCAATTACACTTTATCGATTTTGTTGTCTTTGTCCACCTCGATAAAATATATTTTGTAGGCAACTTATCAAGATCATGATACTTATTCAAGTAATTTAGTACATGCCGACATAGGATTCCCAAACTCTCAAATTTTTTTGCAAGTGCATGTAGCGTAATCCCAAGATTTGTCATAATGGATTTCTCTTACATTACACTTGTTGACATTCCTTCGACAAATCTTATATACATGGTAGTTGACATCCTCTTTCATAAGTTCAAACTTATAATTCAAAGACTCACACAACTCGTCTTCAAATTTGTAATACATAGAATATGTATAAATGTCAACCATTTGACTTAAGAAGTGATTGGCAATTTTCATTTTTGGTCTCTCAATCAAATCTTTGTTATCTGATTCCAACTCTACATGTCGTTGATGTTGAAGGCTCCGACCAAATTGAATCATAAAATCCACTAATGAATTTCCTTTAGAAACAAATCTTTTAAAAAACATTTGAGAGAACTCTCCATTTCGTTGGCTACTTGACACGCCATTTGAGAAAACATGATTCACGTATGCATGGTGCCCATCTACAACGGATGTCATACATTGATTGTAGCCATTTATTAGTAGTCAACCCACTTTTCTCCAACAACTCCACCCAAATACGGTCAAACTTTTCCACAGTCTCCGAATTCCAAATGCAACTGAAAACTCTTTATAATAAGTAATCAGATTTTCTTTGAAAGTCAATCTTCTCTGAAAATTTGGTCAAAATGTGCCAACTACAATACCTATGAAATGTCATAAGAATGATATGTGAAATGACGTTTGTCATAGCCGGATCCTGATCAGTGATAATCATCTTAGGTGCATCACCTGGCATTGCATCCAAAAACACTCGATGTACCAAACAAAAGTATCTATGGTCTCATCACTTAAGAAAGCACAACCAAATACAATAGTTTGACCATGGTTATTAACCCCCATTAGTGGTGCAAATATCATTCCGTAACGATTAATGTCAGACGTGGTATCAAAATGACAACATCGCCATAAAATCTATAAGTCCGTTCAGAAGTTCAGATCACCCAAAAACAACGAGTAATCCTTTTTTCATAAATCAGATCGATTGTAAAGGTGAATGTTGGATTCTTCCGTTGTTTAACAACTTCAAGTACTCATTCAACATATCACCATCTTGTCCCTTCATTTCATTACGATTGTCTCTTTCAAAGTTATATAAATCTCATTCACAGGCAACCAATATTTTCAATCCCCTACCGCAGACCGCAAAGAAAGTTGTATTGTTGGCATTGTGGTATATTCACCATGCCAAGTTGTTGACTCAAACATTTTTGGGCGGTGACACGCGTTACATATGCGATCGTAATGTGAGATGTCTCTTATGTGGGGTCGATGTGATGAGTGACAATGGCCTCTTGATTATGGTAACTACGTCACAAGTCATTTCTTTTAACCACCACAATTTTGCAGACTACAACTTTCTCTAGTAGATCCACGTTTTCTTTTTGCATCCACTTTGGCTAATAGTTTGCCTTTTTCTCGCTTATATAATGTATATACTCCTTCCTCACAATCTCACCGCTTCCTCAATTTTTTTCTCAAGATGCTTCAAGACACTAAAACCAAAGATGCATCGCATCGTATTGTAAAAAGTGTGAACGTCCTCTAATGTTTGAAATTCTTGACCTAGCTTTAGGCGTAAATTCATCCCATTACTTGAGGATAGTAAACAATGATTTATCATTGTTCACATTCAACCCCTCTTCAATCAAGTCATCCCTCTCATCTCCATTTTAAAATTGTAAATGCAATCTAAATTCATTTCGCATTATCCCCATAACTATCAATTTCATGGTTCATAGCATCCATAATAAACATGGTTCCACGAGAATAAATTTAAAAGAACGCTTAAGTCCACACTCAATACAGAAAAGTCTTTGAAACTGTTAACCAATACATCATGGGTCTATCAGAAAGTTATCAACATGAATCCTTGCTTAAGAGAAATAGAGAGCAAGACTACAGTTATTTACACTTTGGAATTAGGATACATACCAGATTTTAAGTATTGGACAACTTTTGTTCCTTCAAAATTTGGAGAAAAAAGTAATACTTGTCATTCAACTTCCATAAAAGGAGCTAAGCAATCAAGTACCTGATATAGAAAATATTCCACTGTCATAACATCCACCATATTTTTAGTATCAGAATTGAATTTTAAAAAAAAATCTCTGTCATATCCGAAAAATTAAGTCAATTTCATTACTTTCAAATTCTCTGTCATATCCACCATAACATTTGAACTTGAAGAAAAATAATACAAGATAAAAACAAAGAAAAAGGAAAAAGTACTCACGTGAGAGCTCAAGAACCCTTTTATTTCGAGAATCATCAGAGGACACCTATTCCAATAAAATTAGGGCTTGTTTTGGAAGCGAAAGAGAATCGTATAAGAGAAGAGGGTCACGATCAGTGCTTGTCTTTGGAAGGGGTCGAATCAGTCAAGGGGTTTCAAATTTGAAATGGAGTCTCGCTTTCGATTTTTTTGGATTGGAGATGGAATCCTCGGTTCATGTATGATGAGAGAAATAAGATGGGAGAAAAAAAAGAGGCGTGATGCTTATGCGAGAAGAGAGAAAAAATAGACGCGCTTTTTATAGAGTAGCGTAAGGTAAGCATAATAAGAACAAGCACATAATCCTTACTATATATATATATATATATATATATATATATATATATATATATATATATATATATGCATGTGGTGAATAAATCTGATTTAAGTCGGTGCTTCTCTCCACCTTCCCAAATACTACCGAACAAAGTTAACAACATTAAAATATTAACATTTTCGATAATGAAAAGTGCTACATTGAACTCATAGCTTCATTATAAATCTCGCACAAGGTACACAAGTACAATAGACAGAGTGGTGTTTCCAATGTCCAGATCATTTGCAAATAAATAAATAAATAAAAATATGTTCTTTATATTTTAAATCTCAAAATTATTGTGCTTTATGGAGAAAAAACTGAATTGTTTTAATTGATATAGAGAATGCTCATAAGTCATGATCTCATTCTAGTACATCATAAAAAAAAAATTAACACTATAATTCGGGAGTGATTAGTTCACTTCATGTTCAATACAATGTTAACACGCGAACGGAGAGATCCCTTATGCGTGTGTGTTAGCATTGTATTGGACGTGAAGCACGCTAACCGAATCCGTATAATACCATATATATACATCATATATGTATATTTGTTTACTTCCATTTAACTCACCACCACTTTTTTGGTCTACAGCTGCTTACTTTAATCAATTCATGTTCATTCACACCATTACAGCCAAGACCCACCACATAATTATTTCAAAGAACCAAGAGTAATTAAGATTATGCATATACATAAATTAGAATTTAAATAGCATAACTCTCAACAAAAGCCCAATTTTTTTTGCAATAAATTCAAACTTTCTTCACTTTCTCTTTTTGTATGTACACTGTATAATCGTTTAAATAAAATATAAAAACATTAACAATTTCTAGTTCAAAACCCAGAAACTGAATTGTATTCAGTGTAATAATCCGTAATACCAGAGGCAGCCCAAAGCCGTTGATTGAACTCATCCTGCAAGCCACGTGGCACAAAGGGTGTCCTACAAAGTGGACAAGTCGTCTGACCATAGTCCATCCAACGGTCCAAACACTTCCGGTGGAAAATGTGCTTGCAATTCGACAACCACCTGATTTCCTTCCCAGCCTCGAACTCATACAGGCAGACGGCGCAGCTCTCCGGCGGTTCGACGGCGCCGGCGGGGATAGCTTCGAATTTCACAGCAGGAAGTAGCTCCCGGAGCAGGACTGCGGACAGGGGAGGGTATTCGGGCCTTCGGGTCGATATTTCTTGGTACGATACGCCTGATTCGAGGAAATCTGAGAGACCCATTAAGCGGAAGAGAGAGAAAATGAGATTTCTGATGAAACCCAGAAGGGAAAGTAAGCGAATGAAGAGTTTTGGCAGAAATACTTCTGTGTAACCCACCGGGAAACCCATTTTCAATTTTTAGAGAGAGAAAGAATGTAGCTTTGAGTTCAGCTGTGAACTGTTGGATGGATTAAATGGATATATAGTTGGTTATGGAGGGCTCAGTGGATGTTAATGCTACTGACTGTGACTTAATTTTTGTGAATGATCCAATGGTAT
The DNA here is from genome assembly GCA_020205605.1 of Panax ginseng. Lineage (NCBI taxonomy): Eukaryota > Viridiplantae > Streptophyta > Magnoliopsida > Apiales > Araliaceae > Panax > Panax ginseng. Next base: position 102,831,595 of record CM035142.1, on the reverse strand, counting down.
AGGAGTATATGTTATTTGATCACATCATGTTTTTTTAAATTTAAACGCACTTAAAAATTTTATTCTAAAATTTTAATTTAAACATACTTAAAAAAATTTATTCGAATAGTTTATTTCAGGCTTATGTTTTTTAATTCGCAAATACAATGTTTAGGACTTAAACATAACGTGTCAAAATTGATATATTATGTTTGAAGAACTAAGCATTACAATTGTTATCGTTGTAAAGGTTAGTAATTAAATAAATTAATTACCAAAATATATTTTTTACACGTATAACATATTAAGAAAAAAAATAAAGTAGACAAAAGAGAATTAAAAAATTTATAAATTCATCCTCACAAGATAACATAAAATAATAAATATTTTTTATTTTTTTATATTAGTGAATTTTACTAAATGACATTTTTAATCTTCACTTTATGTACCTTAATTTATTATTTTATAAAAAAAAATATACTTTTATCGTCCTTTCTGACAAAAGGAATAAAAAAATTGTATATTTTTTGTGGGCCTAGGCTATTTAAATGGTGGAATGGGATCTGATTATCATTTGGTATTAATCAATACAGTGTTTGTGACGCCCCCAAAATAGGTATACAACACCTATTCTGAGTCGTCAAATACATGGTACAGAAAATAAATTACAACTTCAATAATATAATTGTCGTGCAAAATACGACAACACATACTGTGAGTTTAAATACAAATATTGTCTTCTAGACAATATCCACACTCAAATAAGTTCTCATTACAATTATTCAAATACTATTTTACAGAAATAGTGAGGACTGCTAAAACATCTTTCTAGAACCATCATTCCGTACCCCGACTAGTTCCTGCTATGTTCTCACCTCCTGAGAAAAATGGAACAAAAAGGAAAAGGGTGAGCTCAACTAGCCCAGTAAAGAATATTATGACTAAGATAATATACAACAAATTATCGTTAGTCTTCAACAGGGAAAAATCTGATAAAATATAATAGACAACAAGTTTTAGATCAACAACTGCAGCGGAAACATCAATCCATTAGAAGAGTCAAGTAGAGAAGGAGTTTTACTATCTTCTAAGATTTAAAAGTCCATCAACAATTTTATCCCTGTAACAACAATCAATATACATCTTTAATCAATATTCATCTTTGCACTACAGGCCAAAGATATTCATTTATATCACCAGTTGGTCATATTCATCTCAACACCTGTTCAACTTCGCACTACGGGCCAAAGATATTCATCAGTTAATCATTCATCTTTGCACTACATGCCAAAGATATTCAGTAATATCATCATTTATACCAATATTTTGGTATAATGATATTGAAAAAAATATCATTTTAAGAAGAATATAACACCCCTTACCTCAAAATATCAGTACTTCTGATCGGAATATCGGTATAAGGCTGAAGGAAACTTGCAGCGATGAATGTAAACTCACAAAGTATCTAAATACTCACAAAATACACTCAATAATCTAGAGAGAAAGAGAGAAAGCTTAGGGTTTACGGTGTGATTTTCAATTTAACTTAGCCATCTATTTATAGGAAAATATTAGCAGACTTGACCAAGAACCGATGGCTTTTACTCGCTACTATTTCCACCCACCACATTTGAAATAAAATTCAGCACATTTCTTCACCAACCACAAGTGGGGGCCCACTCAATTCTAGAATTTTCCACCAAAATACTAAATTCGGATACTTCAACAATTTCAATCACCACCTCTTAAAATTCATAACAAATCATACGTTCATTTTAACGGTTCAAAATTTGTGGACATATATACTCAACTTATATATGTATAACATATCCAACAATTACAACGATCCAACTCGGATTAAAAATTATAACTCATAATATATATCAAAACACTAATTTAATTTTTAATACCTTCATTCCGACAAAAATACCGATAAAACACCTCAACATTAACTCTTTCATTTTTAACCACAATAAATATATCCAACATTTATATCCACATAAAATAAATATTTCCTTATCATATGAATCAATAATTAATTATTCACAAATAATATTACGTAATCACATTTATGACAATCGGTAGTTCCTGGAAAGCAGGGGCTTTCCAATAAGAATTTCTCCTTCATTGGGCGGCATGCAATTAGGTGACCAAACCTCTCCTCGATGTAACTTTCTAGACATTGCCAATAATGCTATCTAATAATATTATTCAAATAATATGAATTATTGATCCGATAATGGGAAATCTTGCGATGACAATAATTAAAATAACAATAATATAAAATATCAACGCAGCAATTATTGAATCAATAAAATAAAATATTGAGCAAGAATTTACAAGAATTATTGAGTAAAGTGCCTTTTACGTAAGGATCAATAATTCATCAATATCGCATCCACGCCAGACATCTTGTATTTTAACCACCGGTATTCCAACAATGTTAACGGTAAATAACTACTGTAGTTATTTATAAAACTCAAACTTGTCGTTTTTTTCATCCGACAATTATTACATTATGGGCCCCTAAATGATCGCTATGGCCGTCGCATGCGAATATTCCGACAACAAGAATATTCCACGACCAAATGAATATTCCCCGACAACAATGATTATTTTATAACCACTTGGATATTTTATAAAATTTGCACATTTCACCCATAACCAGATAATTATATCAAATTAATACCTTATTATTCACAATAATAATTAGAGAAAATTCAATTTTATTTATAATAAGTTGGGGTCTTACAACCTCCCTTCCTTATGAAATTTTGTCCTCGAAATTGACATACGTACCTGGTGTTTCGAAAAGGTGAGGATACCTCGCTTTCATTTCTGATTCCAACTTCCAGGTCATTTCTTCAATAGCATGGTTTCTCTACAAAACCTTAACTTGTGGTATAACCTTGTTGCGTAGGACATGTTCTTTCCTATCCAAGATCTTAACAGGTACTTCTTCGTACGTTAAATCTTCGGCTATCTCGTCTGGTTCTAACGCAATAATATGGTTGGGGTCTTTCACATATTTACGAAGCATGGATATGTGAAAAATATTATGAACACGAGACATACTTGGAGGTAATGCGAGTCTATAGACCACATTTCCTATTCGGTCAAAAATCTCAAATGGACCAACAAATCGTGGATTGAGCTTTCCTCTCTTTCCAAATCTTGTAACTCCCTTCCATGGAGCATCACGTAACAATACATGATCTCCAATTTTAAACTCCACGTCCTTTCTTTGAAGATCAGCATAACTCTTTTGTTGATCTTGTGAGGTTTGAATACGTTGTCGAATCATTTGGATCTTTTTTGTAGTCATGCGTACTAATTACGGTCCCAACAACGTTGCTTTCTCCCACCTCGCCCCAAAGATCTTCGGAGAATCGACACTTTCGCCCATACAACGCCTCAAATGGAGTCATGCCTATACTTGTTTGATAAATCGTTGTTGTAGGAGAATTCCACCGATGTAAGTACTTATCCCAACTTCCTTTAAAATCTAGGACACAAAGTCTTAATAGATCTTCAAGGGTTTGAATAGTCCTCTTTGATTGTCCGTCCGTTTGAGGATGGTATGCCGAACTGAATCGTAAATCCATGCCCATTGCTTTCTGTAAGCTAACCCAAAATTGTGAAGTGAATCTTGGGTCACGATCCGAAACTATGGATACTGGCATGTCATGCAATCTCACAATCTCATTCACGTACATACCTAGCAAGACGTTCAAGGAATAAATCTCATGTATCGGTCAGTAAGAAATGGGCGACTTGGTTAATCTATCAACAATAACCCAAATAAAGATCTATGCCTTAAGAAAATTTGGGAAGACACATGAACTAAATCCATAGTAATGTGTTCCCACTTCCATTTCGTAATCTCAAGTGGTTGTAATGGACCCTTTGGCACTTGATGCTCCGCCTTTACACGTTGACAAGTTAAACACCTCGAGATAAACTCCGCGATCTCTCTCTTCATATTGTTCCACCAAAATGTATGTCGAATATCATGATACATTTTGGTACTCCCAGGATGGATTGCAAACGGTGTATTGTGTGCCTCGATCATGATTCTATGCTTCAAGTCAGAATCGTTAGGAACACAAAGTCTGGAGTTGAATCTAAGTATTCCTTCTTCATCGATTCTTGCTTCTGAAATAACACCTTCTTGCACTTTCTTCTTCATACGCATCATTTCTCTATGTCCGTAGTAGCGAAAGCGACTTTAACTTTATCGATTAAAGTCGGTTCTACTCGTATATTCGCCATCATCATGTGGGTTCACGGAGTCTTTAATTCTACCTCCATCCTTTGCAAGTCATACTGAATGGGCCTTCAGATTGACAATATCGCGACTCGTACTCAGATATGATCTTTACTCAACGCGTTACCTACTACGTTCGCTTTTTTGAGAATGATATTGAATAGTGTGATCGTAATCTTTCAATAGTTCAAGCCAACGTCGTTGCCGCATGTTGAGTTCTTTTTGGGTGAAAAATATTTGAGGCTTTTATGGTAAAGTATAAATCTCCATTTTCTCCCCATACAAGTAGTTCAACGCGATGACGATCGCCGCTAACTCTAGATCATGAGTAGGATAATTCCTCTCATATTCTTTGAGTTCGTCGTGAGGCATAAAGGCTATGACTTTTCCATGTTGCATGAGAACGCATCCTAACCCTTTGCTCAAGCATCGTCAGATATAACAAATCCATCCGTACGGATGGTATTGCTGAAGCAGTGCCGAAATGAGTCTCTCTTGAGCTCTTGGAAACTCTTCTCGCATTCCTCGCTTCTATATGAATTTTGTATCTTCCGAGTCATTTGAGTTAGCAGAGTAGCGATTCGAGAAAATCCTTCCACGAATCTCCGATAATAACCGGTTAAGTTCGTAAAGCTACGCGACTTTGGCCACCGACTTTGGTTGCTCCCAACTTTGTCTCGCTTCAATCTTTGCCGGGTCAACAGATACTCCATGTTTTGACACCACGTGCCCAAGGAATACTACTACCTCAAGCCGTAGCTCTCAGTAGTTAGACTTTTAACTCTCACGAAGTTCAATAGAGCCATTCGATATGGGGTTTTAGAAATGGGTTTTGTACCTACTACCAAGGTCAATAAAGAATTCAACATCACGTTCTGGGGGTAGACCGGGAAGTTCTTAAGGAAATACATTAGGAAATTCTCTAACAACAGAAATATTATTCAAATCTGACTTGTCTTTGTTCAAATCCATAACATGGGCTAAGAAAACTTGACATCCGTTTTTCAATAAACGAATAGCTTTATGGCTTGATATGATAGTGACTGATTTTAGTGGTTTAGTTGTTTGAATTCGTATGACATGTTGGTTAGGAATATGAAAAATAACAACCTTACGAAAACAATCAATTTTGGCATGATGAGTGGTTAACCAATCAATTTCTAAAATCACATCAAAAGCAAGTATCTTTAAAGAGATAAGATCAACAGGTAATGTGATAGTGCCACCTTGGATCATACAAGATTTATAAACTGTGGATGTAACGAAAGTTTCACCCAACAGAGTCTCCACTGATAAATCAAAGTCTAATTTTTCCGGAGTCAAGTTTAAACGTTGAGCACAAGTAGGAGAGATAAAAGAATGGGTAGAACTGGTATCTAGTAAGGTATAAACTTCGCAAGAGTTCAAGATTATCTTACCCGTAATCACCTCGTTGGGTTCCTCGCATTTTGGCCAGTCACGACAAATGCTCTTTCAGGAACCGCTGATTTCGACTTATCCGGGACAACCCTTGGAGTCACCATCCCCGTTGAACTTGGTTTTGCTACAGAACAATCCCGAGCTATGTGGCCTTCCTTTCCACAGTTGTAATATACCTTGGATTGTTGTGGGATGTTCGGTGATATGTCCCTCTTCCTCGCATTTGTAATATCTAATCAAGCGGTCGTTCTCCTCCCTAGAATTTGTTGTTGGTCTTTGGTCTTTGATGTCTTCCGTCATTGTTAAATCTCCTCTTTCAAATTTTCACTTGACTCACATTTCCTATTATCATGGTCATAATGACCACCCGAGTGGTTTTATCATCGCCCGATGATCGGCCATTGCCACCATGCAGATGACCTCGGTTGTGGTCCCTCGGTTGCACATACTCATTATCTCGCTCTAATAATTGAGCCCTGTTTATAACATCTGAATATAAAGAAAATTTATGAGATATAAGATATTGTCGAATCTCGGGCTTTAGACTTCTCAGAAACATCCTTGTCATTCGTTCCTCATTTTCGACCAAATGAGGTGCAAACCTGGATAACTCTGCAAACTTTGCCTCGTACTGGGACACCGTCATATTGTTTTGTTCCAGTCTGATAAACTCCACCTCCTTCATATGACGTATACTTTCAGGAAAGTACTAAATGGGGAGAAAGTGGAGATATATTCAGACCATAAAAGCCTTAAATATTTCTTCACTCAAAAAGAACTCAACATGCGGCGGCGATGACGTTGGCTCGAGCTATTGAAAGACTACGACCACACTATTCAATACCATCCCGAAAAACGAACGTGGTAATCGGACGTTGAGTAGAAGATCATATCACGAGGAACGAGTGCGATGATGTCAAGTATCGCGACAGAGCCAACTTTAATAGAAAAAGTTAAGGTTCTTTCAAGCCACCCAACCCGGAAATGATGCATATGAAGAAGAAAGTACAAGAAGGTGCTATTCCTAGGGCGAGAATTAATGAAGAAGGAATACTTGAGTCCACTCCGGACTTTGTGTTCCTAACGATTACGATTTGAAGTACAAGATCATGATGGAGGCACACAATACACCATTTGTAATCCATCCGGAAGTACTTAAAATGTATCGTGATCTTGACATACATTTTGGTGGAACAATATGAAGAGAGAGATTGCAAAGTTTATCTCAACATGTTTAACTTGTCAACGTGTAAAGGCGGAGCATCAAGTGCCTAAGGGACCATTGCAACCACTTGAGATTCTAAAATGGAAGTGAGAACACATTACCATGGATTTCGTTACGGGTCTTTCCACGATTTCTCAAGGCATAAATGCTATTTGGGTTATTGTTGATAGATTAACCAAGTCGCGCAGACATTTTGCCGATACACGGAGACTTATTCTCTTGAGCGTCTTGCTAGTATGTATGTAAATGAGATTGTGAGGTTGCATGGCATGCCAAGATCTATAGTTTGGATCGTGACCCAAGATTCACTTCAAGATTTTGGGTTAGCTTGCAAAAAGCTATGGGTACGGATTTACGATTGATTCGGCATATACCATCCTCAAAGCAGACGGACAATCGAGAGAGGACTACTCAAACTCTTGAAGATTTATTAAGACTCGTGTCCAGACTTTCAAGGCGGTTGGGATAAGTATTTACCATTGGTGGAATTCTCCTACAACAACAGTTATCAGGCAAGTATAGGTGTGGCTCCATTTGAAGCATTATATGGACGAAAGTGTCGCTCTCCAATATGTTGGGATGAGGTGGGTGAAGCAACATTGTTGGGACCCGAGTTAAAGACGATATGACTCACCGAAAAGATCCAAATGATTCGACAACGATACAAAGCGGCACAAGATCGACAAAAGAGTTATGCGGATCTTCATCGAAAGGACGTGGAATTTAGTATAGGGGATCATGTATTGTTGTGAGTTGCTCCATGGAAGGGAGTTACAAGATTTGGGAAGAGAGGAAAGCTCAATCCACGATTTATTGGTCCATTTCAAATTCTTGACCAAGTAGGAAATGTAGCTTATAGACTCGCGTTACCTCCAAGTATGTCTCGTGTTCATAATGTGTTTCACATATCTGTACTTCATAAATATATGTAAGACCTGAACCACGTTATTGAGTTGGAACCGAACGAGATAGCCGAAGACTTAACGTATGAGGAGGTACTTGTCAAGATCTTAGATAGGAAGGAGCATGTCCTACGCACGAAGGTCATACCACAAGTTAAAGTTTTGTGGAGGAACCATCTTTATAGAAGAAATGACCCGGGAATTGGAAAGCGAAATGAAAGCGAGGTATCCTCACTTTTCGAAAACACAGTACGTATGTCAATTTCGAGGACTAAATTTCATAAGGAGGGGAGGTTGTAAGACCCCAAATAATTAATAAATGAAATTTAATTTCTCTAATTATTATTTTGAAATAGTAAGGGTTGGTGTGATTAATGTGGATAGTTATGGGTAAAATACGCAAATATTTCAAAATAAGCAAGTGGTTATAAAATATTTATTGTTGTCGGGGAATATTCGTTTGGTCGTGGAATATTAAATGCTTTGAGAATATTAAATCTGACATGTAGCAAGACCATGTGTGGGCCCCATAACGAAAAGCGATTGGAGGAAGAAAACGACAAATATAAGTTGTTTAAAAATAACGGCGTAGTTGTTACAGATTTAATCGTTGGAATACCCCGGTGGTTAAAAACACGAACGCTTGTTGTTGCAAGAAGACACACCAGATTGCACCAATTATTGACTATTACGTAAGAAGGCAATACTCAATAATGGTTATGATAATTATTTATTCGGTATTTTATTTTATTGGTTCAATAATTGTTGCGTTGATATTTTATATTGTTGTTGTTTCAATAATTGTCATTACACAATATTTTTCATTATCGAAGCAATAATTCATATTATCTGAATAATATTATTAGATAACATTATTGGCAATGTCTAGAAAGTTACATCAAGGAGAGGTTTGGTCACCTAATCTTGGCGCCAAGAAGGAGAAATTCTTATTGGAAAGCCCCCTCTTTCCTGGGAACTGCCTGGTTGTCAATATTGTGATTCTGTAATATTATTTGTGAATAATTAATTATTGATTCATATGATGAAGAAAATATTGATTTTATGTGGATATAGATGGAGAAATTTTTAATGTGACAATTGTTGAAAATTGAAATTTTATCTTTTCTCGATAAAATAATTCATTTAAATATATATTATTATATTTTAATAATATAATAATGGTGATATTTTTACACACGAATGTGGGATATATGAGTATACTGAGAAGGAAGAGTATTTTTGTTGCAATAAATATTTAAAACATGTTAAACATGTAAATTGGACCTCATTTATTGATTGAAATTTGATTATAATTTCTAAAATCACCCGTTTGTGGATTTTTGGTCAATTTACATTTGGAATTTGGAAAAACTTTTCTCTTTGTAAAGTTGTAGAAAATTGAATTTCCTATAAAAACACGCGAGATTCGAATTTTCCGACAAAAGGACTATTTATTGTGAATTATTGAAATTCGAAGCTACAAAATAATTGATTTTGGAAGTTTAAAATATTTAAAGAATGAAAACGTTTTTTTTTTTTTTTGTAAAAAATTTAGCATGTGATGTAAATCTTTGAATTCAAAATCTAGAAAAGTAAAGCGTAGAGAATTTGTTATATATATTATTATTATATTAAATTTTCTACTTTTTGGTGTTTTAAGCATTTTCTTATAAATAGGTGCTTAGGTTAGAATTGAAAATTACACCGTAAATCAAGTTTTTCTCTCTATATTATCGAAGCGTATTCTTGTGAGTATTTTGAGTATACTTTGAGTATTATATAGGTGAAAGTTCAAGTTATAGCTTTATATTCAGATATTCCAGTTAAGTACTATCTTTTCGAGGTAAGTGGAAATTATTTTTTTTCCGTAATGATATTATTTCTTCAATATCATTATCTTTGAAATATTGATCTCAAGTTTTATCAAATTTGGAACTTTTGGTGTCTGAGTTACTATTCACGATCTTGAGATTATTCACGATATCTGATCTTATTCACGAATCAAGATTATTCATCGAAAAATGAAAATTTTTCTTTTTCGTACAAAATATCTATTACGGATACTAGCTTTGATTGTATCCATGTTTTGATCATTCTTGAATTTTACACCACTATGATTATTTTTGAGGTATTTTTGGACATGGATAAAACAAAGTATTTAATCCTTAATCCTTAATCCTTGTCATTTTATTTCTTTGGGTTCGTTTTTTAAAATATTTTTCATCATCCTCGGTCTTAAATGATGATATTATTGAATATCTTTGGCTTGTAGTGAAAAGATGAATGATTTACGATGAATATCTTTGGCGCGTAGTCAAAGATGAGCAGTGTTTAGATGAACATGACCAATCGATGAATATCCTTGGCACTGTAGTGCGAGGATGAATATATGATTCGGATATATATTGATTGATGTTCTGAGGATAAAAATATTGATGATGACCGTTAAATTCATAGATATTAGTAGATTTCATCCTCTACGTAACTCTTCTATGAATTAATATTTTCATTATGAGTATTAATTTAAAACTTGTTGCTCATTGTATTCTATTAGATTTTTCCTGTTGAAGACTAACGATAATTTGTTTCGTATTATCTTAGTCATAATATTCTTTTACTAGGTTAGTTGAGTTCACCCTTTTCCTTTTGTTCCATTTTTCTTCTCGTGAGGCGAGAATGTAGCGAATACAGTGGGGTATGGAATGATGGTTTTAGAAAGTTGTTTAGTAGTCCTCACCATTTTTGTAAAATAATGTATCAATAATTATGATGATGATTTATTTGTATGTGGATATTGTCTAGATGGCAATATCTGTATTTAAACTCACAGTTTATATGTTGTAACAATAAAGTTGTAGTTATTTCTGTACCTTGTTTTTGACAACTCAGAATGGGTGATGTATACCTGTTTTGGGGGTGTTACACCAACTGTGACGCCCCCAAAATAGGTATACAACACTCATTCTGAGTCGCCAAATATATGGTACAGAAAGCAAACTACAACCTCAATAATACAATTGTCGTGCAAAATACGACAACACATACTGTGAGTTTAAATACAAATATTATCTTCTAGATAATATCCACACTCAAATAAGTCCTCATTATAATTATTCAAACACTATTTTACAGAAATAGTGAGGACTGCTAAAACATCTTCCTAGAACCATCACTCCGTACCCCGACTAGTTCCTGCTATGTTCTCATCTCCTGAGAAAAATAGAACAAAAAGGAAAAGGGTGAGCTCAATTAGCCCAGTAAAGAATATTATGACTAAGATAATATACAACAAATTATCGTTAGTCTTCAACAGGGAAAAATTTTATAAAATATAATAGACAACAAGTTTTAGATCAACAACTGCAGCGGAAACAACAATCCATTAGAAGAGTCAAGTAGAGAATGAGTTTTACTATCTTCTAAGATTTAAAATTCCATCATCAATTTTATCGATAAGAATAACAATCAATATACATCTTTAATCAATATTCATCTTTGCACTATGGTGCCAAAGATATTCATTTGTATCACCAATTGGTCATGTTCATCTCAACACTGCTCAACTTCTTCTACTACGGCCAAAGATATTCATCGATTAATCATTCATCTTTGCACTACGGCCAAAGATATTCATCGATTAATCATTCATCTTTTGCACTACAGCCAAAGATATTCAAGAATATCATCATTTAGGATTGAGGATGATGAAAATATTTTAAAGAAAACAAATCCAATGAGAGATGTAAGGACAAATAGTAAGGATTCAGATAACGCAGTTTATCCAAGATCAATAATACTCCATAATAACCAATTTTGAAGCAAAATTCAAGAATAAAGATCAAAACATGAATACAATCAAAGATAGTAACCATAATAGAAATCTTGGACAAAAAGAGGAAAATTTCATTTTCTAGGTGAATAAAGTCAGATTCGTGAATGAATAGTCCAAGATATACGTGAATAGTGTAAGACCCCGAATTTTATGAAATAAAAGTATTCAATTTTTCTATTTAGTAAATAGTTAAATTGATAAAAGTTTAAAGTTAAGGGTGATATATGAATTTTTTTTTTCAAAATAAGCAAGTGGCTATAAAATACTTATTGTTGTCGGGGATTATTCGTTTGGTCGTGGAATATTCTTTCTCATCTGGGAATATTAAATGCGAGCCAGTAGCAAACCATTGTGGGCCCCATAATGTAATAAGCGTTGGATGAAGAAAATGACAAAATTAAGTTTTTATAAATAAGCGGCAGTAGTGGTTACCAATTAACATCGTTGAATACCGGTGGTTAAAATACAAATAATGTCTGGCGTGTTTCGCAAAGAAGATTAGCACGGTTTTACAAAGTATTTTTGAATTATTGATCCTTATATAAGAAGGCACTACTCAATATTTGTTACAGTAATTACTGTTCAATATTTTATTCTATTGATTCATTAATTGCTACGTTGATATTTTATATTATTGTTGTTTCAATAATTATCACTGCACAATATTTCTCATTATCAGATCAATAATTCATATTATTTGAATAATATTATTAGATAACATTATTGGCAATGTCTAGAAAGTTTTGTCAATGAGAGGTTTGGTCACCTAATTGCGCGCTAGTAAGGAGAAATTCTTATTGGAAAGCCCCCTCTTTCCTAGGAATGGCCTGGTTGTCATAATTGTGATTCTGTAATATTATTTGTGAATAATTAATTATTGATTTATATGATAAGGAAATATTTATTTGATGTGGATATAAATGATGGATTTATTTATGTGGTTATAAATGAAGGAGTTAATGTTGAGGTGTTTTATCAGTATTTTTGTCGGAATAGAGGTATTAAAAATTAAACCAGTATTTTTGAGATATATTGTGTGAGTTATAATTTTTAATCCGACCGTTGGATCGTTGTAATTTTTGGATATGTTATACATATATAAGTTAAGTATATGTCCACAAATTTTGAACCGTTAAAAATGAACGTATGATTTGTTATTCATGAAGGCTATTGATAATTTAATTATTTTTAGTCATGATATTCTTTACTGAGCTAGTTGTGCTCACCCTTTTGCTTCACAATTTCTTTTAGGTAATAAAAGTGTAGCTGGATCGAACGGGGGTAACAAGGAATAGAGCGGTGGTCTCTAGTTTGTGGAGTTCTCCTAAACAAGATAGACAAAGTGTGTTGTATACATCTTTTAGTAGTTATATTTGGTGAATCATATATAGGAGAAAGTAACCCAACGTTGGAAGGGTGTTTTGCCACTATCATACAAGATGTCTAATGACATACAACCTCGTGTCATCATAAGACAGGGTTGTGCTCATCCACTTGCTGAGTATATTTACGAGCACTACCTATATAATCTTGGTGTTTATTTGAAGTAAATTCTCAATTTAGGTTAATATTGTGTACATTGATTTTTATATAAAGAATTTTTTTTTGAAATATCATATTTAACTAATAATGTGAAACTAATGTGTCTGAAGTATTTATTTATTTTTTTCTGAAATAATGTGCATATAAAGGAAATTATTTTTTCTTTATCTATCACTCTATTGCTGCAATTGCTTTTTACAAACTAATGCTACTAACTCTTCCTACAACTATTGTTGAATTAATGTATCTCATTGCCTCCATTAACTACTCTCTAGTTGAGGCAGCTTGGATGGTGTCCTTCCATCAATCTTTGTTTTTGGATATTGTTTGAAAATATAGACTCGATCTGCAGCATGCTTGAATGCAAATAAATCAAATAAAACTTGTGTTGTTGTACTTGTTTTTATTCTAGTAAAATAAAAAACAACTTCTATATAACGGGAGTGGTTAGCATGAAGTGAACTTCATAATAAGTTCACTCCATGGCTAATACTGATGATGATGAAGGAGAGAGATCACCCTCCCATCTCGTGTGTCAATATTTATATTGGGTATGACAACCCCTTGTCAGACCGCTATACTAATGCTCCTATGTCGCTACACTACTTCAACCTCTTGCAAACACTTACACTCATCGCACCATTTCACCAATACATCGTTGCAACATATTTCCACATTGAAATGCTCTAATCGCTGCTACATAATACTAACTTTTATTGGACTATTAAACCATAGATGATGAAAGTCTTAGACAGTGGAGATAATGATAAGTCAAGAGAAGACTCACCATTGGGAAGAATATGATAGTAATCTTCTCATTTTTTTTTGGGTCTATTGGGACAACCAAGGATAATTCTGTGGCCATATGATATCTATCATAACCTAGAAGCATGGCCTCCCATGTACGAAGGTTTCCTTGAGCACTTCCCAAAGATTCTAATTTCTAAAATAATTTTTTGACTATACATTTATGTAAGGTGTAATTGTGACGTGATATCCAAGGTTGGGATGAGAGTCACAGTTGGTATATATATTTGTATCCAAACTCACAGTATATGTGTTGTTGTATTTTGCACGACAATTGTTGTAATAAAGTTGTAGTTGTTTTCTGTACCATGTATTTGGCGACTCAGAATGGGTTGGATGGAATGGACCTATTTTGGGGTTGTAACAAATAGTGTCGTATACGTGAATAGTAACCCCGACACAAAAAGTTTTAAATTTGATAAAAAGTTCATACCAACATTTCGGTATAATGATATTGAAGAAAATATCATTTTAAGAAGAATATAACACCCTTTACCTCAAAATATCAAGATTTCCGATCTGAATATCCAGATAAGGTCAAGGAAACTTGCACTGATGAATAGAAACTCACAAAGTATATAAATACTCACAAAATACACTCAATAATCTAGAGAAAAAAAGAGAGAAAACTTATGTTTCTGGTGTGATTTTCAATTCTAACTTAGCTCTCTATTTATAGGAAAATATTAGCGAGACTTGACAAGCTGACCGATGGCTTTACTCGCTACTATTCCCACCCACCACATTTGAAATAAAATTCAGCACATTTCTTCACCAACCACAAGTGGGGCCCACTCAATTCTAGAATTTTTAACCAAAATGCTAAATTCGGATACTTCAACAATTTCTGAATCAGTCACCTTTTAAAATTCATAACAAATCATACGTTTATTTTTAACGGTTCAAAATTTGTGGACATATACTCAACTTATATATGTATAACATATCCAAAATTACAACAATCCAACGGTCATATATTAAAATTATAACTCACATAATATATCTCAAAAACACCGATTTAATTTTTAATACATTCATTCAAAACAAAAATCTTCGATAAAACACCTCAACATTAACTCTTTCATTTTTAACCACAATAAATATATCCAACATTTATATCCACATAAAATAAATATTTCCTTATCATATGAATCAATAATTAATTATTCACAAATAATATTACGTAATCACATTTATGACAATCAGTAGCTCCTCAGGAAAGAGGGGCTTTCAATAAGAATTTCTCTCATCTTGGCGTGCAATTAGGTGACCAAACCTCTCCTCGATGTAACTTTCTAGACATTGCCAATAATGCTATCTAATAATATTATTCAAATAATATGAATTATTGATCCGATAATGGGAAATCTTGTGCAAATGACAATAATTAAAATAACAATAATATAAAATATCAATGCAAAGCAATTATTGAATAAATAAAATAAAATATTGAACAAGAACTACACTAACAATTATTGAGTAAAGTGCCTTTTACGTAAGGATCAATAATTCATCAATACCGCAGCATCCACGTGTATTATCGTATTTTAACCACCGGGTATTCCAACAAATTGTTAACTTGAATAACAACTACAAGTTATTTATAAAAACTCAAACTTGTCATTTTTTTTTTCATCCGACAATTATTACATTATGGGCCCATAAATGATCAATACTTGCCGTCGCATTTAATATTCCTTCACAACAAGAATATTCCACGACCAAATGAATATTCCCCGACAACAATGATTATTTTATAACCACTTGGATATTTTATAAAATTTGCACATTTCACCCATAACCAGAGAATTATATCAAATTAATACCTTATTATTTACAATAATAATTAGAGAAAATTCAATTTTATTTATAATAAATTGGGGTCTTACAGTGCTGATATACAGACAGAGAGATCGTCTCTTGCCCTGCGTATTGACACTGTATTTTAATTAATTGACTAAAGTTAACTTTATGCTAACCACTATGTGTAGAATGTGGAAGTAGTTAGCATGAAGCTCATTTTTGAGTAAGTTGGTCAATTGACCAATAGAGTGCTGACACGCAGGCGAGGCTCTATGTATGTCAGCATTCTATTGGTCAATTGACCAACTTACCTAAAAATGAACTTCATGCTAACCGGATCCGTAGAATGTGTAGATAGGTCACGTTATAGGGATCCGCTCCCGAGTCCCTACAGGATACAGACTAGTTATGTCAATTTATTTGGTAAATAAAATTATAATGAAGTATCACACTCTTTAATAGATTGATCATTGATCCTAAAATTTAAAATAAATGCCAATTTATTTGATGGAGAATTAAATTTGGTACTTTTAATTTAAGAAAATTAAAATATGTCTCTAATTAAATCTCATATAAAGAGGAAACAAACTTTCCATAAGGAAAAAATATACAAACCTAAGTGAGAATCGAGTGTAAAACCCCAACTTTTTGAATAAAGATGAATTTTCTATAAATATTATTTTTGTATATTATGGAGTGAAATTGATATAATAGTTGTGGGTAATATTTATAAATTTTGCAAAAGTCACGCAAGTTGTTATATAATTTTCTATTAATTTGGGAATATTCGTTTTAACAGGAATATTAGTACAACGGCACAATCATTGGTGGACTACTATAACGGAATTATTGTCGAATTGAGAAAGCGACAAAAATACTTTATGAAAATAACGGCGGAAGTTTTACCGTTAAGCTGTCAAACACACGGTGTTAAAAAAATACGATGTCTGGCGTGGTTGAATAGTAGCACACAGTATTAATTATTGATGCTTAAGTGATAAAGTCACTCGGTTTTGTTGGTATTATTAATGTAATAATACGTAAAATATTTTTATATAAAATGTAATACTTTTATAAAGTTATTCTATAAATAGAATATATTATATTCTATTATGCATAGTGTTGCATAATGTTTTGCATAGTAAAATCTTTTTTATAAAAAATGTAATACTTTTATAAAGCTATCTCTGCATTTTATTAGACAATAATTAGAATATATTATATTTTATTATGCATAGTATTTGCATAGTGCTCTGCATATAGTGTTTGCATAGTAAAATTTTTTATAAAGTTATTCGTTTTATTAGATTATAAATAGAATATATTATATTTTATTTTGCTTTTAAATATGGACCGTCGATTAAAGTAAATCAATCTCTAATGTTCATGAGTTAGTTCTTATGCATTCCATTTTTCTATAAATAAAGCTCATTCATTCATTATTTTCTTATTTAATTCATTGAAAACTCTGAGAGATAAACTATGTAGAGAAAGAAGAAAGTATTTTGCTACTTCACTACTTATATATCCAAAGACTCTTCTTCTTAAGATAGGGAATATTATTTGTTGTATTTGTAAGGGTGTTATTCTTTCTTATTCATGAAGGAACTGTTGTTATTCCATTGCTTATTATTTACATTGGAATAACCTTGTATAATGCATTTCTACCTATACTTGGTGACATTCTTCTATTATTCCGTCTTTATTATTCTCATTGGAATATCCATGCATGCGCTTTTACCTTGGGACCGATTAAAATCTTTATTATTACATTGGAATATCCTGTCATGCATTTTACGCCTGGGACGTGGTTCCGTCTTTATTATTATTACATTAGAATATCACATGCATGCGTTTTCTGTGGGACTCGATTTAAAATCTTATTAGTATTACATTGGAATAACTTTTGTCATCTGCCAATCACCGTATGCATGGTGATTTCATTGTTATTCCATTCTTTATTATTCATTTGGAACATCCCGCTTGGCGTGTAATTTCTTTGACACGGTTCCGTTATTTAGTATTCATTGGAATAACCTATCTATCGCAATCGCATCCATGGTGATTTCTTTTATTATTTCATTCTTTATTATACTCAGTTGGTTAAAATTTTGACTTCTATACTCCATGAAATTAGTAGAATATCCTTGATATTTGCGTTTCATCCAGTACTTTTCATGGAAATATTCTTCTGATCATTCTTGAATTTTACTCTACAAAGCAGTATCATGTTGACAATTTGGACATTAGTAGTTCTTGGACAAATTAATTCTTGAACTTGTTTTATTGAATTCTTATATCATTGTCATCATCCTCATATTTATATTATGTTGAAAGTCATTTTGTGGCTGTAGTGCATAGATGGACTTGGTATGATTATGACGAGGTGATTATTCGATTGTAATCACGACCGTAATATTACAAATGATGTGGTAAAAGTTCTCATTGTCCCGTAATGCATTGATGGACCGGTTGTTGGCATGATCATGACCATTAATGAATACACAAATATTCTTGGCCCGTAGTGCATGGATAATTGTGGTCGTGATACTTAAAGAATATCCTCGACCGTAGTCTGGGGTGATTCGATGATGTGGAATATTTATTAAGTTGAGTCTCGATAATAATGATGATGAAAACCTTTTAAATCATAAAAGATAGTAGATTTTATTTTCTACTTGACTCTTTTAATGGATTGCTTGTTCACTGCAGATTAAACTTGATGTCTATTATATTTTATCGGTTTAACATTGTTGGAGACTAATGATAATTTATTCGCATTATCTTAGTCATAATATTTCTTCTTTGGGCTAGTTGAGCTCACCCCTTTCTTTCCTTTGTTCTCTTTAGGAAATGAGAATATAAAGGACGGGACGAGTCGGGAAGCGGAGTGATGGTCCGGAGGATAAGATTAGTAGTCCTCACTATTACGTGAAATAGTGCGATAATAATTGTAATGATGACTCCTTTTAAGTTTGTATAATCTCTAGTAGATAATATTTGTATTCAAACTCACAGTTTATGTTTGTCGTATTGTACACGACAGTTGTATTAGTAAGTTGTATTTGAATTCTGTACTATGTATCTGATAATTTAAGATGGATGATGTATACTTAATTTTGGGAGCGTCACATCAAGTCTGAGACCTAAAGATTACAGTACCTTAATCTTAATTACTAAATTAAGATATCATCGACATTTTTTTACTATTCAATTGATATGATAATAATGCGTTTGTACAAGCTACTGTATTTATTATTGAATATAATATAATTTACAAAAAAAAAGTTTTCATAGCTAATATTGTTTTTGATCCTCAAGGACATATCCGAGGGCACTATTAATTTAGAAAAAATCTAATGATTGGCCAGTTTCCACAGCAAAATCTATAATTATAAAGTTATGCTAAACAAAATAAAAGGGTTAGAAATTCAATGATTTTGCAAAAGCTAATAACCAACTTATACAAAAAGAAACTAATAAAAATGAAGGGTTGAGATCTAATCAAAGGTGGCCCACAACACCTGAAGAGGAGAGGCAACATGATAGATATCAAGGAGAATCAGGAGGCCCATGACTCATGAGCGTAGACCAGAGGGTGAAGAGACAGGACAAATATCACCGGTGGTGCGAACCCCGGCCAACGAACAGCCCAACGTGGCTATAGCCTATACACAGTGGTTCATCACCCTATACCCTATAAATGTCAATTTTTGTGGACTTGGATCAAGTGTTGTCCAATTCATCCCAAACATCTGTCCCCCAATTGCCTCACCATTACCCCCACTCCCCTCCACCCCGCACTCCCCATGCCCCACCCCCACATCCACTTCCACTTCCACTTCTCTATATATATACTTAAATGGGTCCCGTGCCTCCGGCACTGTATGGATAGTAGAATTTATCTCAAATTTTGAACGGTCCAGATAATTTATTGAATGAGCGGAAAATTCAAAATCATTTGTATTTTATTAGATAAATTTTTTAATTTACTGGTTGATATATTTACGAGTTCTGACTTGTAAGCATGGGCTCTCAATGAAAATACTGATCATACAAATTTTAATCTCTTTGATTTACTTTAAAAAATTAACTATTCAAAAAGAGAGATTAAAGTCTATATTAACTCGTACCAAGTTATATTTACAACCGATATCAATGACCAAGGGTATAAGTTTTGGAAAACAAAAAAATTTAATAGTTCTATAAAATTGTCCTCACATGAATAATAATTGAAACTCACATTCATGTGAGTAAGGAATTCTGAAAATTAAATTTTCTAATTTTTTGACTTTCTCTTATGAACAACCACAAAACAGACTTCAATCAATTAGTGGGCCTTGTAACTACATTTTCTTGGGCTTATCATGAATCAAAGTCCAGAGAGAGAGAGATAAATGAAGGTGAATTATGGGCTCTCAGTTAATTCTTAATAATAATCCTATCCAGTATTTAATATGCTAGTATTAATTATAATCTTAATTGTAATTAAATTAAAAAAATATCTTTATAATCTTATACTCCCCCGAAATAAACGTCTAATTGGTTACAATACTGGTTTTGACACACTGATTAATAATATATATTTTTATTTAAATTATCATTTTGAATTACTAATTCAATTATGAAAATACACACCTTAACTACCAACCTTGTGTACTATTCTTGATATCTTTGTTTTATGAAAAATGGTATGTTCAATCTTTTGATAGCCAGATATATGCGATAAATATTACTAGTAATTTTTTTTAAAAGATGAATAATAAGTGGATCATTTCTATAATTACTATCAATCTCACGTATTGATAAATTTCGCAATTGTAATTCGATATAAATTTATCACAATACATAACAAACACTTGTTTTTATTAATTTGCCTTTTTCATTATATTGAAATTACCAATTTCATACACAAATCATTTACTCTTCCATTTTTCTCATAGTATTCTTTTTATCTTTATGATAAACTATTTTTCATCATACCTAAGATAATATATGAAGTTTTAGACTAATATCACAAATAATATATGTAGTTTTAGAATTGTGCACAAAAATAAAAAAATAATTGTATAATATTAAATATAATATTAATTATCTATAATATCTTTAAATTTTCAATAATTAGTATACTTATCTGACTCTCTCTCTCGTCCATAAAATTTTATATAATATTATATCATGAAAGGTAATTTCAAAAATATTATAATTAATTTTTTAAATTATATAAATGACAAATAATTTAAGAAAATCTAAAACCGGATGAAGGTATTATATTTATCTAAAATGGGAAAAGGATAAAAGAAATAAAAAAAAGAAATGAAAAAGGGTTAAAACAGACAATTTTGACGGAAATCGTTTGATTTGTAAAATTAAAAGTTTTTAAACAATAAAAAATAATGAAAATCGTAGATCCAGCTCCACCTGAAAATGGTCGTACCAACAAATCAGTCCCTTCTCCCCTGCAAAACGATGATCTGGATCTCTTCCAAAACCCTAACTTTCTCTCTCTAAATTTCTCTATGTATACATAATTATTTATATACATATACAAATTTGAAGAACGAAAATGTATATGACATACGGATGGCCACAAGTGATCCCTTTGGAATCCAGTCTGTGTCCAACTTCCGAGAAGATCATTTACCTCAAACTCTTCAATCGCTTGTTGCTTGTTGTTGCTCCATCTCATTTGGAGCTGTGGAGCTCTTCTCAAGTAGAAAATCAAT
Organism: Panax ginseng; assembly: GCA_020205605.1. Taxonomy (NCBI): domain Eukaryota; kingdom Viridiplantae; phylum Streptophyta; class Magnoliopsida; order Apiales; family Araliaceae; genus Panax; species Panax ginseng. Next base: position 102,810,093 of record CM035142.1, on the reverse strand, counting down.
ACTTCTATTTCTGTATATTCTATATATATATATATATATATATATATATATATATATGTGTGTATATCTATATGTCACGTGTTTATGTACAAATTGTACTTGAAGATTATTTTTTGCTTAGTTATTTTGCATTTTTGTGTAATTTGAATTGCTTTCATTTGGCATTTCAGCATAGAGTGAGATTGGGGAAGTATAAAAGAGATTCGGATTCAATACAGAAGGAAGGAGAGAATTTACAGGCTGTTTGGAGTCCAGATGGGAAATTGATAGCGGTTCTTGTAAGTGTGAATTTGACGGACTCTGCATTGTGATGCTTGTTCATTTATTGTTTATTGTGAATTGTGGTAGTTCTTGTGGCAGTGTACTGGCACATTTTCAAATAGTTGATAGTAAAGGTTCACAACTGACTAGTTATTTCATATCATAATGCTTGAGCTGCTTAATACAAAGATGAAAGTTTATGGGTTTTGCCTGCTTCAGCTTAGTAATGGCACTGTCTGTGGCAAATTTTGAGCAATGTTGTGCTTATTTTGTAACTCTAGCGCTGCTAAAATTTGAATATTGTCGAATTGGGTGAACTAGTGAAATCTTTTTACTTACCCTTCTAAAGGTAACCTTTAACATAATGAACATAGTTTTATTGATCAATTTTGGTTGACGATCATGGTGGATTAGAAGTTCTATGTTACTAAGAATTAGAAACTAATGCTTGCCATAAGAGAAGTTACAGTATTGGCTACCCTTCGGCTACTGGTCTTTTTTCTCTGCTCATAATGCTTGGCCTTGGTCCACACATCATTATTTTGACATAATTTGGCAAAAATGATTTTGGATAAAATTTGTGAGAACAAAGTTGAATGTGCATTGCTTATTTAAATTTTCTTATAAAGTGCTAAAGAATCTAACGCTGACTCGATATATATCCTATGGATGCAGACCTCTTCTTTATATCTTCACATATTTAAGGTCCAAATCACAGAAAAAAGAATACAAATTGGAGGAAAACAACCATCTGGCTTGTATCTTGCTACTATTTCTGTACTTCTCAGTGAGCAGGTGCCTTTTCCAGATAAGGACTTGACTGTGTAAGTACAAGTTCTCACTGCATAAAAAGTTTAGGTTTTTATCTATACTCTGTTCAGTTCTGTTTTATAGTGCAACAACGCTTCAAATGTTTATGAAAATTTAAGTCATACCATACCATAACATATTTCTAAACATCTGGGTAATCAATAAGTTACTTTTATGAATTATCAAAGCATAGAAATGGCTATATGAATGCTTTTACTGCCATCAGCTAGTTGGAATTTTTCGCAATGCAAGAGTGCTTATTTTTCTTTGCACTTCAAATATCTATGACTAGGACCCATAGTTGTCACGACGCCACGGCGAGTCATGGCGGCAGTCGCCTGGACGCCTAGGAGACCGCCATGGCGTCCGTATGGCGACAAGTCGTTTACAACGTGCAATTTATATATTATTTATTTTACTTAACAAGTATATTGCAAATAAAATTTCATATACATTAAAACTCAAAACATAACACTATGGAATAACATTAAAGGCATAATTATGTAAATACTTAGCAATAACAATCCAAAAACAAAACACTTGATATTAAAAATTAGTAAAAAAATGAAGAATTCAACAAACATCACATCGAAAATAAAGTTGCAACCATCACAAATATGTAGTCTGATAAAGATGTGTCGAATCCGATTACTGATAAGTTTTTTAGCGTTTTATTTCATTTCTCCCTGGTTTTTAATCGGTGGGTCATGTTAATGGATCAGAATTGTAAAATACTTTGATTGGGCCAGAGTTGCCAAGGCGTCCAAGGCGTCTAAGGCGTCTCAAGGCGCCCGCCTTAGCAGCTCCACCTCAAGGCAACCATCGCCGTATCAGTTTTTCTTCGCCTGGACGCCTAGGCGACACCTTAACAACTATGTACTATGACACCAATGTAACTTTGTTTTTTTTAATTTATTTTGAACTTTGATTCTTAAATATCTATGACTATGCCATGATGGGACTATTAGCTGGTGTCTTGGGATTTCTGTAATATTCTTGCAAAGCAAAGAAACGAAGCTTTATTTTTAATGGTAACCCTATTGGTATCACTAATCTTTGACTTGGCTTATTTGCTATTGATCTTGATGTTATAATGGTATTTTTTTTTTGTAATATTTTTTTTTTTACCAGCAGGAGCAATATTATTTGTGATAACAAAAATTTGCTGGTTGGACTTTCTGATGGATCTTTGTACAACATATCCTGGAAGGGCGAGGTAATGCAAATATTGTCAGTTTTGCTTAAGAATCACTGTAAATAATCCATAAGAATTGAACTTTCTTTTAGCATCAAAGTTGTGAGTAATATATTGATTACTTTTTCTCGGTGATTTGGAACAAAGAAGCGTGCTAAGTGGCTGTGGAAGTGTGGGTTCTTCTCTTTTATTTGGGAGATTTGTAATGAGTGGAATGCCTATTTCTATTTACCATTAATTTGCTGAGTGATGTTTTTTTTTCTTGCCTAGTTTTGGGCTTCTGTTATGGTTGGCTTTAGTGGCACACTGGCATGTTGGTTTCTGATTCATTTAGGGATTGGAGACGTGCATTTTTGATGTGCTTGGTTTTGTTTTGACTTGTTTCGGAGTCGATGGACTTCTTACCCTACCCCCTTTTTTAAATTTACAATTTCTCTCTTCTATTAAAAACAAATAATTTATTAGTTTATGTTATTGTTGTTCCAAACAGTTCACTGGGGCTTTTGATATTGACTTATACTTGTGCGACCGCAATGAAGCTATCAAACCATTAAATTCACTAGACAATGGTGTTTCTTTTGGACGGGATCAAGGTGTTCCGCCATCCAGTCAAAATTTGTCCATAAAGTCTTCCATTATTTCTCTGGAGTTCTCCTTGTCATTGAGGTTGCTATTTGTGCTATTCTCCGATGGACAGCTGGTGTTATGTTCTACAAGTAAGAAAGGTTTAAAGAAAGCTGAGTCTATTAAAGCTGAGAAGATGTTGGGTTCTGGTGATGCGACATGTGCTTCAATCGCTTCGGAGCAACAAATCCTTGCTGTTGGTACAAGAAGAGGCATTGTTGAATTATATGATCTTGCAGAATCTGGATATCTCATTCGTTCTGTATCTTTGTATGACTGGGGGTAAGCTTTGTTAATTTACTCTGGCTTGGAAATTTGTGGAATAGGTGGTCGCTAATGAGATTTAGTTTTATATACTAGATCTATTGAGCTGAGGTTTCTATAAATGGCAGTTACCTTTTTGGAGGGATCTGGAAGAAATGTTAATCCTTACCCAAAATCACCTAATTTTTCATTGTGAGAAGCAATATAGTGACCAGCTGGGTGCCTTGTCCCCCATTTATAGGTTATGGTTTCTTTATGTGCTGTTTACTTGGAGTCAAGAGTCAAGACTTGATAATCAAAGAAATCTTTTAAGAAATGTATGGGGTAATTAATTTTCTGTGGACTATATCTGGAAAATCAAAATTCTTCATGCCATGGAAGTTGTTTTTTATAAGCAGAGGTTTCTACTTCGTCATTTTATATTAAAAAGGTGCTCTCTTGCTAGTTGATAATTTCGTATCAGACTTCTATAAAGTTTGCAGATGATTTTATAAAGTTCGAGATTATTCGTGGTTAGCTTAAAGTTTGTTAATGCATAGTGATTCTAATTTGAAAAATTCGTGAATGAGTTTCTATGTTTTGCTCATGGTCTTCTGCAGATATTCAATGGATGATACTGGTGCTGTTAGTTGTGTTGCATGGACACCTGATAATTCTGCTTTTGCTGTTGGATGGAAGTTAAGGGGACTTACAGTTTGGTCTGTCTCTGGATGTCGCTTGATGTCTACTATCCGTCAAATTGGTTTAAGTTCTGTTTCTTCTCCAGTAGTTAAGTCAAATCAAGACTGTAAATATGAACCTATGTTAAGTGGCACCTCACTGATGCAGTGGGATGAATATGGGTATAGGCTGTATGCTATTGAAGAAGGGTCTTCAGAGAGAATTCTTGCATTTTCTTTTGGCAAATGTTGCCTTAACAGAGGAGTTTCAGGCTCGACATACGCTCGTCAAGTTGTCTATGGTGAAGATCGATTGCTTGTTGTGCAGTCTGAAGATACTGATGAACTTAAGCTTTTACATATTAACCTTCCAGTTATGTGTTATAGACAATAATAATGTTGGGTTGTTGTCTTTTGTATTCTTGTTCATGGTTGTTTCTAATACAATTTTGCTCTGGTACAGGTTTCTTATATCTCCCAAAATTGGCCGGTTCTACATGTGGCAGCTAGTAAGGATGGTATGTACTTAGCTGTTGCTGGCCTTCATGGGTTAATCTTATATGACATACGACTGAAAAAATGGCGAGTGTTTGGAGATATCACCCAGGAACAGAAGATTCAGTGCAGAGGCTTGTTATGGCTGGGGAAAATCATTGTTGTCTGCAACTATGTTGACTCTTCCAACACGTGAGCTCTTCATATACATTTTATCAAAGCTGTTCTTATTTGTAACTGTGCATTTCATTTTTAAACTTTCTATATGTTGATGCATTATGGTCAAAATGCCTACTCCCCCAGACAATCTCTTACTGGCAACATGTTACTGATGAATTTTGTTTTATGGTTGACATCTTATTATTTCTTGATTTGAACATATTTAGTCATTATTTGCATGAGATATGGAAATAGAATGCATTATGATTAGCAGTTCTTAATTAAATATATATTTAGTTCAATTTGGTATTCGCTTCAAATTCCTTTGAAACTGATGAAAAATGCCAATTTCTCTATAAAGTTAAACTGACAAATGGATTCATCGATTTAAAAACAAATTAAAATAAATAATGAATATCTGGGGTGTGTTGATTTCGTCTTAGGACCCTGGTTGATAGATGAGTGTAATCCGGACTAATATTGGTATATGCAGATCAGATTTTGTCTCAGTAATAAACGGTATATAGTCCAAGGTGTCAAAAGTCAAAATTTTCTGCTATTGCTCTGGATTAATAGGAAGAAGCTTTGTCCTTTGTGCATCTTCATGTGTGTGTGTGAGAAAGAGAAAAAGGGGAGGGGGTGTGGAAGAGGGAGTTGAAAGATATCCTTACCAAATTTAATAGAAAAACTATATTAGCAAAGGTATTTTGAATGTTGAAACTAATTAAAATGAAAAAGTTGTGCTGGAATTAAAATCGTGATTGGTAAAAAATTATACTAAAATTATAATTATATCTATGCTGGAAGTAAGAAAATCATCATTGGTGTGGTTGTGGATGGCTAATTAAGGAAAGTGTTCTGATTCAAATGCTTAAAGTTCTTACAGTGTTTTAGCTCAGCAACTAAGGACAGGCTTGATAGAAATTTTAAGTGAAACTACTAGCTCATATGGTCCTGATATGTTTTATATTTAAGATTTTCAGTTCAGTTGCTTAAGCAAAGACGATTGCTGTTTTTACATACTTACCTTTTAGCACGTCAATCGAACTCATTAACATAAAATTAATGTTTTGCAGGTATGAATTGCTATTTTACCCAAGATATCATCTTGATCAGAGCTCACTGCTTTGTCAGAAACCATTGCTTGCAAAACCAATGGTGATGGATGTCTATCAAGATTATTTACTTGTCACTTACCGCCCATTTGATGTCCATATATTTCATGTGAAATTATCTGGCGAATTGACGCCTTCTAGTACTGCAGATTTACAGGTAATAATAGAAATGTTTCATGCTCTTGTTCACGATTCATCAGAATTTTTGATGTGGTGAAACTAGAGTCTTAGATATCTGTTTCTTTGAAATGAGGGTTTTATTCATGAAATTTATTCTTCATGCATTTATAAGTGATAAAATGACAAACAGCTTTCTACAGTACGAGAGCTATCAATCATGACTGCAAAGAGCCATCCTGCTGCAATGCGTTTTATCCCTGATCAGCCTCAAAGAGAGTACATCCCAGGAAAAAATATATCATCATCATCGGATTTATTAGCAAAAGAACCTGTTAGGTATGTTCTTGTTCTTTTAATCTTTGAATATAATTTTCCATGTGCTTCATGCCATTGACTGCTTGGTATTTCAGATGTTTGATATTAAGGACAAATGGGGAACTTTCGGTACTTGATTTGGATGATGGGCGGGAAAGAGAGCTTACTGATTCTATTGAATTGTTCTGGGTTACTTGTGGCCAATCAGAGGAGACAACAAACTTGATTGAAGAAGTGTCATGGTTAGATTATGGCCATCGAGGAATGCAGGTGACAGTTATTTTAGCTTTTGAATTCTTCAGTTTTAGTTCTCCATCATTTTGCATGTCTGATAAACTGGTGACTGAAAGTTCATCATTACAGGTTTGGTATCCATCTTCAGGTGTTGAGCCTTTTCAGCAGGAAGATTTCTTGCAGGTATTTATGTTTTCATGCTGGAAGCATTTTCCATTATTGACCTTTTCAATTAATCATGTTTTCAGGATGTGTGGAAGTTTCTTTAATTGTTATTCTTCAGCTTGTGGTGGTTTATATTTTCCAATTGCATGGAGTTTTTGTTAGACCTGAAATTAAGGTTTGGACAGCCCAAGTTTAATCCAAGCATTGGCTGCATTGGATCCAAGCAGCCTATCCCAAATTTTCAGCTTGGCTACCCTACTGTAAAATCTAGCCTTAGCAAAAATTTAATGAGCCAAGATATTATGTTGGTTAACCCAAAGAATTGGGCTTAGTGCCTAAAACTCATTTCTTGATTGGTGAAATAATACTTATAACTCAAACGAACCAGCTAAAAAATTCAACTTTGAAATTGTCACACGTTTAATAGACATTAATAAAGATTCTAAGAAAATATGACCAAATCCGTTTTAAGTTTTTATTATTTCAATTCAAGTTAACAAAGCATACATCGAGTTTTACATTGAAGCTTAAACAACATGTAAATATCAGATCATGAAATTTAGTCATGAAATGTACTCCAATTCAAACAATGATCAAATGCCATTAGAGACCAAGGAGAAAAAGCTAATAAACAAAAGAAGAATGTTGTACATTTACCTAGAGTATTTCGTGCTTTGCCTTAGCAAGGTTATAGACATCATCACATACAAATATCCATATTCTCGCAATTGGACTCTTAACTAGATAGAAGAGTTGTATGAATATACGGAGGTTGGGCACTTGGACTCTTCACTTTGGTTACTTGGAACAACTAATACTTGCTTCAAATCTAGAAATATGCCCACAAGGCCACAACCATCAATCGACCCAAATTAAACCTCTTAAAGTAGGAGTACAATTCAATTAAGAAAATTTAATAATGATGGAGAATGATTTGCGTGACTTTAGAAATTACTATTCCTTGAATAAAAATATATAGGCTGCATTTCTACCTATCTGTTGAAAAAATTTACTTCAGCATTAATCTTGTTGCTCAAGGTCTTAAGCATATACTATCTGAAATTCTCGGTATATGTCTTTTCTTTTCTTGCATGCTACACACCGAGTGGTTTAGCAGTTTTATTGATAACATGCAAGATGTAATTGCTTCATTCCTCATGACGGCTGAACTTCTTTCTTATTTTCAGTTTAGTTCTGATGTAATATTATTCTCACTGTTGTCAAGGTTCTCAATTTCTGATTCTTTTGTTTTTGTAATTTATGATGTTAAGTCACCTTATTTTTATTATAGTTGGATCCTGAGCTTGAATTTGATCGTGAAGTATACCCTCTTGGTCTACTTCCGAATGCTGGAGTTGTAGTTGGTGTCTCCCAGAGGATGTCATTTTCAGCATGCACAGAGTTCCCATGTTTTGAGCCTTCACCTCAAGCTCAAACGGTCTTACACTGCTTACTTCGACACCTTCTTCAGGTACCCTGGGTTCTATTGTCCTAATGGTTTATATTATTTCATTAGCAACTAGTAACTCTAATATTTAACTAAGAAAAATTATGCTAAATGTATTTCATGCTGAAATATGTGTTGAAAATGACCCCATCTAGTCTATAAGAGTTGGTCAGCCTTTGCCTGTTTGGGGTTCAGTCTTGACTATTAATCAGGTTGCATTATTTGGGATTCTTAAGACACTATGTACAACTAACCTTTTATAGTGAATCTCTTACAACATCATGATGAATAAATGATATCTACACTGAGTTAGGTGTTGTACTTTTCTTCTTTCTTTATCTGTTATCTTGAATTCCATTTCTGTTTGTGATTCTATTCAATAGAGGGACAAGAGTGAAGAAGCTTTGCAGTTGGCGCAATTATCGGCTGAGAAGCCACATTTTTCCCATTGTTTGGAGTGGCTTCTTTTTACGGTGTTTGATGCTGAAATTTCCAGGTAAATATAATTCATGCAGTGATTTGTATGATTCTATTATTAAGATTTATTTATTTATATTTTATGTTTGCCATGAAAATAGTAGATTACTCGATACAAAAATTTCTGAATTGGTGCCACATGGTACCAGAGATGCAGGTGAAGTGAGAACTCCACTGTCTTTATTAATTCCAGTTGATTTAATCAATTTGTTAACAACCAACCCCTTTTTCAGAGGTTCCTTTACATGATATTTTAATAATTCTAAAGAAGCTTTTTGGAGTCTGAAGTCGGTGGATATATATGGGTAGAGAGGGGTTTCCATATAGTGAGGACACTAATCTTGAGAGTTAGAGTCTGTTTTCCTGCACTAGTACCCATGCTATGTGTTTCTTGCATGTAATTATGAATTTTCAGCATCTCTAGAGGTTATTTTGTGTCTATCTAAACTATTGATAACTATCTTCTAATTTGATGGTTGTTTTGTGTCTATTCTTAACACATTTGATATCTATATTCTACAGGCAAAATGCAAGCAAAAATCAGATCTCAGTTCAGAATCATGCTAAAACTTCTTCCCTTCTGGAGAAGACCTGTGATTTAATAAAGAATTTTCCAGAGTATTTTGACGTTGTTGTTAGTGTTGCAAGAAAAACTGATGGTCGACACTGGGCAGATCTTTTTTCCGCTGCCGGAAGGACAACAGAGTATATTATTTTTCTCCCCCATTTAATATAGATTTTAACTTAATATTCACACTTCACAAGCTTCCATTTTCTCTTTGAGGGAAAGATCAGTAATGGTGCTAGTGTCATAATATATGTTCGACATGCTGTCTAACACGTGAAAGGTAATAATAGGAATCCTTTTGATAAATACCTAAACCAAAGTAACTGGATTGATTTTCCCCAAGTTGGACCTCTGTTGGTATGCAGTATCTTGCATTCTCTGATGTTCGAGAAATTTGTTTTGTGTACTTCCATGCAACCCTAACCGGTTTAGTATCTTGAGCTCTATAAGTGAAGGAGTCCACCATTCCCGTAACAACCTCTCAACTTTTCTTGGACAAGTCGAAAGCTCTATTGAGGGTTTTGTGGTTTTATTCCACTTGTCTTTTCTGTGTTTTTTCTATCTGTGGACTTCTTGTCAGTCTTTACTTAGTAATCCCTTTATTTATCACAAATAAAATTTTCTTCTTTTATCTAAAACAAAACTTTATTTCATCTTGAATATTGTTTGCCGAAGCTGTTAACCTGTTATAATTTATTAGCACATTTTAAATTTGCGGTAATCCATAGGTTTTGTGATTTATTCTAGAGTTTTATTTGATTATTTGTTAACAGTCTTGAAATTGATTTTTCAAATTTTTTGATGGAATAGTTTGATCTTGATTCTTTCTTCTTAATTATGAATGTAATTGTTTCTGATTTTGTAGGTTATTTGAGGAATGCTTCCAACAGAGATGGTACCGAACTGCAGCCTGCTATATACTTGTAAGAAATGCTCTTCTGAAATTGTTTTCATTCCTTTGGATTTAAGAATTCTCATGTTATCAACTGCCTTTATTATATATATATATATATATATATACGTACATATATCATTAGTAATAGGTTTATATACTAATCATCTTCACATATCTTTACCATTAAAAGAGTCATTACTTCTTAGAGATTTTGATTTTTTTTATTTTGGATAAGTAGAGCTTTTGACTAATTGATCGTGGTAATAAGTTATGTAAATTGCCATTGGATTTCTGAATTGATTGCTTGCGAGAATAACTATCAGTTATATTAATCAGGATCTAACGTTTTACTCCCTCGGTCCCTCAAAAGATGTCTCGAGTACAAAAAAAATTGTCCACCAAAAGATGTCTCAACTCTCAAGTACACAAGTCAAACACAATATGTTATATAAAGATCAGTTTGCCCTCAGAAGTGTAGTTAAGTGGGGTCCATTACTTTTTAAAAAGAAGAAAAAATACTTATGCGGGGTCCACAATGGGTAAATTGAAACAAATTTTATACTCTCTCTCCTCTGCTTTAATTTCTTTAATTTGTGTGAAAGTGTACTTAAAGACATCTTTTAGGAGACGGAGGGAGTACAAGTTTATTTGGTTGATCTGTGTATATCTTTGTGCCAGTCCAAAAAGATAAACAAAGTAAACATTGACCGAAACAGTAACAGTTCATTTGAATGGTATCCAAGTTTATTTTCCTGATCTGAGTGTATCTTTGTGCCAGTCAAAACATAGAAGCAAAGTAGAACTGGAACTAAACACAAATTGCATGGTATAATTCATTTGAACAGTATCTTAGTTTTGCTGTATTACGAGGCTAACATGTCTTCTAAGTTTGTTTTTCTGCATGGAAACAACTAGCATGTTTGAGAAGGAAGTAAGAGGTGCTGCTTTCATTTCACGAGGTCCAATTTTTTTCATATAGAATTCATATGTATTTTCTTTTGTGCTGAATGGTGCAGGTCATTGCTAAACTCGAAGGTCCTGCTGTGAGTCAATATTGTGCGTTACGCCTATTACAGGTAAACACATGCTTATAGTTTCCATTATGTGCTTCCATATCTCTCTCTCCTTCTTTTCTTCAGTGACTTCATTTTTGATGATGTATCTTAATCATAAGAACTTTTGCAGGCAACACTTGATGAATCTTTATATGAACTGGCTGGAGAGCTGGTATGAGTTCAATATAGATTTATATTTTGGTAATAATTTATATATTTACTGTTAGCTGGGTTAATTGATACTCTGTTCTATGTTCTCAGGTGAGGTTTCTCATGAGATCTGGGAGGGAGTACGAACCTCCTGCATCAGATTCAGAAAAACAATCTCCCCGATTCTTGAGCTACTTCCTTCTTCCTTCAAGTTACCGTAGGCAGTCTTCGGAGTCAAATAGGTAAAGGCAATCTTCCACACACTAGTTTGCATATCACCAAAGTTCCGTTTCCCATATTTTAACTGATATGCTGTATAAATTTTCTTGTGAACCAGCCTCTCGTTCAAAGAGCAGAATGCACATATTGCTTCCGTTAAAAATATTCTAGAAAGCCATGCTAGTTATTTAATGTCTGGGAAAGAACTATCGAAGCTTGTTGCATTTGTGAAAGGCACCCAATTTGATCTAGTGGTAAGAAGAGAATGCGACAGTTTTGGACCAAGATGAGTATTTTCTCTTCTAATATTCGGTGATCTAGGTTTAACAGTAAAATTCATTGTAGGAATATCTTCAACGAGAACGATACGGGAGTGCTCGCTTGGATAATTTTGCTTCGGGACTTGAATTAATTGGTCAGAAGGTATTGACATCTGCAAACTATCAAGTTGATATCCTTTAGAGTTTCACTGCTTAATTTATTTTCTAATTTGATTATTTTCTCATGGGAAACATGTATCCTAAGTGACATATGATGCATCCACATTACTTAAATAGGGAAATAATAAAAAAAGAAGAGAACTGTAACAGAGAAGCTATTTGAACATCTTAAATGGGTAGGCATAAGAACTTGACAATTTCATTTCAAGGTGCATAGTACTTCCAAGAGATTTAGTGGGAATAATCAAGTCTAATTCCATTTTGTTTTGCAAATCCAATTTAATTGATTTTTACTTTATATAATTTTACTTTTTGACTACAAAATTTCCAGCTTCAAATGGGAACGTTGCAAAGTCGTTTGGATGCAGAATTTCTCTTGGCTCATATGTGCTCAGTCAAGTTTAAAGAGTGGATAGTTGTATTGGCCACTCTTTTAAGGCGGTCCGAGGTATAGCTGATGTTATCTTAATTATTTATTTAATATATTTTTTTCTCTTGCTCCTGGACTTTTGTAGCGATGTTCGTATGTATGTTGCTGTTAGCTGCTATTGCTTTACCTTCTCAGCTAATATTCCATCTTATTTGCAATAATTAAAGAGTTATTGCTATTGCTTTACCTTCTCAGCTAATATTCCATCTTATTTGCAATAATTAAAGAGTTATTTTATTTTTAGGTTTAGTGGTAAACTTCATTTTTGATTTCATATTAATCAATCAATGCAGTACCATTCTTTATGTTATATTTTAAATCAATTTTTGATAATTACATCTCTAAGTCTTTATAGTGATTTAAGTTGGTAATTCTACCACGAAGGAACACAAGTCATCTGGCAACTTAATCATAGTTTATAACCTTCCAAACGTCATCACTAACCTAATCATCTGCCTCTTATAAGTTAAAGTGCTAAATGTATAGTAATTTTGTATAACTGAAGCCGTTGAAATTACCATTTTTGATTAAGAAAGAAAAACTATCAATATGATGGTTACCTCTCTCGTTTTCTGGTGCAGGTTCTTTTTGATTTATTTCATCATGATACGCGGTTATGGAATGCGTATAGCATCACTTTGCAGGTATATGTCTCTCAAAAATTTACTTCTTACAGTTGATAATTGTACATTCAACACCCTAACTTTCTTCTACTCGGTTCAGTCACATCCAGCATTTGTGGAATACCATGATTTGCTTCAAGTCTTGGAAGAGAAACTTTCATCATCGGAAGATTTAGAAGAAACATGATGAAACAAACGAGATTACTGATCCTCTGATCGGTTGTTATCGTCTATTATATGATGTATTTATTCTCCTTCTTCAAGTAGAAGGTCCCAGCCAAATCATAGAGAAACGGGCAAGCATGCATATCTTATCCAGTGCAGGGCAAAGAGGAGACCGTAAAACATGTCATGGTCCCATAGGCTTCACTGAGTTTCGTTTTTCCATTTTAGCTATTTTTTATTTTGTAGGTAAGTTGGTTAAAATTTCTTGTCCGAGGCATTCCACAGTAGTTCTGCTCTTACTCTTCCCCTGACGACATTCCCTTTTTATAATTTGTACCTATATATTGTGCTTTAGTTTTTACTCCATTTTTGGGAGAAGAAGTGAAAGAACAGCTGCCTCTGCGCAGGGTGACCAAGGGTGGTAGAGGTGTACGAAGATTGGAATTAGTTGATAATTTTTGTTACATTTTGTGGGTATGGCATATGTAGGCCTTTGTAATTATATATATAATTCTAGCCATTTATTTACTTGTACCTCAGGCTGGAACCTAACAATTACCATTTATACAAAAAGCCATTTTACCTTTTGCTGATTGACGAAAACTATATTTTACCTTCACAGTTACATTCCAAATTCAAAGATTTAAGTAGGAAAGAGGAAGTATATAACAGAAGATAAATCTGCACTGGAGAACAGTTAATCACCAGCTGAAACTGATAGACTCAAAATGAAGATTTTCTGCCCAGCCGATTGAACAAATATTCGCAACTTCATGGCGCATGCTCTTGGGACCACAAACAAGAACTCCAACGCTGGATTCTTTGTGTTCCAACAGCTTCTCTACAAGAGGATCAAGTTTATTATCAAGGCCGCATGTCTCAAAATGAAAGTCCACTTTATTGTAAAGTACGTGCTAAGAGAGGGTTTACTTACTCCTTAGATCAGGCCTATGACCATAATGCACCTTGGTAGCTTTCACAAGGGACTGGTGTGGAAGACTTTCTAATTCTCTCCCACCAATATTGCTAGACCATGAATTCTGCAGTCCTGTTGACAATCCTTTAGTCACCTTGGAACTTTGTTTCTTGTTCCAAAGAAAAGCTGCACTAGCTGTTATAACTATAGATATACATATGAGTAACATATTTAGTACAGCTCTTAGTGAGTTTGAGAACACCTTATAGGTGTTATGATCGATTGGATAAATGTAGAAGCACGTAAGAATCCCCATAAAGAGAAGCAAAATTATGAAAGACAATGATATAATGGCCCCGAGCCAAAGCCAACTGTATCTGCCTAAAGTTGGCGATATTGGTGCATCAGACATACTCGTCTTGAACCGTATTGTTTGCAGGGGCTTCGAGTTTTCTGCTGGTGGTCCTTTTTCTCTGGTCACATGAGCCTCAATTTGTAGCTCTAAATTGGAAATTAATCCATATGTGGCGTCTGAAATTGGAAGAAGAAGGTCTAACATGGCGAGCTCTGAGGAATTCTTGAACGCGCAGATGAGGAGAAGATCGGGAGTCTTGCATTTCATTGTCGAGTTCATGAAAATGAGTTCGCGGATTATAGAAACGAAAGGGGAAATGCCACTGCCTCCACTAACCATCACAAGTTTAGCATGCCTGCAAACCAATAAAATTTATCAATATATAGTCAGAAATAAACTCAAGATCCCTATATTTATCTAGAGTTTTTTCTCATTATATCTACTGCCTATGTAAATTTAACTGCAACATTATTTGTTTTCTGCATGATACCTTAGGAACTCGGTTGAAGCAGGCCCATAGGGGCCTTCAACAGATACATCGAGACGATCAATAGGGGAAGACGAAGCAAGTGTTTGGTAAAGCTTCCGAGTCCAAGTTCCTTCTTTTTTAATGATGACACTGAGGATCTCTGGTTCTAAGTTACTGCTGGAACTTATAGTATAAGGATGCCATTGCAGCTTTGAAATGCTGGGAACATTAATAAACAATATGCTTGTAGGAGTGTAACTCAAACCTGAAATAATAAAATCATTACGTAAAATCTCTCAATAACAATATGTGACCATTAAAATCAAGCATTGTACCATGTCTCAAAATGGGAGTCCCAATTGACTTCATTCTTTCTCTTAACCATATTAAGGTTTTATCAAGAAAACTTCAAAATACAGTTTCTTCGATATGGCAAACTTTAACGTGCATTAAAAAGTTAAAAGTCAAATTAGAACCTCGTTTTGGTACAGGAGGGAAGGTTCACCTTGGCTTTTGGAGAAGTTAAGTTCAATGGTTTCGCATGGTAGGAGGCGAGCAGAGAGTAAACGAACACGTTGACTAGATTGTAAGAACCTCAAGTATCGATCAACCAAGAAGAGATAGAAGCCAGGGAGCATAAGGCAGGAATATGAGATGCCGAGATGGAGTACAAAGAATATGATGAAGAAAATGTAGAGGTAGTGTGTGTAAAAGAAGAGCTCAAACATTTTACGCCTAATGGGAGGAAATGTTGTCACCCACAAGACTAATCCGAACAGCAAAGAAAGCTCCCCTGCTACATTCGATACATGAGTTTTACTCCATTGTAGCATCTGCAATGAACCATAATAAATAAAGAAAAGATCAAAGAATATTTAAATGCATTAATTCGAGTTTTGCTTCCAACAAAGATTTTATACGTACTACTCCCTCCCTCCGTTCCAAAATATAAACTTTTTAGATATTTTCAACCTCAAAACTGACATAATTTTCTTTAATTTTAGTTGATACGATGATGAATATTAATGTAAAAAATCTATAAAGTACTACTTATTGTTTCATACTTTTTAATGAATCATTTCAATTTTAAAATGTCATATTTTTGATTTTCACAAGTCGATAATGATCTTAATTATAATTTGAAACGAAGGGAGTATTATTTAAATTTGTCGCGGTTTGAAAATTCATGCTTGACATTCATTTGGAGAAAAGGATTGCTTCTACTTTGAAGTTGAAAAAATAAATCTTGTTTCCAACAAAGATCTTATATTATTCAAATAAATCAAGGTGTCATTTTTGCATGGTAAATAACATAAACAAAATGTCATTTTCTTTCCAAGTAGAAGCAGACATTTTCTTAGGTGGAAAGCTTTAACAGTTTCTGAGAAGCCAAGATTACAAGATTCATGACTTCACAGCACAGAAGAAAATTATATAAACTTGAAAGAATTGCACTCTTGCCAAACATGACTTCATAGCAGTATGAGAATACAATCAGATAACGTTTGTCTGGGACATACTTTATTGTATTTTTGTTCCATACAAAGATAGACTACAATTATTTCTTCGAATAACAACCAACTTTATTATAATAATGACAAATTCGAAAACAAAACATCAACTAACCCTCAATTGTAACAAGGACCCACCTGCCACATATTCAAGTACTCCACATGATAGCGGTTAAACGTGACACTTCGGTCAATTTTTCTTACGGAATGTTAAGTAATGAATAGTTTGTAAAAAAAAATTGAGTATAGTAATGTCTTTATGTCTTTGTACCCAAAAAAATTCAGTAACCAGAATGAAAATCGACCTCTAGTACAATAACTAAAACATCAATTATCCCGCAAAATTCATTGTCAAAAGCATCTATTTTGTAATTTCTACTATACACGTCCAAGAAAGTATTTCCACAATATGAGACATTTCAATATTGGTTCCCTTCTCAGTGTTGCCCACCAAAAAAGAGAGGAAGACTAAAGAAAATAAAGCCAGAAACCTCTAGCAGATAAAAGCGATTACATTGCCAAACACGTCACAATCTACTTTAAATAAATTTGGCTTTTCCCCTAACCAGCAAACAAAATTTTCAACTAGATCCCAAGTGATCAGTTTCATCTTTAATTTGGGCCATTGACTGTTTAGTTAAATTCTTCACAACCATTAATTATTTTTTCCTTCTAGTTCTACCTGATCATATGCATGAATAATAACTCTATGTGCACATATAAATTGAATAGAATAATTGGACCGGAAGAACAAAAATAATTTGTTTTGGGGAACAATTGGACAGTACAATTCATTTGTTCGCCGGAACAAATTCCTTTTGTTCTTCTTGTCCAATTTACATGTCCGCGTAAAAGCACTCATGCATGAATAAAGAAACAACTCTTAGTTTGTGATTATCCCTTAAGAAATAGTAGTTCAACAGTTGAATGCGCAATATGTCAAAATTAATGATTTAGTATATGCTTAAGATATAAAAGTTTAAAGTTAAACGAGACTCTCATTTTGGGACGGACGGAGTTACAGTTGTGTAATTTACCTCTTCTGGCCGGCTGGTGACAACCCAATAGATGATGTAAAGCAGGCCATGAGCAGTAAAAATAGACATGGCAACATGTCCAAGCCAGATATGATACTTGATGCTAGCCTCTGAGGTGAGACCAAAGACAGGCAACACCGTTGAGCCTCGGGTCACCGGAAAAAGACAAGTGTAAGACATATGTTCCCAACAATACCTAGAACTAGAGTTATGATTTCCAATTTAGTCTCCCACCTGCCATAAGTTGTAATTCCATTACAAAGATATTCAACTACATACACATACTAATGAACATACATATCATAATACTCCATTGTCCCAAAATGAGTGCCCGTTTAACTGATTAAAATGATATTTTTTTGGTAAGTTAGAATGAACATAGATGAATGGGACTCTCATTTTGGGACAAAATATAAGCAAAAGGGTCTTTATATGCGATCCGGTTACCATAAAATTAACTTCATGATAAGTTGATCAATTGACAATACACAGTGCTGACAGGCATAGACAGAGAGAGAGATTACTTACATTTTCTCTCCTTTTTCCGGTTCAAATATGGACATGTTACCGAAAAAGGTATGCAAGTAAAGTGAGAAAGTCCAGACCAAGAGGGCAATGAAGATGATAAAAAAGGATAGCTCTATCCAAGAAACAATCCCAAGACCTTTGATTATCACTGGCCGGTTCCATGAATTTGGAACATACTTTCTGCAATTGCAATAAAATCAATCAATTACCTCAAAAAAAATCAAACCCATATGAACATGTCCACCTTTATATGCTACCTGCCATGGCCAACCTTCACTCCCAAATGAAGATATACAGAGCCCAAAACAGCAATAAATAACACTGGGAATGTGAAAATAAGGATTCTTGTCCCTGTAAAAATCATTAAAATGAAACCATGTATACAAAATTACCAAGAAGAGAAATGCATAACATAAGTTGAGAAATTATTACGTACCTTGTATCCCAAAATAAGTAGAATTGGTTTTTGCTCTAATCTTTGTATTCCAATGTTCTCTGTACAAATTAGTTGGCATCACAATCCACATCATTAGATACCCAAGAAAGATTATGAGCATTAGTCCCATTATTGATGCCCGAATTGCTCCGTTTTTTCCATAAGAAGCTGCGGCTGGTGGTGACTTGTACTCTTCCTCCATTAACAAAAGCTCTCCTTTTCTCTCTCCAAGCTTGAAAAATCAATGTATGCAAACTAAGAGAATATTTACAAACGGAATTGATATTTCCACGCGCCAAACTGTATTTGTTTCATGGCACCCAGGTGGAAGGTGATGTCTTTCTCACACACAGACAGTAGTGGGAGATGATGTCATTCTCTGCGTGTCAATATTTTGATCGACATGCAAGCGGAAGATGATATCATTCTTTGCGTATCAGTATTATAATCTAATCCGTTGTTTCATAAGTTCATCTCTTCCTCACACAAGGCAGACTTCATATTATTAAAGGTACATTTTATTAAAGGAGTTTGTTTCTTTTTCTTTATGTTTGTGTGACGGTGAGTATTTCTGCTTTAACTTTTGATTCGACCTCACAATGATTCAAGTACCCCCAAGCGGTCACCTATTTTTGTATTTTTAAACCATAAAAATAAAATCAAATTTCATCCAATCAAAAAAAATATCAGGTGAATGGTCACTAGTCCAAACAATGGTTGAACCGTTATTGATCAAGTAAGGTCATTAATATATAAAAATATATATTATTAGTAATTATTAAATTTTTTAATATTCTCATTTTTTAATGAATTAAAACATAATAAAGATAGTTACAATATTAATAAAAGTGGTTAATTTTAATATTAATTTTTTTTTGGTAAAAACAAAATTAAATTAAAAACCGGGTCAATTATCCGGACCGAAAGGCGGACCGATTCCGATTTTTACCGGTCAGGTCCAGGTTTTAAAACATTGCGTAAAACAATAAAATTATTTGAATTATATATTCTATCTGTTTTATAAAAAAAAATTATTTACAAAAAATAAAAATAATTATTTTACAAAAAGAGTATATTTTTACTCCCTCCTATTCAGATTAAATGTCTTTTTAGAGTTAAGCACACTTATTAAGAAATAACACAAAATATCTTTTCTATCCCTAATTAATTATTTCTCTCTTCATAATTGTCTCTTCTTATTCTCCACATTGCATTTACTAAACATATTAAATAGAGGGGTAAATTAGAAAAAAATAGTGCAATACTGCATAGGGATTCTAAAACGACACTTATATAAAATAAAATAAAACTCTCTAAAAAGATATTTAATTTAAATAAGAGGGAGTATTAATTATAGTATAAACGTAATATACATAACACTCCTTGACCAAAAAATAGTTAATTGGACTTGTTTTTTAAAGACATCACGTAAGTGAAAACAGCCGTCGGAGGAAGAGCTCGAACATCTCTCGCCTTATGGAGAGATTGTTGTCCCCACTCCCCCACATGAATAATCCACATAACAAAGCTAGCTCTCCAGCCAGTCACATTAGAGTGTGTGGGTCAATTGATCCCATTGAAAAAAAATTATTTTATAATATATGATAAATTAAAAAAAAATTAAATATAATCAATAAAGTGGGATTTTATAAATTTTTTAATATACGGAATCAAATTGAATTTTTTATAATTTTCTCAATTTCATATTACTTCTTCTTGATGTATGCATCTTCCTTTAATATTTTTAAAATAAATAATAATCTAATTTATATTATTTTTATAACATAAGAAATTTAAATATTTATTAACAAATTTATGATTAGAAAGACGTATTAGGTGTCCCATAAAGGATGTGTGTATATATATATAATATTATTACTTGTTATATTAATAATATATTTTAACTAAATTGTACATGTTTTACATATACAACTGCCCAAAAAACATAAAATTATTTAAAAAATTGGTTCGGGTGTGCTGCCCGCAAACTCCCGCCAAATTATTATAACATCACAATATTTTGACCCCACCGCTGAATAAATTTTCTGGCTTCACCCGTGTCTCCATCTACATTTGATACATCAGTTTTAGCCTATTTTACACTTTGTATCTATCTATATATTGTGCTTCAGTTTTACTCCATTATTGGGAGCTGAAAGCTGCCTCTGCAGGGTGGGTGGGGGTGGTGGAGAGATGTGCGGAAATTGGAATTAGTT
Organism: Panax ginseng; assembly: GCA_020205605.1. Lineage (NCBI taxonomy): Eukaryota > Viridiplantae > Streptophyta > Magnoliopsida > Apiales > Araliaceae > Panax > Panax ginseng. The sequence continues at coordinate 102,789,740 of CM035142.1, read as the reverse complement.
CATTTTATTTTCTTACATTTTCTGGATATGGTTTATGTAGGCCTTTGTAATAATTTAAATAATTCTATCCATTTACTTGTACCTCAGCCTGGAGCCTACCAATTGGCATTTATACAAAAAAACCTTTGCAATTCAATAATACTATAGATTTTTGTTGATTGATGAAAACTATATTTTACCTTCAGTTACATTCCAAATTCAAAGAATTAAGTAGAAATTATGAACACTGGAGAACAGTTGATCACCAGGTGAAACTGATGGACTCAAAATGCAGATTTTCTGCCAAGCCAGATGAACAAATATTCGCAACATCATGGCGCATACTCTTCGGACCACAAACAAGAACTCCAATGCAGGATTCTTTCTGTTCCAATAGCATCCCTACAAGACGATCAAGTTTATTATCAGTGTGTGCATATTATGGTAAGATTAACAATAATTTACAGAGATTTGGTTTGCTAGAATTTCCATTGTGTTTGCGCCTTTAAGGGCATCTAACTGTTCTTAAGGACACAGGTAGTTCTATCCTAAGGTCATTTCGCAAGTCCCAAAATGAGAGTACACTTTCAAATGTCGGATATTTAATGAAAAAGATTACCCTCAACAGAATTAAAAGTGAACCCTCATTATGGGACATTTCGCATGTCTCAAAATGAAAGTCCACTTTATCGTAAAGGACGTGTTATAGCTTAGAGAGGGGTTTACTTACTCCTTAGATCAGGCCTTTGACCATAATGCACCTTGGTAGCTTTAACAAGGGACTGGTGAGGAAGACTTTCTAATTCTCTCCCACCAATATTGCTAGAAACTTTAGTCTCCTGAATTTGCTTAGTTTCCTTGGAACTTAGTTTCTTGTTCCAAAGAAAAGCTGCACTAGCTGTCACAGCTATAGATGTAGATATGAGTAACATATTTAGCACAGCTTGTGATGACACTGAGAACACCTTATTGGTGTTATGATCGATTGGGTAAATGTAGAAGCGTGTAACAATCCCCATAAAGAGAAGGAAAATTATGAAAGACAACGATATAATTACCCCAAGCCAAAGCCAACTGTATCTGCCTAAAGTTGGTGATATTGGTGTATCAGATGTACTCGTTTTGAACCATATTGTTTGCAGGGGCCTCGAGTTTTCTGCTGGTGGTCCTTTTTCTCTGGTCACATGAGCCTCAATTTGTAGCTCTAAATTGGAAACTAATCCATATGTGGCACCTGAAAGAGGAAGAAGAAGGTCTAACATGGTGAGCTCTGAGGAATTCTTGAATGCGCAGATGAGGAGAATATCGGGAGTCTTGCATTTCATTGTCGAGTTCATGAAAATGAGTTCGCGGATTATAGAAACGAAAGGGGAAATGCCACTACCTCCACTAACCATCACAAGTTTATCATGCCTGCAAACCAATAAAATTTATCAATATATAGTCAGAAATAAACTCAAGATCCCTATATTTATCTAGAGTTTTTTCTCATTATATCTACTGCCTATGTAAATTTAACTGCAACATTATTTGTTTTCTGCATGATACCTTAGGAACTCGGTTGAAGCAGGCCCGTAGGGGCCTTCAACAGATACATCGAGACGATCAATAGGGGAAGGCGAAGCAAGTGTTTGGTAAAGCTTCCGAGTCCAAGTTCCTTCATTTTTAATGATGACACTGAGGATCTCTGGTTCTAAGTTAGTGCTGGAACTTATAGTATAAGGATGCCATTGCAGCCTTGAAATGCTGGGAACATTAATAAACAATATGCTTGTGGGAGTGTAACTCAAGCCTGGGATAATAAAATCACTAGTCAGCCAAAATGATAACTTAGCAATAAGTGACCATTAAAATCAAGCATTGCACTGTCCCAAAATGGGAGTACCAATTGACCTCATACTTTTTTTTAAAGCATATCTAGATTCACTACGAAACATTGGAATTTTTTTTCTTGATATGACAAACTTTAATATGCTTAAACAAGTTTAAAAGTCAAATGGGACCATCATTTTGTTATTATATAATGCATGTTGAAGGTTCACCTTGGCTTTTGGAGAAGTTAAGTTCAATGGTTTCGCATGGTAGGAGGCGAGCAGAGAGTAAACGAACACGTTGTCTAGATTGCAAGAACCTCAAGTATCGATCAACCAAGAAGAGGTAGAAGCCAGGGAGCATAAGGCAGGAATATGAGATGCCAAGATGGAGTACAAAGAATATGATGAAGAAAATGTAGAGGTAGTGTGTGTAAAAGAAGAGCTCAAACATTTTACGCCTAATGGGAGGAAATGTTGTCACCCACAAGACCAATCCGAACAGCAAAGAAAGCTCCCCTGCTACATTCGATACATGAGTTTTACTCCATTGTAGCATCTGCAATGAACCATAATAATAAAAAGAATAGATCAAAGAATGTTTAAATGCATTAAATTTGTTACCGTTTGAAAATTCCATCTCCACATAATAGTTCTTCATGGCATTCATGTGGAGAAAAGAATTGCTTCTACTTTATAGTTGAAAAAAGAAGTCTTGTTTCCAATAAATATTTTATATTTTTCAAATTTGTCACTGTTATTTAGTCTTTCAATTCAAATAAGTTGAAGTGCCCTTTTTGCATGGTAAATAACAGAAATAAAATGGCAGTTTCTGAGAAACCAAGATTACAAGATTGCTAAGTAATGCTTTAAATATCATCCCATGATCCCAAGTAACATATTTTATTGTTTTTAATGTTACTGAATACTAGCAGAAAATAATATGAACTTCAAAGAATTGCACTCTTGCCAAACATGACTTCATGGCAGTATGAGAATTAGTGCTCTCAATCTTATTCTCGACTTTTCCAACATATATTAACGTTTGTCTAGGACATACTTGAACGCATTTTTGTTCCATACGAAGACGAACAAAATACAATTATTCTGAAGTAGTACCAACTTTATTAGAATGATAAATTCAAAAACTAAGTCTTACCTGATGAAGTAAGATTTCCTAGTGGAAATACAGATTGATACGCCAAATTTGTTATCAAAAGGATCGATTTTGTAATATCTACCATACACGTCCAAGGAAGTATTTCCACAGAATGATACATTTCAATATTGGCTTTCTTCTCAGTTTAGCCCACCAAAAAAGAGTCACTAAACGTAGAATAAAGAACATAAAGCCAAAAACCTCTAGCAGAAAATAGAGATTACCATTGCCAAATACGTCACAATCTACTTTAAATAATTTGACATTTCCCCTAACCAACCAACAAAGTTTTCTGCGAGACCCCAAGTGATCAGTTTCATCTTTTGGACCATGTACCATACTTGCATAAAATTGTTCACAGCCATTAATTAATCATATGCATGAATAAAAATCTTTGGCAACAAACCTTTAATAAAGGACTCTCATTTTGGGACACTCATAATATATCAAAGCTAATCATTTAGTATATGCTCAAGAAATAAAATTCTAGTTCCAAGTTAAATGAGACTCTTATATTGGGACGGACGCAATATATGATTTAGTATATGCTTAAGAAATAGAAGTTCAAAGTTAAAAATGAGACTTGTTTTGGGACAGACGGAGTTGAGTTTTTATAATTACCTCTACTAAAGAACTCTCATTTTGCCAACAAACCTTTAATAAAGGACTCTCATTTTGGAACGGATGCATGCAATATATCAATGTTAATGATTAAAGGACTCTCATTTTGGGACGGACGTAGTTGCGTTTGTTTAATTTACCTCTTCTGGCCGACGGGTGACAACCCAATAGATGATGTAAAGCAGGCCATGAGCAGTAAAGACAGACATGGCAATATGTCCAAGCCATATATGATACTTGATGCTAGCCTCTGAGGTGAGACCAAAGAGAGGTAACACCGATGAGCCCCGGGTCACCGGAAAAAATAGAAATGTAAGACATATGTTCCCAACAATCCCTAGAACTAGAGCTACAATTTCCAATTTAGTCTCCCACCTGCCATAAGTAGTAATTCCATTACAAAGATATTCAACTAGACATACTAATGAACATACATATCATAATACTCCATTGTCCCAAAATGAGCGTCCCATTTAACTGATTAAAATCATTTTGGGACGGAGTATAATGGAGAGGATCCTAATTCGTGAGCAAGATTGTTGCTGGGGGCAAAATTACTTACATTTTCTCTCCCTTTTCTGATTCAAATATAGATACCTCAGCAAAAAAGATATGCAAGTAAAGTGAGAAAGTCCAGACCATGAGGGCAATGAACATGATAAAAAAGGATAGCTCTATCCAAGAAACAATCCCAAGACCTTTGATAATCACTGGCCGGTTCCATGACTTTGGAACATACTTTCTGCAATTGCAATGAAATCAATCAATTAGCTCAAAAAAAAACCCTTTTAGAAGACAAATTATAATATGAATATGAAGAAATAAACCTAAAACCTTTTTATGCTGCTGCCATGGCCAACTTTCATACCCAAATGAAGATACACAGACCCCAAAACAGCAATAAATAGCATGGGGAATGTGAAAATAAGAATTTTTGTCCCTGTAATATCATTATATAAACACACAAAATGATACTTATTGTATATACAAATTAAAAAATTTATACAAAATTACCCAGAACAGAAATGAAGAACATAACTAGAAACTATTACCTATTGACCCAAAATAAGTAGAATTGGTTTTTGCTCTAATCTTGGCATACCAATGTTCACTGTATACATTGGTTGGCATCATTATCCACATCATAAGATACCCAAGAAAGATTATGAGTATTAGTCCCATTATTGATCCCTGAATTGCTCTGTTTTTTCCATAAGAAGCAGTAGCTTGTGACTTGTGCTTTTCCTCCATTAGAAAGAAGCTCTCTTTTTCTCTCTCTTAAAGCTTGAAAAATCAGTGTATGCAGCAAACTAGGAGAGGAATATATAAACTTTTATCACCAAAGAAATCCCCACATGTTGGATTTCTTACCAAAGGAGTTTTATTCTTTTTCTTTATGTTGGTGTGTGACAGAGTGAATATTTCTACTTTGAATATTCATTTTGATTTGAGCTCACAATGACACAACTCACAAATATCACCGAGCGAATGATCAGGTTAGCATGAACTTTATTTATTTTTGATAAATCGGTCAATTGACTAATAGAATATTAACGCACATAGAATCTCGCATGCGTGTTAGCATTCTATTGGCCAATTAACCAACTTACACAAAAATAAACTTTATTATATTCAATACAATATTTGATACGTAAGTGGACTGATCACCTTCCCACCTGTATCATATTGAGTAATTTTATACTAATGGGATTCATCCCAAAAAGGCCACCTCAATTTCTATTTTTAACCCATCAAAATATAAAGTTATTTTATAATATTTTATCTCTATAGTCTTATTTAAAATAAAAAATTACAAAAACAAATATTGATTTTTTATATTATTATATGAGACATAATATGGTTAAATATGATAATACGACCATGCATTATTAGACTAAACAGTCGCTATCAAGAATAGAACCAAGATTTAGTAATTTAGTAGGAACTTTAGTACATTATATATAATATTAATATATATTTCAAATAGTATAGTGATAATTATATAAATATATATTTTATGTTAAACATAGTGGCATAAAAATATGAATAGATTATTTATTATTAAATAAAATAAGGATTTATGCGTTAAAAGGAAATATTTACTCCCAAATTATTATGCTTACCGTTTTTTGCACAAATAGTGGAAATTCATGTAATAATTGCTTACCTAAATACTACTACTAATGAGGAAAACATACTAAATACGTTGCCAAAAAAATACTATTAACTCAAACTTTAAATCTTTTGAAAAAATTAATTCCTCCGCTATGTTCTCACTCCTATGTCTGATCTATTACATGAGTCTTATTATTTAAAATAATATTATGCGCATAAATGATTAAGTTAATTTCATAATAAATTGATCAATATAGTATTGACATGCAGAAAGATCACTCTTCGAGTTAGGTGTCGAAACTGTATTGATCAAAATTAACTTCATATATATAAAAAGTTGTGCATTAAGAGTATAATTCATATATTATATAATAATATAAAAATGTGTATTTAATGGTAAGTTATGCTTACTATTTTTTTTCTTTTTTTTAATATTGTTTGTGCATAATTTTTTTTATATTTTTTGTATTTTGCGTTCATACCATTATTCTATCTTTCACGAACGACTTGTGTCTAGATCACTATTACAAAAACATACCAACTTATACAAAAGTTAGACTTATCATAGAATATTTTATATATTTTTATTGATATCCGTACATGACTTCTATTATTGGTATATATTTTGGAAATTAATATTTTTATATTATTTTTTTATATAAAAAGTGTTGCTATATGTGTATAGCGACGGTAAAAATCGTCGCTATAAAATCTATAACAACGATTTTCATGTGAAAATATTATTTTTTGTTGTGGTTTTATCTATTTTTTATATTTTTTAAAATAATATTATTCTTATTTTTTATTGCCTTAATAATCTAAAATTTTCAAACTTAGCATGCAGTTTAATTATGCGGACGATAATTATTTTTAAAAATGATATATTTTTTACAAATCATACGATGAGCCTCAAGGAGAAGTGACTAGACACGACAAAGATGGCCTAGGCTCTGCTGAATTGCCTACTGTCTGCCAAAAAAATCGAGCCACGGGTCCAACTTTTTTAGCCCACCAAAACCCGGACCTTTTTGGCCCGGCCCGTCCAAGTGCCCGCGATTTATTTTTTTAAAAAAATAAATAAAATGTTACTACTTGTTGGTTGTGAGGCTTGAACACAAAACTTGTAAGTAAATAAATAAGAGTTCAAACCAACTAAGCTACAACAACTATTTATTTTTAATGCAATCTTCAATATATTTTAACTATAATTGAAAATTATAATTAAGATATGTAGTTAATGTAGGTAATTAATTAATAATACTAATTTATAGTACTATTAAAATTTTAATTGATTGAGATATGTAGTTAATAATTTCAAAGTATAAAATTATTAAACTAACAATTATTAGTTTAAGTTAGATAATTGTGCAATCCCCCTACTTATTGTAGTAAATTAGGAAAGTAAATCAATCATCATCCCTTAATTATGCATTCCCCCTACTTATTTGGAAAGTAAATCAATCATTATCTCAAATCATGCCTTTAGAATAATATCTAAAATTATAATACTATTAAAATTTTAATTAATTGAGATATGTAGTTAATTTAAGTAATTAGAATTATTATTTATTATAAATTATTTTTAATATTTATTATTATTATTATTTTTAGTATATCAAGATTTTGTAAAAAAAAATATATATATAGGAAAAAGCCCTTGCAGTTTACCATTCAATCATTCAACCCCAGTCACGAGCTTAAGAAATCTGCCCATTAAAACATTTTTTTTTACCTTTTGCCATCATTGGCCGAAACCGCCTGCTTGCCAGTCTATGACTGACTATTGAAATGAAATAATTCAAGTCAAATTTTAAATTCGAAATAAATTTAGAGTCAAATTTAAATCTTAATCAAATCAAATTCATTAAGTTTAAATTAAAAAAAATAGAAAGCAAAATCTCGATGTTTCCATTTATACTCCAACACGTGTAAATATCATAGATATTTTATAAATCCAACGGTTACGCCATCAATAATCCCTCGTTTCTGCAACAAAGAACACAACAAAGACGAAGACTTTCAACAAACAACCCCCATCTCTCATACGCGTCTTCAATTTTTCCAATTGCCGCTGTACTAATTCAGGTATTATCTTTTTTCCTCCCTCTATATGTATATGGGGATAATTATTAGTATCTTATGGTTACAAATCAGGGGTAAATTTTGAATAATTGGATATATGGTTTTCCATTATGTGAATTTGTTTAATTAATTTGAGGACTGAGGTGTTTGGTGGGTATTTCCAAGTGATTTTTTTTCTTAATTTGTATTTATTTCAAGATGAATTTGCTGAGGAGTGTTTGATTGTGCTAGATCTGTTTGAATGGTGATATAATGAGTTTTATGTAGCTGTGTAACAATATGACGTTGAAAAGGTAGGATTTTGGGAAAATGAAAAGGCAGGATTTGTAATTACTTTCTAATTACTGAAACAGATCTATTTTCATAATGAAAAACGAAAAAGAAAAAGTTGTTTGGACAAAGATCTATTTTTTTTTTCTTTTTCTTCCTATGTTCAGTTGTGTATTCCATGAAAACACCACATAAGTTTTTTTTTATGTTGCACAAAAAAAAAGGTTTTTCAGTGTTGCAGGTTCAATGCAGTTGGAGTTATTCTTCAGTTTAGAAGTAAATAAATTAGTATTTTTAAAAGGCACACTTGTTCAAAAAAACTGAGAAGAGAAACTGGATGTTATCACAGAAGGCTCAAGGCAGACATTGTAACCAAATGGATCCTTAGATTTCAAAGTGATTACTCCCTCCCTCATTTCTAATTGAGATCCTTTGTTGTGGTGGTAACAATATAATATAAAAAAGTGATGGAGTTTAATGTTAAGTCTGTGTTATCTCATTTATGATGTTTCTATTGCGGTGATTTTCTTCCCCCCATCTTTCTGGTTGATATGAGTGATGAAATTTGAGGGGGAATCCTTTTACTGTTTAATTGGTTATAAAGAGGTGAGCGATTTAACTGTTAAATCTACTTGACTTAAAAGTTAAAGGGATTAATTATATTTTTTAAGGAGATTATAAATAATGGAGATCCAGGATCCACTTCATAGTGGTATGATCTATGAAAATTTTCAATTTTGCTCATTTTACCTGGTGAGGTTATGGTATATTGTCAAAAGAAACTTAAGCAGTCTTGCATTTTCATAGAATTTCTAGTTATAGGGCATAACTTATTGTAATGTGATGATAAGTATTTAATTGGAAACATTCAGTGCAGGTCATGCCGGATACTTTGCTATGGATTTTATTCATTGTCATTAATTTGTTCTTGAAATATATGCGTCGACATTTGGTTCATTTTATACCTTGTGAGCCACGTGATGCATAATTTGTTCTTATGAGCAAAGCCTCTGTTGTATACATACTTGAGTGTTATCTGATTTTGAGATATTGTCATCTAAAAGTCTTATAATTCTCACTTATATCATAATTTTTTGGCAGTTTATACATTAAAATGAGTCGTCCACAGGAACCACACCGTCCTTTCTTCCCCTTTGGAAATCCATTCCGAATGATATTACCCAAGGGCTCGTATCTCTCTCCGAGGTTGCTTGCCCTTTTAAACACTTTTGAGGAAACATTAGCAGAGAGGCTCAGAAAGCTTAAGCCAGATGACGGGGAAGATATCCTTAGCTTATCTTGGATGAGATTTGCGATGGAGTCACTTTGTGCAACTCATGCTGATATTAAAGCCTTAATAACTGCTCTTGAACTCCCTGTATGTGACTGGGATGAGAAATGGATTGATGTTTACTTGGACAATAGTGTTAAGTTGCTCGATATATGCATTTGTTTTTCATCAGAGCTCTCACGGCTCAACCAAGGTCACCTATTCCTCCAATTTGTCTTGCATAATTTGGATTCCATATCTGCAAATCAATTTATAAGTGCACGTTCTTCACTTGATGGCTGGAAACAGCACATTAACTTAAAGAATTCAAGAATTGAGAACTGTTTTGCCATTTTAGACAATCTTGCTGATACACTTAACATACCTAAAGTTAAGAACTCATCCAAAGGGAAAGTCTTGATGCGAGCTATGTATGGTGTTAAGGTGGTAACAGTCTTTGTCTGTAGCATCTTTGCTGCTGCTTTCTCAGGTTCTGCAAAGAAGTTGCTTGATTTACAGGCCCCAGAAACATGCTTGTGGGGAGAAACTTTTACTGGTATGCAGGTTTTTGTCAACAGGGAAATAAGAAATACAATATCCTCTGGTTGTGTTACAGTATTAAAAGAGCTTGAAGCAGTTGATGTATCTGTGGAAAAGTTGTACCCCCTGGTAGAAGATGGACTGAGCCCTGTCAAAGTTGAAGAGTTCCAGAATTGCAAATTGGACTTGAAGAAGAGCGCACATAAACTTTCAGAAGGATTAGATGTCCTTATGAAGGAAGTTGATGGCTTCTTCCAAATTGTTCTTACTGGACGTGATGCTTTGCTTTGTAACCTTAGAGTGGGTACGAATGTTTCTGAGCCAATGCAAGAAAACCACAATACAGAGCAAGTTGTGAGGTGAATCCTTGTGAATCTAAAATATGTACTTTATACACATGGGTGTTGGTATGGGGTTTTCTGTAATATGGCTAAAGAAAAGGTATTATATAGTGGGAAATATAGGTATTATTTAATTTGTGAGTGGTGGTATGTTAGTGTTCCAATTCATATGTATTTGCATTCTAATGTATTGTCAGTGCTATGTACAAGGTTTATAGTTTATAATGTTTTGGCAAAAGTGTTGTTGGCCTATACTTCAATCTTGCTCTTGCTTCGTGCTGTCAATGACACAATTTCTATATATATAAGTATGCATAGCAATTTCTTTTCATATTTTCTTAATATATATTTATGTTGTTGTAGTATTTGTATTATTGTTGTTGTTACTACTATGTGCTATTCCCTTCTCAAATCTTCCTAATCTCTGGTATATGGTATCTATTGGTGGCCTGATCTTGTTATCTTCTTGGCTGGATTGTTTGGGAAGAAGTAACTTTCCTGGACCATCATTTTAACCATTAAGCACCTGAAAATGAAAATGCTGGTAGCTTGTTTCAGCTGGCTTCCTTATTGGTGGTACAGTCCATTCAAGGTAGACTACTTCCTTTCTTCCGGTGCTTATGATACTCTCAAGTTATGATTATTTTTTTTTGGAATTCCTTTAACCTTGTTTGGATCCTCTCCAATCTCGATTGAAATAACCGAGTTCCCAAGACCGTGGCAGTATGTGTCCAAATTTTTCCCAGTTATAGTAGGAAGAACGTGGGGGCTAATCTGTCATATTTATTAATTTTGTATTTTCTTTTAATAAATTTATATCTAACCTATGTAAGTTTTTAGCTTCTGTTCCCGTCTTCCTGAGCTGTATAATTAGACCATGATTTATATCAAGCGGATGAAACTAGAGGCATCCATGGCTGCGAATGCAACCTTGTCATCATCAAATGGAGGTAAGCAAAAATGGCAGTACATGTATTTTTTGAGTTCCTTATCATGGCCATTTGCTGCTTTTGTTTGTTGGACCCCACACGGATGCTTTCGTTTGCTTTCATACATTATGTTACATTCTACCTTGCAAGTTGGTATGTTATGGTTTGAATGTCATTATGGCATTTACTTAATTTGCAGCCCAAGTGTGAGCATCTTCATATCAATTATAGGCATCTTTTTGGGATATCTTTGCCAATATTGATCTATCTTCCAATAAACTGAGGGCCTGACCGCTTGAACCAATTTGGATTCATTGTTCTCTCAGAAACATTGCATTTTTTTGGTTTGTAGTTATTATATGTTTTAATCCCTCCCTTTTCTTGAAGAAGGTAATATAAATCTATAGAAGCTGCGTCGACATGAACTCTATCTGTATGAGCTTTTACAAAGGTTCATTTTGTTGAAGTACTTTGAGGACTTGGTTCTGCATGTCTGCATTCATTTAAACAGTAAAATTTATGGTAATGTTGAAACTTGAAAGCTCTATATTGTAACTAGTTTGTTTATTTTAGATTTCAAGCTTTTGGATTTAACTCTATTATGGAGCTTTTAGTGAGAAGTGCCATTTCTGTGTAGTGTGATAAGGATCCAGATTCATATACTGTTGTTTATCTTTCTAATAATAGGAAGTATATAATTAGCTGTTCTTTCATGGTTTTGATACTTGTGCAGTATTTTCTTTACCAACTATTGCGAGGACTTAAGTACGTTCACTCTGCAAATGTCTTGCATCGTGATTTAAAACCCAGCAATTTGCTCCTCAATGCAAATTGTGGTCTAAAGATTGGAGACTTTGGCCTTGCAAGGACGACATCTGAAACTGATTTCATGACTGAGTATGTTGTTAGCCGATCGTACAGGGCACCAGAATTGCTCCTTAATTGTTCAGAATACACTGCGGCAATTGATATTTGGTCAGTTGGCTGCATACTTGGTGAAATTATGACCAGACAGCCATTGTTCCCTGGAAAAGATTATGTTCATCAATTGAGCTAGGCTTATTATTACAGAGGTATGAGCTTTAGACTATTTTGTACTAGTATTTGAGAGTAACATTGCCTTTTTCTTGGGGTTTGGACCAACGTGTGTAGTTATTTTTTGTTCCAAAAGCTCATAGGTTCACCTGATGATGCCAGTCTTGGGTTTCTCGGAAGTGAAAATGCCCGAAGATACGTGAGGCAGCTTCCCCAGTATCCGAGACAACTAGATTCCCCAATGCATCACCTGGTGCTCTAGATTTACTGGAAAAAATTCTCATCTTCGACCCCAACAGCCGTATTACAGGTTTATTGGAATTGTCGTTTACTTTATATACGCTTTCTTTTTGGCAAGCTTGAGTATTGTCAATACTATTATTCTATCCCCAGTCCCAGATGTGTAGCCAACAATGGAGTCTTTGTGATGTGTAACATACTGTATATGCATGATTTTTATTCCGTCTTATTTGCAGTTGATCAGGCACTCTGCCACCCTTACTTGGCGCCTCTTCATGACATAAATGAGGAGCCGGTTTGCCCTCGGCCTTTCAGTTTTGACTTTGATCACCCAACATGCACCCAAGAGGATATCAAACAACTCATCTGGTGGGAATTTGTAAAATTCAATCCCGACCCAATTCATTGAAGAATAAATATAGTGAATGTTGTTGTATATCAAATAAATATAGTGGATATATTGGGGTTTAGTAAGAGTTGAAATCAAGATTATCCTTTTACTTGTAATATCCAATGTTGTAGTAGGGTTTTACACAGGGCCGTACTGAGATTTTGGAGGCCTGGGGCGAAAAATGTAAACGAGACTCCTCAAAAAATTGTCATCACCAAAAAAAAAATATAAAAATAAATAAATAAAAAGTACAAGCTATATCCTAAGGTGTATTTTCGAATCTTAAAACATAATAGTTCGACTAAAGCAAAATATATGAGAACTTCGACTATTACAAAATTTATGAAAAGTTCGACTACAACAAAATATATGAGAATATATTTATTGAATGATACTTTTTCTAGTATTCTTAAAACCAAAATCTTCAATCAAAATACACTACGAAAATAATTAGTGAATTCTCCCTCCCTACGAAAATGAAGTCTCAGTGCTGCTAAATCTTGCCAAATAACTTGTAGAACAGCAGCATACCTAGGTGAGGAGATGTTATGTGGACTGAGCACTCCTCTATAGAGCAGCCGATGCAATTTGAAGGATGTCGTGGTCTGATCACCATTGGGATTTGGGGAGCAGGTTTACTTCTTAAACATCTGGGCAGAGATGATTGTATATAATATGGCTAATTAATCAATATATATGGGACTAAACTACATTGTGGAGCATGAAGGGAACATAATAAAAGTTTTACGCCAGCGGCAATGATGATTGCACATCTTATAGCCTTTCGACGTACGTACAATGACAGTACTGATACTGCATGCATGGGGAAAGATGAACAACATGCATGGGGAAAGATGAACAACATTCATGACATGAACACAACAAGTTTGTACTTGTCAAGGTTGCATATATAATTGCTTCTGTGCAAGGGAGATTAAAGAGGTTTGAAAGCTTATGTTCTTCATCCTAATTATATTTGGTGGTCGTATTGTTCGTAGCTACAATGTTCTTTTTCATGATTTCATGCATGGAGGTACCACAAACTCTTCAGCTTCCATATCAAATTAATTTGTTCATCAGCAAAGTGGGTTCATAATATTGGTTGATTGTTGAACTATATATATATATAAAGGCCAAATAACCTGTTTACATTTTTTATTAATGTCCTTTGAACTTGTATCAGTACTTCAACTTGTTGCAGAGCCGGTCCTGGGTTTTGTAAGGCCTGGGGCAAATTTTCTCGAGTGTGTCCCTTTATACGAATTAAATAAAAAAATAAATAAATTATCAACTAATTAATTTTATTAAAATTATAAGAATTTACAAAAGATAAGGAAGAACACTTTAAAATATCATTGAAGCAAAGAATCATCACATGTACCTACAAAATAAAAATATCAATGAAATCGGTAAAATTAATAAAATACTCATTGTAGTTGGCAAGTTTTATTGATTACACAATTGAACTTTTAATTTTTCAAATTATCCCACTAAACTAATTATTATTTTGAAATTGGGTTATTCCGTTAATAAAAATAATTGACATTAATTTTTTATCTACAAAACTAATGAATTACCCACTGTAGTTTTACTGATTACACCATTGAACTTTTAATTTTTCAGATTACCCCATTAAACTAATTAAAAATAATTATTTTAAATATTTTTAAAAATTATTATTATTTTCAATAAAAAATATTAGGAACTTTAATTTTTTTTTCCATAAAATGAGTAAAGTTTCATAAAATATAGATTTTAAAAAATTAAAATTTTATGAAACCTTACTGATTTAAAAAAATCTTTTGAAAATAAAGTTTATTTTTTGAATCTATATTTTATAAAATTTTACTCATTTTTTTAAAATATGAAGAATTTTCCAATTTTTTCTTGAAAATAATATTTATTTATAAAAATTATTATTTTTTTTTTGAAAAAATTGAATCAATTTTTTTATTTATCTTTTACTATTTTTTATTTTAATTTCTATTTTAGTTTTTTAAAAAATTCTAATATTAAGAATGGGCCATTTTGTTAAAAAATTAAGTAGATATTAATTTAATTTAAAATTACTTTAATTTTTGAATCTATATTTTATGAATCTATATTAGTTTCTAACATTTTTTACTTAAAATAATAATAATTTTTAAAAATATTTAAAATAATTATTTTTAATTAGTTTGATGGGATAATTTAAAAATTAAAAGTGTAATGGTGTAATCAAGAAATGTGCCAACTACAAAGTAAGTAATTCATTAGTTTTGTAGATAAAAAATTAACGTCTGATTTATTTTTTTTTTAACGGAATGACCCAATTTCAAAATTATAATTAGTTTAGTGGTGTAATTTGAAAAATTAAAAGTTCAATAATGTAATCAGGAAAACCTACCAACTACAGTGGAAATTTCTTTAGTTTTTTTCAATGAAATCTAAATCACAAAACATCATTTAAAATGTCTTCTTGTTGCACATTTAGATGTAAAATCATCAATTATATTATTATATTTAATGTTTTCTAACATATCATTTTCAATGCATAATATCGCTAATTTTTTTTTTATACACATAAATACATAAACTTATAAAAAAAATTTTGGGCCCCCCTCAATTGTGGGCCTGCTGGTCATATTGCATCTAGTTGGCTGGCCTGCCAGGCTAGGCTCTGACTTGTTGTACTTGTTTTTATGTAAAATACTTCATAACTATATATATATCTCAAAATGATCAGCAAGTGTTAGAATATAGGATCACACACACGCACACAAACGATAGAGAATTACGAAAAACACAAGAGATTTACGTGGTTCCCCAATTTGGGTACTCCACAGGCGGTTTGTTGTTTATTGATGATTCTTTAGTCCCTTAGGGCTTTACAATAGATAGTATTTATAACTACTAATCCTATTCCAACCCTACTTCACATTATATCTCAATTATCCATAATGTTCCTCTAATAAACAACTTGTACCGTACCTTCGGGTCAACCCTGATGGGCTAGTGCATCGCTCCACTAGGCTCCGCACTAGCCTTTTTCAGCGGTTTCCATATTATGAATCACAAGTTTCCAACAAATCTCCACCTTGACGAATAACCTCATCCATTTCGAAGATAAGTCACTTGTCCAATCCGATCTTATGGGGAATCCTCCAAACTAACATTCGGAGACATTGATCAAGTCCAAACAATGCTTGAACTTGTCCGCGGTCATATTCTTTGTAAGACCCCAAATAATTAATAAATAAAATTTAATTTCCTCTAATTATTATTTTGAAATAGTAAGGGTTGATGTGATTAATGTGGATAGTTATGGGTAAAATACGCAAGTATTTCAAAATAAGCAAGTGGTTATAAAATATTCATTGTTGTCGGGGAAATATTTGTTTGGTCGTGGAATATTCAGATCGCATCGGAGAATATTTAAATACGACTACAAGCTTGACCATGTGTGGGCCCCATAACTAAAGCGATTGGAGGAAGAAAAGCGACAAATATAAGTTGTTTAAAAATAACGGCGTAATTGTTACCGCTTTAATCTTTGTTGGAATACCCGTTGTTAAAACACACGAATGTCTGGCGTTGTTGACAAGAAGGCACACACGGTATTGCACCAATTATTGACTCTTACGTAAGAAGGCACTACTCAATAATGGTTCTGATAATTATTGTTCAAGATTTTATTGGTTCAATAATTGTTGTGTTGATATTTTATATTATCATTGTTTCAATAATTGTCATTACACGATTTTTTTATTATCGAAGCAATAATTCATATTATCTGAATAATATTATTAGATAACATTATTGGCAATGTCTAGAAAGTTCGCCTAAGGAGAGGTTTGGTCACCTAATAATTGCTGCGTCAAGAAGGAAAAATTCTTATTGGAAAGCCCCCTTTCCTCAGGAAGCTATGCCGTTTATCAATATTGTGATTACGTAATATTATTTGTGAATAATTAATTATTGATTCATATGATGAGAAAAATATTGATTTTATGAGGATATAGATGGAGAAAATTTTTAATGTGACAATTGTTGAAAATTGAAATTTTATCTTTTTCTAATAAAATAATTCATTTAAATATATATATTATTATATTTTAATAATATAATAATGGTGATATTTTTACAACGAATGTGGGATATATGAGTATACAAGGAGGAAGAGTATTTTTGTTGCAATAAATGTTTAAAACATGTTAAACATGTTGGTGGACCCCATTTATTGACTGAAATTTGATTATAGCCTGTAAAATTGCCCGTTTATGGATTTCGGTCAATTTCTGTTTGGAATTTGAAAAAACTTTCTTCCGCAAAGTTGTAGAGAATTGAATTTCCTATAAAAACACGCGAGATTCGAATTTTCTGACAAAAAGACTATTTATTGTGAATTATTGAAGTTCCAGAGTTCCGAAATAATTGATTTTTAGAAGTTTTAATTGTTTAAAATAACAAAAACGTTTTTTATATGTTGTGAGCCTCATTAATCACATGCTAGGTGGCTGATTTCGGATTCCCAAAGGATGGCGTAGAAATTTTTTTATAAATATATTATTATATTAAATTTTCTACTTTGGTGTTCTAAGCAATTTCCTATAAATAGGTGCTTAGGTTAGAATTGAAAATCACACAAGAACTGAAGTTTTCTCTATATTATCGGCGTATTCTTGTGAGTATTTTGAGTATACTTTGAGTATTGCTATACGGTGAAAGTTCAAGTTATAGCCTATATCCAAAGATTCCGGTTAAGATTGCTCTTCCGAGGTAAGGGATATTTTTTTTTTCGTAATGATATTATTTCTTCAATATCATTATCTTTGAAATATTGATCTGAAGTTTTATCAAATTTGGAACTTTTGGTGTCTGAGTTACTATTTACGATCAAGACTATTCACACGATATCTGATCTTATTCACGAATCACAAGACTTATTCATCAAAAATGAAAATTTTCCTTTTCGTCCAAAATATCTATTGTGGATACTAGTTTTGATTGTATCCATGTTTTGATCATTCTTGAATTTTACACCACTATGATTATTTTTGAGGTATTTTTGGACGTGGATAAAACAAAAGTACGAATCCTTAATCCTTAATCCTTGTCATTTTTGTTTCATTGGATTCGTTTCTTTAAAAAAAAATATTTTTCATCATTCTCGGTCTTAAATGATGATATTATTGAATATCTTTGGCTTCGTAGTGCAAAGATGATTGATTTCGATGAATATCTTTGGCCCGTAGTGCAAAAGATGAATGATTTCGATGAATATCTTTGGTAAAAGTAGAAAGGCTGAAGATGAACATGTGTTTAGATGAACATGACCAATTGGTGAATGTCCTGGCCTCAGAAAGTGCAAGGATGAATATATGATTCGGATATATATTGATTGATGTTACAGGATAAAATATTGATGATGATGGATTGTTAAATTCATAGATATTAGTAGATTTCATCCTCTACGTAACTCTTCTATGAATTAATATTTTTCATTCATGAGTATTGATTTAAAACTTGTTGTCTATCATTGTATTCTATTAAATTTTTCCTGTTGAAGACTAACGATAATTTGTTGTATATTATCTTAGTCATAATATTCTTTATCGGGCTAGTTGAGCTCACCCTTTTCCTTTTTGTTCCATTTTTCTTCTCGGGAGGCGAGAATGTAGCGTAGCGAGTGAGGGTATGGAATGATGGTTTTAGAGAGTTGTTTAGTAGTCCTCACCATTTTTATAAAATAATGTATCAATAATTATGATGAGGATTTATTTGTATGTGAATATTGTTTAGAAGGAAATATCTCGTATTTAAACTCACGCTTTCATTGTTGTAATAATAAAGTTGTAGTTGTTTACGCATCGCGTGTATTGACAACTCGAATGGGTGATGTATACCTATTTTGGGGGTGTCACGGTTGGTATCGAGCTTAGGGATATGATCTCAGCGGAGATGGGGAATAGAACTAAGAGGGAGAGGCGAGTAAATCCTTCGTTAGTGTGTCCTACCTAAGCTTATTTGATAGTTGGTTATTATATAGGGATATTATGTGATATATTGATTTCCTTAATTAACCCTTGTTTTTATAGAAGATTTGAGAATGTCGATTGAGAATATTAACAATGGAAATGAGACCGTGGAGATGCATGTATTCACCAACGAGGAGAGAACGCAACAAAGCTAAGAATGTTCCTCCCTGTGAACAACACCACCGATCGACGACGATGACGACCTTAATGTTTAGAAGCTTTTTGGTTCATGCAAAAAATCGGACGAGGAGACTCGTGTTCAAAACATAGGAGGAAATGATAACAATTCACGGGTTATCACGCCAAGCGGTTCAAAGAGTTGGGACCACCGAATTTAAGGAAAAGCGAGATCCGATCATGGTAAACATGGGTCAAGCAAATTACCAAGATATTCGATGTCTTGGGATGCACAGAGGAATGAAGGTTTTATTCGTCACCTTTATGTTAAAAGTGGCGAAGGTGAATCATCTTGGTGGGAGTCTCGTGAAGCGTACTATCCGACCACACTCAAAGATGTCTTGGGAGACATTTCAGAAACTATTTAATGACAAATACTTTCACGAAAGTGTTCGTTATATGAAGGAAGTGGGGTTTATTAGATTGGAGCGAGAACAACATGGCGGTGTCTCAAAGACGAGGCTTAAGTTTGCAGAGTTATCCGTGTTTGCACCTCATTTGGTGGAGAATGAGGAACGTATGACGCGGATGTTTCGAGAGGTTTGAAACCCTAAGATACGCCAAGATCTCATCTCTCATAAATTTTCTCTATTCGGGATGTTGTTAATGAGGGCTCAATTGTTAGAAGCGAGATAACGAAAGTACGGTCCAACCGAGGTACCACAATCGAGGATCATAACTAGGAGATAGCGATCAACAAAACAACAAAAACCGGTGGAGAAAGAAAAGACGGACAAAAATGGTAACCACTCTGGTGGTAATCATGGCAATGAAAATAGAAGAAGCGAGTCGGGAGGAGATTTTAAAAAGAGGAGATTCAACAACGACTATGTGAAGACAGCAGTGCAAAGAAGAATCGGGTTCCAAGGAGGAGAAACGACCACCGGTCATATCTATAAATGCGGAAAGAGGGACATATATCGGTCCAAATTGCCCACATGAGTTCAGTATGCTATAATTATGGAAAGGAAGGACATATCGCTTCGAGATTGCACGGTAGAGAAACCTAGTTCAATGAGGGACGGTGACTCAAAAAGATCATCCCGAGAAAAGTCAAAGTTAACGGTTCTAGAAGAAGCGTTTGTTGTGGATCGGTCAAAATGTGAGAACCCAAACGAGGTGATCACGGGTAAGTTTATTTATAAATTCTTGTAAAGTTTATACTTTACTAGATCTAAGTGCTACCCATTCATTTATCTCTCCGCTTGTGCTCAACGTTTAAACTTGACTTCGGAGAAATTAGACTTTGACCTATCTGTGGAAACTCCGTTAGGAGAAACTTTCATTACATCCATTGTTTATAAATCTTGTTTGATTCAAGTTGGCACCATCACTTACCGTTGACCTTATCTCTTTAAAGATACTTGCTTTTGATGTGATTTTAGGGATTGATTGGTTAACTACTCATCATGCCAAAATTGATTGTTTTTGTAAGGTTGTTAGCTTTCATATTCCTAAACAACTTTGTTGTATTTAATTCAAGCAACTAAACCATTAAAATCAATCACCGTCATATCTAATCATAAAGCTATTCGTTTATTAAAAATGGATGTCAAGCTTTCTTAGCCTATGTTATGGATTTGAATAAAGACACGTCAAATTTGAATAATATTCTATTGTTATTGACTTTCCGACGTATTTCTGAAGAACTTCCCGGCCTACCCTTAACGTGAAGTTGAATTCTTTATTAACCTTGAACCCGGTACAAAGCCCATTTCTAAAACCCCATATCGAATGGCTCCTATTGAACTTCAGGAGTTAAAGGTCCAACTACGTGGAGTTGTTGGACATCGGTTTCATTCGCCCCTAAGTACATCTCCTTGGGGTGATCCTGTTTTATTAAGTAAAGAAGAAAGAGCGGGAGTATGCGACTTTTTGTATTGACTATCGGAATTGAACCATGTCACTATCAAGAATAGGTATCCTCTACCTCGTATTGATGACTTGTTTGACCAGTTGCAAGGAGCACAATTCTTTTCAAAAATCGATCTTCGTTCTGGATATCATCAGCTGAAGATTAGAACTGAGGATATTCTAAAGACTGCCTTTAGAACTCGGTACGGGCATTATGAATTTCTAGTCATGTCTTTTGGATTGACTAATGCCCCTGCGGTTTTCATGGATATGATGAACCGAGTATTCAAGGAATATTTGGATCAGTTCGTTATTGTCTTTATTGATGACATCCTCATATATTCCAAAAGTCGTGAAGATCATGAGCACCATTTGAAGCTAGTACTACAAAGGCTTCGTGAAAATAAGTTATATGCCAAGTTAAAGAAATGCGAGTTCTAGCTTGAGGAAGTAGCATTTCTTGGGCACGTGGTGTCAAAACATGGAGTATCTGATGCATATGAAGAAGAAAGTACAAGAAGGTGCTGTTCCGGAAGCGAGAATCGATGAAGAAGGAATACTTCTAGTCCACTTTAGACTTTGTGTTCCTAACGACTCTGATTTGAAGTAAAATATTATGATGGAGGCACACAATACACCATTTGCAATCCATCCTGGAAGTACTAAAATGTATCGTGATCTTCGACATACATTTTGGTGGAACAATATGAAGAGTGAGATTGCAAAGTATATCTCAACATGTTTAACTTGTCAACGTGTAAAGGCGGAGCATCAAGTGCCTAAGGGACCATTGCAACCACTTGAGATTTCGAAATGGAAGTGGGAACACATTACCATGGATTTTCGTTCACGGGTCTTCCCACGGTTTCTCAAGGCATAAATGCTATTTGGGTTATTGTTGATAGATTAACCAAGTCTCGCACATTTCTTGCCGATCACGGAGACTTATTCTCTTGAACGTCTTGCTAGTATGTATGTAAATGAGATTGTGAGGTTGCATGGCATGCCAAGATTCTATAGTTTTGGATCGTGACCCAAGATTCACTTCAAGATTTTGGGTTAACTTGCAAAAAGCTATGGGTACGGATTTACGATTGATTCGGCATACCATCCTCAAAGCAGAGATGGACAATCGAGAGGACTATTCAAACTCTTGAAGATTTATTAAGACTCGTGTCCTAGACTTCAAAGGCGGTTAGGATAAGTATTTACCATTGGTGGAATTCTCCTACAATAATGCTTATTAGGCAAGTATAGGTGTGGCCCCATTCAAGCATTATATGGCCGAAAATGTCGCTCTCCACTATGTTGGGACGAGGTGGGTGAAACAACATTGTTGGGACCCGAGAGTTGAGTACGTATGACCACGTAAAAGATCCAAATGATTAGACAACGATACAAACCAAACTACGGCGCAGGATCGAAAAAGAGTTATGCGGATATTCAACGAAAGGACGTGGAGTTTAGTATGGGGATCATGTATATTGTTGCGTGTTGCCCATGGAAGGAGTTATAAGATTTGGGAAAGAGGAAAGCTCAATCCATGATTTATTGGTCCATTTCAAATTCTTGACCGAGTAGGAAATGTAGCCTATAGACTCGCTTTTACCTCCAAGTATGTCTCGTGTTCAGTAATGTGTTTCACATATCGTACTTAGTAAATATGTGAAAGACCAACCACGTTATTGAGTTAGAACCGGATGAGATATTTGAAGACTTAACGTATGAGGAGGTACTGTCAAGATCTTGGATAGGAAGGAGCATGTCCCTACGACGAAGGTCATACCACAAGTTAAAGTCTTGTGGAGGAACCATGCTTATAGAAGAAATGACCGAGAATTGAAAAGCGGAAATGAAAGCGAGGTATCCTCATCTTTTGAAACACACAGTAGCGTATGTCAATTTCGAGGACGAAATTTCATAAGGAGGGGAGGTTGTAAGACCCCAAATAATTAATAAATAAAATTTAATTTCCTCTAATTATTATTTTGAAATAGTAAGGGTTGATGTGATTAATGTGGATAGTTATGGGTAAAATACGCAAATATTTCAAAATAAGCAAGTGGTTATAAAATATTCATTGTTGTCGGGGAATATTCGTTTGGTCGTGGAATATTCGTGATCTTTGTCGGAGAATATTAAATTTACTGACAGCGCTTGACCATGTGTGGGCCCCATAATGTAAAGCGATTGGTGGAAGAAAATGACAAATATAAGTTGTTTAAAAATAACGGCGTAATTATTACCGGTTTAATTGTTGGAATATTGAAATTGGTTTAAAAACACGATGTCTGGCGTTGTTGCGCGAAGAAGCACGGTATTGCACCAATTATTGACTTTACGTAAGAAGGCACTACTCAATAATGGTTATAGTAATTATTGTTCAGTATTTTATTGGTTCAATAATTGTTGTGTTGATATTTTATATTGTTGTTGTTTCAATAATTGCCATTACACAATATTTTTCATTATCGAAACAATAATTCATATTATCTGAATAATATTATTAGATAACATTATTGGTAATGTCTAGAAAGTTCTGTCTAAGGAGAGGTTTGGTCACCTAATTGCTGCCAAGTAAGGAGAAATCAATATTGGAAAGCCCCTCTTCCACAAGGCGCCTTGGGTTGTCGATTTGTGATTACGTAATATTATTTGTGAATAATTAATTATTGATTCATATGATGAAGAAAATATTGATTTTATGTGGATATAGATGGAGAAAATTTTAATGTGACAATTGTTGAAAATTGAAATTTTATCTTTTTTCGATAAAATAATTCATTTAAATATATATATATTATTATATTTTAATAATATAATAATGGTGATATTTTTACAACGAATGTGGGATATATAAGTATCTGAGGAGGAAGAGTATTTTTGTTACAATAAATGTTTAAAACATGTTAAACATGTCGGTGGACCCCATTTATCGATCGAAATTTGATTATACTTTGTAAAATTGCCCCGTTTATGGATTTGGTCAATTTGCATTTGGAATTTGAAAAAACTTTCTTACGTAAAGTTGTAGAGAATTGAATTTCCTATAAAAACACGCGAGATTGAATTTTCTGACAAAAGGCTATTTATTGTGAATTATTGAAGTTAGGAGTTCCAAAATAATTGATTTTGGAAGTTTTAATTGTTTAAAAAAATAACAAAACGTTTTTTATATGTTGTGAGCCTCATTAATCACATGCTAGGTGGCTGATTTCAGATTCCCAAAGGATGGCGTAGAAATTTTTTATAAATATATTATTATATTAAATTTTACGCTTTGGTGTTCTAAGCAATTTCTATAAATAGGTGCTTAGGTTAGAATTAAAAATCACACCGTAACTCAAGTTTTCTCTCTATATTATCGAGCGTATTCTTGTGAGTATTTTGAGTATACTTTGAGTATTGCTATACGGTGAAAGTTCAAGTTATAGCTTTATATCCAAAGATTAGGTTAAATCTTGTCTTCCGAGGTAAAGGATATTTTTTTTTCAGAATGATATTATTTCTTCAATATCATTATCTTTGAAATATTGATCTGAAGTTTTTATCAAATTTAGAACTTTTGGTGTCGAGTTCTTATTTACGATATCAAGACTATTCACGAATACAAGACTATTCATCGAAAAATAAAAATTTTCCTTTTCAGTCAAAATATCTATTGTGGATACTAGTTTTGATTGTATCCATGTTTTGATCATTCTTGAATTTTACACCACTATGATTATTTTTGAGGTATTTTTGGACGTGGATAAAACAAAGTACGAATCCTTAATCCTTAATCCTTGTCATTTTGTTTCATTGGATTCGTTTCTTTAAAAAAAAATATTTTCATCATCCTCAGTCTTAAATGATGATATTATTGAATATCTTTGGCACTGTAGTGCAAAAGATGATTGATTTCGATGAATATCTTTGGCACTGTAGTGCAAAGATGAATGATTTCGATGAATATCTTTGGCCCGTAGTGTAAAGATGAGCAGTGTTTAGATGAACATGACCGGTGGTGAATGTCCTTGGCTCAGAAGTGCAAGGATGAATATATGATTCAGATATATATTGATTGATGTTACAGGATAAAATATTGATGATGGATCTGTTAAATTCATAGATATTAGTAGATTTCATCCTCTACGTAACTCTTCTATGAATTAATATTTTCCGCTGCGAGTATTTGATTAAAAACTTGTGTTCTATTGTATTCTATTAAATTTTTCCTGTTGAAGACTAACGATAATTTGTTGTATATTATCTTAGTCATAATATTCTTTACTGGGCTAGTTGAGCTCACCCTTTTCCTTTTGTTCCATTTTTCTTCTCAGGAGGCGAGAATGTAGCGAGTACGAGTCGGGGTATGGAATGATGGTTTTAGAGAGTTGTTTAGTAGTCCTCACCATTTTTATAAAATAATGTATCAATAATTAAGATGAGGATTTATTTGTATGTGGATATTGTTTAGATGGCAATATCTGTATTTAAACTCACAGTTTTACTGTTGTAATAATAAAGTTGTAGTTGTTTCTGTACCGTGTATTGACAACTCAGAATGGGTGATGTATATCTATTTTGGGGGTGTCACAGTCTTTGTCAACATGTCAGCTGCATTTTCAGAAGTGTGCATCTTCTCCGATATCACATCCCCAGTAGCTATCAGCTCCCTCACCTTGGGAAACCTTACGCTAATATGCTTGGTCTTTGCGTGATACACTTGATGCTTTGCCAAGTAAATGGCGCCTCGACTATCAAAATACAACCAGACTCCACCTTGATCTATGCCCAGCTCATTCACAAAATCCTTCAACCACAATGCTTCCTTGCCAGCCTCAGTCAATGCCATGTACTCAGATTCAGTAGTAGATAGAGCTACTAGAGATTGAATCATAGATCTCCAACAAATCGGTCCACCTGCCAGTGTAAACACATACCCTGTTGTAGATCTCAAATCATCCAACCTTCCAGCATAATCCGCATCCACATACCCTACAACTGATATCCGAGCCTCTTGTTTCGCAAACATAATCTCATGATTTGTCGTTTCTCTCAAATATCTGAACACCCATTTAACAGCTTTCCAGTGCTCTCTACCTGGATTGGTCATGTATTTGCTCACTGTGCTGACTGCATGTGCCAAATCGGGTCTTGTACACACCATCGCATACATCAAACAACCAACTGCGCTCGCATAGAGCACGTTCGACATATCCTGGATCTCTTCAGCCGATTTCGGACACTGTGTTTTAGATAACCTGAAGTGACTCGCCAATGAAGTGCTCACCTGTTTAGCATTAGCCATACTAAACCTCTCCAACATTTTCTCCACAATTCTTTTGTGTCAACCACAGTTTTCCAGCTGCTCTATCCCTGCGAATCTCCATCCCAAGTATTTTCTTAGCGGCACCTAAGTCCTTCATGTCAAACTCCTTTCCCAACAAGTTCTTCAACCTGTTTACGTCAATCATACTCTTTGCAGCAATAAGCATGTCATCCACATACAGTAACAGAAAAATATAGGAACCATCCTCAAGGCTTTTCACATAAACACAACAATCATACTCACATCGAGTGAACCCAATCCGGATCATGAAGGAATCGAACTTCTTGTACCATTGTCTTGGAGACTGTTTCAGCCCATATAGTGACTTCTTCAACCTGCATACCATGTTCTCAGTCTCCGGCTGCTTGAACCCCTCAGGCTGTTCCATGAATATCACTTCCTCCAAATCACCATGAAGAAAGGCTGTCTTCACATCCAGCTGCTCTAACTCCAGATCATAGCTAGCCACCAATGCAAATAATTCTGATTGAGGTATGTCTCACCACCGAAAAAAACACCTCATCATAGTCAATTCCCTTCCTCTGCGAGTATCCCTTTGCTATCAATCGAGTCTTAAATCGTTCCTTTTTCTTTTCTGATACAACTTCCTTTTTCTTTTTCTTGTACACCCATTTGCACCCCACTAATTTCTTTCCCTCAGACAATTTGAACTTTTCAATGTCCACTATCTGTTACCCGGGCATTGAATACATGTAATTTTTTGAAAGAAAAACCTTCATGAGATTCAACTGTCAAAACGACATTGTTTGGCAGGAATCAAACATTTAACTATAGGAATTTTACTTTTGTCCCTTCAATTTATAGTTTACACGAAGTAAAATTATTTTACCGTTGCAAAGAAAAGCTTCTAGACCAAGTTACTGGAGTTGATGCACTGGTTTTACGTGCACCTTGCCGCAGTTAAATGTTCTTAGAACAATGCTACATACACCTGATTCCATAAACTATTGATGTGAAGCATCCCCCATCCTCTCTAAATTACCAAAAAAACTGAGACTTGACTTTTATAGTTAGTTTTAGCGATACCCTTGAAACATCAGTATGTTCAGGATATAGGTGCACTTGGCATTTCTTGATGTTCTTAATGTTTTCTTTTAGTGTGTCCCATCCCCATGTTATGTGGAAATATCATTTCAACACTTTCTTTCACAAACATTTTATTGACAATTCCTTGTTTGCTCATCAGCTCTATTCTTGATGCTCCAATTTGTACTAATTCTTCTTAAACCATTTCGGTTATACAGGCGGTTGAAGCAACCCAAAATGTAGAGCTCAGAAAAAAGAATCGTCGTAAGTCATCCAACGTAAATACTTAGGTAGCAGAACGTTTAACTTTTCTTTGTTTCTATTTGTACTTACATTTTCAGTACTTTTTCTTGATTGGTATAATTAAATTGGAGGGATGAATTAAAATACATTTAGGACTTCAACTATTATAATTATTATTATTATTTTTTACATATTATTTTGTTAAATAAACTTGAGTAAAATTGACTTTTGGGAGAAGATGACAAAAACAAAAAATGGATAAAAGGAAATTCAAGTCAAAATGGGCCTATGAGTCCAAAACCACTTCAAATAAACCACTCGACCATGACCCAAAATATATAGCTCAGGGCAATCCAGCCCGAATATCATGAACACGAACATTTGTAACCCGTAACCCTACATATAAAAGCAACTCTATCTTTACATTTTGCCATTAGGGGTTTAGCTTCCTTATTCGCAGGCGACTCTGTCTCTCTCAGTTGCAAATCCTCCAGCAGCAAAAATGGTGAAAGGACGTCAAGGCGAGCGAGTCAGGTTAGAGCTATAGCTTTCTCTCTCCTCTCCATTTCCATTAAAATCTACAAAAACATCATTTGATTTTACGTTCGTGATCGATTGATTTCAGGCTCTACGTAAGAGGAACAATCCTCGGTTACAAGCGGTCTAAATCGAACCAGTATCCAAGCACCTCGTTGATTCAAATTGAAGGAGTGAACACCAAGGAGGAGGTCACCTGGTACCAGGGTAAGCGACTAGGATACATCTACAAGGCCAAGGTGAAGACTGGTGGCTCACACTATCGCTGCATTTGGGGAAAAGTGATTAGGCCTCATGGTAACACTGGTGTTGTCCGTGCTAAGTTCAAGTCCAATCTTCCTCCCAAATCCATGGTATTATTATGCAATCTTATTAAAGTTTATGTATGTGGTTTCTTATATATGAGTTTTTTGAAATGGGGTTTTGATTTGTGTAATTGTTCGTTGTTTGCAGGGAGCTAGGGTCAGGGTTTTCATGTACCCAAGTAATATATGAGGTAATGTACTTGCCTTTTTGTGCTATTGTTTTAGTAATGGTTTTATTTGTTTGCTTTTGTTTTCCATTTGATTTGGTGCGAATTGGAGAGTATAAGCTCTGTATTAGTTCATTAACATATATTTTGGGTAATTTCTAGCTGCCAGGTTAGGACCTGAAAAAATCATTTAAGTTATTGTGACATTTGTAGTTACCTTTGTTTTTTAACTTTAGTTAACCTTAATAAGCTTGTCTCTGAACTTGATTACATGCATATTGTAGTTTCTGTTTGTGTGTGTGTGATCTTTTTTGATGGCTGGCCTTGAAAAGTTGATTAATTTTAAAATATTACGTCATGAGACGTATGAATAATTAACAAGTACCAAGATTTATGGTTGTTTCCTATTAAAAGGCCACAATAATTTCCCCTTGACTTAGAGCATTTCTAGCAGGCCGGTAATGAACAACTATATTTAGTCTAGGATACAAATTTCGCTCCAGCAGACAGACTAAAGATAGTCCATCGAATTTTCTGGCAAGGCAAAACGACTATATCAAGGAATCAAAACTGATGGACTATAATTTTTAATATATTTAAATAGGAGATATGTTGATGAAGAAGGAGAAGGGAGATGGTGAAGAAGGAAAAGGGGGATTCTGAAGAAGGAAAAGGGGGATTCTGAAGAAGGAGACAAGCGGCGAAGAAGAAGAAAGAAGAAGATGAGAAGGATCTTAATAAAAAAGTAACGAATAGAAATTAAAAAATTTATAAATATGCACAATAATTTAATATATTTTACCTATCTCTCAATCAACTACTTCAACCTTTAACAATTATAAGTATTTTGTTAATAATAATTTATATTTTTATTATATTTGATTTTTATTTTTTAATTGTTAATATTTCTTTAATTTATTTTTTAGATGGAAAATTATGGTACTCTTATGTATTATATTATTTTTTATTATATTTGAGTTTTTTTGAATTTATTGATTATTTTAATCTTTTTATATTATAGTCCACGGGATAGTCCATATGATAGTCCATTTGTTGGAAGGATTGAAGACTAAAGGACATTTGCTGATGTCATATGGATTAAATATAGATAGTCCATCTGCTGGAGATGCTCTTAGTAGCAGAAGATTTACAAAACTTTGCATTTCTTAAATTGTAATAGGTTTGGACTTGAGTAATCTCAATAACATGAAGACCATACACAGGTTGGGTAATTTTTTTAAGGGGATTGATATTTTTGTAGGTTATTTTGATAGTTCTGCAATGGCCCCACATTCAAATTGAAAATCATCTTTTGTGCCCAATTTACCCCTATTTGCAGCAACGCACCATTCCTCTCTCTCCCACCTTTTGCACTTCATCTTCTCTTTCTAACCTCCACAACTATCCCAATTTTCTCTAACCCAATTTCACCTACTCAAGTAGAAAGTAAGTAATCTTTCGTTCGATGAGAGAGATACCCAGAAATATGAAGTATATAGAAATTATCTAATCCAATCCATCATCTCCTCCCTCTATCAAAACTCCCCCGTACCTGCATCTAATTCAAATCCATAGTTGTCATGGCGTCACCAAGGCATCGCCTAGCGCTAGAGAACGGCAAGGTGCCTTGGATGTCGAGCCGCCAAAGCTCACACCTTGGTAGCTGGTTCAAGTTAAGTGAACAAGTCATTTTTTACCTATGACTCATCATAACCCATCATGAATTTGTTATGTTGTGTAATTTTATTACTTATTATACTTGTAATGGGTGATGGGTAAGTCATCATTCTTTATTTTTAATGTGATGTTTATTAACCTGTTCTACTAGTTTTTAGTTTGAAGTATTTTATTTTTGAATTTTGATTGTGAAGTATTTATATAATTGTGTTTATAATTGTATTTCATAGTGTTAGTTATTATGATTTGGGTATTAATGTATATAAAATTTTATTGTTCAATATACTTTTAAAGTAAAATAATAATGTATAAATTGCATATTGTTAACAACTTGTGACCATATTGACGTCATTGCTGGTGCTTTATCGTTTAGGCGTCTTGATGGTCAACTACCATTGCATCTTGCCATGCCTCCGTGACAACTATGTTCAAATTTGATAATTCTTTTTTCTCAATTCACTATTCTCTATTAAATTACTCAAATAGAAGTTACAGCGGTAAGCCATGGTTCTTACACCACCGCTGGTCGTGGTCTGTGACCGTGAGAACTCATCACCATCATACCCAAACAAAGAACTCATCGACGTACACCCAATAATTCATGAGCATTGTACTTGGGATTTGGAATTTATGTGGGTATCTTCTTATAGTGGTTTTATGATGTCTTTATCATGTTAGATCTATTGAATGATGAGGGACGTGGTGCAAAGATCAGTAGACAGCGGAGCTCAATTAGGTGTTGTAACAAGTAGGGCAAAATGGACAAATAAATTACTTTTAATTAGGATGTAGGGTCCACTGGAAATATCAATTCCCTTTTTTTAATTAAGCGAAAACCAAATAATCCGTTGAAGTCATGTATCTGTGTGTATTTGGTTTTATCATTGATTTTCATGTTTGCATGCTTGTGGAAGAAAGAAGGTCAATTGTATCTTGATTATGCCTTTTTTGGTGGTGATACTTCTGTTTCAATTGATAGATAATAACAATTTTCACATTTAGCTAAAAGGTATTGTCACTTCAAACTTCTTTAGAATTATCTCTTATTTACTTTTATAACAGATTTACCACTTATTTGTGAATCCTATATCTCCAATATGGTATTTTTACTGCAAGTGCAAGCTTCCTTAGAAATGTAGCATTTAGAGTAAATGCTTGTCCCCTAGTTGTCAATGAAAGAGTTAACTTCTATCTATCCAAGCATTGTTTTATTGGTACAGGGACACATTTCCTTTTGGCCTTGTTTTTGTGAAAGAGTCTAACTTAACTAATAAAACTAAAAATAAATGAATTGTTACCTCGATCGAGGATTATTCATTAACCTTTATACATTGCGTACTGCCTGCTTTTGTAGACATGTTTATGATTGTTTTATGTTGTAATTTTGTTTGTGTTTTCTTATTTCAGTTTCTCCTCAAGGGAAGAAGAAAGGATTGTAATTTCTAGCTTCAAAAGGTTTTGAATATCATTTTTTTTTTATTTTGGAGAGCTGAATGCTATGTAATTTCTCAAGTTAAAGTAGCCTTTGTCTTGGCACAATTTTTGCTTGTTTAGTACACAATTCTAGAACATATGACATGATTTGACGAAATTATAATTATTTGGGTTCTCGGCTATTCCTTGGTTTGATTGGGTTATAGCTGCTATAAATCATTATCTTCTCATTCCCATAAATTTTATAATCCAATCTATTTTGTTTATAGATCAAATACAAAATCATCTTGTTGTAGTTTGCAATTAATACACAGCCTACATATACAAATGCAGCAGTATTGTTAAAAGGTTATGGTTACTGTAATCAGCATATAAATGCACAATTGTTAAAAGGGTTATTGGTAGTGTAAAGTGCAATCAACAGAGAAATTGCTTTGACTTGTAAAATTTCTCAATTGTATATATGTTTGTTCAGTTATCAGCCTTGCGTTATATGTTTGTTCATTTTCTGTCCTGAAGAAGAAGATGGAGTAGTAGTACTGAATCGAGAATAATAGAGAGATTGAGGATGTTATATGTTTGTTCATTTTCTGTCCTGAAGAAGAAGATGGAGTAGTAGTACTGAATCGAGAATAATAGAGAGATTGAGGATGGGGAGCGAGAGAGTAGTAGGAAAGTGATAATTGCCTCTCCTCAGCTTCCATATTTGAAGTCGCCAATTCCCTTTCTCTTCTTCAGGGCTTCTCTTCTTCTCCTCCTAAACAAGCTCGTCATCCTCTCATCATCCACTTCAATTCCAAATGCAGCTGCGGCCTCTGTATATCTTTCTCTCTACTTTATGTACCTGCTGCTGCTAATTTCCATGTTAGTGGTGTTTCAAATTCCTTCCCATCTGCATCTTCTTGCTGCTTTGTTAATTTGACTCTTTTTGTACTTGGTTTCAAGTAGTAGTAGTGAAATTTTATGTGGTAATCGCATAACTTCATTTAACTAACCCATTAATATATTTCCATCCTATATTAGTGTAATTTTGCTGATATTCAGTATGATTTATTTATGGATGTGGTGGACTAGGCATATTTTATAGTAAAATGGAGTCTACCACCATTGCTGATACCAGAGTTCTACAGAAAATGTTTGAAAGATGGTTTGATTAGTCTACTTTTGGGGATTACAGAAAACTAGTTCAGACTTCAGAGTGATAATTGCTTCTGGCTTTATAATAATAATGCTCTTAACTAAATGTATTGATTGGAAAACACTATCAATTATACAGTTTTTGCTGGAGGAAAAATTGTTCAGCTTTCTCCTTGGATTTCTATTTGATAAGGTTTGAATGGTTATGATATTTGTTGAATAATTTTTTCAACAGTTACCATCTCCAATATTTCTGATTCAGATGGCTCATAATTTTTTAAACAGTTACCATCTCCAATATTTCTGTTTCCACTCTACCCTCCTTCCTGTCCTGAAGAAGAAGATGGAGTAGTAGTACTGAATCGAGAATAATAAAAATCCATTAACAAGTAGCAAGGGAACGAATAGAGAGATTGAGGATGGATGGGGACTGGGGAGCGAGAGAGTAGTAGGAAAGTGATAATTTTAGGTGGCAAAGGCTCTTCCATATTTGAAGTCGCCAATTCCCTTTCTCCCTTGCGCATTACTATATACCTGCTCACTTTGCCAGATTTTGTATCAAAATAGTACTCGGTGTAACCAGTAGCTATAACAACAAAATCATTAGGTTGCGTTAAGGTAAAAATAAGCAGGTCAATTGATCTGTGAACATGCAGGTCGTAAAGTCTGCGTGTCAATATTGTATTGGCTTGAGCTTTACATAGATGGTATTAGTGTGATGCAAAGATAATTAAATATATTATTTCTATTATTTTAAAATAGATATTGTTATTATTTTTCGTTTTTTTTTTCTACTTTATCAATTTAATTTGTAATAATACTAGTAGATTTGTTTCAATAGTAATACTTTTAGATTTATTTCTGAAAATATTTTAATTAGAATTTAAAAAATCATAGGATAGGATAGGAGTGGAGTGGGTCAACATTCATGCGCGTATGAGTTGGGCCAGCGAAGCCATACGCGTAGAACTCACCCACACTACAAAAGAACCAACCCTTTCTCTCACTAAAATCTCCCCAAGATGGAGATCATCCAAATTTCCAATCTGCTCTTCATTTCTCTATGCATACTCTATGTAACTCAATTTGTCAACTCTTTCTCTCCCGTTGATCACTACCTCATAGACTGTGGCTCCGTTGAACCCACCACAGCTGACTCTAATCACCGCCAGTTCACCGGAGACTCGTCGGAGTCAGGCTCACACTTTCTCTCCTCAAGTCGAACGATTTCACGCAGAGATTTAAACCCAGATCCTAATTTGGCCCCAGTTTATCACACAGCTCGGGTTTTCACAAGACCTGCAAAATATGTGTTCTACATTAAAGACAAAGGTGCCCATTTGATTCGTCTTCATTTTCACCGGTTCAATTTGTCGAATTTTGATAATTATAGTGTTGGGTTTCATGTTTTGGTTAATGGGTTTGTGTTATTGTATGACTTTACTGCTGAGAATATGCAAACCTCTAGAGTTAAGGATTACATGATTTGGGTTGATGATGAAAAGCTTGTAATTAAGTTTGTACCTTCGAAAAAATCGAGTCTTGGGTTTGTTAGTGCAATTGAAGTGATTTCTGCTCCAAAGGATTTGATTGCTGATGTGGGTCTGCTTGTGAATTCTGAGAAAAATGAGCAAGTTAATGGGTTGATAAAGAATGCTCTTGAAACTGTTTATAGGGTCAACGTGGGTGGTTACAAAGTGACCCCTTTTAATGATTCTTTGTGGAGGACTTGGGTCCCTGATGACGAGTTCTTGAAATCTAGTGATTGGTCGAAGAGGGCTTATTTTGGCGGCCGGATTAAGTATCAGATGGGAGGGGCGAGCTGTGAAGTTGGTCCGGATAATGTTTACAACACTGCAAGAGTGATTACTAGTGTGACTGATGGGGTTCCTAAATCAAACATTACCTGGGTATTCCCTGTGAATGAAGGTTACAAGTACCTAGTCCGGTTGCATTTCTGTGATATCACTAGTATTTCGCTTGGTATGCTTTATTTTAATGTTTATGTGAATGGAAATTTGGCCTACGAAAATCTGGATCTCTCTATTGCTACAAATTATATGCTGGCATCTCCATTCTATGCTGATTTTGTGGTTGACGGGGAGAGCCCAGGGGTTATAACAATTAGCGTTGGCCCGTCCAATATGAGCATGCCACATGCTGTTGATGCTATTCTGAACGGAGTTGAAATCATGAAGATGAATAACTCAGCTGGTAGTCTTGATGGACTGGTGTCGGCAGAATCAGTCATGAAATGCAGATCGAATAGAAATATTAGTGTTCTAGCTTCTTTAATTGCTGCCATGTTCTTATTGCTTCTTGCACCTGTGGTTTTGCACAAGAGAAGGACTGCGATCAAAGACTCTGTTGCATGGTCGCGATTACCTGTGGATGTTTCTGATGTTAATTTGAAGTGCAATAATCAAATGAATGTCCTCTAGAAAATTTTGATGCTCGTAAAAGCTATAGGATGTGAACACGTGAATTAGTTGTAATATGGTAATGATGTTTGCCAAGAATGAATTCCTTCCCTGTAATCAATGAATGTCGCTAATTATTGTAAGAATACTGTAACTCTATTTTACTTTGCAAGTTCAAGCCTGGGAAGAGCTTCTTATGTATGGAGAGCTTTTGATATTGTTAGTTTTCTTTTGTAAATGTAAAAAGATTGGTGTACTAATAATAGATTTCATTTGGATTTTCAGATTTTTGTATACAATTTTAAAATATCACGAGAATCGAGTTTGTTTGTGTGAGGTTAATATCATTGTGTCATGCAAAACTGGAAGCTTGGCGTAGAATACTGGTAGAACCAAGCTTGAAGATGAGGTAATATGATCTATCTATCTATCTATCTATCTATCTATCTATCTATCTATCTAGTTTCACATGTATATATTCTTCTTCTTGGTGTGCATCAACATATCTGTATGAAGTATTCTAGTCAAAAGGAATTTCCCAGTAGCTGAAGTTTTACATTTATTATTCTAGTAAACCCAATACAACAAATGCACAAACTAATGAATATCTAGCTATGCCTTCTTTCATTTATACGAGAGTGGTTAGTATGAAGATAACTTTGATCAATTTATCAATACAGTGTCGACACGTAAACTGAGAGATGATTTCTCTCACAGACAAGATCAGACGGCCAATCAATCAACAACTTGCTTATAGTAATCGGATCCTATTTCTACTATATATTTCTTTCAGCAATTGTATTAATTCTTTTACGTGATCAAAGACTGAGAAAAGATCGATCATTTGAATGATAGAACTAGTTTTCTTTCTGAAACTGTCACTAATTAGAGCTGAGCTGGGCACGATGCCGTTGTGCTCATCCATATTTACTATCCCACTGTTGGGCCATATAGGGAGGGGAGGGGAGGGGAGGGGAGGGGTTCAGATTCTTCAGAACATGTTCTTCAGCTACCCGCAGTTTTCTTATGCCGAAAACCCTTGCTAGGCTTTAGAAGTTGCTTCAACAGAGCCATTTTGGGAACATTCCAGTGCTCCACATGCCTGAAATTAATTCAGCAACACAAAGAAGAATGGTGATGTATAAATTACCAAAGCAGGCATGGATTTTGCAACATGTCAAATTACTATATACCTGCTCACTTTGCCAGATTTTGTATCAAAATAGTACTCGGTGTAACCAGTAGCTATAACGACAAAATCATTAGGTAGCGTTAAGGTAAAAATAAGCATGCATGGATTATAAATAATAATAATAATAATAATAATAATAATAATAATAATAATAATAATAATAATAATAATAATAATGTGATATCCTTCTAGTATATATATATCAACAAATTGAAACTACCTGAAAGAATTGGTTTCCATGGAAATGACATGATACAACTAAAACGCCAGTGTCCAATTCCTTTTTCCTGCATGCATGCATCTCAAGTGATGGGAAATGAACATTATTAGAGATATTAGTTATAAATCCGAGTCCAAATTTATTGTTTCATTGATTCTTAGACCGCCGGCGCAAGCTGGTTCAAAGAAAATGCTGGTCCGAACTAAGAGATTAGTCCGACTGGAAAATTTGGAAAACGCCACATTATCAAAAAAAAAATACATGATATGAGACGGGAAATGAGAAGGTAAATCTGAATTCTATAAAAAAAAAATGGGAAGATTTAGTAGCCTGTATATATATATATATATATATATATATATATATATATGTATGTATACACACACCCATTGTAGGAAAACAGAGCAACCTGAACAAAATTTGCATAGCTTTTATAATAAGTTGAAAATTTTGGAGCTTAAGTTTGGAGTTTACCTCAAAATCCTCCCACTTGGTAAGTTTCATATTTGACTTTTCAATAAGGGATCCAAAATTCGTGCAGTTCCTCTTAAAACGACGTAGTCCTCTGAAGGAACCCGCCGGATCAGCAAATTCACAATCCTCTTCGTATGCATCAAGCGTCAAAGCTCCTGAACTATCACACTAAATCAGAAATAAAATTTAAAAAAAATATAAGCAGAAATTGAAATTTTTGACAAATAATTATATATAATGTTATAAGTATATGGTTAATAATGTAGTAATAAGTTAATAAATTTCATTTCCTTTTTTTTCTATTCTCTCAAGTTTTTCGATTTCCAAACTTACCCCTCAGAAATTCAAGATTTTTGCAGCAACAATCAAAGAAGTTATCAGGTTTATTAGCGTTGAACCAACCAACCTGTAACAAAGTAGGATCTTTGGAAGTCATCTTTGATGGTTTCCACAACCATGGCACGATCAACTGCACCAGACCCATCTCCGGCGAGCTCCCGGCTGGTCGTCGGACTTTCAACCGCTGCCGGTGATCGGAAAACAGAGGCCGCAATGCCAAGGAGCTCAGAGCTGTACCAAGCCACCTTCAGTAGAACATTTTCAGATTCATTAGACTCTTTATCGGTGGATGAGCTAGTACCCCTTGAATTTTCTCCGGTGCATCGGAGTTTGTAAATTCTTGGGAACTGATTTGGCCGGAGAATTAGCCCGGGTCTGTTCTGGGAATTGAGTTGAGGAGAAAGCAAAGTATATGAGAGAATTGTTGCCATTTAGAGATATTTTTTTGGTACTTGGAAGGTGGAGGCTTTGTCCCGCTGTTTTCCTGTTTAAATATCCGCTGGATTGAATTAATGATAGCCACAAAAATATATCCTGGCAAGACATTTTTCTTTATCTTTTTTTCGGACTACTTAGTTTATTTGTTGAATTAATCGATCGATTAATACGCACGTTGACAATGCAAAAAATTTTATCTGCGTGCCACAAGACTCTATTTCTATTAATCGATTAACTTAACTAAAAATTAACTTCATACTAACCTCTTTACTTTTTTCATTTAAGCCAAAAAGTCTCCTACGCCCCCGCCACAAGACTTCAACCTTCATGATGTGTCGAGTAATATCACTCGAATCAAAGATTTTCAGACAAAAAACTCATTTATAATACAGGTGTCTATCGACGCATATCAAAAATGATTATATACATTATAAGAGTGGTTAGTATAAAATTAATTTTGATCAATTAATTATTACAGTATCGATACTTAGATATAAAGATGATCTTTTTATGCGTGTCAGTATTGTATTAATCAATTAATCAAGTTACGTGAAATTAATTCTTAATGGGATCCATACTTTGTGAAATAGAGGAATGATTATTTTATGATAACAAATATCATAGTGCTCCTTTCGTTCAAAAATATAAAAATTAACTCAAGCTATTTTTAAACTCAAATTAATATAAATTTATTTAATTTTAAACCATAAATATTATAAATTATTTGAAAATCATGGTTAAATAATAAAATTTATTGCTTCATACTTTTGTATAAATTATATTAATTGATAACTTTTAAAATTTAATAATATAATTTAAATTGAATAAAGAAAAATATTTGAATTTAAAATTATTCATCATATTTTTCATACTTTGCAAAATATACATATAGTCCAGTCAAACAACTCTGATCATACGTGCCTGGTTAGAGAGTGAAAACCAAACCCCACGTAACAGATGAAACAAAACGTTTGTCTTAGACAGTACTCCCCACGAATGACTATGCGCGTGGAAAAAACATACATTGTCTTAAATTTATGTAAGATTTGTAATGTTGTAATATCATTTCCAAATACGGGAAATGAAGAAGAACCCTTAACCAGCTATATCCATCTCTCTTAAATTCCTGCGTTTTCTCTCTCTAAAATTCCAACTTTCTCCCTCTAAAATTATCAATACTCCATTTCCATTTGTCTTGATGATCGTAGTTAAGAATGCAAAGATCGAAAACCTAATTCTAACGTCCCGGTGATTTTCTCTCTCTACTTTTCCGATCTAGATAGTTCCTCTGATCCTTGCAAAAACAAAAACCCTAGTTTTGGGGCCTGGTTAGAATAGACAGAAGCGGATAAACCCTTGTAATTACTGTACCAGACGAAATTCATCGAAATTTGAGAACTTTATTGATATTTTGGCGGTATATGCGGTTGATGATCCAAAATTTTCAGCTATATTAGTGGCAAATAGGGTTCTTGGTTCGTCAGTTTAATTATGTTATTTTGATATTTTGAGGGGTTTGTTGTTTTTGGGTAAGGTTTGTAAGATAGCTGGATTGGTATTAAATATTTAGATTGAGCTGGATCAAGGTATGGAGTAGCTTCATTTCATTCCAGTGTTTAGATATATTTGGGCTTGGATAATTTGATTTGTATCAGCTGAAAAAAAGTAGTTGTGATATAATATGCATTCATGAAATGATGGATTGTAGTGGTTGAAATTAATATGCTAGTTTCTGGAGCTGTTTTATTAGAATCCATGGTGATTTGATTGGAATATTTATGAATATCTACGTGGGGTTGAGATAAGAAATCTGGAGATAGGAGTTTTACGTGATTTGGGTGTAAAGATGTTTTGAGAGTTACATAGTTGGTGGTGCCATTATCTGTTGAGAGCGTGCATTGGTGATTGCAAGCTTGTGGGATATCATTTTGTTATAGTAACACAGAATGAGCTTAGAAATTGAAGATCAAATTTTACACAACAAGGCTTCTGAAGCATTTGACAGTTATCAGAAGTAATTCACTCACTTTTTTCCATCAATATTATCCTAAAGTCTGTATTTGCTTTGAAAGTAATTTTAGTTAACTTGTTTTTCTTGTGGCAGGTCTTCTAAAATTTCATATACAAGAGAGTTTCTTTTATCCTTAAGTGAGTTGGAAATATGCAAAAAGTTGCCAAAAGGATTCGACCGCTCAGTTCTAGGGTAAGAATACTCTCCACTTTCTTGATGAATAAGTACAATTTCACCTCCATAGTTTGTTAACCTATTTTATTGAGGGCATCCACATCATTGTTTTGCATTATTGTGCTCGATGCTGCTTTCATCTTTTTATGCATAGCATGCCTTTGGAACTTAAGTATTACTTTGTATAAATCAGTGAGTTTGAGGATACCTCACATGACATACAAGAACGTCCCAGAATCCATGGTGGTTTGCCATTGCAAGGTTTCAGGCGTGGTGATTATGACTCGTCGCCACCTACCAGGGGGGACTCAAATAATTACTCCAGGGGAATCTATGGAAGATGGGATAGTTGCTCGTCTGGACGGAGTGATAAAGACAGTGATTCTCAGTCTGATTTGGATTCAGGTTTTCTCATACTACATTAAACTTCTCTTGATACTTTAATTCAACCCACAATTACCTTTCTACTTTTACTCTAACATACGGGGTTCATTTGCAGCCTACTCCAACAAAAGGCATTTTTGAGTTTAGTTATATGTGTTATTCTACTCACTTGAGCAATCACTATCTAGCAGTTGTTTATATTTGTTTGGAAAGGCTCTTATTTAGGGAATGCCAATGCTCATTTGGTTTTCAGCCTTGAATTTACCACTATACTAATTGTAATGAATAGTCCAGAACTCTACTTTTAAATATGTATGTAAATTATTTCTTCGATTCTTTTTTCTTTTTAATTTTTTATACTCCATACTAGGCAGCACAATCTGAGAAGCCTACTTGTTGAAGGACGGATAGCTGTTTGATGTGTTTCTGTCTCCACAAGAATTCCAATATATAGGGATCCACTACTTTAATTCCAGCTAAGCATTTGATGTTGAAGTGCTGACTATAATCTCACCTAGTCGGTAGTTAGCTGTAGGATAAGATTGTATTCACCATATGACTAACTCCAGGTTGATTATAATGGATCCTTATTGTGAAAGTAATATTTTCTGCACTATAATATAATATAGGTAAATTATCCACTTGATCCTGCAAAATATTCCATCCATCCCAAATTGAGTTTCACTATACAAACAATGTATGTCAATTTTTTTTCTCAAAATTATACTATAGCATATAGATGTTTGAAAAAAACTGTATTGAAAGATATAATATCTAAATGTGTAGTATGATATCTACACATGATGACCAAGGGAAATAAATCCAAAAACAAGGGAGGTAAATCTTATTAAATAATGATACTCTTCAAATGATGACCAAGGGAGGCCAACCCAAAAACGATTGATTGACATTATTAAATATTCTTCAAATGACGACCAAGGGAGGTAAATATTTGGAGACTTCATTTCTGAGTAAATGTTATGTTAACGCCAATGGAGGCTTAATGCTCTAGTGCTAGAAAGTAATTATTTGCATGTACCTTAGAATCAAGAAAAAACCTTGTATTTATAGCGTTCTCACCACCTGCGTGAAATCCTTCTCCGAACCGGATCAAGGTTTTTACCCAACCAGTAGTTTAATAGGATTGCACCAAATCTCCTAGAATTAAGAAAGTTGGTTCAAACTCCAATACCTCTTTCCATATCTAGAAACCAAATATAATTAGGAACCTTAATCCAAAAATCCCCCGTCTACCAAAACAACCCCTTATCCAAGCCCACGTAATATCAAATGGAAAACAGCCCACTGCATATCCTAGGCCCAACATGTTACTTGACTTATCTGATTAAAAAGAGGTTTATAATAAATACACTGGTCAAGATGATCAATCTGTAATGATGATGTAAATTGGTTTAGGAAATTATATTGTTGTTGTGGACCTCTGGCAGAGAACTGAACAATAACTCATTAATTTTTTTGTTGTTGTTTCACTACTATCATTTTTTTAGGCTGTAAGTCTATAAATAGGCTAAGTGACTTGTTTCTTTTGATACTTAT
Source organism: Panax ginseng (assembly GCA_020205605.1). Classification (NCBI taxonomy): domain Eukaryota; kingdom Viridiplantae; phylum Streptophyta; class Magnoliopsida; order Apiales; family Araliaceae; genus Panax; species Panax ginseng. The sequence continues at coordinate 102,747,839 of CM035142.1, read as the reverse complement.
AAGGGGTCAAGTGACAGCCCGGAACAGACTTATTCCTCGTGCCAAGGAGCAAGCCTTGTTGTTATGAGTCCACACCAACTCAATATGATGAAGTGAACAAATATTGGGGTTAGGTTAAGGGTCCTCCACAATATAGAATTTGGGGGTATGAAAGAAATTTTTGGTAAATATCCACAAAAAGTTAAATAAAAAAGGAAGGTTCAGTGCTAAAGACCAACTCCATATTTGTTCATAATTACAAATTCCCCCCTAGCCGGAGACACTCTTTTATTTAATGATGGTCCTTTCTGTAAATCTGGTGTAAAAATATTTCTTATTATACTTCATCACTTAAATTCCCAGTATATATACTAATATTATGTGACACTAGGTACTTGTTTGTGCTGGAGCCACTATTTTAAATCACGTACTAGTCTAACTCTAATTTTTGGTGGTCCGTTCTTTTTTATGGCTTTATATTATGTGCATACTAATGTTTTTTCATTACTTCACTTAATGTGCCCATTTGGGAGCCTTTATGGAGTTCTTATTACATATTATATGAAGAAATTTACACTTCTACCTTGTTTCTGTATGCCCCATTCTTACATTCTTTCTTGTTCTATGTCATGAAGAATTTGATCCTTTATTTTTCTGAGATCTAACTAGCTTGATTTTTTTTTCTAATCTAAAGAAAGAAAAGAGAAACAAGCTTTCCTTCGCTCTAATTTATTAATCATATTCTTTCAGATTCTAGCAGGCGTTATGGAAACCCTTCTCGACGGTCTTGGCAAAGTCCTGAGCATGATGGGCTTCTTGGAAGTGGTTCTTTCCCAAGACCATCTGGATATGCTACTGGGGTGTCAGCTCAAAAGGTCCGAGGAGACGATCACTACCAGCTCAAGAAGAGTAATGAGCCGTATCATCCCCCTCGTCCTTATAAGGTTAGTATTCTGCCCTTTCGGATGACCTATTTCAAATATTTGATTTGCTATGCAATAATACTAAATAAATAACTATGAGTATTGGGTAATGAGTATTTAACCTCGTTGAAAGTTAATCCGCACTAAGCCTCACCATGATTATGTTATTGTTTATTCTATTCAGGCGGTACCTCACTCTCGGAGAGAATTTAACGACTCAGTCAATGATGAAACATTTGGTTCTACAGAGTTTACAAGTGACGATAGAGCAGAAGAAGAAAGAAAAAGAAGAGGTGATATATCCTTTTTGTCACCAAGATTTTTTTTTCCCTAACCAGTACATTGACAGTTTTACAGGGTTTTTTTTTTTGGTTGGATGATCTGCAGTCAACTAAATTTCAGTCTAACTTTCTTCTCAGCTTCCTTTGAGTTGATGAGGAAGGAACAACAAAAAGTGCTTCAGGAGAAGCAGAAAGTGCTTGTAGATAAGCATAAAGATGACATTTTCTCAGATGATATTGTACTGCTGGACCAAACTAAAGTGGGGGAAGCTTCAGAGCGAAATAATGAACTGGATGGGTCTGTCACTCAACATGTTTCATATAATGATTCTGGAAAATCTTTTCACTCCCACACTTTTGCATCCAGGCCACTTGTACCCCCTGGATTTGCAAGCACAGTTTTGGAGAAGAACTCTGGCCCAGTAAATCTTAGTCATACTCATGAAAAAGAGGTAATTCTCTTTAATTTTTATGTGCTATTGATCTTTTATGGTCATAAATCATAACCATGCCTAACATCCATAAGTTTTATTGATAAAAACCATGCCTGGCATTGATTGAATTAATTCTTATGATGATAGAGTGGAACCGTATTTTCTGTGATACTTGTTCATTTTTTATTTTATTTTTGGTTTTACAATATGACTAAGACTCCTAAACACTAGATGATGATGATGACGATTGACCATAATTCCAAGCAATAATAACATTATAGGACTCATTCAACCGTAATTAATATAGGAGTATATAGCACTTTTGTTGTGAAATTAAGAGGCCAACCTTTTACCCTCTTTAGATACTGGTAATGGACATCAATTTGTTGATAGGATGTTGATTTCTCCTCAGCCAACAACAATGATTAGTTTGGGGTACAATATTTTATGGGTGTTGTTATATATACATTGTAAAGTAATGGTTGCACACCTAAATATATATTATGAGATTGTACCTGCAATCCTGGAATGTAGTCATAGAATGTGCAACTATCACTTAAGATGTGCATATATCAACACCGATGTTGACTGTAAGCCGAATTTTAGTTCCTTCATCTTACAAATATATACAAATACTCCCTACGTTCCTTTTTATCAATCTCTCTTGAGAGTGAAATTTGTTCCTTTTTATCTTTTGGTCAATTTCAAAATTTCTCTCCTTTGCTTTGTATGATTCTTGTCTATCTTAATTCTTTTGTCTGTGTGTTCGGAGATTTCATACTCATTCTTGTTAGGTTGAAACTTCTTATAACCTTTTGGGATTTGTGCCCTTGAAACCCAATAATGTCTATGACAGAAACTTATTCTTTCTCCTTTTTGGTGTAAACAGATTGGTAACAATGAACTTGAGGAAAGAATTTTGCATGCCAAAGCTAAACCTGTGCAGAATGGGATTCTCGATAATCAAGAAGAGAGACAATCAATACAGGGATTGGTTGTGAGTGAGCGAGAGATTGAAGATGATAGTAGTCATGCAGCATTTCCTACGAAGGGTGAAATGATACTAAATTCGTTATCTGGTTTAAAAGTTACTAAAGAGAAGCTTGGTTTGGATGATCATCTACATGGTAGTTTTAAAACTACACAAGCAAATGAAGCGTTGGATAATGGTGAAATCATTCGACTAACAAACAAGAAGATTACAACGGATTACATTGGTAGCGACTCCAATCAGGATAACTCAGCATCAATCCTGGAAAAGCTCTTTGGTAGTACTTTAACAGTAAACACTTCCTCAAATTTCATAGAGGTAATTTATGTATTCGGTTCCTTTTTGCTTAATCCCCTTTTGTTCTCTTTCTTGCTAATTTAATGTAAAATTATTAGATCAAGGTAAGGCATGTTTTTTATGACTTTGGTTATTTTCTAAGTACGTGGAAATGCTTAAGTTAATTACGTTTGTATGTACGTTCATATACGGAAATTAACTGTTATTTTGGTTTGTCTAATTCTCATTGTTGAAATGCTAGTCATCTAATTCAGGATGCATTATTGAAAATTATAATTTCCAATTTATTTATATTCGTTACTCTTTAATTATTTTCTATTAGTGCTAGAATTATCCAAGTACGAACCACAGTTGTGTTGTGCAGCATGTGTCTATGGCAGGAATTTCCACCCAAACCAACAGCTGGTAGTACATTTGTCCACTAATTTGATTGTCTAACTCTGCTTGATTTATATTACATACAAGCAAAGAGAAAGTGTGGCATAAACTGACAGCAGACACAAATATAACAGTATACTCAAATAATATCAGTCTGAATATTACAATCTATACTAAGAAAACCACTCTTTCCTCCGATGATATGTGCAACATCCTAACAGTCTGTATGTATCCTTCCCTCACATTGCTTTTGTCATCCTTATGGTTAAAAACCTGGTGTGATCATATCATCCTCAGCTCTAAAGCTGAAGCCTCAGAAGGCAAGACTCAAAATAAAAAGCAACTGATTTAGGTTTATGGTCCTGACACCAATGAAGCATCTTATGAAATGAGAAATGGCTCCCCAAATTGAAATGACAACTTCCTTAACTAAGATTGATGAGAAGAGAGTATTAAATCCAGTGTTATAACTTTCTGACAACAACTTTATAGGGTGCGAGAGGGCACTTTACATTACATAAATGCCTATGTATTCATTCTGTTCTCAATCAATCGCGCACCCATAGCTCTACCCTCTTCTTTTGGAACTGAATCATAAACTCTTAGCAGCATAAATTATCATTTCTCTGTGCGAAAAATTTTGTAGTGTGAATTACCAGTACCAGAGGAGCTTGTCCACATCCATGCTCCCACCACCACCTGTTGGACCTGGGCTGAGTTCAGCTAGTGGTAGTAAATAAGTAGAAGTTCAGTGACAGTAAGATATATGGGAACATTTTCCCTGTGAAGTAAGAGAATATAGTTAGTTAGATCTAAGAATCTTTTTCCTTTTATTTCTTGTTGATGAGGCCACTAAAGTTTCCTATATAACGTAGCTAGTGTAATTCACTAAGCTTTGATAATGAATTTAAATCTGAAAACCAGTGCTCTTTTGAGTCACAGGATCTTCTCCTTCCCATTCTTTTCAACCCCCATTCTTCTTCTCCTCCTCCCTAAATTTTTATCCTAATTCTCTTAGATATCTTCTCTGAATTTCTATCTCTCTTCTCACTGTAATCAGGACCTTGTGAGCTTCCTAGCACCATCCTTCTGACTGTGAGTGCTTCCTTTTGATGGCAACTCCAGAATCTTTCTCTTGCTTCCTCTCCATTCCTCTCTTTATCTGGTTATATTTTCTGTTTTTCCTTTAAAGTTTTCTTGTTCTGTTGCTTTCTCAATCATATTCCTGCAGTGTGGTATTTTTCTGGTTTGATTGAAACTTTAAATTTCATTGACCAGGCAGTACGGGGTCATATTTCATTAAACTTGTTTCTTCGCTTTTCTACTACCTTCTTTTCTTCTTTCTTTTCGTTCTGGGAGGAGTGGGAGAGGGGTGTAGATCAAATCCACTCTGTTGCTTTTTCTACTTGATGATCTGTGCATAATTCAAGAAACACCACCAGCCATCTTGAGTGGTTTGGTTCCTAGTCTCAACAACAACAACATGTAGATAGATTGAAGCTGAATATACATGTGCATGTTGCTGTAAAAAAATTCAAGTGTTAAGAATGTACCATACAATATTTAATATGTTTAGCACACTCCCTCATATATGAACACAATCACAAATGGAGATGTACCATGTTGGAATAATATTGCACAAACCAGAAGAGTGCAATTGCACCAACAACATAACGAGGGGACCAAATGCAAGTAAGAAAATTGAACCGAAGGCTTTGCAAAACCAAACCTTTGATACATGTGAAGTTTCCATTTACTTTTTAAGCTTGAGGATAAAATAGTCCCAACAATGTTTATTATGTAGCAATATAGATCAACTTCACTATATCACAAAGAAGAAGAAGATTTTGTAAAGATTGAAAGCCTGAACAAACCAAATTGTGTGTTACCAAAGATTAAATAGTAGAAAATTTAATGGCTTAAAGTCAGGAAGAAAGTTTTGCAAATGAATTAAATTATCTCAGTTTTTCTGCACATCACTTATTTCTGAACTGTACTTCAGCTCTATTACTGTAGTGGTCTGTGTTTTAGAATCTAGAATTGGAGCAAATGGTACTTTGTGCATATGCTATTTGTGAAGTTCTCATTGTTTAGAATCTGATACCTTTTTGGCTTTTGGTGCTTTTCCTCTAGCCTCATGATAGTAAACCTGGTGTCACACTGAGCCCCAACACGGTTCAGTCTTCAAAATTCGCTCGTTGGTTTCTTGAAGAAGGTACATGTCAGTCTGAATCTCAAAGTTACTGAATGCTATTGGGCTCAAGAAGTCATACTTTACTTGTGGTTCTATTCTTTTCCTAATTTTTTTAACTTGTCCTTTCTTAATATTCATGCAGAAAAGAAGCCCACGGATGATCTCTCATCTGGTGGGCCAAGTGACTTGCTTTCTTTGATTGTGGGTGGTGAGACTAGTGGAGCACAATCATCTGATGTAAAAGCTACCCTACACATTACACCAGAATTTCCCATTAAACTTGCATCTAGCATATCCTCAGCCACAACTGGGATCTCTGAGCAGTTTCACAGTTACAATGAAGTGGAGGCACTTCCCGCGGTCCTTACATGCGAAGACCTTGAACAGAAGATTCTGTTAGAATATAGTGAGAACAGTTCAACTTTGCAGCCACCTGTACAAGACAGCAGTGTTTCTGGTGCTAATATCATGCAACCAGAGGCCAGTGTCGACAATCATGCATCTCTGCACCTCCTTTCATTGTTACAGAAGGGAACAGACCTGAAAGATATGACCCCATCCCCCAATGTAGAGATTGGATCCTCCAACAAATTAATTACCCCTGAAGTAGGTAATATTGGCAATGCATTTGACAAGTCAAGAGAGGTAAACGCAGAAGCTTTTCATGAACCGGGGAAGAATATTACCCTTGAAGCACTCTTTGGGACTGCTTTCATGAAGGAGCTGCAGTCAGTTGAAGCACCGGTATCTGTGCACAGGAGCTCAGTTGGGTCTGCAAGGGCTGATGTTTTTGAGCCTCATGGGTTATCTTTTCCAGTTATAGATGATGGCAACTTTCCTTCTACAATCGATGAAATAGAGTCAAACGGGAGAAATTATAAAAACAATATCTTCGCATCAAATTTGAAACAGCAAACCAAGTTGGAGAATGTTGGAAATTGGTTAGGATTCGAGGATCCTCAAATAGTAATGGAATCCTCAAAGTTTCAGAATGCAAGAGCGCTAAAACATGGGTTTGACGGGACAGTTGAAATTCAGCTGCCTGAAGAGGAGAGCTTGATTAATGTTGCTGATCCTCTGAATGGTAGTAACTCGATATATATGTCTGCTGGGAACTCAAATAAGGGCAATTTTTTATCTTCAAACACATCAATTGATGTTGTAGAGAAACTGGCAGCTCTTAATGCTGGTTACAGAAATCAACGGTCTATGAGAGCTCAGGAAGGTCCTCAACTTGTTCGTGGTACCTATGACTTGATGGAGTCTGAAAAACAATATCAGAACCTTCCTGTGAAAGCATCTCCTCCACAATTCCACTCCCCACATATGAGTCATGGGAGGCCAATTTTTCATCCTGTAGATTCTCGTCCTTCTCACATTACTTCCCAAATGAAGTTTATGGCTCCGGAGAGTATCATACAGCATGATGGTCGGACCAATAATCAATTCCCTGTAAATATGCTTCAGTCATCTATCCATCACCCCAACACTGTACCAACAGGATTTGATCTTCCTGCTCATCCTCAAATGCTACAGCAGATGCAAATACCAGGCAGTTTTCCTTCTAGAAACATACTACATGAATTTCCAAGAGGTGGATCGGTACCTTCACATCCCACCAATCAGTCGATCACTGTTATGCAGGAACCAAACCCAATGCAAGGACTCTACCTCGATCAGCGACGACCCAAACTTGGAATGCCACCGCCTGGTAAGTCTTGCTTCCCAATATCTTTTATCTGCATCCTCCTTTGCACTACTCTTTGCAAATCATAAGCAGAAACTTTGAGCTACTTGCTCTCTTTGGATCTTAGATTCCCATCTCAGGTGCAGTTTACAGGAACTTTATTTTCAATAACACGATTTTTGTGCGCAGTCTACATTATACAGGGTCTGAAACTTGCGGACCAATGATTTGAACTTCCTTGAACACCCCCAACCCCGAGGGGTGTGGAGAGCACGGTGTGCTTGGATATTGTGTTTCTTGGTAATCTGATTCAAGGATGGTGTAGAATAGGTAGGAAGGAGTCCCTGTATGCACGGTACACTCGTATCCGCTCTAACTTTGCCCCTCTTCCTTCCAAGGAATTGAATAAAGGCCTTGACCTTTTTGTAGCTGTGAGCTACTTCTCTACTGAGCTCAAGCTACAAGCTCTTGCTTAACCTACTAGGAAGCTTAGATCCCTTTAAGGCCTCTGTTTAGCTTCTTTAGTGTTATACCTTAGAGGGTCTTTAAATGTTTGTTTAAAGCCTCTTATTTGTATAGGTCTAGGGGTGTAAAAATTGCCACAAGACATGAAAATACGACACAAACGAACAAGGCACAGGATAAGAAGGTTTGGGTTCCATTATTAATTGGTTGGCACATTCAACACAATGGCTTCATGACATGTCACAGGTTTACTCTTTGACACGATTATCCTGTTTATTATGATAATATCTGCAGAATTAAGTTATGAATACCATATGGAAATATGAATTATATTGGATGAAAAAGTTACGAATTTCTTAATCATTTCTTTAAATCAGCGTGTTGATTCAAACGAGTAAGGGTCATGTCTTTTTTTGTGTAATACAACCTGATTATTAAACAGTACATGGGTTGTGTCAGTTTTGCTCGTATAGCAAGTCAGTTTTGAAGGTCTTGACTAGACTAGTTAAATGGGCTGTGTATGTGTTTGAGTTATTTGATCTATCTAAATGCAGCATTGCACTTACTATTATATCTTTTTTCTATAAAAAAAAATCAGCTCCTGATGTTATTGGCGGAAGCAATCGTCCAGAGGCTCTCCAAAGGCTTATTAGTATGGAACTTGGAGCAAACCCAAAACAGTTGCATCCTTTTGGTGTTGGCCATAGTCGAGCAGTCTATAATCACGAGCTGGACATGGGTTTTCGATATAGATAGTTAGTTATCCATGATGCAGCGATAAATGGCTAGATACTATACTTGTTTGTGGATCACAACTCTTGACAGTGTCAATGAGTTAAATTGTACGTGGTGAAGATGGTGTAGTGTTGAATTTCATCTGGAACTAGCTCCTGTTGGGATTCTTGTTCTTTCCTTCATGTTACCTAATGGAAATAAAATGGAAAAAAGAGAGATTATATAAGGTTTTATTTTAGTTTTTGCTTGCTGCATGTGATGATCACTTGACATTTTAGTTCCTGTTCCAGTTAAATTCTGCTGAATAAAAGGACAATCAATACTTAGATAATTCTGATTTTTTTTTTTAATAAAAATAAAATAAAATGGCTCTGTGCTTATGCTACCTTTACAAGGGATGCAAGTCATGAAAAGATTCAGTTGAACACAAAGCAGGACCATGTAATAAAAGAACTCCATATTGTAAATACAAATAACAAACCAGCTGCAAACTTTACATATACATACAATCTGAGAAAACATGCCACAGCAGATTCAGTCTACTGTCAACATGCAAGCATATACATTCGTAAACTGAACTCTGCATAAAAGAACTCGACTTCATTTAAACGAGCTTCTGCATTCTATCCGCTTATATCATATACTCACGCAAAGGAGAGAAATTCTAGCAACTTAAATCCGTTAGAAGCTGCCACACTCTTATACACAGGACGAGTATTTTACTGTTGGTTGTAGTTGGCATGAGGAAGTTGCAAAGATTTCCTGTTGACCCTGCAGTTATAACCATTCAAAATGAGACGCAAGTTGGAATCAAATGGAAGCGTAAAAATGCTGGTACTAGATAGAAAAACAGTTCAACTACCTATTTAACTTTCTATACAGATGGAATTGCATCCCTGCGCTTATCAGCATGGAGATTAATAAAAGGGGCTACTAGATTTAACCCTCAACAGTATCCACGGCATATGATGAGATTATTCTTCTCTGCATCAATCATCAAGAGAAAAAAGAAATGATTAACATGAGTAGGAGATAATATCTTCTCCAGCACCAACGCGGAGCTAGTCATTCACCAAAGGCAGGAATTGCTCCTCAGAACCATATCTTATTAGCAATTTTATGTATTTTTAAGAAAAAGAGTCTCACAGTGCGCTATTATGGAAGCTTGAACCGCTTAATTGAAAAAAACATAGTCATTATTACTTTCCTTCTTGGCATAAGGATTAGAATGTTGAATCTTGCCTCTTAGTAAAAACCCAAATCCACGCTTATTGATTCATTTATTGGGGGAGACCAGGGAGCCCGTGCCACCTTGTGCGCACACAAAAAGGTCTCCTACTCACTGGAACTACATGCTTATCCAACCACAACCTCGGGTCAACTTTCACTTTAAACATGTACGCATAATGGTGATTGGTGAGCAATTATAGTGCTCTCAATTACTCCTAGTGTAAAAGTTTTAACCTAAAGCTTTAATACTTGCTCAGACTTCTGAATCATATACACTTCAAGGAATACTCTAAACATCTTGTTGACACAACCGAAGGACTTTCAACATAAACTTAAGAAAGACATGAAGGGGCATGTACAAAGGTTCATTAATGCTACAAAAGAACAGTGTATGTATTGCTTTGTCTTTTATTTGACAAATAAGTAAAGTAGTTGAGAGAATTTTGACGCCAAAAGAACCTTTTTATCAATTACAGTTTCCATCATTCTATAAACCAACTCCCCCCCCCCATCATAGAAATGTTTTAGGATTGTTAGAATTATCACATCAGTATGTAATATGGAAACAGTTCTATCCACTGTCGACAGAAAGATGTGCAACAGAAATGGGAAGACAACTTACATGATTTTCGAATTCAGGGCTTGTCAAATTTACAGCAAGGTTTTTCATCAATATCAACACCTGGATAAGAATCAGAAAAATTAATCAGCAGATTAAAACAATCCAAGCAACAAATTAAAAAGAAGCACCCAATTATATTGATTTGGGAGGTTAAGCTCATATGCGCAGTGACAATGAAATAGTGAACAGACATTCGGATCATGTAGATAAGCATTTTTCCACAAGGATATAGAAAGGAAAGACAGAGGGGTGCATCTAAGGGTCATGCTGTATCTGATTTCCAAAGAAAATATCTTAGACTAAACAAAAGGAGAATATACAACAGGAACAAGTGAAGCAGCAAATTAAAATAGATTGCCTGCTAATCTAAGGGAAATGATACTTCCAGCACTAAGTTTACTTTTCTAGCGAACATGGTAAAATTGTGCACTGCACATTTGCGCTGGAAATGGTAAACAGAGCACTGGAAATATTTCCCCTCTATTCTAATGCTGTTGAATAATATTTAACTCCAACAAGAACATCTGCATTTACACACTTTTGCACTTCACTTCTGTTAGCTTTTGGGACAGTACATGAACAAGGTCATAACTTGGTGAAAGTTGAAGAATATTAACACCTAGTGTGAAAATCACTATATGGTACCACGTACGCTGATAAAAGCTTTGACAATTTGAATGGAATAATGGAGAGCATAGTTCCAAAACACGGGTTCCATCCTTGTATCACAAGACAGAGTGGGAACGCAACCCTTTCTTTTCCTACTTCAGCAACACAGCTCATTAAGTTGGAAATTTATAATTAGTTACTGAGATTTACTTACTAAAGTAGGGACTAGTTTATAACAATCCAAGGAAATGATTAAACATGGCTAGAAAAATAAGAATCGCAAAGACTTGATCCAATATCTAAGTAGTTTGCAAATAAAAGGGAAATTACACTCAATACTGGTCAATCCTTAAGAAATTATGAAAGGAACTCATCGACCATGAGTCCATATGCAATCAAATTATCTAAATCTCCACAAAATTATACCAATAGGCTTAGAAACTGACATACTGTCTCAACATTTATTGGGTCCATCATCTTTAACCTACGCAGGTGATCACTTGCATTGGAATCCAAGACACTAGCAATGAAGCTGTACACTTGGGCAAAGTCTGGTATAACTGTATGGAACATAATATAAACTTGTTAATGAGTAAGAAGAATAATAGCCAGTCAAAAATGGCCTCCAATACAAGTCCTATTAAAGTCGGGAGAAAAAATAGTTAAAATTCAGGATAGCAGATGCACTAATAAACAAGTGCCAAATATATTGTCAAATATGAAAACCAGATAATAGAGGGAATCCATGCATGAGATAAGAGCTATTAATTAAATGTCAGCCGAAAATTCATATTAATTTGGTAACGACCACCATGAGATTGCCGATACATCAGGGAGTGGTACCATTATTTTTCATGTATAAAACGGCTGCAATATGCATATACTTGGAATAAAATTTATATCTTGAAAGGTTGAAAACTGACACAATCCTAAGTTAGTTGTCAACTCCATATAACCTTTTATATCTCTAGGCTTTCATAGAACAGGGTATGTTAATCAGTTGTTTGGCATAAATTGTAATAAGAATTTAACCTCTCTTTTTTTTTTTGCAAAACAACCGCAAGCCCCAGCCACCCTAAGCAAGAAAACAACAACACAATTTGAGATTTATATTGAAGAGGATGGCACTAAATAAAGATTAACATGTGCTAAAACCCTATTATACAACTAAAAGACATGAGTCTCCTGAAAAATTGAGCCATTTGTAATTATAGAAACATATTTAAGAAAAAAAGAGAGAAAGGAAAAGAAGAAGAAATGACCAATTACTCAATACTTGATTGAACTTTCTCAATGGTGGTTATGTATAAATGTATGAAATCGGAGACATATCATAGCTTAAAATAGAGGAAGAAATAAATGGCACCAACAAATAATTAAAGCTGAGATTGGATATATCCATAAAATTTGAAAATGCCTAATGCAACAGTACACATAAAGAAGGTACAAATCTTTCACTGGCTTGCTCTGCTTTACTTTTCCTTGATTCTGTTTCACTAGTAGGCCACATACTCGGAGTTTTACTATTAATACTATAACTACAGCTATGTGCCTCGGTTGGTCCTGATAATCCCACATCATCTACAGACAATAAATATCTATTTGGCAGAATGAAGCTACTTACAAATTGAAAGAAGATAAGATAGAGCAGGAACAAACCTTTGAATTGATATGCATTAACAAGTGGAACAGTACTATTGGTCCCGGAAGACATAGCTGAACTTCTGACAGTGTTTATGGGCACTGAAAATGAATTTGGCATGATGACAAATTCAGGCAGGGCAGCTGAATATTGAAATGCTCCAGTAACTTGGGATACGGCTGACGCAGACCAGTTTATGAGTGTAAGCTTCTTCATGCTCTGTAAAATCCTAACAAAGTAGAGAGAAGAGACGTATAGACAAAAAACCAACCATTTTTTGGGGCTTTTTGTGGATATGGATGAGCTGCTTTCCTCTTCGGACGAGGGGGAGGGACATGTTCACTTGACCCATTCTTTTGCACCTTGAGAAAATACTTCTGTGCATGGCTTCGTATCTGCAAAGATTGCCTTTTAATATCTGGCATATGGATGAAACATAAAAGCATATTGACAAAGACGTGCAGTAGTCCACTTCCCACAAATAGATGTAATTCGAATAGAATATTCAGACTTAAAAAACACATTTAGAAATAATAGTTTGAGACATGGTTTGTTCTAAATTAGTCTTTACCATCTGAAGTGCAATTTCAAACAAAGAATTACGAGTTATATGACAAATCTTAGATCTTGATGTATTAACAGCACGTCTTACATATCATGCCACAAACATGGTAAATAATTCTTATCTTTTAAAATATCTACATCATTATATTTATATGAATTCTTATTTAACAAATATGCAGATTAATATAGTATGATCTATGGTTTTTTTCTTTTTTAATAATCAATATAATCTTAGGTATATCACATGATGAGTACTGTTATACCAGTGTATTAAAAAGAGGATGTATATTAAAAATTAATGAAGTACCTTTTTCATTTTGACAATTGTCCAATCAATTGAGTTCAGGATTTCTGTGATACATAGAGAATGTGCAATTAATGAAATTATGGTCTCAGAAAGCTCAAACCAAGAAGTTTCAGAGCCATCTGAGATAATCTTACACAACGAATTTCCAAAGGCATTTAGAGCCTATACTATACTGTTGTCGATAGAAGATCATGCTTTGCGTTGACTAATTTCATAGACAGCTCGTCTTAAAATGGGTCCACAGAGCGCTACTAAGATGAAGGTACAACTACAAAAGAAGAATATCAGCAAACCCGTTTGTCTCGTTTTGTTTTCTTTCAGTTTCAAAGAGGATACAAATTTAATCTGACAGGCAAGAGCAAGCAACCTGGATAACTGTCTTCAACCCAATAAATGCTTCTATCTTCTTCCAGTCACGATCAAAGCTGAACAAATCAAAGAGAAAAGATTAACATCATCAAACTACATTTTTTATTCCACTAACCAAAATTTTAAATCCCACAAACTATAGTTTGTACATTTTTGACCGGAATTTGACATCCCATAGAATGCAATAGGCGGAAATATTTCAATGACATTAATTCCCATAACATCATAATAAAATACAGCAAATTCAGAGAAACTAACCTTTTTTATCACTTCAATAAATATCCCCCCACTCCTTCCCCAAAATCAATCTCATTGTCTCAAATACATCCAAATACACAAGATTTCATTAAATTTTATCAAGACCAAAAGACATTATAAAATCTTCTCCACATACTACAATGATTTGAGTTATCCAAAAGAGCCAAGTGGCACATAAAACTTGAAATGGATCAAATTTTAGACAAACATGTCATAAAGCAAGCAACTTTGAATCTTAATTTTCCACAAACATTAAGCAAAAGCCTTCACTCAACTAACCCCAAGTGAAATTCCCATTAACCAAATTCCCAAAATTTCCCCTTTTTCTTTAAAACCAAACTGAGTAACAATAACCTAATAGGAAAAAGAAAAACTTAAAGAGAGAGAGAGAGAGAGAGAGGCATACAGATGGAGAGCTTTAATAAACTTGTCATGTTCTTGGTCAGTCCAGGTCTCTCTACACTTGGTAATGGTGTAAGGCTTTCGGACTTTTTTGTTATTTGGATCCTCCGACCCATAAATCATGCTTGAATTATCAGCATTAGTTGATATAGTGGCTGCTGCATCTGTTGATGAGGAGAGAGAATTGAAACCACCCGGAAAATAACCCATTTTTATAGGATTTACCACTTTGTAGCAATCTTGAGCTGGTGGGTTTGGATATAGAGACACCATCTTTACATATATGTTTATATATATACTTATATAAAGAATTGTATTACTGAAAATTTGATTTCTTTCTGGGTTTTTTTCCTGATTACTTTCTCAACTCTCAAGTTTGTGTTTGCAGATTCTTTTTGAACTAGACTGGAATTGAATTGAAATAGTCGTACAGTGGCAGGGAGTGAGTGATTTGATTATCAGACAATTGTGGTCCTTAAGAAATTGGAGTATTAATTTAGGTAACTCCTATTTTGATAGTATTTTTTATGGTCTCTCTCTCTCTCATATTTTTAGACTTGATCTCTATATATTTTTAAATTTACTAAATAAGTAGGGAAAATAGTGCTCCCATTAATTTATTTTATGTATACACATATTTTTAGACTTGATCTCTATATATTTTGAAAATTACTAAAAAAGTACTTCCTATGTCCGTAAAAACTAACTTAGTTTGATATTTCAGTTAAATTGACTATTTTTATAATAATAATTTATATTATTTTATTTTATCAAACTAAGCTAGTTTTGAAAAGAAGAAGGAAGTATTATATTTATTAAAGGGTCATTTTCATCATTTGCCATTAGACTTTTATAAGAATAAAGTTTTTTGATGTGATATTTGTGGTGTAATGAACATAGGTAATGTAGAATTGATGAGGTAATGTAGAATTGCATCAAGCTTCAAGGATATAATGAAAAAGATGGGGCTCTTGGTATACTTGCACTGATTCTCCAAAACTTGTCAAAGCACTATTTTATTCCACAAGTGCAACTTTTATTACAACAAAAACAAAATAAAAGAAATAAAAAAGAAAAAGAAAAAAGTTGACACATGGAAACTAGCAAGAACCTATATGTTACATGTTATACTATAACAGAATAGAAGCCTCCAACAAAACTTTTCCTTTCAATTACCCCCAAGAAAATCTCACAAAAACTACACACAAGAAAGACCACCTGCAGGCAAATCCTACTCGGTGGGAAAGTTAAGTTCTGACTTCTACTAGACAATAGATTGAAGAACGGTATCTATCCACAGTTCCACACCTCAGAATTTCATCTATACCAAACATTTCTTGTCAAGTTATGGTAATATGTAGCTACAGGCATGAGATGGAACATGTAAGTGAACCAAGATACCTGCCTCCAACCAAAAGCACTAGATCTCACCCTCAAACACTAAGATCCTTAACCATCTCACATTTTTCACCTCCCAATCCTGCTACTTTGACTTGTTAATTATATAACCAGAGTTGCAAGTTACCGACTGGAAAAGACGAGTTCAGAAAAACCTCCTCCTGAAACTACGTGTGGTTGCTTGGTATGAGCGCATAAGCAGTCCAACCCCAATACCAACCCCAAGGCACATTCCAAGCCCAATTCCAACACCAACTCTTACACCTGCATTGAACCATGTAAGCTGGCCATCCTCACCAGGGTACATGTCATCTGGGTAGTAACTGAGTCCAAATTTTCCATCTGGCTCATAGTCATCGACTTCTGCATCTGTGACCTACAGGAAAAAAGAAGAAGAAAGAAATCACAGTTAAATGTAGCCAACAATGTGAACGCAGATATGTAAAACAAGTACTTTTTCTCAAATTTTTACACAAAAGGAAAAAAAAAACTCAACAAGACTAGAGTGAGTGGTTGATGACAAAAGTGAGGATTGAATACATAAATGAGGGGGAAAAGATAAAGGAACCAAACCAGCAAAAAATGAGAATTTTTTTAAAAAAAAATTGGCGGGAGGTGGGGTTGGGGGTGGGGAGCAGAAACTCTTAAAGCTCTGGAAGAACCATGCTTATAAAAAAGATAGTAGAAGGATAAATATGTACTGAATTTTATCCTCTCTGTTCCTAAAGATGTTTCTAACCCCACGAGGTAGGTGAAATAGCAAGGACCTCGAAAGAATAAGTCAAGATCATTATCCAGTCCCCACACCTGGGCCTACCTAGCTATTTCTTAGCAAGTAATTTTGGCCTATGGGATTGGATTGGACCCAGTGACCTTAATGTTATTCCTCACCTCCGCCATTTCTCCCACACCTATGGGATTTTGGGGCAAAGCTAATCTATCAAAAGGAATAAAAACTTTCAAGACATATTTTCGTGCACGATGTAGGATCATTGGATCATCAAGCTATGGATGGTTAATCTACAAATACCATGTAAAGGCAAATGCCCCAAGAAAGAGCTGAAAAGTAAATAATCAAACAAAAGAAATTTGTGGTACAGATCCCAAAGGAACATGACAGATAGAAAAGAAAGCCTAATTAATCTCTTCTTGAAGGAGCTACAATCATAAATAAAAACAAGAACCATTCCACAACCAATTCTCTCTGCCCCTTCCCACCACCAACACCTCTTTTACACACAAAAACTTTGAGACGGCACAGAAAGTACTTCAACACTCACTAAAGGTAAGGAAAAAATTAGATATTTTCTTTTAACACAATTAAAACCATAACCAACCAAATGTAGAGCTCCCTGTACGTCAGTCACAAATTCATATGTTGCACACTTGTGATGCATTGATATTTGATAGTCGACATATACAAGGGTCTCCCCACCACACTATCAGCTAAAGAAATTGCGTGCAAAGGTACAAATTATACAACAAATCAATTGACCAAACAGCACTTACGATTCAGAAAACCAAAAGGAAAATAACCTCTTGAAACTATGAAGACAATGGGTCTAATTATTCATTGTGTAAAAATATTATGAACATGACTATTGTTAACCACAAGTTGTATAGCTATTAAAAGAACAAATTAGAACGAGCTTAATAGAGCATGTTATCTCCTATTCCTTTTCTCCTTTTGGAAAAAATTATTCTCTTTATTATTATTATTAAATGACAAAGATTTTCAGCATAATTTGACTCCAAAATTGTTGTAGCCCTACAGATTCCCCAACCCCTATCGCCAAACCCAATGAGTTGAGTTTTAACTGACATCTCCAATTGACAAGATTTATAAAAGGAAAGAAGGGAAGAGAGAGATAAATGCATTTTAGAGGTATTGCTTAATGATCGACAAATTACTCATATTAGCAAGCATGAGAGCATAGCATCTTATATCTAAGAGCAGTCAGTTTGTGTAAATTATGTCAGCTTTAGCTCTATACTTCCAACAACACCCATAGGAGGTCCTGATGCTGGATAATAGTTATCCTTTATTTTAAATAAATGTACATAAACAAGCCTTGGCTGAAATTTCTTCTGTCTTCCTAGAGTAATTTAACTATGGAAAGCTCAAGTGGTCATCCACAGTACAACTATCTCTCTTCTGTAACAGATACATGCATGACATTTATGGTACCACAGTTTCGTTCGTTGTGAGGATACATGACAATGAACAAGAAACATGCCAAATTGAACAATCACAAGTGGTAAAAAAAATTCAGATTCTTTATTATTTCATACTTTTCATAATTAAAAAAAAAGAAAAAAAAAGGGGGAGCAAGGGACCAACTTAATTTAATAATAATGTATAACAGGCAGTTTATACTACCCTTCTCCTTCTCCTTCTCATTCTCATTCTCATTGTTAGCATCTCTCCCAGCATATTCAACACTGGACCTTTCCGCATGCAGGTATCTTATGACAGGAACTACTCGATCCTAGCTCGTTCGGATCCCCCACCGTGGTATCCTCCTCACTCGGAGCAAAGAACTCAATGCAGAATTCCTTGGTTAGCCTACGGTCAATACAAGAAGTAGAGCTTATTGCTCATGTGAACCTCTCTCATTGGGTCAGTCGTTGCCTCAGATGTACGCCTTCCCTAATGCTTTTGGGCTAACGGGAAGGCTACTCAGAAAGGTAGAAGGTTCAGTGATCACTTACGCAATAACAACAGAATCTGAAATGTGTGAGGAGACCACGGGTGTGGGGTGTAATCATGTTAGTCTTAAGGACGTAAATTGTTGTCAACGACTGAGACTATTGCAACTCTAATTAAAAGATACTAAAAGAATAGCAAAAGAGCGAAGGGAGTCCTAAATGATGGATGACGGAGCGAAGGTCTTCATTGAGTTTTATTTATACTGAGAATGAGGAGCTGACTCCGAATATCCTTCCCGTTAGCCCAAAAACACTTTGATCCGCCTTTCTCTTATTCTAGTCCAAGTTCTATCCCTTTCTGGTGTCATAGCCTATATTTGAACTGGTAGATGAGTTCATCAATGGGATGTTATGCCCCATCCCGTTTGGGTCCTTTTCTTGTTAAACTAACCCCCAGATGTGTCAACCATCAAATCAACTGAATTCATTCATCTTCAAACAACTAACGCTGCCTAAGTAAATATGTGTACTCTATTATACTCAATAAAGGGTTTTTACTTTGTTTGTATCACTCTGCCAGGGTAAGACTATGTCCTCTCGAGCTTTTATTTAGCCATCACAATTCTTTAAGCTAGTAGAAATGTACACAAACTACATACAATTCCTTTTTCCCCTCATAAATCCCTTCCATCAATTACCTATGTATATTAAAAATTCACCTTTCAGTGACATTTAATTCTACGCACATACATAAGTTAACATGATGCCCCATGAATATATAGAGTAATAAGCTACCAATTGTTAAATATAAAAAGATCAGTACAATACTTAAGAAGTAAATTAATTCAGTAAAACCGATCATTACCGGGACTTTCAGCTGTTGAATCAACCCATTACCAATCCTCTGCTCCTTATCAACTTCCTTGTCCTCCGGAATTGCATCAAGCATCCCCTGCCTTGACATTTTCCGCCTGGGACTAACCTGAATTGTCTTGGTCAAGATCACCGGCACACTTGAACAACACCCAGCAATATAAACCTCAATAGATGGCGAAGAAATCCCCAACTTTGGCTGAAAAAAGGCAGACGATCCATTCCCATTCCCAATTGCCGCGGTATAACAATCCATACTCCATCCAGTTTTCGAGTGACCATCTCCATTAACCCAACTAGACTCCATTCTCTCCAAAGACCCACACAAAATCATTTCTTCCTCTTCTAATACCTCAAATTCGATCGCCCCAGTAACCCTAACATTATCCGTACTCACATACGTCACTTCCGCCGTCTCCTTATCCACCCGATCCCGGCGAAGGGTAATTACCACCGTGTCCGATGCCGGAACCTTAGCGCCATTGATTTCCAGGGATACCCCAATTTCGCGACGGAGATGACGGAGACTGAGGTGATTCGGAACGATGTCAACGGCGCAAGGAGTAATTCGGAAGTAAAACAAACGAATTTCAAACCAACTTGATGAATGCAACGAAGGGCCATTCATGATTCGATACCGATTGAGATTCGAATTGTGATTAGCAACCGAAATTGATAAATCTTCCTCTTCGTGATCCATGAAACCCAATAATTTAGTAAGAAATCTGGGCTTTTGAAGGGATAATTTTAGGGTTTTCAAATTCTAGGGTTTTTGCGGGAGATGAGAGAAGTTTGTGGGGGAAGTTTGGAGGAGTGAGAGTGATAATATGGAAGGGGGTGACGAAGACGAAGTCTCGGGGTTTCCAATGGAAGGGAGATTTAGAGCGTGAATTACACGCACCGTTAAAGGAGTTGACGTTTCTGAGAAGGTTCGCAGAACGAGGACTCCTCCTTGGACAATATACATTTAAATATTTTAAACTCAATTTGTGATATTTTAACTTTTAAAATTAATATAATTTATTTAAAATTATAAAAATACTACAAATATGATATTTTTAACAACCTATACTATATTTATGATACGTTATTAAAATAAAAATAATTTTATTTAATATAAATATTTTATTAATAATATATTATGTATACACTGTCAATATATCAAACTTTAATTCATAAATTTATTTATGTAATAAGTTATTTTTAAAAAAATGAAACAAATAACCATCTTTAACCACACAACATTAAAGGCCAAAAAGAAGCTTCATCTCGTGGTTATAGAGGTTGCCAAACGCTAAATACTTACATATTTATTGAGCGGTCCATTCCATGTTGAGTCCAGTTATGAGCTTGTCAGAACTGGCCCAATTTGGAATGTTTAAGACAAATGGGTCAAAAGTCACAACAGCCCATACACTATAAGCTAACAAAGTTGAAAATAATAAGTTGTTTAAAATAACAGTATGCCCTTTTATATTATCATAAAAATTGACTTTTCGGGTAGTCTAGCCTGATGCTTATTTTGAGTCAGTTTAGTATTGATGTGAAAATTTTAAATCACATAATAAATATTGATGACCAATTTAATTAATTTAATTTAGAATTTTTTTGGGTTATTATAAATTGTTATATATTGATATAGGTAAGAGAAAAATTCGATCGATATTTTTTATTTAAAAATTAGATCAAAAAAAATACGGAAATGATTATTTTATTTTGATGAATTTTTCGAATAGTGATGAGAACCATGGAGAGTTGTGATTTATAAAAGCCTTTTTTTTTTCTTTTTTTTGAGATAATGAATTTTTATTTATAAAAATTTGTTCAACGTGTACTAATAATAATGCACAAACTATACACTAAAATTATTTAAAAAAAGAACAATATAGTAGTCTAATCAAAAATTAAAATTCACATATACTTATTAAAATTGTTATTATAGTACATAACTGTTAGTGCACATACGTAAAATATACTTGACCATTTAGTCCAAAAATCTGACCGATTCAATTATTAAGACGATTTTTATTCAAAATAAACATAATAAATGACTGACGAATTCAGCCTTTCAGCTTCATTAAAATATAAACAAACACCTCGTCAGTGTATGCATTTCTTGTTTTGATTCGGATATTTATTTTATATTAATATTTGGTTTTGTACATATACATGTCCCTCCAAAGTGTCTCTCTCTTTTCCAGAGAAATCATTATTCAGTTTCGTCTCCTCCTCCTATAACTCCCTTTTGAACAGTTCCAGTACCTTTTTCTCTTCATCTCCATCTCCATCTTCTTTGCATTTTCAGTTCAGAATCAAAATCCCGCCAAACTTATATATACAACACACATGAAGGTTTGATTTGATATATATATATATATATATATATATATATATATATATATATATATATATATATATCAGCTAGATATATACGTACCTAGATTGTTTTACTTTTATATTGTTCTGATTCTCTCATCAACTTTCCTTCTCTTAATTCTAGCTATTTTACTTAATTTTTCATGGAATATTAAACATGATTTTTTGTGGTGGAATTACTTTTCTTTCGAAGTTATTTTATTTATTATTATTAACTTAATTCTCTGTTTTTACCTTTTATGTACGGCATAAAAAAGAGTGATCTTTTATGGGTTTTTATTGAATTTGTAATTTAATTGGTTTCTAGTGCTTTTGGAAGTTTGAAATTCACTTTTTTGTGTTTAGAATGAGTTTTTATTTTCTTTATTTATTGATCATGTCCAAGATCATCATATATAACTATGGTTGATTCTTTGAATTGTGTACATGTGTTTGTTTGTGTGTGTATATATATATATATATATATATATAATTTGGTTTAGCCTGTAGACTAAAAGTTATTAGATCTTTTGGTCTGCTCAATTTCTTGATTAATTGTTCTTATTTGATTGGTAGCAATTATTAATTTTGACTAATTCTAAAATAATTTTGTTGGGACAGAAGTTTATTTTGAAATTGGAGTTATATGATGACAAAGAAAAGAGGAAGGCACTGAAGATTGTCTCTACTCTTTCAGGTATATATCAATATATATATATATATATATGTATTCAATCACTTAATCTAAATTTTCTTATGGGGAAAATTTTCAGGTACTTTAATTATATCTAAATTTACGAATAAAATAAATTATGGAAAAAAAGAAATCTTTTTTTTTCTTCTATTTATTATCTGATTCTTGGACAAACAAATTGGTGGATAATTAAGGTTCCTTTTTATTTTGATGGATTTTTCGAATTGTGATGAGAATTAACCACTTGCGGGTCAGTGGAAAATTAGTAAATCTTTTTTAAAGCTATATTCTGATTATTAAAAAAGCTGAATTAATTTACTTGCAATTAAGTTACAAGTAAGTAAAGCTACGTACCTTTCAATAATCCTATTTATTTTGCTTTTTTAAGTTAAGAAAAATATATATACCCATATACATATATATATATATATATATATATATATATATATATGTCCCTTCAATTCTTTTTATTCCCTACAATAGTGAATGTATGTTATTAGTTGACCTTATTTAATGCAAAATATCACCGGCAGAAAAAGTGATTTGGTTAACACACTGACACGTAGAGAAAGATATCAACTTTCGACC
Source organism: Panax ginseng (assembly GCA_020205605.1). Taxonomy (NCBI): domain Eukaryota; kingdom Viridiplantae; phylum Streptophyta; class Magnoliopsida; order Apiales; family Araliaceae; genus Panax; species Panax ginseng. Next base: position 102,724,915 of record CM035142.1, on the reverse strand, counting down.
TGCGTGTTAATATTGTATTGATAATTTTATGCTAACTATTCCCGAGAAAAAGTAGCCATACTTTACATTAAAGAAATGTACAAAATTACAGGCTCGGGATAAAAAACACGAAAAATAACAAGAATGTAAAATTTTTATATATAGAAAAAATTGGTGTTCTGTATTTGTTACTACATCGTACAAACAATTAATCCATATTATTAGAATTAATTAATTAATATAGTAGTATTATGACTGTGTAGGGATTGACTGTATCTCCGTGGACATGAAGGACAAGAAATTAACGGTGATCGGAACGGTTGATCCGGTGTCCGTTGTGAGCAAATTACGAAAATTTTGGTCGACGGACATTTTATCAGTAGGGCCGGCGAAAGAGCCTGAGAAGAAAGAGGAGGCAAAGAAGGAGGAAGTAATTAAAAAAGATGAGGAAGAAAAGAAAAAGGAAGAAGAGCCAAAGAAGGAAGAAGTAGCGAAAAAGATGATAGAGCAAGAGGCATTAATGGGGATGATTATGCCATATAGGCCATATTATCCTTCAATGAACACATACTATTATGCTCACCAAACCATGGAAGAGAATCCAAATGCATGTGTTATTTCTTAGATTGATCATAAGAATTTAGAATTTGAGATATATATATATATATAGTGTCTCCATCCACAACAACCGGTTGCTGTGGATGGAATCCCATATATATATATATATATATATATATATATATTGCTTGGTCTATTTTCTTTTTGCTAGCTTGGTGGTGGTGTTGGATTTGTATTTGTTGATGCAAATCTTGGAATACACCAAAGAATTAAGAGATGTTCTTTTGTGTGTGTGTGTATATATATAGATTTAATTCTTAATTTTATTTAATTTGTTTGGTTGTTAAGAATGAAGTTATGATTATAGAGATGAATTAATTTTATGATCATTATAAATGTAGCACTCTAGTTTCATATTAAAAGATATAAAAAAATTATATGTATAAAGAATTAAGTTATTAACATATAACAATAATATCTTTAGCTACAATTTTCTGAGTAAGTCGATGATAAGTTAGGATGACCAATTCGAAATCAAAATTTGTTGCGTACTCAGAATTTGAACCAAGTTATTATAGTAAATGCTTTATGAAATGGTCCTGTGTTTTGAAATTTTAGATCGTATACAATCAACTTAATGTAAATATCTTGTGATCTACTTTATATATATATCAATTTGTTCTCTAGTGCAGCATTATTTTTAGTTAGAATTGACATCCTGTGGTATTCATAGTGTTATCATCTATGCATCAAAGTCTATTGATTTACGCAAGTGATGGAAATCGTATCCAAGTACTCATTTCACAATTAATGTTAAACGGATCCAGTTTAATATAAGTTAGTCAATTAATTAATATAATATTAATATATAAAAAAAAAAATTATTTCTCAACTTGTGTGTTAATATTTTATTAATTAATTAATCAAAGTTTCGTACCAACTACTCCCATATTAAACACAAAGTGACGCCTATGTTAATATGTTATTATTCTGATATGTGCTTTACGTACGTGTATCAACCATAAATATTGATTACGCCACGTTTTATCAAATATTAATTCATGTCACATCATCTGATTGACGTTACTTGCCACCACGTACATAGTATAAAATAATGTTACTATCACATAAAAATGGTCATCTAATGTTCACATACACACACATACATATTGTGGGCCCCACATATCAGGCGGGGTCCACAGTATGTATGTGTATGTATATGAGTATTATGTAATACTTTTTTATGTGATAGTATCTTTGTTGTAAATAATTGGCCATATTGCACTTCGATGATTCACCTTTTAATTTTGTCAATTACATGATTAAATTATTATTTTTTTTCGATTACATTCAATTAGGTCTGCCACTTCAAAAATTACTGACGTGACCGTTTAAGTAGGACAGAGTTAAGTTGATGTATAAAAAAAATCAAATATTTTTATTTTTGATTAAACACTTATGATATATTAAAGACTAAAATCGTAAAATAACTTTTTATCAAACATTAATCATAATCATAAACATCAAAAGCTAAGACCATCACATAAGCATGATTATAACATGGACCACCATAACCACCGCCACCACCTTCCCAACGACATCTTCCATAGCCACTACCTCCACCATATCCATCTTCATGGCGTCCACCGCCGCCTATACCGTTGTGGAGTCCATCGCCACCACCACTGTAAAACCCCAACTTTTTGGAATAAAGATGAATTTTCTATAAATATTATTTTGAATATTATGGAGTGAAATTGATATAATAGTTGTGGGTAATATTTATAAATTTTAAAAAACATGCAAGTTGTTATATAATATTCGATTGGTAGGGAATATTCGTTTTAACAGGGAATATTAGTACAACGGCACAATCATTGGTGGACCCCTAGCGGAATTATTGTCGAATTGAAAAGCGACAAAAAATACTTTATGAAAATAACGGCGGAAGTTTTACAGTTAAGCTGTTGAAACACCCGGTGTTAAAATACGATGTCTGGCATTAGTTGCGTAGTAAGACACGGTATTGATTATTGATGCTTACGTGATAAGTCACTCGGTTTTGTTGGTATTATTAATGTAATAATCTGAGAAAATCTTTTATATAAAATGAGAATACTTTTATAAAGTTATTCTATAAATAGAATATATTATATTCTATTATGCATAGTGTTAATTGTATGTATACTGCATAGTGTTTTGCATAGTAAAATCTTTTTATATAAAGCAGAATACTTTTATAAAGCTATATCATTTTATTAGACAATAATTAGAATATATTATATTTTATTATGCATAGTATTTGCATAAGTACTGCGTAGTGTTTACATAGTAAAATCTTTTATAAAGTTATTCGTTTTATTAGATTATAAATAGAATATATTATATTTTATTTAAAAGATTTTGCTTTAAATATGGACCGTCAGATTAAAGTAAATCAATCTGGACCGTTCATGGATTAATTCTTATGCATTCCATTTTCCTATAAATAGAAGCTCATTCCTTCATTATTTTCTTACGAATTCTTTGAACTACAGAGAGAAACTATAGAGAGAGACTATATAGAGATAGAAAGAAAAGTATCTCGCTACTTAACTACTTTTATATTGGTTTCTTTTTACGGTAAGGGTGTTATTCTTTCTTATTCATGAAGAAGCTGTTGTTATTCCATTTCTTATTATTACATTGGAATAACTTTTGATATCTGTGATGCTACCCTATACTTGGTGATATTCTTCTATTATTACATTGGAACATCCACTGTGTGTTTTACATCGGACTGGTTCCATCTTTATTATTATTTAGTTGGAACATCCTCTTTTTTGTGTGTTTTACAGGACACGGTTTAAAATCTTATTATTATTACATTGGAACATCACATGCATGTGTTTTACAGGACTGGTTAAAATCTTATTATTATTACTGTTGGAACATCCGTGCCGGTGCAAATTTTGCCTAACACGGTTACATTATTATTATTACGTTGGAATAAACTCGCTCTCTGCTGATCCGCATGCGTCGTGGTGATTTCTTTTGTTATTCCATTCTTTATTATACTCGGTTGGTTAAAGTTTTAACTTATATACTCCATGAAATTAGTAGAATATCATTGATATTTGCGCTTCATCCAGTATCTTTTCGTGAAAATATTCTTCAGAGCATTCTTGAATTTTACTCTACAAAGCAGTATCATGTTGACAATTTGGACGTTATTGGTTCCTGGACAAATTAATTCTTGAACTTGTTTAATTGAATTCTTATATCATTGTCATCATCCTCATGTTTATATTATGTTGAAAGTCATTTGTGGCACTGTAGTGCATAGATGGACTTGGTATGATTATGACCGAGGATTATTGATTGTAATCATGGTAGTAATGTTACAAATAATGTGGTAAAAGTTATCATTGGCCGTAGTGCATTGATGGATAGTTGTTGGCATGATCATAACCATTAATGAACACACAAATATTCTTGGCCGTAGTGCGTGGATAATTGTGGTCGTGATCTTAAAGAATATCCTTGGTAGTAGTGCGGGGTGATTCGATGATGTGGAATATTTATTAAGCGAGTCTCGGCGATAATGATGATGAAAAACATTTTTAATCATAAAAGATAGTAGATTTTATTTTCTCTTGACTCTTTTAATAGATTGCTTGTTCCATTGCAGATTAATCTTGATGTCTATTATATTTTATCGGTTTAACATTGTTGGAGACTAATGATAATTTATTACGCATTATCTTAGTCGTAATACTTCTTCTTGGGCTAGTTGAGCTCACCCTTCCTTTCCTTTATTCTCTTGAGGAAATGAGAATATATATTTGGACGAGTCGGGGAGCGGAGTGATGGTCGAGAGGATATCATTAGTAGTCCTCTTTATTACGTGAAATAGTGTGATAATAATTGTAATGAGGACTCCTTTTGGGTATGTATAATCTCTAGTAGATAATATTTGTATTCAAACTCACGGTTTATGTTTTTGTCGTATTGTACACCATAGTTGTATTAGTAAGTTGTATTTGAATTACATACCATGTATTTGGGGACCCAAGATGGGTGATGTATACCTAATTTTGGGGGCGTCACAGTTGGTATCAAAGCTTAGGGATATGATCCCTGGCTAAGATGTGAGACTAGAACTAGGAGGGAGGCGGGGAATTCCTTTGCTAGTAGGACCTACTTAAATTTATTACGTATTTAAATTGGTTGGTCGAGTTTAGAGATATTATGTTACATGTCAATTAACCTTTGTTTTGTGGCGATGATCTGAAAATGACATCAGGAAATGTTGAGGATGGCAATAATCGAGGAGAATATATGCATCGGAAGGCGACAATCCTCATGCAAACAATAACACCTTGACCAAATGATGAATGATGGATTGTTCGGAGGCTTTTATGCAATTCATGCAACAAAGCCGAGGCAGAGCGGCTCTGTCCAAAATGTAGGTGGAAACTTGAAAACTCTCGAGGAGAAGCAGTGAGCAAAATGATAATACCGGTGAAGCGATTATCGGCGGTGACAACAAGCGTGGAGGAATTGCGAGGCGAAATGGTAACCACTTGGTGGTAATCGAGGCCAAAATAATAAGAATGGACATTTCAAGAAGAGGAGATTCAACAATGATGGAAAGATGTCGACACTGACTTTTTTGTTGTTAAGGAAGGAGAAAGACCACCTATCATATGCTTCAAATGCGGAGGGGAGGGACACATCAGTCTAAATTGTGCGATGTCGTCCAAAGCATGTTATAATTGTGGAAGAGAATGTCACTTAGCCCGATTTTGTCGTTCATAGAAGACAAATTCGACTAGGATGGAGGCACCAAAGGTCATCCCGAGAAAAGTCAAAGCCAGGTAGTCTGAGGAGGCGTTTGTTGTGACCTTTCAGAAAGCAAGGAACCCGAATAAGGTCATCACGGGTAAGCTTATCATAAACTTTAGCGAAATCTACACTTTATTTGATACCGATTCTACCCATTCTTTTATTTCTCCTACTTGCGCTCAACGATTAAATTTGACTCCGGAGAAATTAGACTTTGACTTATCTGTGGAAACTTCGTTGGGAGAAACCTTCATTACATCCACGGTTTATAAGTCTTGTTTGGTTCAAGTTGGTACCCACACATTACCTGTCGATCTTATTGCATTAAAAATACTTGCATTTGATGTAATTCTAGGGATTGATTAGTTAACTACTCATCATGCAAAATTTGATTGTTTTCGTAAGGTTATTAGCTTTCATATTCCTAATCGACCTATTATGCGAATTCAAGCAACCAAACCATTAAAATCAATCACTGTCATCTCAAGCCATAAAGCTATTCGTTTATTGAAAAACGGATGTCAAGCTTTCTTAGCTCATATTCTGGATCTAAACAAAAATACGTCAGTTTTAAATAATATTTCTATTGTTAATGAATTTCCTGACGTATTCCCTGAAGAACTTCCTGGCCTACCCCCAGAGCGTGAAATTGAATATTGTATCGACCTTGAACCCGGTACAAAACCAATTTCTAAATCCCCATATCGAATGGCTCCTATTGAACTTCAGGAGTTAAAAACTCAACTGCAGGAATTGTTAGATATTGGCTTTATTCGTCCTAGTACTTTTCCTTGGGGTGCTCCTGTTCTATTCGTGAAGAAGAAAGATGGGAGTATGCGACTTTGTATTGATTATCGGGAGTTGAATCATGTCACCATCAAAAATAGGTACCCATTGCCACGTATTGATGACTGTTTGACCCGTTTGCAAGGAGCCAAATTCTTTTCAAAGATTGATCTTCGATTACGGATATCACCAATTGAAGATTAGAACCAATGACATTCCAAAGGCGGCTTCCGGAACTCGAATGCGGGCATTATGAATTCTAGTCATGTCCTTTGGATTGACTAATTCTCCTCGCCGCCTTCATGGATATGATGAACCGAGTATTCAAGGAATATTTGGATCACTTTGTGGTCGTCTTTATTGATGACATCCTCAAATATTCCAAAACCCGTGAAGATCATGAAAGCAACACTTGAAAGGTGATACTCCAAAAGCCGTAATTATAAGCTTTATGCCAAGTTGAAGAAATGCGAGTTACGGCTTGAGAAGTAGCATTCCTTGGGCATGTGGTATTAAGTCATGGAATATCATTGACCCAAAGCCAAAGATTGAAGCTATTCAAAGTGGGAGCAACCTAAATCGATGATAGAAATCACGTAGCTTTCTCGCTTATTTGGTTATTATCGGAGATTTAAGTAGAAGGGTTTTCTCGAATCGCTATTCCACTAACTTTCGGTGACTCGGAAAGATACAAAGTTCGGTTGGAGCAAGGAATGTGAGAAGAGTTTTCAAGAACTCAGTGGTGACTCATTTCATTTTTGTTACGACAATACCATCTGGTTCGGAGGATTTGTCATCTCTGATGATGCTTGGGCAAAAGGTTAGGATGTGTTCTCATTCAACATGGGGAAAGTCATAGCTTATGCCTCACGACAACTCAAAGAATATGAGATGAATTATCCTACTCATGATCTAGAGTTGGCGGTTGTTGTCTTCGCACTAAAAATTTGGAGGCATTACTTGTATGGGGGAAAGCCGGAGATCTTTACGGATCATAAAAGCCTCAAATTTTTTTCACTCAAAAGGAACTCAATATGCGACAACGACGTTGGCTTGAACTGTTGAAAGATTATGATCATACTATCTAATACCATCATGGAAAAGCGAACGTGGTAGCTGACGCATTGAGTAGAAGATCATATGCGGGTACGGGTGCAATATTGTCAATGCAAAGGCCCATTTTGTATGACTTGCAAAGGATGGAGATAGAGATAAAGACTCCAGGGACCCACGTGATGATGGCAAATATACGAGTAGAACCGACTTTAATTGATAAAATTAAAATTTGCTCGAGATTCTGAATCCGGGAGGATGATGCGTATGAGGAAGAAAGTGCAAGAAGGTGCGATCTGGGAAGCAAGAATCGATGAAGAAGGAATAATTGAGTCAACTCCGGACTTTGTGTTCCTAACGACCACGATTTAAAGTATAAAATCATGATGAAGGCGCCAACACACCGTTTTGCAATCCATCTTTTGAGTACCAAAATGTATCGTGATCTTTGACATACATTTTGGTGGGGCAATATATGAAGAGAGATAAGCATTTATATCAAGGTGTCTAACATGTCAACGAGTCAAAGCGGAGAATCAAGTACCAAAAGGTCCATTGCAACCACTTGAAATTCCAGAATGGAAGTGGAGCACATTACCATCGATTTTAATTCTTGGTCTTCCCAAAGTTTCTCAAGGCATAGATGCGATTTGGGTCATTGTTGATAGATTGACCAAGTCCGCTCATTTCTTTACCGATGGGAGAAACTTATACACTTGAACGTCTTGCTTTCGTATGTACATAAGCGAAGTTGTAAGATTGCATGGTATGCCAAAGTATCCATAATTTACGATCGAGACCCAAGATTCACTTCGCGATTTTGGGTTAGTTTGCAAAAAGCTATGAGCGCAGATTTACGATTTAGCTTTCATATCATCCTCGAGGCAGACCAGACGATCGAGAGAGGACTATTCAAACTTTTGAAGATCTATTAAGACTCTGTGTCCTTGATTTCAAGGAAGTTGGGACAAGTTCTTACCATTGGTGGAGTTTTCCTATAACAACAGTTATCGAAAGCAAGTATTGGCATGGCTCTATTGAGCGTTGTATGGAAGAAAATGTCGCTCTCAATATCTTTGGGTTGAGGTGGGTGAAACAACGTTGTTGGGACCGGAGTTAGTGCGTATGACTACGAAAAAGATTCAAACGATCCTAAGAACGTATAAAAACCTCACAAGATCGATAAAAGAGTTATCTTTGATCTTCATCGAAAGGGCGTGGAAGTCGATATAGGAGATCATGTGTTGTTACGTGTTGCTCCATGGAAAGGAGTTACGAGATTTAGAAAAGAGAGAAAGCTCAATCCTCGATTCATCGACCCATTTTAATCCTTGATCGTGTAGGAAGCGTGGGCTATAGACTCGCTTTTACCGCCAAGTATGTCTCGTGTTCATAACGTTTTTCACATATCCATGTTACGTAAATATGTGGAAGACCCGAACCACATTATTGAGTTGGAACCAGACGAAATAGCGGAAGATTTGATGTATGAAGAGGTTCTTGTTCAAATCTTGGATAAGAAGGAACATATTCTACGCACCAAGGTTATACCTCAAGTCAAAGTTTTGTGGAGAAACCACGATGTTGAGGAAATGACTTGGGAGTTAGAATCGAAATGAAATCAAGGTATCCTTACCTCTTGACATACCGTATCGTACCCTAATTTCGAGGTGAAATTTCATAAGAAGAGGAGATTGTAAAATCCCAACTTTTTGGAATAAAGATGAATTTTCTATAAATATTATTTTTGAATATTATGGAGTGAAATTGATATAATAGTTGTGGGTAATATTTATAAATTTTTTAAAGTATGCAAGTGGTTATATAATATTCGATTGGTCGGGGAATATTCGTTTTAACAGAGAATATTAGTACAACGGCACAATCATTGGTGGACCCCACAACAGAATTATTGTCGGAATGAGAAAATGACAAAAATACTTTCTGATCATTCTTGAATTTTACTCTACAAAGCAGTATCATGTTGACAATTTGGACGTTATTGGTTCCTGGACAAATTAATTCTTGAACTTGTTTAATTGAATTCTTATATCATTGTCATCATCCTCATGTTTATATTATGTTGAAAGTCATTTGTGGCCTGTAGTGCATAGATGGACTTGGTATGATTATGACCAGGGATTATTCGGTGTAATCATGACCGTAATGTTACAAATAATGTGGTAAAAGTTATCATTGGCCCGTAGTGCATTGATGGATAGTTGTTGGCATGATCATAACCATTAATGAACACACAAATATTCTTGGCCCGTAGTGCATGGATAATTGTGGTCGTGATACTAAAGAATATCCTTGGCCGTAGTGCAGGGGTGATTCGATGATGTGGAATATTTATTAAGCTGAGTCTCAGCGATAACAGTGATGAAAAACATTTTTAATCATAAAAGATAGTAGATTTTATTTTCTACTTGACTCTTTTAATAGATTGCTTGTTCCGCTGCAGTTAATCTTGATGTCTATTATATTTTATCAGTTTAACATTGTTGGAGACTAATGATAATTTATTCTGCATTATCTTAGTCATAATACTTCTTACTGGGCTAGTTGAGCTCACCCTTCCTTTCTTTATTCTCTTGAAATGAGAATATAAATTTGGGACGAGTCGGGGAACGGAGTGATGGTCCAGAGGATATCATTAGTAGTCCTCACTATTCTGTGAAATAGTGTGATAATAATTGTAATGAGGACTCCTTTTGGGTATGTATAATCTCTAGTAGATAATATTTGTATTCAAACTCACAGTTTATGTTTTGTCGTATTGTACACCATAGTTGTATTAGTAAGTTGTATTTGAATTCTGTACCATGTATTTGGGGACCCAAGATGGGTGATGTATACCTAATTTTGGGGGCGTCACAGTTGGTATCAAAGCTTAGGGATATGATCCCTGGCTAAGATGTGAGACTAGAACTAGGAGGGGAGAGACGGGGAATTCCTTTGCTAGTAGGACCTACTTAAATTTATTCTGTATTTAAATTGGTTGGTCAGAGTTTAGAGATATTATGTTACATGTCAATTAACCTTTGTTTTGTGGCAGTATCTGAAAATGACATCCGGAAATGTTGAGGATGGCAATAATCAGGAGAATGTGCATCAGGAAGGCGACAATCCTCATGCAAACAATAACACTGACCAAATGATGAATGATGGATTGTTCAGAGGCTTTATGCAATTCATGCAACACAATGCGAGAAGTAGAGCGTGGCTCTGTCCAAAATGTAGGTGGAAACACTGAAAACTCTCGGGCGAAGAAAGAAATGAGCAGCCGACAAAATGATAATACCAGTGAGAGCAGTTATCGAAGCGGTGACAACAAGCGTGGAGGGAATTAACAGGCCAGAAATGGTAACCACTTCGGTGGTAATCAGGGCCAAAATAATAAGAATGGACATTTCAAGAAGAGGAGATTCAACAATGATGGAAAGATGTCAGCACCAGCACCTGTTGTTAAGGAAGGAGAAAGACCACCTATCATATGCTTCAAATGCGGAGGGGAGGGACACATCAGTCTAAATTGTGCGATGTCGTCCAAAGCATGTTATAATTGTGGAAGAGAATGTCACTTAGCCCGATTTTGTCGTTCACCGAAGACAAATTAAACTAGGATGGAGGCACCAAAGGTCATCCCCGAAAAAGTCAAAGCCCGGTAGTGCAAGGGAGAAGCGTTTGTTGTGACCTTCGAGAAAGCAAAGGACCCGAATAAGGTCATCACGGGTAAGCTTATCATAAACTTTAGCGAAATCTACACTTTATTTGATCTGGATTCTACCCATTCTTTTATTTCTCCTACTTGCGCTCAACGATTAAATTTGACTCCGGAGAAATTAGACTTTGACTTATCTGTGGAAACTTCGTTGGGAGAAACCTTCATTACATCCACGGTTTATAAGTCTTGTTTGGTTCAAGTTGGTACCCACACATTACCTGTCGATCTTATTGCATTAAAAATACTTGCATTTGATGTAATTCTAGGGATTGATTAGTTAACTATTTATAATGCAAAAATTGATTATTTTCATAAGGTTATTAGCTTTCATATTCCTAATCGACCTATTATGCGAATTCAAGCAACCAAACCATTAAAATCAATCACTGTCATCTCAAGTCATAAAGCTATTCGTTTATTGAAAAGCGGATGTCAAGCTTTCTTAGCTATCACAGATCTAAACAAAAATAAATCGCTTTTAAATAATATTTCTATTATTAATGAATTTCTGGACGTATTCCACGAAGAACTTCTGGCCTACCCCAGGCGTGAAATTGAATATTGTATCGACCTTGAACCCGGTACAAAACCAATTTCTAAATCCCCATATCGAATGGCTCTATTGAACTTCGAGAGTTAAAAACTCAAGCTGCAGGAATTGTTAGATATTGGCTTTATTCGTCCTAGTACTTCTCCTTGGGGTGCTCTGTTTCTATTCGTGAAGAAGAAAGATGGGAGTATGCGACTTTGTATTGATTATCGGGAGTTGAATCATGTCACCATCAAAAATAGGTACCCATTGCCACGTATTGATGACTGTTTGACCCGGTTGCAAGGAGCCAAATTCTTTTCAAAGATTGATCTTCGTTCGGATATCACCAATTGAAGATTAGAACCAATGACATTCCAAAGCGGCTTTCGGAACTCGATGCGGGCATTATGAATTCTAGTCGTGTCCTTTGGATTGACTAATGCTCCCGCCGCCTTCATGGATATGATGAACCGAGTATTCAAGGAATATTTGGATCACTTTGTGGTCGTCTTTATTGATGACATCCTCAAATATTCCAAAACCCGTGAAGATCATGAGCAACACTTGAGGCTGATACTCAAAAAGCTTCGTAATTATAAGCTTTATGCCAAGTTGAAGAAATGCGAGTTCTGGCTTGAGGAAGTAGCATTCCTTGGGCATGTGGTATTAAGTCATGGAATATCTGTTGACCCAAAGAAAGATTGAAGCTATTCAAAGTGGGAGCAACCTAAATCGATGGATCGAAATCACGTAGCTTTCTCGGCTTAGCTGGTTATTATCGGAGATTCGTAGAAGGGTTTTCTCGAATCGCTATTCCACTAACTCAGCTGACTCGGAAAGATACAAAGTTCGGTTGGAGCAAGGAATGTGAGAGGAGTTTTCAAGAACTCAAGTGGAGACTCATTTCAGCACCTGTTCTGACAATACCATCTGGTTCGGAGGGATTTGTCATCTACAGTGATGCTTCGGGCAAAGGGTTAGGATGTGTTCTCATTCAACATGAGAAAGTCATAGCTTATGCCTCACGACAACTCAAAGAATATGAGATGAATTATCCTACTCATGATCTAGAGTTGGCAGTTGTTGTCTTCGCACTAAAAATTTGGAGGCATTACTTGTATGGGGAGAAACTGGAGATCTTTACGGATCATAAAAGCCTCAAATATTTTTTCACTCAAAAGGAACTCAATATGCGACAACGACGTTGGCTTGAACTGTTGAAAGATTATGATCATACTATCTAATACCATCATGGAAAAGCGAACGTGGTAGGCGACGCATTGAGTAGAAGATCATATCTTGAATGCAGGTGCAATATTGTCAACGCGAAAGGCCCATTTTGTATGACTTGCAAAGGATGGAGATAGAGATAAAGACTCGGGGACCCACGTGATGATGGCAAATATCTGAGTAGAACCGACTTTAATTGATAAAATTAAAGGCTGCTTTCGAAATTCTGATCCGGAGGTGATGCGTATGAGGAAGAAAGTGCAAGAAGGTGCGATGCCGGAAGCAAGAATCGATGAAGAAGGAATAATTCGAGTCAACTCCAGACTTTGTGTTCCTAACGACCCTGATTTAAAGTATAAAATCATGATGAAGGCGCACAACACACCGTTTGCAATCCATCTTTTGAGTACCAAAATGTATCATGATCTTTGACATACATTTTGGTGGGGCAATATGAAGAGAGAGATAGCGCTGTTTATCTCAAGGTGTCTAACATGTCAACGAGTCAAGGCGGAGAATCAAGTACCAAAAGGTCCATTGCAACCACTTGAAATTCCAGAATGGAAGTGGGAGCACATTACCATGGATTTCGTTACTGGTCTTCCCAAAGTTTCTCAAGGCATAGATGCGATTTAGGTCATTGTTGATAGATTGACCAAGTCTGCTCATTTCTTACCGATACGAGAAACTTATACACTTGAACGTCTTGCTCGTATGTACATAAACGAGGTTGTAAGATTGCATGGTATGCCAGTATCCATAATTTCTGATCGAGACCCAAGATTCACTTCAGCGATTTTGGGTTAGTTTGCAAAAAGCTATGGGCGCTGATTTACGATTTAGCTTTAAGCATATCATCCTCGCAGACAGACGAGACGATCGAGAGGACTATTCAAACTTTGAAGATCTATTAAGACTCGTGTCCTTGATTTCAAGGAAGTTGGGATAAGTTCTTACCATTGGTGGAGTTTTTCCCAACAACAACGGTTTATCAAGCAAGTATTGGCATGGCTCTACCGAGCGTTGTATGGAAGAAAATGTCGCTCTCGGTATCTTTGGGATGAGGTGGGTGAAGCAACGTTGTTGGGACCGGAGTTGAGTACGTATGACTATAGAAAAGATTCAAACGATCCCAAGCAACGTATAAAAACCTCACAAGATCGACAAAAGAGTTATCCGATCTTCATCGAAAGGACGTGGAATTCGATATAGGAGATCGTGTGTTGTTACGTGTTGCTCCATGGAAAGGAGTTACGAGATTTGGAAAAGAGAAAGCTCAATCCTCGATTCATCTACCCATTTTAATCCTTGATCGAGTAGGAGGCGTGGTCTATAGACTCGCTTTACCGCCAAGTATGTCTCGTGTTCATAACGTTTTTCACATATCCATGTTACGTAAATATGTGGAAGACCCGAACCACATTATTGAGTTGGGCAGGACGAAATAACGGAAGATTTGACGTATGAAGAGGTTCTTGTTCAAATCTTGGATAAAAAGGAACATATTCTACTCACTAAGGTTATACCTCAAGTCAAAGTTTTGTGGAGAAACCACGATGTTGAGGAAATGACTTGGGAGTTAGAATCTGATATGAAATCAAGGTATCCTTACTTCTTCGACATATCAGGTACGTACCCTAATTTCGAGGGCGAAATTTTATAAGAAGGGGAGATTATAAAATCCCAACTTTTTGGAATAAAGATTAATTTTCTATAAATATTATTTTTGAATATTATTCAGTGAAATTGATATAATAGTTGTGGGTAATATTTATAAATTTTTTAAAGTACGCAAGTTGTTATATAATATTTGATTGGTCGGGGAATATTCGTTTTAACAGAGAATATTAGTACAACAGCACAATCATTGGTGGACCTAGCGGAATTATTGTCGAATTGAGAAAACGACAAAAAATACTTTATGAAAATAACGGCGGAAGTTTTACAGTTAAGCTATTTGAAACACGGTGTTAAAGAAATGCGAATCTGGCGTGGTTGCATAAGCATGCGGTATTGATTATTGATGTTTACGTGATAAGTCACTTTCGGTTTTGTTGGTATTATTAATGTAATAATCTGAGAAAATCTTTTTATATAAAGCAGAATACTTTTATAAAGTTATTCTATAAATAGAATATATTATATTCTATTATGCATAGTGTTGCATAATATTGTACTGCATAGTGTTTTGCATAGTAAAATCTTTTTATATATAAAATGAATACTTTTTTATAAAGCTATACATTTTATTAGACAATAATTAGAATATATTATATTTTATTATGCATAGTGTTTGCATAGTGTACTGATAGTGTTTGCATAGTAAAATCTTTTATAAAGTTATTCGTTTTATTAGATTATAAATAGAATATATTTTATTTTATTTTAAAGATTTTGCTTTAAATATGGACCGTCGATTAAAGTAAATCAATGCGGACCGTTTCATGAATTAATTCTTATGCATTCCATTTTCCTATAAATAGAAGCTCATTCCTTCATTATTTTCTACTTAATTCTTTGAACTCTAGAGAGAAACTATAAAGAGAAACTATAGAGAGAGAATAAAAGTATTCTCGCTACTTAACTACTTTTATATTAGGTTTTTTTTACAGTGAGGGTGTTATTCTTTCTTATTCATGAAAGAGAAGCTGTTGTTATTCCATTTCTTATTATTACATTGGAATAACTTTTGTATCTGTGATTCTACCCTATACTTGGTGACATTCTTTCATTATTACATTTGGAACATCTTTATCATGTGTTTTACAGGAACTAATTAAAGTCTTTATTATTATTTTGTTGGAACATCATATGCGTGTGTTTTACACTGCACTGGGTTAAAATCTTATTATTATTCTGTAAAACCCCAACTTTTTGGAATAAAGATGAATTTTCTATAAATATTATTTTTGATTATTATGGAGTGAAATTGATATAATAGTTATGGGTAATATTTATAAATTTTGCAAAGTACGCAAGTTGTTATATAATATTCGATTGGTCGGGGAATATTCATTTTAACAGGGAATATTAGTACAACGGCACAATCATTGGTGGACCCCACAATGGAATTATTGTCGAATTGAGAAAATGACAAAAATACTTTATGAAAATAACGACGGAAGTTTTACCGTTAACTGTTGAAACACCCGGTGTTAAAAAAAATGCGAATAATACACGTGGTTGCATAGTATAATACTGCGGTATTGATTATTGATGCTTACGTGATAAGTCTTTCGGTTTTGTTGGTATTATTAATATAATAATCTGAGAAAATCTTTTTTATATAAAAGCAGAATACTTTTATAAAGTTATTCTATAAATAGAATATATTATATTCTATTATGCATAGTGTTGCATAATGTATCGCATAGTGTTTTGCATAGTAAAATCTTTTATATAAAAGCGAATACTTTTATAAAGCTATATATTTTTATTAGACAATAATTAGAATATATTATATTTTATTATGCATAGTATTTGCATAGTGTACTGCAGATAGTATTTGCATAGTAAAATCTTTTATAAAGTTATTCGTTTTATTAGATTATAAATAGAATATATTTTATTTTATTTAAAAGATTTTGCTTTAAATATGGACCGTCGATTAAAGTAAATCAATCGGACCGTTCATGGATTAGTTCTTATGCATTCCATTTTCCTATAAATAGAAGCTCATTCCTTCATTATTTTCTTACGAATTCTTTGAACTCTACAGAGAGAAACTATAAAGAGAGACTATAGAGATAGAATAAAAAGTATTACGCTACTTAACTACTTTTTTATATTAGGTCTCTTTTACGGTAGTGGGGTGTTATTCTTTCTTATTCATGAAGAGAAGCTGTTGTTATTCCATTTCTTATTATTACATTGGAATAACTTTTGTATCTGTGATCTTCACCCTATACTTGGTGACATTCTTCTATTATTCATTGGAACATCATCGTGTGTTTTACAGGACTGGTTAAAATCTTTTTATTATTATTCCGTTGGAACATCACATGCTGTGTGTTTTACACTGGACTGGTTAAAATCTTATTATTATTCTGTAAAACCCCAACTTTTTGGAATAAAGATGAATTTTCTATAAATATTATTTTTGAATATTATGGAGTGAAATTGATATAATAGTTGTGGGTAATATTTATAAATTTTGCAAAATCACGCAAGTTGTTATATAATATTCGATTGGTTGGGAATATTCGTTTTAACAGAGAATATTAGTACAACGGCACAATCATTAGTGGACCCCTAGCGGAATTATTGTCGAATTGAGAAAAGCGACAAAAATACTTTTTATGAAAATAACGGCAAAAGTTTTACAGTTAAGCTGTTGAAACACTCGGTGTTAAAAAATACGAATATGTCTGGCGTGGTTGCATAAGTAGTAGCACAGTATTGATTATTGATGCTTACGTGATAAGTCACTCGGTTTTGTTGGTATTATTAATATAATAATCTGAGAAAATCTTTTTTATAAAAATGAATACTTTTATAAAGTTATTCTATAAATAGAATATATTATATTCTATTATGCATAGTGTTGCATAAATTGTCTCGCATAGTGTTTTGCATAGTAAAATCTTTTTATATAAAAATGAATACTTTTATAAAGCTATATGTTTTATTAGACAATAATTAGAATATATTATATTTTATTATGCATAGTATTTGCATAAAGGCTGCGTGATAGTGTTTTTATAGTAAAATTTTTTATAAAGTTATTCGTTTTATTAGATTATAAATAGAATATATTTTATTTTATTTAAAAGATTTTGCTTTAAATATGGACCGTTAGATTAAAGTAAATCAATCTGGACCGTTCATGGATTAGTTACTATGCATTCCATTTTCCTATAAATAGAAGTTCATTCCTTCATTATTTTCTTTTTAATTCAATTGAACTCTAGAGAGAAACTATAAAGAGAGACTATAGAGATATAGAAAAAAAAGTATTCTCGCTACTTAAGTACTTTTATATTAGGTTTCTTTTACGGAAAGTGGTGTTATTCTTTCTTATTCATGAAAGAAGCTGTTGTTATTCCATTTCTTATTATTACATTGGAATAACTTTGATATCTGCTTGATCTACCCTATACTTGGTAACATTCTTCTATTATTACCGTTGGAACATCATATACGTGTGTTTTACAGGACTGGTTAAAATCTTTATTATTATTCCGTTGGAACATTTTGTGCATGTGTTTTACAGGACCGAGTTAAAATCTTATTATTATTCTCATTGGAACATCACATGCTGTGTGTTTTACAGGACTGGTTAATCTCTTATTATTATTACATTAGAACATCCCGCTTGCAAATTTTGCACGACACGGTTACATTATTATTATTCATTGGAATAACACATACATCTGAAGTACCACATGCATGGTGATTTCTTTTGTTATTCCATTCTTTATTATACTCAGTTGGTTAAAGTTTTGACTTCTATACTCCATGAAATTAGTAGAATATGCTTGATATTTGCCCAATTTTATCGTTCACCAAAGACAAATTCAGCTAGGATGGAGGCACCAAAGGTTGTCCCAGAAAAGTCAAAGCCGGTAGTGCAAGGGAGAGCGTTTGTTGTGACCTTTCAAAAAGCAAGGAACCCGAATGAGGTCATCACGGGTAAGCTTATCATAAACTCTAGCGAAGTCTACACTTTATTTGATACCGATTCTACCCATTATTTTATTTCTCCTACTTGCGCTCAACGATTAAATTTGACTCCAGAAAAATTAGACTTTGACTTATCTGTGGAAACTCCGTTGGGAGAAACCTTCATTACATCCACGGTTTATAAGTCTTGTTTGGTTTAAGTTGGTACCCACACATTACCTGTCGATCTTATTGCATTAAAAATACTTGCATTTGATGTAATTCTAGGGATTGATTGGTTTACTACTCATCATGCAAAAATTGATTATTTTCATAAGGTTGTTAGCTTTCATATTCCTAATCGACCTATTATGCAAATTCAAGCAACCAAACCATTAAAATCAATCACAGTCTTTTCAAGCCATAAAGCTATTCGTTTATTGAAAAACGGATGTCAAGCTTTCTTAGCTCATGTCACAGATCTAAACAAAAATACGTCAGTTTTAAATAATATTTCTATTGTTAATGAATTTTCTGACGTATTTCCTGAAAAACTTCCTGGCCTACCCCCAAAGCGTGAAATTGAATTTTGTATCGACTTTGAACCCGGTACAAAACCAATTTCTAAATCCCCATATCGAATGGCTCCTATTGAACTTCAGGAGTTAAAAACTCAACTGCAGGAATTGTTAGATATTGGCTTTATTCTTCGTAGTACTTCTCCTTGGAGTGCTCCTATTCTATTCGTGAAGAAGAAAGATGGGAGTATGCGACTTTGTATTGATTATCGGGAGTTGAATCATGTTACCATCAAAAATAGGTACCCATTGCCACGTATTGATGACTGTTTGACCCGATTGCAAGGAGCCAAATTCTTTTCAAAGATTGATCTTTCGTTCGGATATCACCAATTGAAGATTAGAGCAGATGACATTCCAAAGACGGCTTTCAAAACTTCGATGCGGGCATTATGAATTCTAGTCATGTCCTTTGGATTGACTAATGCTCCCGCCGCCTTCATGGATATGATGAACCAAAGTATTCAAGGAATATTTGGATCACTTTGTGGTCGTCTTTATTGATGACATCCTCATATATTCCAAAACCCGTGAAGATCATGAGCAACACTTGAGACTGATACTCCAAAAGCTTTGTGAATATAAGCTTTATGCCAAGTTGAAGAAATGCGAGTTCTAGCTTGAGGAAGTAGCATTCCTTGGGCATGTGGTATCAAGTCATGGAATATCTGTTGACCCATCAAAGATTGAAGCCTAATTTTGGGGGCGTCACAACCACCATTGCGTCCATGAGACTGAGCCTCATTTTCAGTTTCACGATCATTAATGATTTGTACATCAACAACAAATTTCAATCAGATTTGCTACTCTACCACGATCACCATTACTATATTACACCACCATGATCAACCACCATACCAGATCTACCACTATATTATTATATCCGCCACCAACAACACCATCTAATTCTATTACCATCCATCATCATACACCACCATCCGTCGACCATCGTCATCACTAATACCACCCACCCACGCACCAAAGAGAGATTTTAAAAAGAAAAAATGTCACTGTCACCGCAAACCTAACAACAGAAGATCTACTACTCTTCCACCATCTACAACCATCACCACTACCATATTACACCACTATATTATTAGATCCTCCACTCTCAAGAGCATGTACCACCACCTCTACCCATCCACCCAACACCGCACCCAATCATCACCACCAAATCTCAAACGATGCACAAAATCATGGTCAAATCAAAGAAATAAACAGGATGAGAGATGAGAGAGAAAAGAGAATGATCTGGGATGCACATGGGTACTTTTGCTTTAGTAAGTCAATCAAAACAAAAAAAATTACAATAATTAACCCTTTCACGATCTGTACGAGATGAAGACCTTTGCAGTGAACCATTGACTCCAGTTGGGAAGCACTGAAAGAAACTTCCTGGTGGAATTCTACCTCCATGTTATGGAATAGATTATATCTATGTTGTCGTACGTTGAGGACCACATCTGATACATAAATATGTGCAATAGTTGTGTATTGATATTTATTTGAAGAGGACGCGTTGTCGTCTGGTTCATCCTCGCGGTCGTCTTCAGTGGGACAGAACTCGAAGATGTCGATATCATATAATTATCATTGAAGGAGTTTCTATACAAAAGCAAAAGTGAGGGAAGGAACAATGGGATTTCTTTTATTTTTCCGTTGTTGACGAATTTGCCCTTTAAGCTATCATAAATGTTTAATTAAAAATTTAAAAATTATTTTTTTGTTACACATCAGTTCAACTATGCCTTACTTAGACAGCTATGTCAGCAATTTTTGACTTGACAAATCTAATTGAATGTAATCAAAAAAAATAATAGTTCAATCATCTAACTGACAAAATTGAAAGGTGAATCACTGAAGTGTAATATGGTCACTAGTTTAAGATAATAAATTATATTTAAGCCTAAATAATTTTATAAATGATTGGCTAATAAGACAAAATTTAGAAAATGAAATTTGCCATAAATATATATATATATGAAAAATGATTTAATTGAGATTCATATTCCATACTACTAGTTGATAAATATATGGAGACAAACAAATAATTGCCACCACCACCTTCATATAAACTACTACGTACTAAATTAGACTAATAAATCAACAAATTAGACATCTCTTTCATTTTTGGATTACCCATGCCACGAGCATAATATGTTACTACTATATAGTATTAGCTTAACAAATAATTGGTGCTCTTGTAGTTGCAAACATCATCAATTAGCTATAGATTAAGACAACTTACGTAATGCATATCAAATTAATTAGTGAACTTATTTTTTGTGTGTCAGTATTATATTAATCAATTGATCAATTTATCATGTTAATGACTAGATAATAGTAACAAAATATCAGACAAATTATTAGTGCTATACTAGTCACGCACGTTTGTCTCTTTTTCAAGACAACCTAGCTAACTAATAATTCCATGACGCTAGCTAACTAGTCTTAGCTTCCACAATATTTGTTTGGATATATCACATATTATATTAAGAAATTAATTATATATATTCCAATTAATTATTAAAGAGTTTATGAGTACGTACGTCTTTAATATATATATATATATATATATATATATATATATATATATATATATATATATATATATATATATATATATATATTGACATGGAATTGTTAGAATGGTGATCGTGCATTAAAACTAGATGTATCTGTCACACGTCATATATACTTCAATTAAAATATATATGGTTTGAGTAATTTGTTTATGTCATGATTCATATCCTTAAGTAATTTGTTTATGTCATGATCTCGAATCAAGTTCGATGAATTTGAATTTTTCGAACGAATATGATTTGAGTATCAATAGAAAATTATAATTTGAGGAGGTTGGAGTAATTTATTGAACTTTAAAATTTGCTCATATTTGACTCATTTATATTTTGAGTCGAGATTGAATCGAACTTTTAGTCAAGCGAGTACGAATCAAACTCGAACTGTTTGCTCATTTTACCACTTTACTTATTAGAACAATATTGAAATTTCAGTTTCATTTTGACCATATATATTTCTACGTTCGGCTAGAAAAAATAGACAGCTTATTTGAGAGCTAGCTTTGCAAGACTGGACTCGTGTATTTCCATGTATTTCCAGAACTGCTGGTGATAAAGTTAGTCCAATGTCTAATAACAAAACTGATGTAGCGCAATGGTAAAGTGTTGACACGAAATGTAATGGAGAAGTAGTCCCAAGGATTTACGGCTTCACGGCTTCTTGTATTGCTAATAATTAAAGAAATTCATCAATTGCTTAGTTGATCTATGCATTAAATTGATGTGTCTGGCACGTGAAATTCGAGAAATACTCTTAGTTGTCCAATGTGATTGCCCAAATCATGTCTTTCTAGTCGCCAATTCAATTCAAATCCCTCAACCATTTTCCACGATGAGATGTCTCCATAAGTCTTCTGTCTAGATACTCATGGATGCCCCACTCAAGTCTTTACATACAAGGTCTCATTTCTCAGCTTGTACTTTTCTTTTCTTCTTTCTTTATTAAGATATTACGTCGCCCGAATTCACCGTCGGAAAGCTTCGAAAGACCTTGACACGACCCTAGGGTGGCTATGATATCACATTAATTATACATTCTAATATTCCCATTTTATATGTTAACTCTATATCTCGGCTTCTACTACCTGTCGATGGTGCACATGCTGCTAGCTTCTTGTGAAGAAATGGTGACAGCTATGTCTAGTGCAGAGGGTGCTTGCTGCCTTCAGCAATGCATTAGAGACAGTCATGGCAGAGGTTTGCCATATAAGATTTTGCATCTAATATTTTGACTCATGAGTGTAGAAGATCAGAGGGACACATGTTTTCAAGAAGCTAGCTGCTCTTGCAGTTTTAGTTTTGAGTCATGCTGGATAATAATATTCCAATTCTACATTTGCATTGTTCTAGTTGTAATGAGTAAGTACTCCACATAAAGCTTCTAGCTAGTATTAATTTGTCCTAATAATAACAATATTATCCCTTGCTTATGTAGGTTGAGCGATTGCTTTCAGCAGAACATGAAAAAGTAACTCATTATCGTTCACCTAATCGATGACGGTCTTGCATGCTCCTGATCATCGTCCAACAAATGCCTGCACCGAACCCAGGTCAATCTTTTCATACGGGTTTACGCTTGCGTTCCCATGGTCCCATGAACCATTTCTGGCCTTGACAAATTATTGCTGGTGAGAGTAGAACCTAAGATGTCCGGATGTACGGCCAAAGCTCGCTCCCTCTTATCGTAAAAAGGAACATGACTAGTTTCTTTTCCAGAACTATAGAAGGAATTAAGGAACCATTAATTTAAGAGTTGTGTAGTATGTTCAAGTTTAAAATCTTCAGACACCTCCAAGAAAGAAGATACTCAAGTAGAATGGTTAGAAAATAATATACTATTCTACCCATGGAGTTTTCTCTACCCAGAAAGATCCCCAATATTTCTCTTCAAATTAAGTTCTAGATTTGCATTTTATTTCATTTGATCATAGAAAGGAAAACAGTTGTGTTCTTTTAATGAATGTTAGTGTTCTAGTTCTTGATTTGAATTACTTATAAGTGCACTTAAAGTGTTAAGTATGGTTATCACTTTATTTTTCCTTTTTGGAGGAAAAATAATTTATATATCAACTAATATTACGTGGATTTTGGATTGTATAACCTAGTTTCTTTCGATTATTATTTTTCTTAATTTTATTTAATAAATCAAAATTTTATAATTTTAAAATATAATTACATTCAACCACTATTAATTAATTTAAATAATTGATATTTTCATAAAAATAATGGATAGTTCCACAAAATATCTCTCCCCTGTGAATAGTAAATGCACCCGACACTAAAGTTTGTGGAAATATCAAAATTTAGTTGTGAATATATTAATTCTCTTAATTTATGGTGTTAGATAGTATAATTGCTCTAAAAATAAAAATAATTTATATCTTTTCATCATTTGAAAAATATGTAAATTTTTTATTAAAATTTTAACAGTAAAAAATTCTTTAAAAATTTTAACGAGAAAAATATACTTTTTATGATTCTAAGTTTTTGCAGGATATGTTTTTGGTGGTCTTATTGACGCATATCGGCGGGTCTTTGACCGGTGAAGTTGTAACATGGTTTCTTCTCACATTAAAGTAAGGGACTCACGGTATGCTAATATAAAAGAGAACGATATAAAAATATTAAAAATATATGTAAAAATATCAATTCCCTATTATAAACTATCTATGAGTAATATATTTGGACCATTATTAACTACATTGCTAAAATAAACGATTAGTGTATGAAAAGAAAGTTCAATGGAGAGGAATCAAATTCATTAATTACGATTAACGTGTAATTATAAATAATAAAATAAAATAAAATAAATATATGGTCCCTTTTAATACTCCTTTCGTCTTAAGATAAAAGTTTTGGTGAATTTTTTACGTATATTAAGAAAATGAATAAAATGATAAAATTGTCCATAATAATACTCCCTCCGTCCCTATTTAAATGACGTTTTAGAGTTTTTTTATTTGTCTCTAATTAATTAATGTTTGTTCAAATTTAGGAGAATTAATGATAATTTTTATAAAATTACCCCTCATTACTCTACCTATTTTTTTGATACTTTAAACTCTTGTGCTATGATAAATTAATAATTTAAGGGTATTATAAACAATTGAGTACTATATTTAATGCTTTCCAATCATTATCTTAATTCTTGTGTCCATCTCTAAAACGTCTTTTAAATAGGGACGGAGGGAGTATGTCATTAATTATTTTCAATGTAGGTGAGAGAGTGATTTTCTAGCTTTTCAATTAAAAATATTTTCAACACATAATTAATTATACTTATTGAATATGGAGAAAGAATTAGAATAAGAAAAATATGAGATATTTAATGCTAAGGGTATAATAAAAGAAAATTATGTAAAAGTTTGGTTATTAAAAGAAAGTGGACATTTAATATAGTATTACTCAAAATAGTAATAAGGACTTTTATCTTGAGACGTAATGAGTATTTAATACAGATATAAACTTATTATCCTAGAGCAATTGGATAGAAAAATTTAGGGAGTGGAGATAAGGTGGGGTCCGGTACAAAATGTATCAGACGTTAGTACGGTATTATGTTTAAAAAAAAATTAAATTTTTTTTTATCATAATTATAAAAATAATAAATAAAAAATAATAGAGCAAGTCTGTTTACAGTATTTTTTTTAAAAAAATTATATTTTTTTTACAATTTTTTATTCAAATTTATTCTATTATTTTTTATTTATTATTTTCATAATTGTGATAAAAAAAATAACACTGGTACAGCACCTTCCCCAATTAAAGAAGGTGTGGAGTTTTTCTTAAGATGATTCAATCCCCTTTGACAATTTGATAAGTCAACCCACTAAACAACAAGAAAGAGAAACGGTTCCCCATGTCAGTCAGTGAGTGCATGTTTTGAGAAAACTGGTCATGAAAAATTCTAGGCGGACCGGCGTTTTCCGACCGGGGTAGTGACCTGCCGAATTTTTTTTTTTTTTTTTTTTGCTTTTGACTATAAATAATTAATGTGATTTATTGAATCGAAATTTTTACTAAATCTGATGATTTAGGTGTCGTTTGGATACTGGCGTAAAAAAAAGCGTTATATAGATCTGTATAACCCGTTTTGTTACGCGTAACCAAAAAAACACCTAAATCATCGTATTTGTAAAATTTCATTTAATAAATTACATTAATTATTTTGTAGGCAAAAGCCAAAAAAAAATAAAAAAATAAAAAAATTCCGGCCGGTCACTACCCCGGTCGGAAAACGCCGGTCGGCGTAGAAGGACTGAACTGGTCATAGTACAAATTAACCCCATTTTCTCTCTCTAAAAAAAGTCCTCCTGGGCTGGACCTCACTTTCTCTCTCTATAAATAATTATTGTATTCCACATTTCAACTCCCTTACACCTCAAATCTCACTCTCTTATCCTGAAAAAGTCAGCGCCTTCCTCTTTTGTCTACTTTTCTCTCTACCAAAAATGGATGAAGAGTGGGGTTTACTCGCGGTGGTTAGAGGCTGTTCCGCCGCCGTCACATCAACCAAACCCACCACCACCTTCTCCTCCTCCACTGCCACAACCGCCATGCCGAGCTGCTCTTTAGATGTTTATTCACTCCCCTGTTTTCAAACAGAGCAAAAAGATGATTCTTTTATGTACTTTTCAGATCTACATAAACCAAGAAATGAGAATATTGAGGGGTTGCATGATTTGTTTGAACCTGTTTTCTGTCCCAAATTACTGCCCATTTCTCCACAAACCATACCCATCTCCTCACCCCTCTCTGTTCTTGATAATTTACAAGATTTATCACAACCACCACAAAAGCTACAACAAGAAAAGCAAAAACAAGTTCTTGTTGGATCCAAAACTACTTTTTCTACTGCTGCTGCTGCTGCTGCTGCTACAAGACATAACTCTCAGAATCCAAGGTCCAAGAAAAGGTAAATTATTTATTTATTTTACTGTAAACTAAAATCAATTTTTGGGTCATTACCCAACTGGTTAATTTAGCACTGTTTTGATTTTTTTGCAGGAAGAACCAAATGAAAAGGGTTTGTCAAGTGCCAGCTGAAGGTGTATCTTCTGACATGTGGTCTTGGAGAAAATATGGGCAAAAACCCATTAAGGGCTCTCCTTACCCTAGGTGGGTTTTTATTTATTTTATTCATATTCTTGTAGGGTTTATCTATTTTATTTTTGTAAAATTATAGATTTTATTGGTTGCTTTCTAGAAATACTTTTATTGTTTTGGAATCACACTTTTTTCTTTTCTTTTCTTTTCTTTTTTGGGTTAAAGAATCACATTTACAGACAATTCCTAAAATTCAGCTATATATTTTGCTGAACATAAAAACAAAATTAAATTAAATTAAAATTCCTAATATACTTCCCTTATATTGGAAACATACTTGAAATAAAGAATTACATTAGTTATGATAAAAGAATTGATTTTTAGTTTGTTTTGCTTCATTTTGTCAAAGTTTTTTAAATTAAATTTGTTTTATTTGTGATCAACAGAAGTTACTACAGATGCAGCACCTCAAAGAGTTGTTTGGCCCGAAAAAAAGTGGAGCGAAACAGATCCGACCCAAATATGTTCATCGTCACCTACTCGCAAGAGCACAACCACCCTGTTCCCACCCACCGGAATTCACTCGCCGGCAGCACCCGCCAGAAGCCCACCTCCTCCCAGACGGTAAGTCTCTCTCCGGCACCCGAAAAGATAGAGGTAGAGGAAGAAGGTGATGATAATGGGTTGTCTGATATGGCCCTGAGTGATGATTTCTTCATGGGTTTGGAAGAATTTACCAGTCCGATCGCCTGGGATGGCTTCTCCGATCATATCCCATTTCCTTGGTTGGCGAATTACAATGCTACAACCGCCGCCGCACTTGCCGGAAAGTGACATCAGCTGACATGAGCATGAATGATGCTTTTCTTCACTCTCACTTTTCAATTGGAGTGTCTTTTTGGCCGTTTGAGGAGAGAGGGACACATCAATTGAAAGGAATATTCCGATAACAATGTCTTTTGTACATTGTAGGGTATAAATTATAATGCTCCATTAAAAAGTGAGACTTGTAGAGGAAAAAAGAGTTTATTCCTTGTTTCTTCAGTTTAGATTCAATGCACAATCATGGTTAATCCGGTTTAGTTATTAATTATCTTGGTTGTGATTAATTAGTTTCTCTTTATTCTTTTAAGTTTCTAGTCGTAAAAAGTTTTATATTTTTTACTCTATCCGATAATATATGACGTTTTAGATCATTTTATTTTTTCCAAATTATTTGATGTTTTATATAATCTAGAAGAATTAGCTACAATTTTTTTAAAATTATCCCTTATGAAAAAATGATACAAATAAGAGATAGTATGAAATAAGTATATGGTAAAGGGTATTATATACAATTAATACTCCCTTTGTCTTAGGATCTAATTTTTGGTAGATTTTTCACGCATATTAAGAAGAGAAATGAAATGACAAAATTATTCATAATAATATTTCATTAATCATTTTCCATGTAGGTGAGAAAGTGACTTTCTAACTTTTCAATTCAAAATATTTTTAACACATAACTAATTATACTTATTAAAGATGGAGAGAAAATTAGAATAAGAAAAGTATGAGATATTTAATGCTAAGGGTATAATATGAAAATTGTGTAAAAAATTGGTTATTAAAGGAAAGTGGACATTTAACATGGGACTACCCAAAATAATAATAATGAATTTTATCCTGGGACGGAGGGAGTACTATATTTAATGCTATATAATTATTTTCTTAATTCTTGTACATAACTCTAAAACGTCATATACTCCCTCCATTCTTAAAAGATTGTCGTTCTAGAAAAAAAAAATGTTCCAAAATGTTTGTCGTTTACAACTTTCGAGAAGAATAAATTATTTACTTTCCTATATCACCCCTACTTTCTCTCATTATCTCAAAAAATTATCTCCCTTGTATTAATAGTTTTTAACTTCCCATAAAGGGGTAGTGATAGAATTTCAAATAATTTTTTCTTGGTAAATAATACTTTCTTAATCCATGTGCAAAAATCTTAAACGACAATCTTTTAGGAACGGAGGTAGTATATTATAGGACGGGTGAGTTCGTATTGTGTCATTATTAATTATTCCCTCCGCCTTAGGATAAAAGTCTGGGTAAACTTTTCACGCATATTAAGAAGATGAATAAAATGACAAAATTGCTCATAATAATGTCATTAATTATTTTTAATGTAGGTGAGAGAGTGACTTTCTAGCTATTCAATTCAAAGTATTCTCTCTCCATACTTATTAAATATGAAGATAGAATTAGAATAAGAAAATTATGAAATATTTAATGATACGAGCATAATAGAAAAAAATGTGTAAAAGTTTAGTTATTAAAGAAAAATGGACATTTAACATGAGACTACTCAAAATAGTACTCCTTCCGTCCCAAATTAATTGTTCAATTTTGACCTTTTTAAATCAAATTGACTATTTTTAGAATTAATAATTAAGCATATATAAATATATTTCTAAAATTATAAAAATTTGGGTTAGTAATAAATTGTATATACTTTCTTTTGGTTATAATCTCTTCACCTATATTTTAACAAAAATAGTAAAAATATTAGTTTTTAAAATGGTCAATTTGACTCTAAAAAGTCAAAACTAAGCAATTAATTACGGACGGAGGGAGTATTAATTAGTAAAATACAACATTAATTAAGGGGATGTGTGACGCCCCCAAAATTAGGTATACATCACCCATCTTGGGTCGTCAGATACATGATCTGTAATTCAAATACAACTTCTTAATACAAGTATGGTATGCAATACGACAAAACATAAATCATGAGTTTGAATACAAATATTGTCTCTTAGCGATTATACAAACTCAAAAGGAGTCCTCATTACAATTATTATCACACTATTTCACACAGAATAGTGAGGACTACTAATCTTATCCTCGGACCATTACTCAGCTCCCCCACTCGTCCCAAATTTATATTCTCATTTCTGAAGAGAACAATGAAAAGAAAAGGTGAGCTCAACTAGCCCGAAGAAGAAATATTATGACTAAGATAATGCGAGAATAAATTATCATTAGCCTTCAAAATGATGTTAAGCGATAAAATATAATAAACATCAAGTTTAAGCTACGGTGAACCAAAGAATCCATTAAAAGAGTCAAGTAAAAATAAAATCTACTATCTTTTATGATTTAAAAGATTTTTCATAATAATCTAAATATAATGAGACTCAAACAATAAATATTCCACATCATTGAATCACCCTGCACTACTTCGGCCGAGGATATTCTTTAGTATCACGACCACAATTATTCATGCACTACGGGCGAGAATATTTGTGTATTCATTAATGGTCATGATCATGCCAACATTTGTCCATCAATACTACTACTGACCGATGATGACTTTTAATTTTACATCATTTGTAACATTACTACCATGATTACAAGAATAATTCTCGGTCATAATCATACCAAGTCCATCTATGTATTATGGGCCATGTAGATGACTTTCAACAAAATATAAACATGAGGATGATGACAATGACGGAAGAATTCAATAAAACAAGTTCAAGAATTATTTTATCCAAGAATTATTAACGCCCAAATTATCAACATGATCTTCGCTTTGTAGAGTAAAATTCAAGAATACTTAGAAGAATATTTTCATGAAAGGATCTTTAGATGAAGCTTGAAATATCGAGGATATTCCACTAATTTTATGGAGTATATAAGTCAAAGTTGTAAACAATTGAGTATAACAAAGAATGGAATAACAAAAGAAATCACCATGCATGCGATGTAATCGCATGCATGAGTTATTCCAATGAATAATAAATAACGGAACCGGTCCGGCACAAAAACGCATGAGACGAGGATATTCCAACAGAATAATAAAGAATGGAACCGGTCCGGCGTAAAACACATGCAGGCAGGATGTTCCAATGAATAATAATAAAAAGGCGGAACCGGTTAAGGTGTAAAACACATACATGAGGATGTTCAAATGAATAATAATAAAAGCGGAACCAGTAAGGTGTAAAACATCTGAGCAGGATGTTCCAACGGGATAATAGAAGAATGTCACCAAATAGGGTGAAATCAGCGTATACGAGTTATTCAGCAGAATAATAAGAAATGGAATAACAACATTCTCTTCATGAATAAGAAATAATAACACCCTTACGAGTACAACAAATAATATTCCCTACCTTAGAAAGGATGGATATAAGTGAAGTAGCAGAATACTCTTTCTTCTTCTCTCTCTCTATAGCAACGAGCAATTAAGTGAAAAAAATAATGAAGCTCTAGGCCTCTATTTATAGAAGATTTATTACTATTTACGAAGGTAATTACTATTGACGAAGGTAATTACTATTTACGAAGGTAATTACTATTTACGAAGGTAATTACTATTTACGAAAGAGACTCTTAGATGATGACATATGGCCCCCCCATAAATAATTAAACTTACCACAAACGTCTAATAATAGACTCTTTATATACATCAAAGATTGAATAAAAATTACCAGAAATCATTTTATTTTTTAATCAACACATATTTAATCTTTCAACAATTATTAATCATTTATAACTTGTCGTCTCAATTATTGTTTAAATAATATAACATATTATCTGAGATGATATTTGTGACAATAATTGAATCAATAATATAAGATATATGATGCGAAATTATCTGTAGCAATAATTGAGTATAATTTGAGTGACTTCTCACGTAAGCATCAATAATCAATATCGTGTGCTACTTATGCAACCACGCCAGTATTATCTTTACTTTTACTACCGAGTAGTTCAAGCGGTTTTAATGGTAACACCTCATACCGTTATTTTCATAAAGTATTTTTGTCGTTTTTTCAATCAAACAATAATTCCGTTATTAGGGTCCACTAATGATTATGTCGTAAATCTGAATATTCCTGCATAAAAAGAATATTCCCGACCAAACTAATATTTTATAACAACTTGCATTCTTTTGCAAAATTTATAAATATTACCCACAACTATAATATTATATCAAATCCACACCATAATTTTAAAAAAAATATTTTGAGAAAATTAAATTTTTATTCATAAAATCTGGGGTCTCACAGAATGTTTGGCACATTTATAGAAAAGATGCTCATCAAAATTTAAATTGGTGGGATATTTGATAAATAAGATTATTGACCATAATAATTTGTCATATTTGTCGTTCTCTATTTAAGGGCTAAGTTTTTCTTAGAACTATATATAGCTTTTTTGATTATTGGTAATGGTTATCTTATTTGTAATTGTGTGATAAGATGAGTTCTCAATATTTTATGAGGAAACATGGGATAGGATAATTGATATATCTTGCGATTTTATATGTCATATTTTTTAATTACGAATTACATGAATAATAATAATTGATAATATTTTAACGATTTTATAATTCTACTCAATTATATATATTGATATACGTCGCAATCGTAATTCGTTAGTCAATTTTGTAATTCTACAATCGTAATTTGTCAAAATAATTCGTAAAAAGACTCACAATACATAAAAACCTTAGCTGAGCTAATAATATCATGTTAAAACATTCATCTTAAACCTTATTGGTACCAAGTTACAAGGCTCTCAAGTATATGTAACGAGTTTTTAAGTCAAACTAATTCCATTTCTCCTAAACATGGCCAACTAACCAGTAGAGCAGAAAACAGGACCCTAACCTCTCCAGCAGGTACTCTATGCCAATGAAGCGGAAACTTCATATCCTTGCAGAAAAGTTGAAAGCCAATCAGCAAGAATTCCAATCGTGATATAATCAGGATTACAAGACTGTTCAATCATTTGGTTTGACACCTTTGGCTTTCATATCATCCATCAGAGAAAGAGCAGCTTGCAGAGAGAGTCGAATAAATTACATTGTTGGGTAGAACCCTAGAAGCAGAACCCATGTCATCAAATAATTTTAGTGCTTCATCAAGATTCCCCGCCAAGCAATATGCATGAATTAATAACAGCGGGCACAAGACCATCCTTAACCCATCTTCTTCATCATTCTATAACCCACAACACCACGTTTGCCGAACTTCAAAACTAATCCAAAAATCTCCTCCTCAGTCACATTTCTCCCACTTGAATCCCCCCTCTGAAAACGATATCCCAAGTATACACATTCGGTGGAAAATTCGATTCCAGTTTAAGCATTTCATCGAGCTTACAACCATAATAATGGATATCTATCTTAAATTTCTCCCGGAGCTTGCAACCATAATGGATATCTATCTAACAAAATACAATTAATTTTGAATTTCCCGCTTACCTTAATAAATCATCAAGGCCGTCTAAAGTTCGGAATAAATCTCACCGTTCATGTAGTGCAGGAGGAACGGAACATAACTAGTATATATATATATATATATATATATATATATATATATATATATATATATATATATATAGACTGGTTTCAAGCTCCAGCAAACTATTTAGAGTCGGTAAAATTCTGTTAATAAACACGCTTTAAAAACCAGAAGTTATAAGACAAAAAGCTAATGACCAAAACAAATAAGTATCACAAAAAAGCTTATTACGGATTTCATGTTGGGCTCAATTTAAAGCTAAAAACCATGGCTGACGGGAAAGAAAAGAGTACTAAGAAGAAAAGCTTATTCTTGAACATAAACCATACCACTCAATGCTAACTTACAAGTTACAACAATCACTTCTAAGTTGTTGGAATTGCTCATACTCGCTTCAAAACTGGTGTAGCAAAGCTTTATTTGACCCTGTATTCTGATAAAAGACCAATACTACAAAGGCCGAGCCCAGGGGAAAGAAATCTCAACGACAAGGACACCTGCTTGACCAGTTGGCTCTTGCCATTTAAGCAATTACTCAATAGGTTCCCCTAGTCATGTAATTTACCTGTCTCTCAAGGTGATTTAGCCATCTCCATCTTCTCAGCGGCTTCAGCAGCTGCAGCTGCTGCCTTGTCTAAGCCTAACTTTTGCAACTCGCTCAAGAAACCATCAACATCAGCACCACTAATTTTGTAAGGACTGTGGGCAGGACCAGGGAATAAACCCTTTGTTACCTCTTCCTTGTATTCTAAAAGAGCTCTGTTAATGGCATCTCCAACCTTCCCATATTGCTTACAGAACTTCGGAGTAACCTACAAAAGGTGAAATGATCTTATTAAGTAAAACATTAAATGTAGAAGAGATTTTTATTACTATGTTTTTGCATAAGTTGTATTAACCTTGGCATGGTGTGGGTGTTGCATCATGCCCAATAGGTCATGGTAAACCAGCACCTGCATCAACAATTAATTTTATTGTTAGCAATGCCGGTCAATGTAATTGTCTTTGTAGTTCATCACCAAAAAACTTTAT
The DNA here is from genome assembly GCA_020205605.1 of Panax ginseng. NCBI lineage: Eukaryota > Viridiplantae > Streptophyta > Magnoliopsida > Apiales > Araliaceae > Panax > Panax ginseng. Next base: position 102,691,088 of record CM035142.1, on the reverse strand, counting down.
CTTTGTAGTTTCCAAAGTATAAAACAAAAAGGTGAAGCTTTTAGAATATTCGTGACGATGATATTAGATGTTCAACATAAAAAATGAAAATAAAAATATAACATATGACGGAATTAAATCTCTGAAAGACCAGCAACCTGCATATTTGAGAGAACAACATCACACCTAAGTCTGTTAATGATAGAATAACAGAGTTCTATTGGAGAAGTTCTTCAATAGTACTTGTATATATTAATCCTAGATATAGACTCGCAGTTGCTACAGGACACACTATGACTCAACACAATATTGAATCACTGCAGCACAAGAGAGAGCGAATTCAGTAATTCACAGACGTATTGCATGAGCCACCGTGAGTAATTGAGATTCAGAACCAACTTCAAAGATTTGAGTAGAGATTTGGGGCTTAGTTATATTGGATATAACAAAGCAAAACGTAACTGCTAATTGCCAGTTGAATATAAGATGGTGCCCCGTATGTAAAGACTTAGTCGGTACATGGCAAAAAAAAAGCCAGGAAGAGTTACTGGTCTTTAATGGTGGTCACATATTCTAGCTTTTTCTTAAGTAACTTCAATTGCTTAAATTGGAAGTTGTGATGATGGACCTGTTAAAAAGATACTGTCAATGCTGATGATGCTCTATTCAAGGAAAACCTTTAGTAAATATATGAGTAGAGTCTTTGAACTTGGCAGTGACAATTTACCAAGGCATTTTAATTAGTCTAATTACCACTTGCAACAGAAGAAGACTCTTCAAACCAGTTTAAACATTTGAACCCACTTTAGCTCAATCTCTCATTGTGCCAAGCACTAGCTCCTCTTCTGTCGAAAGAAGTTTTCTGAATCAGTTATTATTGTTTTAGTTTATGTGCTAGATACAACTGATTTTTCATTCCAAGCACCCTTCAACAAAGATAGAGGCACAGTAGAGTATAGGTGCAACCAAGCGAGTAAACTACTAATGTAAACTACAGGTATATGTCCCGCAAGTTGCAGTCAAATTTCCATCTAATTAGTTATTGGTTCATGTCTAATGTACAGACTTGAGAGGAATGTATATGGCTTGAGAATCAACTAACCTGTCCACTGCAGAATGGCCCAGCCCCAATTCCAATGGTGGGTATTTGAAGAGCAGATGTTGCTGCAGCAGCCACAGTTGCAGGCACACATTCAAGAACAACAGAAAAGCACCCAGCTTCCTGCAGTGCCATTGCAGTCTCCACAACCTGCATTCAGCTTACCAATCAATATAAGCTCAAACAACATTTGTTTTCGTATTCATATTTTTAAATTTAAAAAATAAAATTATGCATAGATACAACCATGTGGAACCAACTAACACTGTAAGGTAAAAGAAAGAGAGACCTTGATGGCGCTACCAATATTCTTCCCTTGAGGCCTAAATCCCCCAAGAACACTAATTGCCTGAGGCATGAGTCCCACATGCCCCATAACAGCAATTCCAGCATCAACAATAGCTTTTGCAGCTGTAATTCTTGATGGAGATCCGCCTTCCAATTTTATTGCATCCATTCCTCCTTCCTTCAATATCCTGACAGCCGTATTCACTGCCTGTCATCATTAAAACGGCAACATCACAACTGCAGCACATTTTAAACCAAAATTGAATATTCAATGCGCAAAACTAAGTAATGAGAGATTATTCCATTTGTGGGTTGAAAAATACGAAAAAACAAAAGATAATCAACTATCCAAAAGAAAAACTCATATCAAAATTTAAATCTGATACAACTATTAAACTACTTTTGAGATATTAGATTCAATATGCAAACTTTCAGCATTAAGAACTGGAAAAAAAAATACTAACTTTAAATTTGTTGATATTAAGAGCAAAAATCATTAATGGCTGTATATCTACTATGCCTAAATACGCATATGCTTTTGTCCTCATAAACAATATAATTACATCCAAAATGCCAAACAAAAAATGTCACAACTGGAGTACAATGGTGACAAAAGAATTGCTCATTTCTGCCAAAAGCAACAAAATTTTACATAAAATACTTAACACTCTCATGTTGTTTTGTTGTTCGAAGTTTTCTCATCAACCACACAGATTTCATAGAAGTTTAAAATATTGTAAAAGTGATACAAAAATAACTTGAATTTGTTTCTTATGCATTTACATACAGTGGATTTTCTTGATAAATTACTAAATTATATCTTGTTCTTTTGTTTTGCAAAGTGAGAGTCCCATTTGACTGTTCAATGAATCCTTCAAGAATTATGTATGTGCGCCCCCTAAAAAAATCTGCCTAGTTCCCATTTTGGGAAAAGAAGAGAGTATTATATAACAAGGTAAAAGATGATGTATGATAAACTACAAAAAAGAAAAAAACACTAACACAAAATTTTATCTAATGTAATAGAAAAGGTGGGTTCTTTCATTGCACCAGAACCAATAAGTAAACGGAACCGATATTTTCACATAATTTTTTAATATTTTTATATATAGAACTCATATATTAGCAAATAAAAATTTGACACATCAGTTATAATAATATATGGGTGCTACATGTGAAAATATATATATATATAAAAATGATGTGATCGCTTTCCTAGATTAAACATTCAATATCTTATTCTTCCTTTTCTTTTTCCCTAATCCTTCTCAGCAAGCATCAAAATTTTACTAAAAAAATCATAAAAAGTTAAAAACAACAAAAATAATTAAATAAATAGACTAAAAAAATTGAATCTTTATTTCTAATGAATTATAGTTACCTGATCAGTACTACTAGACTCGTAACTACCAAAAGGAAGATCCCCAACAAGAAGTGGGCGTTTGGCGCCACGCGCGACGGATCGACAATGAACCAACATTTCATCAATAGTAATTGGCAAGGTAGTATCGTGGCCGTGAACCACCATGGAGGCGGAATCTCCGACGAGGCAAATGTCGATTCCGGCGGTTTCGACGTGTACGGCCGACGGGTAATCATAAGCTGTCACCATAGTAATGGGTTTTCCTTTTCTGTGATTTTGGCGCAATTGAGTCAAAGTTACTCTCTGGTCAGGGTTTTGGGGCTTGGGTCCGCCGTAGACGGTGTTTTCCGGGACGTTGCTCATGCAGCGCACGGCGGCGGAGACGAGAGAGAAAGCTTTGGACCTAGAAAGATGTGGTTTTGAGATGGTGAAGAGTGCTGCTGCCATTTCAATTTAGGGGAGGAGAAAGGGTTTTTTGTTTGGGTTTGAAAGATTAAAGCGATGAATTTATGTAGCAGCCGTTCTGGTGGTGGCGCCGCCAGTTGCAAGTGGAGTTGGAGTTTCGGAGGAGGGGGTGGGTGGGTGGGTGGGTGGGTTGCGAGGGAGCGAGGGAAATTGTTTCGTTTTTAACGCCTAATACTCTCTCCTTCCAATAATAAAAATTCTTATTATTATTTTGAACAATCTCATATTAAATGACTATTTTCTTTTTATAATTAAAATTTTATATATTTTTTTTATTACGTTTATAACATTAAATATCTGGTATTTTTTTAATAAATATAGTAAAAAAATATTTTAAATTAAATAGTTAGAAAGTCACCTCTCACCTACATTAAAAATAATTAATACTAACATATTATAATGAACAATTTTGTTATTATTATTATTATTTTTAATATACGTAAAAAGTCTATCAAAACTTTTATGATGAGAGGGAGGGAGTAATAAGTACGTCGACCAGTCTATAGTTTTAACTTTTCTGTTTCTGACTTTGTGATAGAAAAAGAAAAAGAATCAAAAACTTAATTTATGGAGTAATAGAAAAGAAAAGAAAAGAATATAATTTTTTTTATTTTAGGTTGTTACTCAGTTTATAAGTAAGAAAAAAATAATTATGTTTCACATTTAAATTATTAAATTATCTTAATATTAATTTTATTATGTTTATAATTTAGATGGTATAATAAGAATTACAAAATATGATGTTATGTTATTTAATTTTCTGTTCAAACTTATCTATTTTTTAAAAATAAAATTTGACAAGAAAATTGAGTAAATTTTTCGTCCATCATTCATTAAACAACTCATTAATAATGAAATTAGATCTAGACTTAAATTTTTCGTTCATTTTTTTTCTTTTTCATTCATTTTAAAATTAACACAGTTTACATATTGTTTTTTATATTACAACTTTGGATACATTTTAAAATTGTGTTTTAAAGGTATATATATATATATATATATATATATATATATATATATATATATATATATATATTCCAAATTATAAGGATTTTTTTATATTTTTAAATTTTTATTCTATTCATTTCCTAACACATGTATGGTGATAGAATAATACTGAATTTATTTAATGTATACATTATAATAATATATTAATTTTTTTATGTATAATAATAATATTCAATTTATTAATAAAACTAATATTTTTAAATCACTTTTTTAATAAAATACACATATTAATTAATAAAAATTCCACACATAACTTAATATACATACAAACAGCCTAAACATCTACCTTACTGTGCCGCATCACACAGTAGAAGTACAAAAGTACTGGGGGCGCTCCTTCGCACCCCAACGCCATTAATATATATGGCAATGCTGCCCTCCTTCATAAAATCTCACCTGCTCCTCTTTCGTTATTCAGTTCCCCACTCTCCCTTTTTACCAATTCCAACTCCAACCACAATCTTTACTACCAGCTTCCACTCCTTCAGACGGCGATCAATCGCCACAACCGTTGTGGCAATGGGAGGAAGCAAAACCACGCCAGACCACTTTGCCGGAGATTGGTTCTCCGTTCCAGGACTCCGGCTGCGTGATCATCGATTCACTGTCCCTATCGATTACTCAATCGATCACTCTACTTCTCCTACCATCTCCGTTTTCGCTCGCGAGGTCATCTCTGGTAATTTCCTCGATTCAAATATTCTGCATTTCATTTTTTAGTTACTGACTAGTGACTATATATATTGTGTGCATATTTACTTTAAAAAGAAACGTTACATTTTGACTTTTTGAAGTGAATTCGCCAAATCTATATGAATTCATTTGATTTTAGTTAATAGAACTTGAAAAATTATTAACACTAAAATTTATTATTTTCAAAGCTTACATGAATCATATTAATCTTGAATTTTAGAATTTTTGGAGTTGACTTTATAAAGTCAAGATGGGGTCTTTTTGGAATAGATGCAGTAGTGTTTGCATCAGATGAAAAGTTCCCCAGAATCCATAAATGCATAGTTATACACATATATTATCTCTTGAACTAAGTTCAATTTGAAATTTGATGAGGTTGATAGTGGTGGGACAAACCATTGATCAAATGGTTGACTTGACAAAATATGAGTTAGGCAAAAAATTTAGTCAAAGTTTTCAGAATCAGAAATTTTACTCTAGATGTGAGTGGATCCCTCACTGTATACATGCTATCTGAATATATGTGTGTAATATTTGGTCCATTAGTAGTTAAATCAGTTGCCTTATATCTAAAAGGAAGCAAGGACTCTTAAATATGAGTTCAAGATTCTATTTTTATGCATGCACTTCTTTATATATACTTTGTTAATAAATGTTGAGACAAAAGGTGAACTCTCTTTCTAGAAGTAGTTTTTTTGTAGATGGGCTGAAAAGTTGTGTCAAATTAGATTTCATTAAGGTAGTTGAATATTTGTACTTTAGGCTGAGAAGAATTTGAAGATGTACAAGTAACTTTATGTGCACTACTTTTGAGTTTTGATGCCTAAGTTTGTTGGTCTACAAAGAGAAAACTACGCCCTCTGCACTGAAATTAGAGTCTAGATGAAAATCAAAGTATCTAATTTGTGATATTTGAACTGATATCGGCAGTGTATTTGGTGCTAAAACTTTCATTTCAACATCTTTTAGAGACAATGTCAATGAAAATTTATCTGCTTGTCTGGTTCTTTTGTAAATTGTCTATTGCAAATATAAGTTTCAGACGGAGATTCACAAACTGAAGAATTGCCGGACTACTTTTGCCTGTCAGCCTTTTTCTAAAAATTGACGTGGTGTTCTAATCTAGTTTAAGACATTCATATAAGGTGGAAATAATGTAATCTCATAATCTATAATATGTGATTTCCATTTACCCCACATGTTTTATTTAATTTAAAATTTAACTTCTATATTACTCCCCAAATGACTCTAAATGTAAAGAACTTATTTAGTAGCAATTATATTTCTAGTTTTGATCATACTTGCGGCTTTGATCAATTTGTCCACTACTAATGTTAACGTGTAGTGCAGTTGGGAAGGAAGATATACCGCTACCATACCTACTATACTTACAAGGGGGGCCAGGTTTTGAGTCCCCACGACCAACTGAAACCAGTGGTTGGATAAGTAAAGCATACGAAGAGTATCGTGTTATACTGCTGGATCAGGCATATCATACTATCTTAATATATTGACTCAAAACTTTCCAGATTTGTTACCAAAGGCTCTGATCTTGCTCCGCATGTATGTATTGCAGCGAGGTACAGGCTTATCAACTCCTTTAACAACGTCTTCTATGTTTCAAATGAAGTCTGCACAGGATTTGGTTGACTACTTGAAACATTTTCGAGCTGATAATATAGTTAATGATGCTGAATTCATTCGAAAACGTATTGTTCCTGGTGGTGGCCCTTGGTCGATTTTAGGGCAGGTGCTAAGATTTTTACTGTCATCTGTGTTTGATATATTTAGTCTCTGTTTTGTTCATTTTATTTTGTGCTCAACCTGACTAAAGTTTGTCATCCAAAACCATTTTTAAGAGTGTAGACAATCATGTGATTTCGTCCCCTTTCTTTTCCGTTTTGCTTCAAAGAACTTGTTATGATTTTAAAGTTGTTGCTGTGAAGTCCCAAAATGATTTCAGTTGTGACCTGTGATGCGTTTATTTGACATCTTTCCCTTTTGTAGAGCTATGGAGGTTTTTGTGCAGTTACATATCTAAGTTTTGCACCACATGGTTTGGTTAAAGTTTTTATGACTGGTGGAACTCCTCCACTTGGAGATGGTTGCACGGCTGAGGCTAACTATAGAACATGCATTGAGCCAATTGTTTTCCAGAATGAGAAATACTACAAGAGGTTTCCTGAAGATATCGAAATTGTTTGTGATGTTGTAAACCAGTTGGCAGAGTCCGAAGGAGGAGGGGTGAGGAAGTTTTGCAGTGTAGATAATCATGGTCTGTGTTCTTTGTGATGTTACTAACCAATCTCTTTGGCTTAGGTGCCTCTTCCATCAGGTGGTATCTTAACCCCCAAGGGATTACAACTGCTTGGTGTTTCTGGTTTAGGAGCCAGTTCAGGTTTTGAGCGCTTGCATTACATGTGAGATATGAGTTATAATCTTTCCTTTCAGGCATGCGCATCCTTCATGCTTATCTGTTTCAAGTTAATCATTTCTTCTACCACCACTCAGGTTAGAGAGAGTCTGGGATCCTGTGTTAGTTCCAGGAGCACAAAAGCGGATCAGTTACTACTTCTTGAATGCTGTAAGGGAATTTCTACTTGCTTATGGACCGAGAACCCAAGATTTACGCTCACATTCTTTAAACCAAACAAAAGAAAAAAAATCAAAACCTCCTAAGCTTCTTGGAGATACTGTTAATTTTATGCAAGGACTGGTGTAGTGAGGTTGACCTTTTGGAAGTTTTAGAGATTGAAATAGTAGTACCTGATTTTAGTAGCAATTTAGGATTTGAAAGTTCTGCTCGGTCTCCCATCATGCATTGCTTTAGTTAATAAACCCTCTGTTCCATTTAGTTGTCCATTTTAAGATACTAATATATTAAGAATATAAAACATATGGAAAACATAATATATAGACGTATTTTGCACATGTTGTAAAATCTATGAATACCCTAGAAAAGGAGACAATCGAAATGAAACATAAGTCTAATTTTTAAAAGTAATTATGACCACCCAGCCACTCACTTGAGTGGTATTTTTTTTTACCCGTAAAGGAAGTGCAAAATGGGAAGTATGTGTCTGTGTTCAAAATCAAACATAAGGTTCATTTTTAAGAGTAATTATGACCACCAACCATTCGCTAGTGGTATTTTTTTGACCCATAAAGGAAGTGCGGCGTTTACGTACTAAATGTGATGTGTGTGTGCCTGTGTTACTTAAGCAAGAACAATAGAAAGGAGAAAGGAGAAAGGAAAAACCTACGACAAGAACGGATAGATAGGAAATGTTGGTGGTTGTTGAATATTTATCTGATTGATGACACAATATCCCTTTCTGTAGTTGAATTCTTTATGATCATCATCTGTAATAAAATCAAGATGTTATTAGTCATTATTATATTGTAATCACGTTTTTACTATCTTCTATCCTCTCCCTGGCAGAAGTGTTCCTTTGAATGAAAACTTTAATTTTCAAGTAACATATGGTAAAAATATTCAGCTATGTTTCACCTTTCAACATCAGAATCTGAAATCAATTTAAGGATTATTAAAAAAAATCTTCAAATTATTGTTGAGGCATGACATGGGGCAGATGCTCACTTGTGATGAGTCTGAGCGCACTAGTATAGCAAACAAAAATATATTTCAACCAATACGACACCTTGCTATGTGCTCTTGTATATTTATGCATGTATTCTCTCTTCACAGCTGCAAGAATTTTTTCATGCCTAGGTGTGTGCAAGCCATGCTCGGCAATACTTGAACTTTTAGTTTCATACTCCATTAGGCTTTTTGGTGAACTTTTTAATTCAGGAATGCCATAAATGACGTGTTTTTTGGGTCAACTATTTTAATCCCCACCCCTCTTTCTGTGAAGGCTTTAGCACAAGAAAATTGATGGTTGCTTGGGTCTTTGGATACTTTCTGATGTATATAACAACTAACTTACTGATATTAAGTTTTTTTTTTCTGTTCACATGCAGTATGAGAAGTTTTTATCTTTTGACACAAATCCCCTATATGCTCTATTACACGAGTCCATTTATTGTCAGGTAAACCTATTATATCAATTATGGGATTTTGAACGTATTTGATTCATGCATATTTTATATTATCACAGGATGATGCACATTCATGTTTGCCTGTATAAATTCTTGGTATTTTCTGAATTCTTAATGGTTTATAACCTGAACCTGAAGGGTGCTTCATCACGGTGGTCTGCTCACAGAATTAGGGCTGAACATGAGAACAAATTTGATGCAATTAAGGCTGCCAAAGAAGGTCGCCCTGTACTATTCACTGGGGAGGTAATGAAATAAACAAAATTCTTGTGCTTAAAATTAACACACCAAGCTCTACTTCTACACCCATTTTTAGGATCCATTTGATGGGTCTAAGAATATTTTAGAAAGATTTAGTTGTTCAATAGATGGAATTCAACGCAGATAAACCATTAAAAGCTGTAAATAGTACATTTGATAGCTCATTGTGTCTGTAGTATTCCATCTGTAAAGAACTCTCCACCTGTGGCATAATGTGTCCTCTTGTCAATTATATTTGTCAACTACTACTTCATTGTTTTGTGTCAATTACCCTTGCTGTTTTGCATCTTCATTTGTGATGGTTGACGATACTTGACCAAGTTTCAACTCTTATGATACTTCTAACAAGATTTCATCAATTTCAGAGAATTCACCTTGAAAAAGATTGAAAATTGATGGTTTCAAGTAGCATAATGTTTATGTCTAACTGATGTTTGCATATTAGTTCTTCTTGATTACTTAATATGTATTTTCTTTTCCTTCGTCAGATGATATTCCCTTGGATGTTTGATGAGATTAATGCCTTAAAGCCTTTTAAAGAAGCTGCTCATTTATTGGCCGAGAAGGAGGATTGGCCTCCGCTATATGACATTGCCGCACTGAACAATAACAAGGTGTGCTTCCTTTATGTTTGAGTTAGTATAAGTCAATTGTTTATTGCATTACGTTTTTAGCTTTTAGATGCGAATGTGTTGTGAGGATTGGAGTTGTAATTCGTAAAAGTGTTTCCTCCAATCAGCAGAGAAATGCATTGCCTTAATAATATATATAAACTTCCAACACTATCATCATCATTGACACCAACTTTGCCTTGACAGTAGCACCGTCACCACTACTGCGACAGTAAAGTATCAATATTGACTTTTTTAAAAAGTCAATTTAAAACATTTTCAAAATCAAAGTTGATATGAATTCATGTAATATATTCAATGCAATTATTAATATTACAAACTATCACAAACGTACTATGCTACTTCTAATTTTGAGAAATATTGTTTTCAAAACTAAAATGAATCAAGTCAGTTTTAAATGTAAAAATGCCTCAAAGTGACTTTTAAAAAAGTCAATATTAAAGTCGATATTGACAGTATACTTTTAGACGGAGGGAGTATTATTTTTGTCAACACAATATTCCAGCCACTCGTATTACTCTAATGATCACTCACCATGGTGCTACACCATCATAGCCCTTGACCATCTCCACCATAATCACCTCCTTCGCTGCTCGACCATTGTTGTTGCCAGTGCCACCAAAATTATATTTTTATTGTTGATATTACTACAACCACACAACCATCATCTATTGCTTTCGAACAACAATAATGTCACTAGTATCACTATATTCCATCCACAAAGCCGCTTGAACCTTAATTACCCTGTACGACAATAGAATTTTTCAGCAATTCTGCTATTTCTAATTATTAGAGATATAAATTCTTATACTCTTTTATTAATACCATGACCAAATGGAGTCAAAATGATAATAAAAGAGTGGCATTGGGGTAAACTATACTGTTTGTCTAGTACTTTTAGTTTAAGCTAGCCAAACCATGTGTGGGAGCTCTTCTTTTCTTAAGTATATAAATCTTCTACTTTGAACACTGCCAGATACCTGTCGCGGCTGCTGCTTATTATGAAGATATGTTCGTCAACTTCAAGTTAGCAACAGAGGCAGCTTCTCAGATAGCAGGGATGAGGCTATTTGTAACCAACGAGTACATGCATTCTGGTCTTCGAGATGGACCAGTTCATATTTTGGATCAATTAATGGGAATGTTAAATGGAAAGAAGCCCTTGTTTTAACTTGGATTCCGATTTTTTTTCACAGTTTGTTCATCTGCTTCTTATGTTCCATTCCTAGTCCTTCTCAACAATGGGAGATTTCTCAGCTCAGTGATCTGATAAATGAGTGTTTTTGTGTTTTTAAAGCCTTTGACCACCTTGTATGTTTGTTTATCTGTTTCTTTTTAATTTTTTTCTAAAGCCTTTGATCCCCTTGTACTTGTACCCATAAATTTAAAGTTTTATTTGTAAAGTTTACAAATTGGATATATTTTTGTTGGATCCGATTAGCATGAAGTTAACTTCATAAGTTTGTCAATTGATCAATACAGTGTGACACGCAGAGAAAGAGATCATCTCCCGTCTGCGTGTCGACACTGTATTGGTCAATTGATCAAAATTAACTTCATGCTAACCACTTCTTTTTTTGTTTCATGTATACTCTTAAATTTATTGAGTTCTTAGTTTAGTAGTGTAATATTAGTAGTGAAACTTTGGTAGTAAACAATACCATAAAAGAACTTAAAATTTTTTAAAAAATAAAAAAATATTTTTCTACAAAAATAGTATTATTATATATTCTTAGAAATAATAAGTTGTTAGTCTGACATGATGCGTTTGGATTGGAGTAACGAAGGTAGGATTGGAATGATTCATTCTTATAGAATGAAAAAAATTGTGTTTGGTTGTGATTGGAATGGATTGAGTCATTCTTATTCTTCTCAAATTTATTAATTTTATTCTTTGAGAGAGCGAAAGTATGTAATAACTCATTCTAATTATAATGGAATGAATCATTCCGTTCTCCATTCCATTCTTTCAATCTAAACATAGCATTAGAGATATTTGTTTCATTTTATACTCTTATTTAAAAAACTAATTATTTTGTGAAACAAAAATTAAAAAATAGACTTTATTTCTTTTGTGGAATGGAGTCAATAATATTTTTAAATTAGAAAAGATGTCAAGTTGAAAAAACTAAATAAATCAATTATTATCTAATTTTTTTAACATAACATTAAAATAAAAAAAGTCTTGCAATGTATTGCTAAAGCTTTTTGCCGACTTAAGATTCTAATATATATTGATGCATGAGATTGAATAAGATTTTTGTTTGTCGAATTAGGATTTTATTGTATATAATGTGAGATTGGGAAATATTAAGGTTGACTCATTATATTAAAATATTATTAATTATAATTATGCAGTCATAATAAAAAAAAAGTCAACATATAAAATAATAAGATATATTATTTTTTTTAAATAAAATAAATTCTATGCAATTAAATAGTATTCAATCGACATTATAAGCAATTTTTGTTCCAAACAAATTCATCTGATAAACTTATTTGCAATTAATTACCCGACCGAATAATTCCTATTACTATTTAGTGGTGGCCAACTCAAGACCTGTAGCCAAACATCAAGTTATCAACCTAATACCGACTCGTCCGGTTACTCACTCGAGCCAAAAAAAATGAACCCTTACCGGTTACTGGCAAACTTCTCTCTGTTACTGTTTCATCTTCTTCAGGTAAAATTATCTATGCTTCTTCTCCTCAACGCTTTATTAGGGTTTATTACAGGTATATATATATATACATACATATTTATAGATAGAGAGAGAGAGAGAGTACTATCTTGTTAACTGTTTTGGCATTTATTTTAGGTACTGAAAATGCAGAGATCCTGTAAGAAATTGGCTCAATCTCTTATTATGAGGCGAGGGTTTTGCTCATCAAACAGTGACAAGATCGTAGCTTCTGTGCTTTTCGAGAGATTGCCTGTTATTATTCCCAAAATCGATCCTGCAGTATACGCCTTTCAGGAGTTCTCGTAATTCTCTCCCTTAACTGTTAACGTCTCTTAATTTTTTTGATTTTGGTTACTGATTAAAGAATGCTGCAGCTAGAAATTTTTCAATAATTTACTTATCTGAGTGTTGCATTGTACTTTGTCCGAATCAACTGAGTGTCATTTAAAGTTTCTCATTTCATTTTCTTTTACTTGGTTTTCTCGGCTACCAAGCATATATACTTTGTTAATGTGGTATTTTTTTTATTAATAAATTTGTTCCAAGTGAGCTTAATGCAACACTTATTCATCTGTGGTAATGTAATAAAGCAGCCTAAATCATAAAGCTGAAAATTTTATTTAAACACCGGAAATTGTACTTGTTTAAATTCTAGTTCTATGTTTACTATGTGACCTAAGCTGAATTTGTTAAGGTACAATATAGTATTGGAAATGTAATGTTATATACATATATTTTTTTGATGTCTGTAGGTTTCGGTGGGGACAGCAATTTCAAAGGGAATATCCAGAAGCGTTCTTGAAAAAATCCGATACTAGGTAAGTATTGGCTCACAAGATTTTCTTTTCATTATAGTTACTTTTTCCTTGCTCAATCATTGAATCCCTGTGTTTTTAAGTTTGTACTACATTTAAATATTGTTGCATAGTAGTGTTAAGTATCTTAAGTTACTCAAAGAAATAGAATTATCAGCCTTGGTATTAAATTATTGTATGCAAGGTATAAATTACTGCATATATTTTACGGGCAATCCAAAAGGACTTCCTAACTTTAATCACCATTGTGTGACATCTTTTTTACTTTTGTTATGGGCGACATCTTTTAAGTTTCTCAAGTGATAAAATTGAATTATATTTATATGATAATGGATTACTTTTTGTTTCTCTTAATCTGAGTTCTGATTACACTCTTCGTTTGTCCGTGTCTTTTTTATGCTGGCAATGTTATTATGCTAACTATTCAGCCTGCAAACAAACCGAACTGTTCGCAAACATGTTCAGTTCGGTGATCGAACATGTTTGCTAACCATGTGGTTCGGTTCGACTTTGTTTGCGAACAGTTCGGGTTCGATTCAATTCGATTTGTGAGTAGCTTGTGAGATGCTCGAATTCGAATTGTATTTTTTACATTTTAATGTTTTTAAATTCTAAATACAAATAGTTAGTTATTTCATATTAAATTATAAAGTTTGTCTTATCTAAATTTGTAGTCATTTTCTTTTTTATTACTTATTATCTTTTTATTTTTTTAATAATTGATTATAAGTAAATATTTTTATTAAACAATTAATAAATAGTAATGTGTACTTCTTCACCTCTAATTTAATTAAAATAATTTTAATATTTTCATAAATTTTTTAACAATGATTGTTGGATTATTACAATTTACATTACTAATAATTTAATAAATTATAACCCATGTTATATATCACATAAATAAAGTCATTAATCATCATGCAATGACAATTTGATATTAATTAAAGAATGATACAATACAATTGCTCATTTACCTGAGTTATTGAAATTGTCAAATCGAAATAGAGGATAGAGAAATCGAAACTTCACTAATAGTCATTATTATACAGTTAATATTGTATTATATCAACTATCAACTACATAATTAAAAGTGCAAATTTGTTAGCATTTAACTTCTAACTTCTTCTAAGTAATCATTTTTGGTTTTAGATAAATGATGATTACATTATTTGGCCTAATTTTTGCTTCAGTGCATGTAATGAGTTGATTCAAATGTTTGTGAACTTGATCAAATTCAAATATGTTCATGAGTTGTTCGCGAACGAGTTTGTGTTTGTGAACGTTTAGATATTCATGTTCGACTATGTTCGCGAACTCGAACATGTTCACGAATTGTTCACGAACAACTAACGATCCAAACTCGCACATGTGTGTTGGTTCGATCATGTTATACGAATATGTTCGAGTTCGACTAATAGTGTTAGAGTTCGGTTCGAGTTCGTCAAAGTTTGGCCAGTTTTTAGGTTCAGTAACGAACGATTGTGGATTTCGAAGATCTCGGATCGTTTGCAGCCCTAATTTAGGACATCCATCTTGGACGTGCCTTCTCTAAATTTGTTAGTAAATAGTATGTTCAAAATATAGGACACCATTATACTAATTCATTCCAAGGAATGGGCATTCAATTCCTGTCTTTGTTCACACATAAGCTTATGATTTGGAGATTTCTTATCTTTGCTTTAGTTTTTCTAATATTTGGATTATGCAAATTCTTGAAATAATGTGAAGGTGTATGACTTTTTTGGTGGACATATGTAGTCATGACTGATGAGGCTAGTATATTGGAAACAATATTTGTTTAATTCTGTCAGTCAGGTTTCCATTACTTTGATTGCTTATTGTAACCTGAACTCCTTGGGTTTGTTAGGGTTGTAGGAAGAATAAATTATTCTGCTCTTCAGACAATGCCTTTCTCATTATTAGTACATTTATCTGTTTCATGCGCAATTAATATATCTGAGTGCTTAATTTTAACTCATAGATTTGTATTATTCCCTCTCTCAATGATTATTTTATATATTATAACATCTGTCTTTGCAACCAGTGGAAAAGGTGATTACCTTATTGATTATGTACCAGCTCCTCGAGTCACTGAAGCTGACCAAACAAATGATAAAAAGTAAGATGAAATCTATTCACATGGAAAGTACTATGTTCTTTTACTTTCCCCTAAAGAAGTTAGAAGTTTTTCACTCTTTGGTTTCATAGTCATGTTACTTATTTCAAGCATTGCAAGCCTCTAAGTAAAAATTAAATTCAAGTACCTCTAAGTAGAAATTTTACTTCTTTATTTTGTTAAGATGAATTTCTTGTAATATTATTATGTTTAGATCACGATTAAAGTTTTATTTTTAATTTTAATTTTAATTTATGATTGATTACACGATAGAATATAAACTAGAAATTACATTCAAGTGCAATTGCAATCTACAAACTGGATTCAAGTCCCCTAAGTAGCTCAAATGCCCTATTCACTGCGTCAGGGCATAGCTTACAGGTTATCCCTATACAGAATAAACTGAATCGGGAAAAAAAAGAAGTACACGGTTGAGCTGGAAGGAGGCAAAGAACTTTGGAAGTAAGAAAGCAATTTGGTTCTGCTTTGCCGTGCGCTTGGAGTTTTTAATGCTAAATTCACAATTATATTTGACATGGCTTATTAACTTGGACTCCTGTCTGTAGCTCAGCGGGTGGGGGATTGGGAATTTGTTTTTTTTCCCCTGTGAAAAAAAATAAAAATCAAGGACCTTGTACATATTCTTTTAAACTTTTATGTTGGAATCCTCTCTTTAGCTCAGTGAGTTGGGGGTTGAGATTCACTCAAAAGACAACCCTGCTTAATTTGTCTCAGATTGCTCTGTTACTGCATTGGATGAGTTTTGATATTGCATTAATCATGATAGAGCACTTATGATATTCGTACATATGTCTTCATTGTTGCTTTGTGTCATTTACAAGAAATTGTTAGACACATGATGCTTAGTGGCTACCAGTGACATACGATGATGGGTTTGCATAAAAGCTGCCCTAGCCGTTTCTTAGTGGATTATTGTTCTCACACGTGGTGTATTCTAGCGTATTTTTGTCAATGTTCTAAAAGGCGCTAGGCGGGAGGCGGGCAGTCGAGGGGGCCCTAGCGCCTAGGGGGCCTAGGCGGAATTTTTTATTTTAAGGTAATTTTATCTTACATTTATCCAAACAAAATAATAATATAAAGCAAAACAATCTATAATAAAAATAATAAAGGCCTTTTCTCAAAGTTCAAACACATATTCATATTGCTAATGTCAAAGTTCAAACACATATCCATATTACTAATGTCAAAGTTCAAACACAAACATGCAATTGTTCAAAGTTTAAACATATTTTTAACGTATTAGTTTTATTTATAAATAAGATTGCTATTAAATAATAAATTTTAAAATTTCAAGAATTTAATTCAATATTAAAACTTAAGAAACTAAACATAAATTTAAGAATTATAAAATTGAATTAAACTAAATATTACAAATGTATTCTCATTTATATAATTTGAAGTTGGTACAAGTTCAAAAAATTACAACTATAATAAAATTATCCATTTTGACTTGATATTGTTCACTTCTTGTTGTGATTTGATATGCTACAACCTGTATTATGAATATGGTAATCATTAGAAAAATAAATATATCAAGATTTGGTTTGGGTAGTTATTAAAATAAAAAAAATCTCTCCGCCTAGAACCCGCCTAATTTTCTAGAGGGATTTTTTTGCCGCCAAGGTGAGGCACCTGGGGGTTTAGAGGTGCCAAGGGGGGCCTAGGTCCTAGGTGGGGCGCCAAGAGGGGGCCTAGCGTCTAGGCGGGGCCTAGGCGGATCTAGTCGGGTATTTTTAGAACAGAGATTTTTGTATTGAAAAGATTTTGTATATTCTCCCCTAAGTTTGGACGCAGGCAACCCTCTACCATCTATCCCACTACTTTTTGCATGTATTTTATGGTACACTGAATGTACATCTATGTAATATATATTTTTACATGTTATATGAAAAATATAATATTTAGATGTTCCTTCGGTGCGCTTAGGTATGTACAAAAAGTAATATGACCACATAAACTTGGACAGAGGGAGTATAAGAGTATATATTTGGGCCAAAAATTTTAAGTGGTCAATAGAAACTGTATTTCTTAAGGAATAACTCAATGCATTTTGCTAGTGGTATATGCCTATTGGCTATTTGTGGGACTTTGAAGCTTATAGTGTCTTAGTATCTACTGATGCCCTGTCAGGCTGTCAATAATCGTAAAAGTTTGCATTTGTTTCTTGCAGATCATTAAACAGAGCGCTCCACAGAAGGCTCTATCTTCTTGTATATGGTAACACATGTGGGGTTCCCAGTGAGGAGCTTGTCTGGCATTTTCCTGAAAAAGTTTATGAATCCGAAGAGACACTGCGCAAGGTGATATTTGCTTTCTACTGGTAGTAATTATTTCTTGTTTGTCTCTGTCTAGTAATATATATATTCCAACTGTTGCAGTGTGCAGAGTCTGCATTGAAATTTGTTATTGGTGACCTTTCCCACACATACTTTGTTGGAAATGCTCCAATGGGCCATATTGTTATGCAACCTAAGGAGAATGATGCAGGCCTTTCATCTTTGAAGGTACAGGACAAAACCAACTGATTGATATATTATTCTTTTTATTATTGTACCTATGACAACCATTCTCATAAATTTATCCTTGTAAGATGAGCTACAAATATAATTTCTATTTTCATGCCTAAGTATATGATTTTTTTCTTTCCTTTTCCCTCTTGCTAAATATTTTTTACAGTGTTCTTATTCACTTTTTTAATTCCTTGGTTGAATGTGGTCATTTTATCAGCGATTCATCTTCAAATCCCAAGTTATCGCGACCAACAAGTTTGACATTAGGAAGTGTAAGGATTTTGTTTGGGTGACTAAGGATGAACTTTTGGAGTACTTTCCCGAGCAAGCAGAATATTTGAACAAGATGATTATTAGTGTCTGATGCCGCTTTCACAACCCATGCACCTAGTTAGATCTATTGGCAAACAGAATACACCATGTTGGATCAAGTATTTGCTTCTGAAGCACATGTTTTTTGCAGTCCAGTTGATGAAAAGAATTTTGACTACTAATATAGTTTGTTACTTGACGAGGGAAAGTTCTTCAAGTAAATTGTGTTTTTATGCATGGAGTCTAATCATCACAGCCCGTACGATTGATTTTTTTTTTTTTTATGTATTTGTGCAGTTGCATAGGTTGATGACATGAAAATTAAAGTTTTATGTTCTGCCGTGTGGTGCTACTCTACTCCAAGTTATACTCGTGTCTTTCTACAGGACTGCTGCTAGACGGCATGAATTTTAATTGAAGAAATAGTAGCTCAACTTCTAATTAACAAGATCAAAATGAGGATTTTTGTGATAAGTAACAAGATCAAAATGAACAAAAGGAGGTTGTTACTCCAATTTCTTGGGGCATTGTGAAATTCAGGATGCCATGTCTAATATCTACATTCAAAAGGAGGGAAAAAAGGAGAGAAAAAAAGAAAAAGATGAGGTTCAAGATCATAACCTTCTGTTCAAATGGAAACAAGTCGATCTCAAATATAATATACTATTACTGCACTCTTGTATTTAACTTTGCAAACCATTTAGGACCTTCAAATCCTATAAGAGACCAATCATTATAATATATACATTGTGTTTTTTCAACGCAACTTACATTGGCAACAATAATGGGATTAGCCTCTCAGACAAACCTTTCAAACCACACCTACAGGTTGCGTGTATCACTAACTAATTAACCAATCCGTAGGCTTCATGGAGGCTATCAACTTATTGTATTTACTGCAATCATATTGTGTTGATTTCGCAATTAGACAAGGTAAAGTAGACCATAGTTTAATCAAACATAAACCATTACAAGCAACCACTGTACGACATGGAGTATTCTTCCAGTCTTGTATATATAACTACTTCAAAACTTATAACCAGCTGGACATCCTTTACTTTTGATATTTTATGTTTAGCAACAAAATGTCTGTGGTTTTAACATATATGACAACAAAATGCCTGCGTTTTGAGATTCTATGACAAGAAGCGTTGCATGCTCCAAAATGCAAAGGAAAATGTACGAAATTAAAACAAAATTCCTATGAACCTGACAAGAACCAGTTTGTTAGCTCATGTCCTGAGATTGTTCAGTCAAGGTGTTTGAGCTCCCTGGGAGATTCGTTGCATCTCCTAAACTTGGCTGAGCTTGTGCCTGTGCAATACTTTGAGCATTCAAACTATTAATTTTGGTCCCAGGCATTTGCGTAATACCAGGAAGAGTTGGCATCAATCTGGAAGGTGGTTCGGAAGCTCGAGCAGGCTGAGTTGGTTGACTTAGAAACTGGTGGAATGCCTCAGAATAAGCCTGACCCTGGAGGCTTCCTCTCATTCTCCCAGAGGGCCTCCAACCCTCGGAAGCAAGAGCCATTAACCCATCTTCACGAGAGATCGGGTGCATTTCCCCATCCATAATCTGTCCCTGCTCAGTAACCATGGATAGAGAATATGTCGAGTTTGTTTTAAATGCTGGAAGTGGAGCAGCGGTTAATGGTTGTGTATTAGATATCCAGGGAACTTCCTGGGAAGTACCTAAAGCTTGAGTTCCACCATCTCTTTGAAACTGCACTGGTTGGACAAAAACAGATCTATGTACATTGATACTGGAGTTGTTTCTATTCAAGTTTTGAGGGTTCTGGTGGAGTCCATTTTGATGCATGGAGGGAGGCCTTGACAAGCTGCTATAAGCATGTGGGTTTTGTGCAGGCACGTCAATACCCTGCCAGAAGAATTGCACAAAAAGATTAACTGCAACATTAGTTATCCAATTGTGCAATGTAAATACGAGATGCAGTACCTAGAGAACCTCAAAAGGTATTGAGCAATACAATTAGAGGATTTGAAATGATTTGGCTGAGACGAGTAAGAGTAAAGGAAAAAGATCTCGCTGAATGATGCGTTCGTTTTAAAGTAACTTCCAGTAATAAATGGCATGAGTTGTTGCTAAAATTGTTTCTTCCAGGTTTCAATAGTCTTTAAATCCCCCAAAATTGGTGCAGATGGATGTGTTCAACTAGCATAGGCTTTCTGCCAACGCTCAGTCAAGGGTCAGAAAAACAACTATCTGTAACTAGTTGGTACATCTGTGATTATATTTCTTCAAGGGAAAAGATAAACCAAACAAAATCTTAATAATTTGCTGCCTTTTGGACTCAATAGTTCTAGCAGGGAAATGCCTTAGTAACATGTAATGCACATGGGAAAGAGTTCCAACGGGATATTTCCCTAGGAAAATAAAATTTTGTTGGGGGCAACATGATGCATGACGCCCGCAAAACCATGCCCTCGGTTTAATGGATTCGTGCAAACTTCCATTCAAGGACTACCTACACAATCAATAATTATAGCATATTTGATTGGGGGGAGTCATTGATTGGTGCTATGGTAAAAACTCTGATAACCCAAGAGGTAGCAGATTCAAAGTTGACTACAATAACTTTACGCGGTGCAAGGATTATGTCTAGTCCCATGCATCCCCAGCACCTTTCTATATGATTTTGACAAAACAAAAATCACACAATCACACATAAGAAATCAGACGTTCCAATATGATATACAAACGGAACAATATTATCATCACAGCTTCAAATTACAACTCAAAACTTTCCTCATTGAGACAACCCAAAAAAAGAGCTCCCTATATTGATCAAATAAATTTTAACCTTGATCGGTGATTATGTTAATGTCATGTATTCCTTTGTTTCCAGAAAGGAAATTTTGGCCCCAAGTATTGGGGTTAAAGGAACATATTCCTACTCTTTGCTTTCAAAAAGAAACTTTAACTTTTGGATGGAGACATGGAGGGACTATCATGAAAGGAACAGTAAGTATACCTGTATCACTGAATGGTTTTGCATCGATGATAATGAAGTGATGACCGAGGCTGAAGCATTTATATGTGACAAAGAAGCCTGGTTCATTATCTTTGTTCCCTCTATAAAAGAATTGCATCCACCAATATTTGGTACCATGGGACTTATTTGAAACATAGCAGCGGACACACAATAGGGCATCTGAGCCTGGGGTGGAAGCAGACGAACTGCACTGGAACTTCTGTCAACCTGTCTATCTATTGGTGGGAACTTCCCAAACTCATTGCTGGAACTACCATACTGCAAATAATTAGGTTTGGGCAAATTATTCTGCAACAAGGAAGTTGTTGCTTGTGCTCTCCTATGATCATCCACTCTTTCTTGCTGACGATCCAGAGAAGCAGTATCAGTAAGAGCAGGTGATTGCATAGAAATTGATGGAGGGTCAATGGATACTTTGTTTCCTTGGACACTCAAATTAGTGCAGTTATCTGCCAAGCCACTCAAGGCAGAAGAAGCACTTTGGTGCATATTATAGACTTCAGGAGGCACAAGTTTTCCGGCAGCAGAAAAACTTTGACTATCATCCTGGAAACTGTTCTGGCCTTCAAATGCAATACTACTTGAGGAATCACTCTGCTTCTGCCCTTCCTTTTGAAAACTCTGGGTCTTGCCACTTGTTTGAGAAGAAGAATCCTTCTTGTCAGATACAGCCTTCCAGGATCCATCTGTGGATATAATCACATCAACAATACTTTCTCCCACCTCTCTTAGGACCTGAACAAAAGCATTTGGTTAGTCTATGTGGGAAGATGATTAGATGGAGAAGTAAATTTAACTTGCCTTAACAACGTTCTGATCAATACGTATGTCTGGACAACAAACGGGCTGGTTACAAAGAGGACACCGCCAGAAAGGCCTCCTTGAGTTCATTTCCATGAAGTTGTCATAATCGAAGCACTACATGCAAAGAGTAAAAAAATTTAATAATTGAAATCTCTTAGGATCTGTAAGTGTAAATCAAAGAGATAATCAAGAGCCATAAAGCAGCAAGTGTTATGCAGGTGGCTGTGGTTGTGGCCGTTGGGCACATCTAAACATTTTGCTTAGATAATATTATAGTATAGATAGAACACAAAAAAACATCGGGGACAAGAAGGCCAACCCCAGTGAACAAGTTAAAAACAAGACGAACAGAGAACTTAAAAAGATGCAGCCCTCCAATATCTACACAGGTCAGTCAAGTGGATTTCTGAAATGCCCCATAGCAGAAGGCAAAAGGGAGGCAAGAAAAATAACTGTATTCCTCCGCAAATTAAATGATAAGTAATTCCGTAGACAGTCTACCATTACACTCATAGTCATCCCAAATTAAACATAAAACTGAGAAGAAATTACACTTCCACATATTTTTAGCATTCTTATTTCTTTCAGACCCTCGAAAGCGAGTTAACAACGAAACTTTCACCGACGCAGGGCACACCCACAGACCCACTGCTCCATCACTCCAAATATACAGTTATACAATCCTACGCAATAGGACAACACACAAATAAAATAAAAAATGAGTTTCGTTACTCTATCTGCAAATAAAACAAATGTCTGGCAATAGTGTCATATAGGATTTGTGATCATGAAAGAGATCCTTGATATTCAATCTAATCATTGTACCATCGTTTGCCAATGTCACATCCCACTATATTGTTATTTAGACTGCACATATCTATTTAGATTTATGTTCCTCGTCTAGTTATAACACAATTTCTCTTGTTCTAACCTAGAGCATTCAACTTTTCCAACGAAGGCCAGTAGATGGGAGTTTGATACAAGACATGGGTTTGCACTTTGCACTTGCAATTGAATAGAATGCCACTATATTATGAAGATTCTTGGATGAGTGCAATTAAGATGCATAGTCTAGTGGGTTCAGTTAATTTACCAATTTTAGTGGACTGAATTCAATTCTATCTAGCTCGTGGTTGCTTTTGTTTATTCCAAAACAAACCACTGTTATCCCAGAAAAAGTTTTGCAGAAGTCCGTGTAAATTCGTGTAATATACCCTCTCCCTCCAGTCTCCCCCGAAAAATAGAAAAAGGAGAAGGATATACAGATTTTTCTCTTTTGCCGGTAGAGAGCACATATTTAAACAAAATCCTACCTGAGGATGCTTGCAGAGATGCCCTTTCACAGGAGTTCTCATACGACTTAGGCTGTTCAATGAAAATGAAAACATGAGCACAACATGCATAAAAAGGCAAGGGAAAGTAATTAAAAACAATTTAGAGAAAAAAAAGTAATTAAAAACTTGACAATTTGCTAATTATTCCCCAGCGATGCTATCTAAAGTAAAAACAAAGAGAACCAAGCTAAATTTATTAGACCAACGTCAGTATAGGGAAGTTAATAAAAAGAAACAGAAATTGTAGCATATACCTTATGGGGCAGTTTAGTGAAGTTCGTGATGGCATCTCAATAATCTCAACATCTGATAATTGAGTATAAGAAATAGCTTTTGCATCAGAACTTTTAACCAATAATATCTAGTTCAAAATATGCTCATAACTTCTAAACAGAACAAAACCAATGAGTTTGATCACCCTTTCAAAAATCACTTAGCTTACCTGAGTCACCAGAAGCAACAACAGGCTGAACATAATCTAGTAACTGTGGATTGTCTGAAGATGATATCACACTCATAATGGCTAAAACAATATTATAATGGCCTGTGCATTTTTCACAGATGAATAAATTATTTTTTCAAAAATATATATATCGAGACTTGAAGCCTTTATGCAAAAAGTATATATATTTAGACATCACATACCATCAAAATTTCCAACAGCTTGTAAAAGATTAACTCCATATTTGAGCATTGCAGTAATATTTGTTGGAAGCAGAGGTCCACGATCCTGCCGCAGACATATTAAATGAGTATGTGAAATTAAAGCATCATAATGATTACATGCAAACACAACATCCAATTTTTATTTATAGCTAGACAAACCATGTCAGTGTTAATCCTTCCTGGAACACCTTTTCCATTTAGCAGAAAGCTGCAGAGAACAGAAGAATTAGCAATCAGACAATTAAAGAAATTAAAATTTAATACATATTAAGAAACATACTTCACTTCTTGCGGAGTAACAATACAAGACGATGTATCCATATTGTCTATTCGAGCTACAATTATCCCCTGCATGCAGATAAATAAGTATTTGAAGGAGAGAAAAATCTAAGAAAAGATTATACAAGTTGGCTACGTATTTCAAAGTTATTGTATAACAGCACAAATAACATGAAAAACAAAATAGAACAATAAAAAATAAAGGGAATAAAACATAAACTATAGATGGACACTAAACTAAATTCTATGTAGAACCGTGTGCCAAATTAGAAACCAAGTATTTATACAAGTACCAACACATGCCACTACGATCAGGCGCAATAGTGTGCAATCAAACAACAAATGAAACTGTTAATGCAGAATCATTTTGTTTTCAAGTTTAAGCAGTCAAGTCTTTATGTACTGTAAAATGATTGCCAAAAGGTGAAAATTTAATATAGTTTCAAGGACATGACTAAAAATTGTTAAAAAAAAACACAGCATACAAGTTAGGACCATAAGAAGAGATGTAATGCTCCCAAAATGGTGACCAGGTACATGTAAAACCAGCATGCTTGAAAAGGAAGTTGAGACCATTCCAATTAAGTGAGAAAATTAGTTATTAATTTGAATTATTATCAGAAAGCAAACAAAGAAACACCAAAGTACATGTACCAACACCATGGCTCATATCGTCATCCGAATGAAATAAACAGGAAATATTAGTCTATGTATGAGATGAAGAAAGTGATTGGTAGATGTGCTTACTATCTTTTCACGCTCAGGAGCCACCATACCCCGCATGATGTTGAAATCAAGCACACAAGTCCCATATCCAGGCTACAAAAGAAGGGAAAACATTAAAACATTTAAGACTTATTGTGCTAGATATAAAGAAATATAATTAAATTATGCATAAACTTACCTTGACCTCAACAGAAGCGATTGTGCTTTCTATCTTCAATTTTGGATAAAATCTGCATATAGAGAAAGATATCCAGCACATAATTGGTTACAATATTGACTTTTCTAATAAAGAATTATAAGCAAGATCTCAATCTAAATGACTTAAGAGAAAGGGGAATGTGAGTGAGAGGACTAGAGTTAAGGTTTATACCTAGCTAATAGCGCACGTTGTGCATTAAGCTGTACATCTACCTAATTGCTCCATATCAATAAGATTCCAAGATTCGATACACGATGAAACACAAATTCATTGTGAAATATCTTTAAGCTTCTGAAGCAGTTGTTATTTCTTATTTGAGGACTAATAACTATCTTCTATTAAAACATAATAGCACACCTTGTACCTTAAACTATAAAAGCTACCTTATTGGTCCATATCAATAAGATACCAAGATCTGAAACATGATGAAACTCAAATTCATTGCGAAGAGGTTAATTATTAAAAAAATGTTGGATATCAAGGTGGGTAAACCAGTATAGATAATTTTGGTGAAGTGGGTTGTAACCCAACTAGTGAAAGTACGTGGATTGTTGAGATGAGCTAGCATAACTGCAAAAGAGGACACAAGTGATGCTGAGTTCTACGCTAAAACGATCAAAGACTTCTCATTCCAGGCCGTCTCTTTCGAACCTGGAGGAGTTAATGCAAGACCATCAGCTAAACATTTATGGACAGCATCTAACCATTAGTCTGCTTGGACCAGGCCATAATCAAATTATATTGGGGACTGTTATTCTATTTTAATTCTTGGTCTTTCAAAGTCATGCGACTAACATTTGATTTTCAGTGAGCTCGAAGGGTTAAGATTAAGAGTGAAAGATGTCTAAACAAGAGATTCGTGGATTACTTTAGGATACAATAAATAGTTTATGGGCTCGCAGCATATACACTACGACTGACATAAGCTGCATAAAACGTTAGCCCTTTTTTCCACCTGGCTTTCTGTCCGAACAAAATTTTACCCTAAACAGAGAAAAATCGAACCCTAAATCCTAATTTGAATAAAAAAATCAACCCTAAATCTTAAAACTTCAACCCTAAATCCTAAAAATTGAATACTAAACTCTAAATAAATCCGAACTCTAAACACCAAAATCCAATCATACTCCACTGTTGTCCTCCACCACCGTGCAATCAGAATGAAAGAGGAAGGTGGTGAGAGAAAAGGAGAAAGTGTATCAAGGGAGGAATCCCCGCTTCTATCACCTGAAATTACAACAGTGGAGAAGTCTCTAACTACCCAGTGATCTACCGCCTCCTTTCTCGCAGGTGACCACCTAGCACAGCCCTCTGCCTTTTCCATCAACTTCTTCATCGTTGCCAACCACCACCATAGCACATCCCTCCTCAATAGCACCACCACCTGGTAACTTTGCAGAGAGAAAGAAGGGTAAGGTTCAATCTATTTCCAGAGGGAGACAGACCCTTCGATCGTTCATCGTTGTTAGGAGAGAGAGTGTTTCAATCATTCAATTTTGTGAGCTGTGTTTTAAGCTTCTTTTTTAGGAGAAATGACATCATATATAGTTCCGATGTATACTCTTGTATACACTGCGATTAATTCATAGTGTATGACTGACATTAGGCAGCACTTGTTTCTCGTACCATTATGAATCAGAATCAGATTCAGGGTTTTCCAAGGTTTTTGTCGTAGAAGCTCACTTTTTAATGTTTCAGCTTTAGTTATTAGATTGAGTTAATTATTGTCTATTATAAACCCTGATGTGCTGCATCACATCCGTATACATATGCCTATTTTAGATATTAATGCAACACTGAAGTTCTTCCACATAATTCATTTGGACACAGTATTTAATGTTGAACAAGCAGTCTTTATATACCTTTTTCCAAAATCACCACCACATAATAGCTACCCCAATGAAGTAGGAAACTTTGCCTTCTCATTGGGGCTTGTAGAAGAGGGAAGAACCTACTTAATTTTTCAAAGAATCCTTCTAATGCAAACTACAAATGAAAGGACATGCAAATCCTACCATGAAAATGACCTTTTCAATCTCAACGTAGTTCTCGCTCAGAATCACCGAGTTAATTGCATAGATTTATCCAGATACCGGATGGACTTAAAACCTATAATTAGGAAATTTATGTTCCGTCAAAATGACACCACTCAAGTTTGGCAATATTTGAAAAATAGTGAAAGAATGTGTTTTTACATTCACAGAACTGATTGCAAGCATGAAAACAGGAAATGTGGAAAATGAGGAATCTGAATGGATTGCCAAATCTAATTATATCGAAGACACGTAAAATTATATCTAGATGCAACATTGTCCAAACTCCAAATTGCATATTCCTATAAAATAATTTTTTTTATGTTAGATATTGATTACTAGAAAACCAGTCATTTAAATAACGTGATCCAACAAACAGATAATTCGAAAGAATCATCAAAGCAAGGAAATTCATACCTAGACATGAGTTTTGAAATATAGGGAAGAGCATCACATGATTCATGTAGCCTATCCTCCGTAGAGTAGAATCTCTTGACCTAAGCATACCCAATATGCACGGTGACAGAGAACGCATAATAAAGATCATTAAACCCACAAACCCACGCAGCCGGCACAATGATAATATAGATGGCGCAAAAAAAATATCATTTACCTCGTTGGCCAAAGAAAGAAGATAATCAGTTTCTTTATTTTGAAACCATCCATTCCTACAAGCACTCTGCCAAATAGATTGTTGCAGGATGACATAGAAGGAAACTCAGAACAATTATATATATTTGACTTGAATTTTTTAAAGACAAATGACATTGTACTTCAAGAATATGAAATTAAAATGAGATTTCCAGATTTGTCAATTTATTTTTTAGTGAATCTATGGTTTGAAGCAGATGTGATGCATTAAGTAAACACTGCAAGGAAAAAAGTTTAAATTTTGGAAATTGGCTTCACAACAGGATGGACACACATGGGTACCGAGTATGGTATGCAAAAACTGAACAAATTGGAATAACCGTGAAACATGTCATATGTATTGAAAGAAGTGTCTATGGGTCTCTATATGGGAGTGCAAGGAAGCATATGCATATCAAACTGTTCTAAAGATATGTTGGACCAGATCAAACTTCAAGGCACAGAATCTACCTGGGAGATCTACATTATAGCCAAAAGAGATATTGTAATAGCTCTCAGTGTGCGCTAAAAATCAGTAATCATAATTTAAGAGTGTTTGACTGTGCTTGAAATTAAATACTTATATAATAAATAGAATCGAGATATCAAAAGTGCATATAAGATATTTATAATCCTACCAAATCCTGCTATACAGAACAGATTCACTAGCCGACAAAAGACAGATATCCGTATTCAGTAAAATTCTTTTACTTGCTTCAATATGGAAAGACAAAAAGGCTGCGTACCTTGACAGACATCATGAGCAACATAAAAGGTGCTAGGACGGAGAGGTCATGCTTCCATCTATTTATCTAAAGACAAAATAAGGATATGATAGTAAATTCAAAAGACAAATATAGTAGTTTTAATTGTTCGACATTCTGTATGGCTAGTCTTATAGTCAAGCTATAAACTCGTCAATGTAAAAATGCATTCATGTTCTTCTTAGAGCTGCAGAGGCCCATAATAACTATTTGACTAATGTACTGTCTCACTTATATTTTTCCTAGAAGACTGAATAGATTCGCTAAAAGAATAGGTTAGCATGTACCATTATACCAATGCATCAAACAAAGAGACAGGGATCGATTCACTTAGCTTCAGTGTCATATCACTTTAACTGTAATATAATCAAAAGGAAAAAAGAGGGTTGACTTAGTTTGCTTACATGATTTTTCTGTTCATACTGACTGACTTCATAGATATAAATAGTGTCATTAGATTACATAAGTGACAACCAATTTAATTAGTTTATTACATAAAATTATAAGAATGTATTCAAGCTTGTCCCAAATATGATGTGCGTATTCAAATGCCAGCCACACAATTACAGCAACTAACAATTGTAAAGTAAAAGTTAATTATGATACGCAACAATTGCAACTACCTGTTGTAATAATTGAGGTAACTCACGAGATCTTGATGGAATTTCATTGATTGTGATTGCATGATCAATACCTCTGTATTTGCCAGTAGAAAATATCATCAAATTGAGAAGAAAAAAATAATATACAAAAAACAAACCAAAAATATTTCAAATATAATGCCTAGACAAGTGAAAAAATGTAAAATACTGAAAAAGTGGCTCAAGCTTAATAAACTGAGTAGTTATGATGCCAAATTATATGAAATCATTTTAAGATAGTAAAAATGCTTGAATAGATGATTGTACTCATATAAAATGAGATCTCTAAATATATATATATATATATACATACACACACGCATATGTACTCAGATGTTACAAACTAAATAACAGTCAAAATCATACTTGGAAACTTTAAAAAAAAATTGAAAACTGAAATAAGAGGAAATTAATTTGTGATGTAGTACAAATAAGTAAACCAAGCATCAGAGGGGAAAAAAAGAAGAAAAGAGGAAGCAAAATAAGAATGTGAAAACATACAACTTTTTCAATATATTGCATACACATGACTAAAGAACTCGAAATCTAATTGATGCTAAATGAAAAGAATGCTACATGGCGGAAATGTACTTTTTTCATTCAAAAATTACTTCTTGTTTGTTGTTATCATATATTTATCCACACTTGCCACTTAACGTGATTTTTGTGAAGTTACTTCTACAATAGAAGTCCTGACGTTTGCTAAAAATAGAGGGAGACTATTGGCAGGCAAGTGGCAACCATCAGAATCTTAACCACAATGCCTTTCTCACTATTTTCCACATTATCTATATAATTAAGCTCTCTTCATTCCAAATCATTTAGCAGTCAGTGGTGGCTCCATTTTCAAAATCCGATGGAAACATCCCATTAAACTCACCACCATCCAATTGTGGTGAACTCAACTTATGCGACGAGCCGGCAGCTTATCTTATGGATGCTGAAGCCCACCAGCAATCGGAAAATGGCCAAATCTAATTGGTAAGTTTCCACTGACTCCAAAATGGAGCCACCCCAAATTCTATATAGAATACTATTATGGCCAGAACTATTTGTCAATGGCCATCAAGCAGGCATAGGTACTTTCTTAACTAATTAACTCTATTGGATAGTATATACATGTATTATTATGTTATGCAAATACAAATAATATTCAAAGCCAAAACTTTCCCTTTGTATACATTAAATAATATATGCAGTTTACTTGACTACACTAATAATTCAAAAGAATCAACAAAATAGTAGCTCTAAATATATTCTTAGTTCATTGATTACAGACTTACTAGAGATTAAGTAAAAGTGTGAATTCAAAAATACAACAACCCCCTAGCTCCTAGCCTCCTAGTCTTTAAGTAAACAAGGGATACAAAGTCCATTCATTTCAAATTATGTACATTTTCGAATTGCTTTTCAATCTGAATGACAACAACTATGAGTAGTATATATAGAGATGAAAATTGAATAGCAAATTTTAGATGTAGATTTGAAAACCTTACCTAGCTAAGGTGATGCAGATGTCTCGTAAAGCGAGAGGATCGTTTAGTCGTCCGGACCGACTGTAAATCGTCAGCAAATCAATCGCAGCCCCGACAAGCTGCGACGGCATGCCAATCGGACGGGCGAAGCCGGTGTTCGCAGGTGCCATACTCAGTTACTCACTGTCATTTAGCTTATATATACATTTTTCCCATATATATATATATATATATACGGAGCGGATCAAGACATACTCTCCTCCTTAGGATAGTTAACTTCATCGTCCGTGAATGCTATACTAGTTAAAGAAGTTTTATTTTAAATTGGCAGTCTAATTTTTATTTCACGCGTTTGGCATTTAGTAACTTTCCTCAATTTTTATTTTGGAACTCATACTTTCATACTTTCACGACTGATATTTTCGCATGTGAACCATTTTTTAACTATGGTTTAGTTAAGAAATGAATCTCAGATACGAAAATATCACAAAATATTATAAAAATATTAATTATATTTTAAAATTGATATTTTTGTAATATTTTTTTATAATCTATATGTAAGACTAAATATTAATATTAATTTGATTAAAAAATAAATCTCACATGTAAAAATATAAAAAAAATATTGTGGAAGTAGACCTGGCATACAGCCGGGCCTAAAAACTCGGGTTTAATTTGACTAAAATTCAAAACCAGTCTGTAGTGCGGAAGGTATAAAGTGGTATTTAATTTGAGACCAATCCATGCCTATTTTATGTTATTTTTTTTAGTTTGGTCCAAAAAAAGGGTCAAGGTGTGGTGTCGTCCAAAAGCTATCTGAGAACCCGAATTTTATGAAATAAAAGTATTAATTTTTTTTTTCTATTTTGGTAAGTAGTTAAATTGATAAAAGTTTAAAGTTAAGGGTAATATGTAAAAAATTTTACAAAGTAAGCAAGTTGATATAAAATATTCTTTTTGTCGAAGAATGTAAAATGACTGACCAAGACAATCATTAGTGGACCCATAGCGAAATTATTGTCGAATGAAGAAAAGCGACAAAAATATTTTTTATGAGAATAACGGCGGAAGTTTTAATTAAAACTGTTGAACTACTCTGTAGTAAAAAGATAATGAATCTGGCGTAGTTGCGTAGTAGCGCGGTATTGATTATTGATATTTACGTGATAAGTCACTCAATTTTGTTTTATTAGTATTATTAATGTAATAAAAGCGGAAAAAACTTTTTATATAAAAATGAATACTTTTATAAAGTTATTACATAAATAGAATATATTATATTCTATTATGCATAGTATTTTTGCATAGTAAAATCTTTTTATATAAAAGCAGAATACTTTTATAAAGTTATTCTATAAATAGAATATATTATATTTTATTATGCATAGTGTTGCATAGTGCTGCATAGTATTTTGTATAGTAAAATCTTTTTTATATAAAATGTAATACTTTTATAAAGTTATTCGTTTTATTAGATTATAAATAGAATATATTATATTTTATTTAAAAGATTTTGCTTTTAAATATGGACCGTCAGATTAAAAGTAAATCAATACTGGACCGTTCATGAATTAGTTCTTATGCTGATCCATTCTTCTTATAAATAGAAGCTCATTCCTTCATTATTTCTTACGAATTCAATTGAAACTCCGTAGAGAGAAACTATAGAGAGTTCTTCTTCTATAATCTTGGCGTATTTCTTTAGAGTTTAAGAAAGCTTTCAAGCGTAGTGCAAGTTTTCTTTAAGTATATTCACGCCTACTACCGGTCGTAATACTTTTCTTTTTAAGGTAGGGGATATAATTGTCGTACTCATAAAGGATATTATTATTATTTATTATTACATTGGAATAACTCAGATATGCGGACTACCCTATACTTGGTGAAATTCTTCCTGCTATTACATTCTTTATTATTATGTTGGAATAACTTTGTTTATGCCAAGATCGCATACGTGGTGAAATTCTTCTAATATTAAGATTCTTTATTATTACGCGGAATATCATATGCATCTAACGTTATCTTATGTGCACTGGTTCCATTATTTATTATTACAGCGGAATATCTGTATAATGCGTTCTGTTGGGACTGATTCCATTATTTATTATTCGTGGAATATATATCTTATCAAATGCGTTCTGTGGGACACAGATTCTATATATATTATTACATTGGAAATAACTTTTTCGGTGCGATCTATCGCACGCATGGTGAATTCTTACATTATTTCATTCTTTATTATTACATTGGAATAACTTGTCATGTGGATTACCACATGCATGGTGAATGATCCTTCGTATTTATCTGAATAGTATTTTCATTAAAAAGGGGTTTTTGCCAGGGGCAGATTCGTAATTTTTCTGACCCTAAAAAATTCTGGAAAAATTTAAAATGATAATTTGATGAATTTTCTAAATTGTGTCCAAAAATGGCGATTTTTGGATGTATAGATTAAGAGTTATGGATTTTATGGGAAAAGACTATTTAAAAATAAACCCTTATAACTCCTTGTGGTTAACTCCAAAATTGGTGAAATTTGTATTCAGAGTACATGTATATAACGGGAGTGTACCCTGTAAATTTCGGAATTTATGGACAAAAGTACAATTTATGATAAATGTCTAAATATTCGGCAGTTTTAGCCATGTGAAAAATAGTAAATGAATTTTAAAAATTCTGAGAAAAATATATGTTCAAGATGGGACTATATTACATTAAATCCCGTAAAAGAAATATTTTTGGGGGTGATTTGGTATTTTTCATGAAAATGAACTAGTTATGAGTAAATAAATTAAATATGTTATGTGAAGTAATAAAATTGGAAAATAGGATTTTATGACTTGAGAATCCTATATAGGGTATATGCAGATTTTTTATGAGGGATTTGATCATTGATGATGAATGAGAACACATCCTAACCCTTTGCCCGACGCATCACTGTAGATGACAAATCCCTCCGAGCCAGATGGTATTGTCAGAACAGGTGCTGAAATGAGTCTCCTCTTGAGTTCTTCAAAACTCTTCTCACATTCCACGCTTCAACCGAATTTTGTATCTTTTCGAGTCAGCTGAGTTAATGGAGTAGCGATTCGAGAAAACCCTTCTACGAATCTTCGATAATAACCAGCTAAGCCGAGAAAGCTACGTCTTCAGTCATCGATTTAAGTTGCTCCCAAACTTTGAATTGCTTCAATCTTTCACGGGTCAGCGGATATCCCATGATTTGATATCACGTGCCCAAGGAATGCAACTTCCTCGAGCGAACTCGCATTTCTTCAACTTGGCATATAAAGCTTGTTTTCACGAAGCTTTTGGAGTATCGACCTCAAGTGTTGCTCATGATCTTCACGGCTTTTGGAATATATGAGGATGTCGTCAATAAAAGGCGACCACAAAATGATCCAAATATTCCTTGAATACTCGGTTCATCATATCCATGAAGGCGGTTAGAGCATTAGTCGATCAAAGGATATGATTAGAATTCATAATGCCGTCTGCACGAGTTACGAAGCCGTCTTTGGAATGTCATCGATTCTAATCTTCAATTGATGATATCCGAGCGAAGATCAATCTTTGAAAAGAATTTGGCGCCTTGCTGTTGGTCAAACCGGTCATCAATACGTGGCAATGGGTACCTATTTTTGATGGTGACATGATTCAACTCCAGATAATCAATACAAAGTCGCGATACTCCCATCTTTCTTCTTCACGAATAGAGCAGAGGAGCACCCCGAGGAGGCGTCTTGGGGACGAATGAAAGCCGATGTCTAACAATTTCGTAATTGGGTCTTTAACTCACGAAGTTCAATAGGAGCCATTCGATATGGGGCTTTGGAAATGGGTTTTGTCTTAGGGTTCAAGGTCGATACAAAATTCAACTTCACGCGCTCTGAGGGGTATGCTGGGGAAGTTCTTGAGGAATACGTCGGAAAATTTATTAACAATAAAAATATCCTTCAAATCGGCGTATTTTTGTTTAAATCGTGACATGAGCTAAGAAAGCTTGACATCCGTTTTTCAATAAACGAATAGCTTTATGGCTTGAGATGACCGTGATTGATTTTAATGGTTTGGTCGCTTGAATTCTCATAATAGGTTTATTAGGAATATGAAAGCTAACAACCTTACGAAAACAATCAATTTTAGCATGATGAGTAGTTAACTAATCAATCCCTAGAATCACGTCAAATACAAGTATTTTTAAGGAGATAAGATCGACAGGTAACATGCGGTTACCGATTTGAATCAAACAAGACTTATAAACAGTGGATGTAATGAAGGTTTCTCCTAATGGAGTTTCAACAGATAAGTCAAAATCTAATTTCTCCAGAGTCAAATTTAAACGTTGAGCGCAAGTAGGAGAAATAAAAGAATGGGTAGAACCGGTATCAAATAAGGTATAAACTTCACTAGAGTTTATGATAAACTTACCCGTGATGACCTCATTCGGGTTCCTTGCTTTATGGGAGGTCACAACAAATGCTCTCCCTGCAGACCTTTCTCGGCTTTGACTTTTCCGGGACTGACCTTTGGTGCCTCCATCCTCTGGTGAACTTGTCTTGGTGAGCGACAAAATCGGGCTAAGTGACCTTCTCTTCCACAATTATAACATGCTTTGGACGGCATCACGCAGTTTGGACTGATGTGTCCCTCCCCTCCGCATTTGAAGCATATGATAGGTGTTCGTTCTCCTTCCTTAACAACGGGTGCTGACGTCCTTCCATCATTGTTGAATCTCATTTTCTTAAAATGTCCATTTTTACTGTCTTGGCCATGATTACCACCGAAGTGGTTACCATTTCTGGCATGTTGATTCCCTCCACGTTTGTTGTCACCATTTCGATGGTGATACCGATGGTATTTTCATCTTCATGGCTACTACTTTTTCTTGGTTGCGTTGACTCGTTACCGCGCTCCAATAATTGAGCCCTATTTACAACATCTGAGTACAAACACAGTTTATGAGAAATAAGATATTGACGTATCTCTGGTTTCAAACCTCTTAAAAACATTCGCGTCATTCGCTCCTCATTATCGACCAAATGGGATATAAACCGGGATAACTCCGCAAATTTAGCCTCGTATTGCGACACGGTCATATTGTTTTGTTCCAATTTGATAAACTCCGCTTCTTTCATGTGACGAATACTCTCGGGAAAGTACTTGTCATTGAATAGCTCTTGGAACTTCTCCCAAGACATCTTGAGTGTGTGACACCCCCAAAATAGGTATACATCACCCATTCTGAGTTGTCAATACACGGTACAGAAATAACTACAACTTTATCATTACAATAATAAAACTGTGAGTTTAAATACAGATATTGCCATCTAGACAATATCCACATACAAATAAATCCTCATCATAATTATTGATACATTATTTTACAACAATGGTGAGGACTACTAAACGACTTTCCCTAAAATCTTCATTCCATACCCAGGCTAAATACTACTCATTATATTCTTGCCTCACGAGAAGAAAAATGGAACAAAAAGGAAAAGGGTGAGTTCGACTAGCCCGATAAAGAATATTATGACTAAGATAATATACAACAAAATTATCGTTAGTCTTCAACGAGAAAAATATAATAGAATACAATAGACAACAAGTTTTAAATCAATATTCGCAATGAAATAATAATTCATTAGAAGAGTTAAGTAGAGAATGCAAACTACTATCTTCTATGTATGAATTTTAAAGTTCATCGTCTATTTTTTTATCCTGTAACATCAATCAATATATATATCCGGAATCATATATTCATCCTTGCACTACTGGGCCAAGGACATTCACCGATTAGTCATGTTCATCTAAACACTGTTCATCTTTTTGCACTACGGGCCAAAGATATTCATCGAAATCATTCATCTTTGCACTACTGGGCCAAAGATATTCATCGAAATCATTCATCTTTTGCACTACGGGCCAAAGATATTCATCGAAATCATCATTTAAGGCGAGGATGATGAAAAATAGTTTTAAAGCGAATCCGATTGAAACAAAATGATGTGAGGATTAAGGATTAAGGATTCAGTACTTTGTTTTATCCACGTCCAAAATACCTCAAAATAATCATAGTGGTGTAAAATTCAAGAATGATCAAAACATGGATACAATCAAAGCTAGTATCCACAATAGATATTTTGGACAAAAGAAAAAGTTTCATTTTTTGATGAATAGTGTCAGTATTAAGTGAATAAGATCTGAGTATACATGAAT
The DNA here is from genome assembly GCA_020205605.1 of Panax ginseng. Classification (NCBI taxonomy): domain Eukaryota; kingdom Viridiplantae; phylum Streptophyta; class Magnoliopsida; order Apiales; family Araliaceae; genus Panax; species Panax ginseng. The sequence goes on along the minus strand of CM035142.1, from coordinate 102,653,994 downwards.
ACAGTATCGTGAATAAATAACTCAGAGCACCAAAAGTTCCAAATTTGATAAAAACTTCGGATCAATATCAAAGATAATGATATTGAAGAAATAATATCATTCTGAAAAAAATAATATCCCTTACCTCGGAAAGACAAGACTTTAGCGGAATTTGGATATAAGCTATAACTTGAACTTTCACCGTATAGCAATACTCAAAGTATACTCAAAATACTCACAAGAATACGCTCGATAATATAGCGAGAGAAAACTTGATTTACGGTGTGATTTTCAATTCTAACTAAGCACCTATTTATAGGAAAATGCTTAGAACACAAAGCGAGAAAATTTAATAAAATATTAATTTATATTAAAATTTTCATCGCCCACTTAGACTTGATTTCAACAACTTAACATGTGATTCATGAGGCTTACAAATGTAAAATACGTTTTGCTAATATAAATATTTAAAACTTCAAAAATCAATTATTTCAGAACTTCGGAACTTCAATAATTCATAATAAATAGCCCTTTTATCAGAAAATTCGAATCTCGCGTGTTTTTATAGGAAATTCAATTCTCTACAACTTCTGAGAAGAAAGTTTTTCCAAATTTCCAACAGAAATTGATGAAATCCACAAACGGGTGATTTTAGAAATTTATAATCAAATTCGGTCGATAAATGGGGTCCACAGAGCATGTTTAACATGTTTTAAACATTTATTGCAACAAAAATACTCTTCCTCCTCGATATACTCATATATCCCACATTCGTTGTAAAAATATCACCATTATTATATTATTAAAATATAATAATATATATTTAAATGAATTATTTTATCGAGAAAAAGATAAAATTTCAATTTTCAATAATTGTCGCATTAAAATTTTCTCCATCTATATCTACATAAAATCAATATTTTTCTCATCATATGAATCAATAATTAATTACTCACAAATAATATTACGAATCACAATATTGACAACCGAGGCGGTTCCGAGGAAAGGGCTTTCAATAAAATTTCTCCTTCTTGGCGCAATTAGGTGACAAACCTCTCCTTAGGCGTAATTTTCTAGACATTGCCAATAATGTTATCTAATAATATTATTCAGGATAATATGAATTATTGCTTCGATAATGAAAATATTTGTGTAATGACAATTATTGAAAAAACAACAATATAAAATATCAACGCAACAATTATTGAACCAATAAAATCTTTGAGCGATGAATTATCGTAACCATTATTGAGTAGTGCCTTCTTACGTAAGAGTCGATAATTGGTGCAATCTGAGTGTCTTCTTGTGCAACAACGCGTATTCTTGTGTTTTAACCACCGGGTATTCCAACAAGATATAAGCGGTAACAACTACGTCGTTATTTTTAAACAACTTATATTTGTCGTTTTGTTCCTCCAATCGCTTTCCGTTTTGGGGCCCTTTACACGCATGGGCTGGCCGGCCGCATTTACGAATATTCCCCCGCAGTCACAAATATTCCACGACTCAAACGAATATTCCCAAACAACAATGAATATTTTATAACCACTTGTTTATTTTAAAATATTTGCGTATTTTACCCATAACTATCCACATTAATCACATCAACCCTTACTATTTCAAAATAATAATTAGAGAAATTAAATTTTATTTATTAATTATTTGGGGTCTTACAGTCGTCGGTGAGTGCGTTTCTGATTCCCACTAGTAATTTCTTTCGCAATGACATGAAAGTGGCAAAGGAACCTTTTGCTCCTCGGAGCATCTCAAGACATCAAATATCTTGGTAATCTGCTTTATCCATGCTTCCGCCTTAAGTACTTTTGGCTCTCCAATAAACTCGGTGGTCGGCTCCTTGACTGTTTAGCGGTGACCGTCAGAGAGTTTCGAGTGTTTCCACCTACATTTTTGGACAGGAGCCGCTCTGCTTTGATGTTGCATGAATTGCATAAAGCCTCTGAACAATCCATCATTCATCATTTGGTCCGTGTTGTTGTTTGCATGAGGATTGTCGCCTTCCTGATGCACATTATCCTGATTATTGATATGAGACTCAACGGTCTCTTGTGCTCCATTGCTATTCTCAACATTCTCGGATGTTATTTTCAGATACTGCCACAAAACAAGGGTTAGTTGACATGTAACATATTATCTCTAAACTATGACCAACCAATTTAAATACAAAATAAATTTAAGTAGGTCATACTAGCGAAGGAATTTCCCGTCTCTCCCCTCCTAGTTCTAGTCTCACATCTTAGCCAGGGATCATATCCCTAAGCTTACCAACCAACTGTGACGTCCCCAAAATTAGGTATACATCACCCATCTTGAGTCGCTTGGATACATGGTGCGTAAATAAAACAACTTAATAATACAACCGTAAGTATACAATACGATAAAACATAAACTTTGAGTTTGAATACAAATACCGTCTTCTAGAGAGTATACAAACTCAAAAGGAGTCTTCATTACAATTATTGTCACACTATTTAACAGAATAGTGAGGACTACTAGCTAATACTATCATCCAGGACCATCACTTTGTTTCCCAGGCTTCGTCCCGACCTACGTTCTCATTTCACAAGAGAACAATGAAAGGAAGGGTGAGCTCAACTAGCCCGAGAAAAAATATTATGACTAAGATAATGCGAGAATAAATTATCATTAGCCTTCAATGATGTTAAAGCGATAAAATATAACAAACATCAAGTTTAAGCTGCGGTGAACAAGCAATCCATTAGAAGAGTCAAGTAGAGAATAAAATCTACTATCTTCTATGATTTAAAAGGTTTTTCATGACTTTTATCGCTTAGACTCGACAATAAATAATTCACATCATCGAATCACCCCGCACTACTGCCGAGGATATTCTTTTTTAGTATCACGACCACAATTATCCACACTACGGGCCAAGAATATTTGTGTATTCATTAATGGTCATGATCATGCCAACAATCATCCATCAAGGCACTACTGGGCCAATGAGGACTTTACCACATCATTTGTAATATTACTACCATGATTACAAGAATAATCCTGGTCATAATCATACCAAGTCCATCTATGCACTACTGAAGCCACGAGATGACTTAAAAAATATAAATATGAGGATGATGACAATGATATAAGAATTCAATAAACCAAGTTCAAGAATTAATTTGTCCAAGAACCGATAACGTCCAAATGATCTTCGCTTTGTAGAATAAAATTCAAGAATGCTCGAGGAAGAATATTTCCATGAAAGATCTTTGGATGAAGCCGCAATTATAAAGGATATTCCACTAATTTCATGGAGTATATAAGTCAAAACTTTAACCAACTGAGTATAATAAAGATTGGAATAACAAAAGAAATCACCACGCATGCTAATATGCCAGATAGATATGTTATTCAACGAGAATACTAAATAACGGAACGGTCGGTGAAATTCGCATGCGAGGATGTTCCAATGAGAATAATAAAGAATGGAATAACACAGAAATCACCATGCATGCGGTACTTGGCAGACGGAGTTATTCAACGAGAATACTAATAAGGATTTTAAAGTCGGTCCCAGAAAACGCATGCAGTACATGATATTCAGCAGAATAATAATAAAAGGCGGAACCGGTCAGGCGTACAGAAAAGCGTCTGATGAGGATATTCCAATGTAATAATAAAAGGCGGAATAATGAAGAATGTCACCAAGTATAGGGTAGCCAGCGATATCTGAGTTATTCAACGGAATAATAAAGAATGGAATAACATAAGTTCTCTTCATGAATACAAAAAAGAATAACACCCCCTTACGAAAGTACAACAAATATTATTCCCTACCTTAAGAAGAAAGTCTTTGGATATATAAGTAGTGAAGTACCGAATACTTTCTTCTTTCTCTCTATAGTTTATCTCTCAGAGTTTCAAATTGAATTCGTAAGAAAATAATGAAGGAATGAGCTTTATTTATACAAAAATGGATGCAAGATAAGAACTAAGCGATGAACGGTCAGATTGATTTACTTTAATCGACGGTCCATATTTAAAGCAAAATTGTTTAAATAAAATATAATATATATATATATATATATACTAATAATAATTGAACTCCCCCACTTTTTCAACTAAGCCATAATAATACTCCCCCACGTTTCAAAATCATATATATATATATATATATATATATATATATATATATATTAATCAATCATATATATATATATATATATATATATATATATTAACATTACATTACTATCAAATAAAACAACTCCGTGGAAAACATCAAACAACTTCCTTCTTCAATTTCTAACATGGGTTTACGGTGGGCCCCACCTATTATTATATAAAATAATTTTCACCGATTATTTTGAAAAAAAAAAAGTAAATGGGGTCAATAAAATAAGCAAAATTGAGTGACTTCTCACGTAAGTATCAATAATTAATAATAGAGTGCGATCTTTATGCGACCACGCGTATCGTACTTTTAACAAGGGTGTTTGATAGTTAACGGTAAAACTTCCGTAGTTATTTTTATAAAGTATTTTTGTCGTTTTCTCAATCTGACAATAATTCCGTTGTGGGGTCCACCAATGATTGTGATGTTGTACGAATATTCATCAGAAATCAGAAATCATTCATCTTTGCACTACAGGCCAAAGATATTCATCAGAAATCATTCATCTTTGCACTACAGGCCAAAGATATTCATCGTAAATCATCATTTAAGACCGAGGATGATGAAAATAGTTTTAAAAAAGCGAATCCCGGTGAAACAAAATATGAGGATTAAGGATTAAGGATTCGTACTTTGTTTTATCCACGTCCAAAAATACCTCAAAAATAATCATAGTGGTGTAAAATTCAAGAATGATCAAAACATGGATACAATCAAAGCTAGTATCCACAATAGATATTTTGGACAAAAAGAAAAAGTTTCATTTTTTGATGAATAAGGCCGTATTCGTGAATAAGATCTTAGTATACATGAATAAAGGCCGTATCGTGAATAAGTAACTCAGACACCAAAAGTTCCAAATTTGATAAAACTTCAGATCAATATTTTGACATAATGATATTGAAGAAATAATATCATTACGAAAAAAATAATATCCCTTACCTCGGAAAGACAGTACTTCTAACTGGAATACTGGATATAGGCTATAACTTGAACTTTCACCGTATAGCAATACTCAAAGTATACTCAAAATACTCACAAGAATACGCTCGATAATATAGCGAGAGAAAACTTCAGTTTCTGGTGTGATTTTCAATTCTAACCTAAGCACCCTATTTATAGGAAAATGCTTAGAACACCAAAGCAGAAAATTTAATAAAATATTAATTTATATTAAAATTTTCATACGCCCACTTAGACTTCTGATTTCAGCAACTTAACATGTGATTCATGAGGCTTACAAATGTAAAATACGTTTTTGTTAATATAAATATTTAAAACTTCCAAAAATCAATTATTTCGGAATTCTGGAACTTCAATAATTCATAATAAATAGCCCTTTTATCAGAAAATTCGAATCTCGCGTGTTTTTATAGGAAATTCAATTCTCTACAACTTTACAGAAGAAAGTTTTTCCAAATTTCCAACTGAAATTGACCGAAATCCACAAACGGGTGATTTTAGAGAATTTATAATCAAATTTCGATCAATAAATGGGGTCCATGAGACATGTTTAACATGTTTTAAACATTTATTGCAACAAAATACTCTTCCTCCTCAGATACTCATATATCCCACATTCGTTGTAAAAATATCACCATTATTATATTATTAAAATATAATAATATATATTTAAATGAATTATTTTATCGAGAAAAAGATAAAATTTCAATTTTCAATAATTGTCGCATTAAAATTTTCTCCATCTATATCTACATAAAATCAATATTTTTCTCATCATATGAATCAATAATTAATTACTCACAAATAATATTACAGAATCACAATATGTGACAACTGTGTAGGTCCAGAAAGAGGGGCTTTCAATAAGAATTTCTCCTTTCTACAGCGCAATTAGGTGACCAAACCTCTCCTTAGTATGAGAATTTTCTAGACATTGCCAATAATGTTATCTAATAATATTATTCAGATAATATGAATTATTGCTTCGATAATGAAAAATACTGTGTAATGACAATTATTGAAAGAACAACAATATAAAATATCAACGCAACAATTATTGAACCAATAAAATACTGAACAGTAATTACTGTAACCATTATTGAGTAGTGCCTTCTTACGTAAGAGTCAATAATTGGTGCAATCTGAGTATCTTCTTGTGCAACAATGCGTATTACTGTGTTTTAACCACCGGGTATTCCAACAGTATAAACGGTAACAACTACGCCGTTATTTTTAAACAACTTATATTTGTCGTTTTGTTCCTCCAATCGCTTTCCGTTTTGGGGCCCACACATGGCTGCGCCGTCGTACGAATATTCCCCGACAGTACAAATATTCCACGACCAAACGAATATTCCCCGACAACAATGAATATTTTATAACCACTTGTTTATTTTAAAATATTTGCGTATTTTACCCATAACTATCCACATTAATCACATCAACCCTTACTATTTCAAAATAATAATTAGAGGAAATTAAATTTTATTTATTAATTATTTGGGGTCTTCTGAGTCGTCAGTTTGAGTGCGTTTCTGATTCCCACTAGTAATCTGCTTTCTTCACGCATGACATGAAAGTGGCAAAGGAACCTTTGCTCCTCCTCAGAGCATCTCAAGACATCAAATATCTTGGTAATCTGCTTTATCCATGCTTCCGCCTTAAGTACTTTTGGCTCTCCAATAAACTCCGGTGGTCCCAGGCTCCTTGAAATATTTAGCGGTGGCCGTCGAGAGTTTCGATGTTTCCACCTACATTTTGGATGAGAGCTCGCTCTCACCGATGTTGCATGAATTGCATAAAGCCTCCGAACAATCCATCATTCATCATTTGGTCCGTGTTGTTGTTTGCATGAGGATTGTCGCCTTCTACGATGCACATTATCCACGATTATTGATATGAGACTCAGCGGTCTCTTGTGCTCCATTGCTATTCTCAACATTCTCGGATGTTATTTTGAGACATCGCCACAAAACAAGGGTTAGTTGACATGTAACATATTATCTCTAAACTCGACCAACCAATTTAAATACAAAATAAATTTAAGTAGAGTCATACTAAGCGAAGGAATTTCCGTCTCTCCCTCCTAGTTCTAGTCTCACATCTTAGCCAGGGATCATATCCCTAAGCTTACCAACCAACTGTGACGTCCCCAAAATTAGGTATACATCACCCATCTTGAGTCGCCAGATACATGGTACAGAAATAAAATACAACTGTCGTGTACAATACGATAAAACATAAACTTTGAGTTTGAATACAAATACCGTCTTCTAGAGAGTATACAAACTCAAAAGGAGTCTTCATTACAATTATTGTCACACTATTTAACAGAATAGTGAGGACTACTAGCTAATATTATCATCCGGACCATCACTTTGTTCCCCGACTCGTCCCAGCTACGTTCTCATTTCCTGAAGAGAACAATGAAAGGAAGGGTGAGCTCAACTAGCCCAGTAAAAAATATTATGACTAAGATAATGCAGAATAAATTATCATTAGCCTTCAACAGTGTTAAACTGATAAAATATAACAAACATCAAGTTTAACTGCAGCGGAACAAGTAATCCATTAGAAGAGTCAAGTAGAGAATAAAATCTACTATCTTCTATGATTTAAAAGGTTTTTCATGACTTTTATCGCTTAGACTCAGCTTAATAAATAATTCACATCATCGAATCACCCCTGCACTACGGCCAAGGATATTCTTTAGTATCACGACCACAATTATCCACACTACGGGCCAAGAATATTTGTGTATTCATTAATGGTCATGATAATGCCAACAACTGTCCATCAAGGCACTACGGGCCAATGAGGACTTTTACCACATCATTTGTAATATTATGGTCATGATTACACCGAATAATCCCTGGTCATAATCATACCAAGTCCATCTATGTACTACAGGCCACAGATGACTTAAAAAAATATAAATATGAGGATGATGACAATGATATAAGAATTCAATAAACCAAGTTCAAGAATTAATTTGTCCAAGAACCAATAACGTCCAAATGATACTGCTTTGTAGAATAAAATTCAAGAATGCTCAGAAGAATATTTCCATGAAAAGATCTTTGGATGAAGCCTTGATTATAAAGGATATTCCACTAATTTCATGGAGTATAAGTCAAAACTTTAACCAATTTGAGTATAATAAAGATTGGAATAACAAAAGAAATCACCATGCATGCAGATGCAGCGATAGATATGTTATTCAACAGAATACTAAATAACGGAACCGAAGTCAAAGTGAAATTACTTGCCAAGCGAGGATGTTCCAACAGAATAATAAAGAATGGAATAACAACAGAAATCACCATGCATGCGGTACTTGCGTGATGCGAGTTATTCCAATGAGAATACTAATAAGGGCGGAATCGGTCCCACAGAAACGCATGTATATGATATTCCAATGAATAATAATAAAGAGCGGAACCAGTCCCGGCAGAAAAGCGTGCATGACGAGGATATTCCAAGGAGAATAATAAAGGCGGAATAATAGAAGAATGTCACCAAGTATAGGGTAGCTTGGCGTATCTGAGTTATTCCAATGAATAATAAAGAATGGAATAACATAAGTTCTCTTCATGAATACAAAAGAATAACACCCTTACTTAGTACAACAAATATTATTATTACCTACCTTAAGAGAAAATCTTTGGATATATAAGTAGTGAAGTACCGAATACTTTCTTCTTTCTCTCTATAGTTTATCTCTACAGAGTTTCAAATTGAATTCGTAAGAAAATAATGAAGGAATGAGCTTTATTTATACAAAAATGGATTGCGATAGTAACTAACTCATGAACGGTCCAGATTGATTTACTTTAATCTGACGGTCCATATTTAAAAGCAAAATTGTTTAAATAAAATATATATATATATATATACTAATAATAATTGAACTCCCCCACTTTTCAACTAAGCCATAATAATACTCCTCCCCACGTTTCAAAATCATATATTATATATATATATATATATATATATATATATATATATATATATACAATCAATCATATATATATATATATATATTAACATTACATTACCTATCAAATAAAACAACTCCCGTGGAAAACATCAAACAACTTCCTTCTTCAATTTCTAACATGGGCCCCACAGTGGGCCCCCACCTATTATTATATAAAATAATTTTCTACCGATTATTTTGAAAAAAAAAAGTAAATGGGGTCAATAAAATAAGCAAAATTGAGTGACTTCTCACGTAAGTATCAATAATTAATACCGTGTGATACTATGTGAACCACGCCGACATCTTTGTCTTTTAACACCAAGGTGTTTCAATAGTTAGCGGTAAAACTTCCGCCGGTATTTTTATAAAGTATTTTTGTCGTTTTCTCAATCTGACAATAATTCCGTTGTGGGGTCCACCAATGATTGTGATGTTGTACGAATATTCATCAGAAATCAGAAATCATTCATCTTTGCACTACAGGCCAAAGATATTCATCAGAAATCATTCATCTTTGCACTACAGGCCAAAGATATTCATCAGAAATCATCATTTAAGACTGAGGATGATGAAAAATAGTTTTAAAGAAACGAATCCAGTGAAACAAAATGACAAGGATTAAGGATTAAGGATTCGTACTTTGTTTTATCCACGTCCAAAAATACCTCAAAAATAATCATAGTGGTGTAAAATTCAAGAATGATCAAAACATGGATACAATCAAAGCTAGTATCCACAATAGATATTTTGGACAAAAAGAAAAAGTTTCATTTTTTGATGAATAGTCTTAGTGATTCGTGAATAGATCAGATATACGTGAATAGTCTCAGTATCACGTGAATAAGTATCTCAGACACCAAAAGTTCCAAATTTGATAAAACTTGGATCAATATTTCAAAGATAATGATATTGAAGAAATAATATCATTACTGAAAAAAAAATAATATCCCTTACCTCGGAAAAGCAAGATCTTAAGCTGGAATCTTGGATATAAATTTATAACTTGAACTTTCACCGTATAGCAATACTCAAAGTATACTCAAAATACTCACAAGAATACGCTCGATAATATAGCGAGAAAACTTGATTTACGGTGTGATTTTCAATTCTAACCCTAAGCACCTATTTATAGGAAAATGCTTAGAATTGCAAAAAGAAAATTTAATAAAATATTAATTTATATTAAAATTTTCATCGCCCACTTAGACTTCTGATTTCAAGCAACTTAACATGTGATTCATGAGGCTTACAAATGTAAAATACGTTTTGTTAATATAAATATTTAAAACTTCAAAAATCAATTATTTGAATTCCGGAACTTCAATAATTCATAATAAATAGCCCTTTTATCAGAAAATTCGAATCTCGCGTGTTTTTATAGGAAATTCAATTCTCTACAACTTTACAGAAGAAAGTTTTTCCAAATTTCCAATGAAAATGGACCGAAATCCACAAACGGGTGATTTTAGAAATTTATAATCAAATTTCGATCGATAAATGGGGTCCACCGACATGTTTAACATGTTTTAAACATTTATTGCAACAAAAATACTCTTCCTCCTCGTATACTCATATATCCCACATTCGTTGTAAAAATATCACCATTATTATATTATTAAAATATAATAATATATATTTAAATGAATTATTTTATCAGAAAAAGATAAAATTTCAATTTTCAATAATTGTCGCATTAAAAATTTTCTCCATCTATATCTACATAAAATCAATATTTTTCTCATCATATGAATCAATAATTAATTACTCACAAATAATATTACAGAATCACAATATTGACAACTGAGAGCGGTTCAGGGAAAGAGGGGCTTTCAATAAGAATTTCTCCTTACTTGGCCTATGATTAGGTGACCAAACCTCTCCTTAGATGTAATTTTCTAGACATTGCCAATAATGTTATCTAATAATATTATTGAGATAATATGAATTATTGCTTCGATAATGAAAATAATGTGTAATGACAATTATTGAAAAACAACAATATAAAATATCAACGCAACAATTATTGAACCAATAAAATCTTTGAGCGATAATTATCGTAACCATTATTGAGTAGTGCCTTCTTACGTAAGAGTCAATAATTGGTGCAATACCAAGTGTCTTCTTGTGCGCAACAACGGCGTATTCATTGTGTTTTAACCACCGGTATTCCAACAGTATAAAGCAGTAACAACTCTGTAGTTATTTTTAAACAACTTATATTTGTCGTTTTGTTCCTCCAATCGCTTTCCGTTTTGGGGCCCACACATGGCTGCGCCGTCGTACGAATATTCCCCGACAGTACAAATATTCCACGACCAAACGAATATTCCCCGACAACAATGAATATTTTATAACCACTTGTTTATTTTAAAATATTTGCGTATTTTACCCATAACTATCCACATTAATCACATCAACCCTTACTATTTCAAAATAATAATTAGAGGAAATTAAATTTTATTTATTAATTATTTGGGGTCTTACAGTCGTCAGTCAAGTAATGCGTTTCTGATTCCCCTAGTAATGTCATCGCTTTCTTCACGCAACATGAAAGTGGCAAAGGGAACCTTTTGCTCCTCGGAGCATCTCAAGACATCAAATATCTTGGTAATCTGCTTTATCCATGCTTCCGCCTTAAGTACTTTTGGCTCTCCAATAAACTCCGGTGGTCCCAGCTCCTTGAACTGTTTAGCGGTGACCGTCCGAGAGTTTCCAGTGTTTCCACCTACATTTCGGACAGAGGCCGCTCTGCGCACCGATGTTCGTATGAATTGCATAAAGCCTCTGAACAATCCATCATTCATCATTTGGTCCGTGTTGTTGTTTGCATGAGGATTGTCGCCTTCCTGATGCACATTATCCTGATTATTGATATGAGACTCAACGGTCTCTTGTGCTCCATTGCTATTCTCAACATTCTCGGATGTTATTTTGAGACATCGCCACAAAACAAGGGTTAGTTGACATGTAACATATTATCTCTAAACTCTGACCAACCAATTTAAATACAAAATAAATTTAAGTAGGTCATACTAGCGAAGGAATTTCCCGTCTCTCCCCTCCTAGTTCTAGTCTCACATCTTAGCCAGGGATCATATCCCTAAGCTTACCAACCAACTGTGACGTCCCCAAAATTAGGTATACATCACCCATCTTGAGTCGCCAGATACATAGATGCATGAAATAAAATACAAGCGTAGGTATGTAATACGATAAAACATAAACTTTGAGTTTGAATACAAATACTAAATCTTAGAGAGAGTATACAAACTCAAAAGGAGTCTTCATTACAATTATTGTCACACTATTTAACAGAATAGTGAGGACTACTAGCTAATATTATCATCCGGACCATCACTTTGTTCCCCGACTCGTCCCAATTACGTTCATTTTCTCAAGAGAACAATGAAAGGAAGGGTGAGCTCAACTAGCCCGAAAAAAATATTATGACTAAGATAATGCGAGAATAAATTATCATTAGCCTTCAAATGATGTTAAACCGATAAAATATAACAAACATCAAGTTTAAGCTGCGGTGAACAAGTAATCCATTAGAAGAGTCAAGTAGAAGAATAAAATCTACTATCTTCTATGATTTAAAAGGTTTTTCATGACTTTTATCGCTTAGACTCGACAATAAATAATTCACATCATCGAATCACCCCGCATGACTACTCTGGCCGAGGATATTCTTTAGTATCACGACCACAATTATCCACACTCACGGGCCAAGAATATTTGTGTATTCATTAATGGTCATGATCATGCCAACAATCTGTCCATCAAGGCACTACGGGCCAATGAGGACTTTACCACATCATTTGTAATATTACGGCCATGATTACACCGAATAATCCACGGTCATAATCATACCAAGTCCATCATACTTACTGCCATACGAGATGACTTTAAAAAAATATAAATATGAGGATGATGACAATGATATAAGAATTCAATAAACCAAGTTCAAGAATTAATTTGTCCAAGAACCAATAACGTCCAAATGATCTTTGCTTTGTAGAATAAAATTCAAGAATGCTCGGAAGAATATTTCCATGAAAAGATCTTTGGATGAAGCTTGATTATCGAGGATATTCCACTAATTTCATGGAGTATAGAAGTCAAAACTTTAACAACCGAGTATAATAAAGATTGGAATAACAAAAGAAATCACCATGCATGCGGTACTTGCGATAGATATGTTATTCAACGAGAATACTAAATAACGGAACGGTCGGTGAAAATTCACGACCAAGCGGGATGTTCCAACAGAATAATAAAGAATGGAATAACAACGAAATCACCATGCATGCATTAGATTGCATAGATAAAAGTTATTCCAATAGAATACTAATAAGGGCGGAATCGGTCCCGTAAAATGCATGCATACATGATATTCCAATGGAATAATAATAAAGAGCGGAACCGGTCAAGGCGTAAAAGCGTCTGAGCGAGGATATTCCAATGAATAATAAAGAGGCGGAATAATAGAAGAATGTCACCAAGTATAGGGTAGCCAGCGTATCTGAGTTATTCCAACAGAATAATAAAGAATGGAATAACATAAGTTCTCTTCATGAATACAAAAGAATAACACCCCTTACGAGTACAACAAATATTATTCCTACCTTAAGAAGAAAATCTTTGGATATATAAGTAGTGAAGTACCGTATACTTTCTTCTTCTCTCTATAGTTTATCTCTCTAGAGTTTCAAGTGAATTCGTAAGAAAATAATGAAGGAATGAGCTTTATTTATAGAAAAATGGATTTACGTGATAAGAATTAACTCATGAGCGGTCAGATTGATTTACTTTAATCTGCAGATCCATATTTAAAGCAAAATTGTTTAAATAAAATATAATATATATATATATATACTAATAATAATTGAACTCCCCCCCACTTTTTCAACTAAGCCATAATAATACTCCCCCACGTTTCAAAATCATATATTATATATATATATATATACAATCAATCATCATATATATATATATATTAACATTACATTACCTATCAAATAAAACAACTCCCGTGGAAAACATCAAACAACTTCCTTCTTCAATTTTTAACATGGGCCCCACAGTGGGCCCCCACCTATTATTATATAAAATAATTTTCTACCGATTATTTTGAAAAAAAAAAGTAAATGGGATCAATAAAATAAGCAAAATTGAGTGACTTCTCACGTAAGCATCAATAATTAATACCGTGTGATACTATGCAACCACGCGTATTACTGTATTTTTAACACCGGGTGTTTCAATAGTTAACGGTAAAACTTCCGCCGTTATTTTCATAAAGTATTTTTGTCGTTTTCTCAATCTGACAATAATTCCGTTGTGGGGTCCACCAATGATTGTGATGTTGTACGAATATTCCCTGTTAAAACGAATATTTCCCGACCAATTGAATATTATATAACAACTTGCGTACTTTGCAAAATTTATAAATATTACCCACAACTATAACATTATATCAATTTCACTCCATAATATTCAAAAATAATATTTATAGAAAATTCATTTTTATTCAAAAATTTGGGGTTTTACAATTATTACATTTATTTTCCACTATTTCACTGAATAGTGAGGACTACTAATGCTATCATCTGGTCCGTCACTCCGTTCCCCGACTAGTACCTGCTACGTTCTCATTTCCTGAAGAGAACAATAAAAGTAAAAGAGTGAGCTCAACTAGCCCAGTAGAAAATATTATGACTAAGATAATGCGAGAATATATTATCGTTAGCCTTCAATGATGTTAAAGCGATACAATATAACAACCATGAAGTTTAAGCTGCGGTGAACAAGCGATCCATTAAAAGAGTCGAGTAGAGAATAAAATCTACTATCTTTTATGATTTAAAGGTTTTTCATCATTTTTATCATTTGGGACTCAAACAATAAATAATCCACATCATCGAATCACCCCGCACTACTACTACCGAGGATATTCTTTAGTATCACGACCACAATTATCCACGCACTACTGAGCCAAGAATATTTGTGTATTCAATAATGGTCATGATCATGCTAACAACTTGTCCATCAATGCTCTACGGCCAATGAGGATTTTTTCCACATCATTTTGTAATATTACGGTCATGATTACAAGAATAATCCTCGGTCATAATCATACCAAGTCCATCTATGCCTTTATAGGCCTGAGATGACTTTCAACAAAATATAAACATGAGGATGATGACAATGATATAAGAATTCAATAAAACAAGTTCAAGAATTAATTTATCCGAGGAACTAATAACGTCCAAATTGTCAACATGATCTTTCGCTTTGTAGAGTAAAATTCAAGAATGCTCGGAAGAATATTTTCATGAAAAGATCATTGGATGAAACACAAATATCAAGGATATTCCACTAATTTCATGGATTATAGAAGTCAAAATTTTAACCAATTTGAGTATAATAAAGAATGGAATAACAAAAGAAATCACCAAGCACGCGATAGATCAGCTGAGCGGAGTTATTCCAATGAATAATAAATAACGGAATCGGTCCCACGTAAATATCTGAGAGGATATTTCAACAGAATAATAAAAAGGCGGAATCGGTCAGTCCCAAAAACGCATGAACAAGATATTCCAGCAGAATAATAAAAAAGCGGAACCGGTCGGCGTAGAACGCCATGACAGGATGTTCCAATGAGAATAATAAAGAGCGGAACCAGTCCCGACGTAGAACTTGCAGATGAGAGGATGTTCCAATGGAATAATAAAGACTGGAATAACAGAAGAATTTCACCAAGTATATGGTATCCCGCATATACAGGTTATTCCAACAAAATAATAAAGAATGGAATAACAGAAGTTCTCTTCATGGATAAGAAAGAAATAATACTCCCTACCTTAGAAAAATTGGATAATGGATAGTGATGTAGCAGACTTCTCTTCTTCTTTCTATAATTTCTCTCTATAATAATTGCTCTAAAGCTTTTGTGAATTGGTGAGAAATGAAGGAAGAATGAGCTTCTATTTATAGAAAAATATAGTTTCGATAATTACGCGTTTTGGGGCTCAAAAAATCTGAAGACAATACCTCTAACTTTTCCTTTATTTTTAATTTAGTCACCAAGTATTATCAAACTTGCACCACCTTCCCTAATAGTAGACACAGCAACCAGGTGGTAAAGGTTTAGCCAAAAAGGCCGGGTTTTGGTGGAAATTTGAAATGGCGACCCATGGCACGGTAGTGTGGTGGCGTACCGCGGCCAGGCCCATGATACTTAATTAATTTTTTTTGTAAACTCTTTGTTACACAAAAAAAAAAAAAAATAATAATAATAAATATTAAAAATAATTAATAATAAACAAATATACAAACAAACACGATTAATTAATTACATACATTAACTACATATCTCAATTAATTAAAATTTTAATAGTATTATAAATTACTGATGCGAGAGAAATGGGTCCTTGCTTTACGTGTGCAACATGTACAAACCTGAAAAGAATAAAGCTACCAGTATTAGAATAACCAATGCAAGAAGTTGCACTAATTTTTTGTATAAGAATTGTCGATTGCTTTATACTAGTGATTTCTTCTTTTCATTTATTATTTTCCCATATTTACACGGTAAGTAGTTCAGATTGCTTTGATCTTAACATTTTGAACAAAAAGCCTATCGCCTCGGTGATGCGGGATATCAGTGATAGTTACACATTGGGTCAATAGCATATGTAGTTATTCAATTTTCAGAAATGTAATATCGCAACTGTAATTATTTCATCAAGATTCAGATATATAGCATTGTGGAGTGGAGACATTCCACCGTTATGAGTAAATTAGTATTATTAATTAATTACCTACATTATTTATGATGATAATTTGGATTTGAATTTGTTGTTTAAATTACATTAACTACATATCTTAATTATAATTTTCAATTATAGTTAAAATATATTGAAGATTACAATAAAAACAAATAGTTGTTGTGAAATTTCGAGTTAGTTTGAACTCTTATTTATTTACTTACAAGTCTTGTGTTCAAGCCTCTAACCTAACACTTTATTTTTTAAAAAAAATAAAAATTTAAAGGTTGGTGGTGGTCAGGCGCCCGTGGTAGCCCACCTCCATGGGTCAAAATCAAGCCTGGCAAAACTAGCCGGTTTCATATGGGCTTAAAAACCCCAAGCACAGGTTTCTGGTTCAGGCGGTAAAGTGACCAGCCATGGGCTTTGGCTGCGTTTGCGAGTCTACCTAATAGTAAATAATGTGATTCAATAGTAAATTATGTGAATCAATAGTTCTAGACATGTGAAAATACGAATTACAATATAGTACCTCCATCTATACCTCCATTTTTAACTTAGTCATGCACCAACTCCCCTAATAGTAACAAGAATGTGAAACAATAGTATACACATGTGAATAAATAGTTATAATCATGTGAAATAATAGCAATCAATTGCTCATTTATCCGGTTAAATACCCGATTGGTCAATATAACCTCCAGACATCAATTATTATCGAAATAATTATCGATTCTCACTAACACAAATAATTCCAACACAATGAAATCATTTTTATCAAAAATATAAAATTTGAAATTTTGAAGTTTGACTTTTTCTAAAAAAGTCAATTGTTGACTTTTTGACCAAATAGTGAATTCCGGAAAATTTTGTGTTTATAGACTATTCTTACTAATTTCATCGTTCCGGACTCAAATATCACGTCCGCGTCTCCAAATTCAACCCCGAACACAACTTTAATTTTAATAACATTCATCATTAATATTATAACTCACAATATTTATCAACCAGGTCGTTCCCAGGAAAGATGGGGCTTTTCAATAAGGATTTCCGCGCAATTAGGTGACCAAACCTCTCCTTGACAGAACTTCTAGACATTGTAAATATTGTAATTTAATAATATGAATAACTTTGTCATCTCAATTATTGATTTAATAAAATAACATATTATGCAGATGATACTATGATAATAATCGAATCAATAATATGAGAGATATGATGCAAAGAATTCTCGTAGCAATAATTGAGTATAACCGAGTGACTTCTCACGTAAACATCAATAATCAATACTGGTGTGCTACTATGCAACCACGCCGTACATCGTACTTTTACTACTAGGGTGTAGTTCAGCGATTAACAGTAAAACTTCCGCCGTTATTTTCATAAAGTATTTTTGTCGTTTTCTCAATTCGATAATAATTTCGTTGTGGGGGTCCACCAATGATTGTGCCATTGTACGAATATTCCCTGTTAAAACGAATATTCCCCGACCAATCGAATATTATATAACAACTTGCGTACTTTGCAAAATTTGTAAATATTACCCACAATTATAACATTATATCAAATCCACACCATAATATTCAAAATTATATTTCGAGAAAATTTAATCTTTATTCAAAAAGTTGGGGTCTTACAGCATGATCATGACCGTTGATGAAAACATGATTATCTTTAGCCCGTGGTGCATAGATAATTCATGGTCGTGATATTAACGAATATCATTAGCCGTAGTGTATGGATAATTCAGTGATATGGATTGATTATCGAGTTGAGTCTCAGGGATGAAATATAAATTCATGGATGTGATATTAACGAATATCTTTGGCCGTAGTGCAGGGGTGATTCGATGATGTGGATTATTTATTAAGCTGAGTCTCAACGATAAAATATTTATTATACACTTTTAATTCGTAGAAGATAGTAGATATCATGATCTACTTGACTCTTCTAAAATACAGTTGTATGTCTTTGGCATGTAGTGCAAAGATGAATTGTTAATGAATATCTTTGGCCGTTGTGCAAAGATGAATTTTTATTAGTATGATTATGAAAGCAGGGAATTACGATTTGGTATAACCATGATTTTTGATGTTTTGGTGAAGATAGGTGATGAAAATTATCTTCGCCCTAATTACGAAGAGAAATTTGAACCACAATTATGATTATGAGTTATTCATATATGATTGTGGGATGAGGCTGTTGATTTATTTTATATGGATAAAATATTATTGGTGGACTTTTAACATAGAAAAGATAATAGACCTTATAATCTATTTGACTCTTCTAATGGATTGCTCGTTCCGCTGCAACTATGGTTGAAAAGTTTTATCATCTAAAATATGTTCTAAATCTTTGATTTATTATTGATGAAAGTTATTGATAATTTAATTATCTTTAGTCATGATATTCTTTACTGGGCTAGTTGTGCTCACCCTTCCTGCTTCACAATTCCTTTCAGGTAATAAGAGTGTTGCCGGGTCGAGCGAGGATAATAGGGGAATAGAACGATGGTCTCTAGCTGTGGAGGTTCTCCCTAAACAGTATAGAAAAGTGTATTGTATTCTATACATGATTTAGTAGTTATATTTGGTGAATCAAATAGGGTGAGGCGAGCCCAACTTTGGAAGGTGTTTTGCCACTATCATACAAGATGTCTAAGGACATACAACCTCGTGTTATCATAAGACAGGGTTGTGCGTATCCACTTGTTGAGTATATCTACGGGTACTACCTATATGATCTTGGAGTTTATTTGAAATATAATATTCACTTGGAGACAGTGGAGATAGTTACATGTCAAGAGAAGACTCACCATTGGAAAGAAGATGATAGTAATCTTCTCGTTTTTCTTTGGGGTCTATTGGGTCAACCAAGGATAATTCTATGGCCATATGATATCTATTATAACCTAGATGCATGGCCTCCCATATCTGAAAGGTTTCTTGAGCACTTCCCAAAGATTTTAATTTCTAAAACAGTTTTTGACTATACTTTTATGTAAAGTATCATTGTAAGGTTGTGGTTGAGGTACCATGAGAGTTACATACATTTGTATTAAAACTCATAGTTAACTGTGGTCGTATTCTATATACGACAACTCAACAGTTGTATAAATGAAGTTGTATTTGAATTTTGTACCATGTATCTGACGACTCAGAATGGGTGATGTATACCTAATTTTGGGGGCGTCACAAAAACGCCCGAGTTTTACTGGGCTAAAATTATGCAGCCCAAAGCCCGGCTCGCGGGCTTAGACCATATTTTGTCAGGTCTATGTGGAAGTATCAATTTCCTTTCCTTCTTTCAAATAAAAAAACACTTTTAATGTGGGCTGCATTTATTAAAAAATTATTTTAGCTTTTTTAGTGGACTCAATATTACTTCTACGAACAAGATTCAAGAATTCGATAGTTGTAAAACCTCAACCTTTATGAATAAAATTTTATTTTTCTATAAATATTATTTTGAATAGTAAGGTGTTAATTTGGTATAATGCTATAATTATGAGTGATATGTGCAAATTTTATAAAGTAAGCAATTTGTCATAAAATATATTTTTTCTGGGGAATATTCGTACGACGGCGCAATCATCGGTGGACCCCACAACGGAATAACTATCGGATATAGAAAGTGGCAAAAATAATCTTTTCATAAAATAACGACAAGACTTTTATCGTTAAACTATTGAAATACCCGGTGATAAAAGTACAGTAATAAGCATTGTTCCACAGTGGTACGCGGTATTGCACAGTAGTACACGGTATTGCACAGTAGTACACGGTATTGCACAGTATCTCTGATTATTGTTGCTTACGTAAGAGTCACTCAGTTTCATTAAATAATTACCACAATAGTTGTTGCATAGTATCGCTTATTATTGATTCAATTATTGTCACAATATCATCTATATAATATTTTATATTATTAAATCAATAATTAACACGACACAATTATTCATATTATTATTTGTAGTATTGACAATATCTAAAAAGTTGTGTCGAGAAAAAGGAGGTTGGGTTATTTAATTGCGCGCTAGTAAGAAAAAATTCTTATCGGAAAGTCCATTCTTTCCTGTGAACGATCTGGTTGTCAATACTGTGAGTTATAATATTAATGATGAATAATTGTTGAAAGATTAAAAATGTGTTGATTGAATATAAGTGATTTGTGGTATATATTTATTCAATTTTTAATATAAATAGAGGGGTTTGTCATGAGGCGTTTGTTATAAGTTTGACTTATTATTCCATGAAACCCCATGTGCCAATTTGCCAAACCGTCGGTAAAAAATTATCTCAGTTTTATTTTATTATTATTATAATAGTAATAAAATTGATTTTTTTATATATAAAAAAATACTTTTTATAATATATATAAAATTATTTATTTTATTAGAATATATTATATTATATATACAGTTTTTGTTTTATTATAATATTTTATTGCATAGTGCTGCATAGTAAAATTCAAAAAAATCAAACGAATTCGTGAATTAGTTAGTATTCGTCCGTGAAATTTTCTTAAATAGTACTATGTCATTCTCCTATAAATAGGTTGCTTAATTAAAAAATAAAAATCATACTAGAATCAGAAAATTTTTCTTCTATAATATTGTGTATTTCTTTCTAGTATAAAAATACTTTGATTGTAGCTAATAGTGCAAGATTTTTTCAAGAATATCTCCGATATACCAGTCAGATATGGTCTTCTACTAAGGTAAGAGATATTATTTTTATTCAATATTCGTAAGGAATATTATTTTCTTACATACTCTATAGTATGTAAATGATATTATTTGTTTCATATTTCTAAATCTACAGTACTACTTTGATAAATATTGTTGCGATTCATCTAATATCATTTCACTGGAATATTGGTTTGAATTTTCTTATTAAATTTTATTATATTCATTTCGGAGTACTATTTATCCATGATACTATTTATGTCAGAGTACTATTCATCCGTGATACTATTCATGTCGGAGTACTATTCATCCAAACTACTATTCATGCCAGAGTATTATTCACGACAAAATTAATTTTTTATTTTTTGTCCAACTTATTATTGAAATATGAATCTTAAATAACATTTTTGAATTTTACTCCACAATTGGTGATTATGTTGACAATTTGGATATTTTTGAACTCTGGATAAATTAAATTATGAATCTCTAATATTTATCATAAAATCTCATTTGATTCATTCTTTATATCATTGTCATCATCCTCATGCTTATATTGCGTTGAAATTCTTTGACCCGTAGACCGTAGTGCAAAGATATGCTGTTAATTGGTATGATTATGACCAGAAATTGTGTATTGGTATAATTATGACCTTTAATGTCACAAATAAAGGTTTGTGGTGAAAGTCATATTTGGCTTGTAGTGCATAGATGGACATGTGTTTGACATGATCATGATCACTGGTGATACAAACAATTATATTTGCCACATAATGCATAAATAATTCGTTGATTGGAAATAATTATTGATTGGTGTTACAAGAATAAAATATTGATGATGGACTTTTAAATCATAGAAGATGGTAGACATCATGCTCTACTTGAGTACTCTTCTAATGGATTGTTATTTCTAATGCAGTTGTTAATCTAAAATTTGTTGTCTATTGTATTCTATTATATTTTTTCCTGTTGAGAACTAAGGATAATTTGTTCTACATTATCTTAGTCATAATATTTTTTACTGAGCTAGTTGATCTCACTCTTTTCTTTCATTGTTCTTTTCAGAAAATGATAATATAACTGAGATTAGTCGGGGAATGGAGTGATGGTCCAAGATGGTTACTATAGTAGTCTTCACTACTCTATAAAATAGTGTGACAATAATTGTAATTAGGACTTTATTTGAGTTTGGATATTGTCTACGGGATAATATTTGTATGGTAACTCCCATCTTACGTTTGTCGTATTTTACACGACAGTTAATAATTGTAAATAGAAAGTTTGTATTTGGATTCTGAACCATGTATTTGACGACTCAGAATGTGGTGTGTATACCTATTTTAGGGCATCACAATAGTGCTTTTATGGAAGTAGCGACACGTAGCCTTCTTTTTCCCATTAATAATTTTTTATTCTATAATGTAATTGAAAAATATCATAAAAATTTCATTTAAGTGTGTTATATTTAAACCGAAACATGCCTGAAAATAAGTCAAGACGTCAAATAGGATTGTCTTTTCTGAGGATATAGCTTATTAGTGAATGTATCTGGTTAAACTTTATGATAAATTCACTTACTCAATACAGTACTGATATACGACGGGAGAGTGATCTCTCCGTCAACGTATTAACACTGTATTGAGCATGAAATGAACTTATCATGAAGTTCACTTCATACTAACCACTTTCTGAATGAATGCATGGACACACTTTATTGGAGCATATTCAAAGGCTAAACCAAGTAGTAAAGATGCCCTAAAAGATGCGAAATCTAATAAACCTAAGAAAGGATCTTCTTTTTTAAAGCTCTACTTCTAGCAAGCCGAAGTCGAAGGCACCTCCAAAACCGCCTTCTTATATTGATGGCTATGATCTCCCTCCGGGGGCGAACCCATCCTTTAGTGTAAAACCCAACTTTTTGAATAAAGATGAATTTTCTATAAATATTATTTTTGAATATTATGGAGTGAAATTGATATAATGTTATAGTTGTCAGGTAATATTTATAAATTTTGCAAAAGTCACGCAAAGTTGTTATATAATATTGATTGTCTTTTGTTGTACAAATATTCATTTTAACAGGAATATTGTACAACAAAGACAATCATGTGGTGGACCCACAACGGAATTATTATCGATTGAGAAAAGCGACAAAAATACTTTATGAAAATAACTTGGCGAAAGTTTTTTACTATTAATCGTTGAAACACCGGTGTAAAAAAATACGATGTCACGCGTGGCATAAGTAGTACCCTGTGTATTAATTATTGATGATGCTTACGTGAGAAGTCACTCAATTTTGCTTATTTTATCGACCCCATTTATTTACTTTTTTTTCAAAATAATCGGTAGAAAATTATTTTATATAATAATAGGTGGGGGCCCACCGCAGGCCCATGTTGGAAATTGAAGAAAGAAGTTGTCTGATGTTTTCCACGGGAGTTATTTTATTTGATAGGTAATGTAATGTTATATATATATATATATATATATATATATATGATGATTGATTATATATATATATATATATATATATATATATATATATATAATATATATGATTTTGAAACGTGGGGAGTATTATTATGGCTTAGTTGAAAGGGGGGGAGTTCAATTATTATTAGTATATATATATATATTAAATTTTATTTAAAAGATTTTGCTTTAAATATGGAGTTCAATTATTATTAGTATATATATATATATATATATATATATATTATATTTTATTTAAACGATTTTGCTTTAAATATGGACCGTCAGATTAAAAAGTAAATCAATCTGGACCGATTATTCATGAGTTAATTCTTATGCAGGTCCATTTTTCTATAAATAGAAGCTCATTCCTTCATTATTTTCTTATTTAATTCACTTTGAAACTCTAGAGAGATAAACTATAGAGAGAAAGAAGAAAGTATTCGCTACTTCACTACTTATATATCCAGATTTTTTTTTCTTAAGGTAGGGAATATTATTTGTTGTACTTCGTAAAGGGGTGTTATTCTTTTGTATTCATGAAGAGAACTTATGTTATTCCATTCTTTATTATTACATTGGAATAACTCAGATATCTGCTGGCTACCCTATACTTGGTGACATTCTTCTATTATTCCGTCTTTATTATTCCGTTGGAATATCATCGTATGCATGCGTTGCATGGGACTGGTTCCTTTCTATTATTATTATTGGAATATCCCATCAGATGCTTTTACGCCTGGGACCGATTAAAATCCTTATTAGTATTCTGTTGGAATAACCTGCCATCATGTCTCAATCTGCATGCATGGTGATTTCATTGTTATTCCATTCTTTATTATTCATTGGAACATCTGTCGGTTGCAATTTACTTACCGACGGGTTCCGTTATTTAGTATTCTGTTGGAATAACTCTGTCTATATCAAAATCTTTGCATGCATGGTGATTTCTTTTGTTATTCCATTCTTTATTATAATCGGTTGGTTAAAGTTTTGACTTCTATACTCCATGAAATTAGTGGAATATCCTTGATAATCAAGGCTTCATCCAAAGATATCTTTTCATGGAAATATTCTTACGAGCATTTTTGAATTTTACTCTACAAAGCAGTATCATTTGGACGTTATTAGTTCTTTGACAAATTAACTCTTGAACTTGTTTTAATGAATTCTTATATCATTGTCATCATCCACATATTTATATTTTTTTAAGTCATCTGCGTATTCAGTAGTGCATAGATGGACTTGGTATGATTATGACTGTGGATTATTCGGTGTAATCATGGACCGTAATGTTACAAATGATGTGGTAAAAGTCCTCATTGGCCCGTAGTGCATTGATGGACGAGTTGTTGGCATGATCATGACCATTAATGAATACACAAATATTCTTCGGCCCGTAGGTATGGATAATTGTGGTCATGATCTTAAAGAATATCCTGGCCAGTAATGATGTAGGGTGATTCGATGATGTGGATTATTTATTAAGTTGAGTCTCAAATGATAAAAGTTATGAAAAACCGTTTAAATCATAGAAGATAGTAGATTTTATTCTCTACTTGACTCTTCTAATGGATTGCTTATTCTACCGCAGATTAAACTTGATGTTTGTTATATTTTATCGGTTTAACATCTTGTTGAAGGCTAATGATAATTTATTACGCATTATCTTAGTCATAATATTTCTTCTTGGGCTAGTTGAGCTCACCCCTTCCTTTCACTTTATTCTTCGTGAAATGAGAACGTATTTGGGACGAAAGTCGGAGAAGCGGAGTGATGGTCCGAGATGATAGTATTAGCTAGTAGTCCTCACTATTATACGTTAAATAGTGTGACAATAATTGTAATGAGGACTCTTTTTGAGTTTGTATACTCTACAGAAGGCGATATTGTATTCAAACTCACAGTTTATGTTTTATCGTATTGTATACTTGCAGTTGTATTATTAAGTTGTATTTGATTTGTATCCATGTATCGGCGGCGCCTCAAGATAAGTGATGTATACCTAATTTTGGGGCATCACATTTAGTGTGTGGGGTCAATTGATCCCACTGGAATTTTTTATTATTTTATAATATATAATAAATTTAGAAAAAATTTAAGTGTAATGAATAAATTGACCCACTGAAATTTATAAAATTTTTAATATACGGGGTCAAATTGAATTTTTTTTATAATTTTTTCAATTTCATGTTACTTCTCTACTCTTTGATGTATGCATCTTCCTCTAATATTTTAAAATAAATAATAATCTAATTTATATTATTTTTATAACATAAGAAATTTAAATATTTATTAACAAATTTGTGATTAGAAAAGGCGTATTAGGGGTTGTGTAGGTATATATATATATATATATATATATATATATATATATATATATATATATATATATTGATATTACTTGTTATATTAATAATATTGTAATCAACTACTCCCTCCGTGCCTATTTAAATGACGTTTTAGAGATATGCACAAGAATTAAGATAATGATTAGAAAACATTAAATATAGTACTCAATTGTCTATAATACCCTTAAATCATTAATTTATCATAGCACAAGAGTTTAAAGTATCAAAAAATAGGTAGAGTAATGAGGGGTAATTTTGGAAAAATTATCATTAATTCTCATAGATTTAAACAAATGTCAATTAATTAGGAACAAATAAAAAACTCTAAAACGTCATTTAAATAGAAACGGAAGGAAGGAGTATATGTTTTACCTATACAATCAGGCAAAAAAACACAAAATTATCTAAAAGAATTAGCTTGGAAGCACGACTCCCGAACTCATACCAAATTATTTATAGCAATAATATTTTGATCCCATTGATTAAAATTTCTGGGCTTCCCTCCCTCTAACGATGAGAATAGAGATTATTCCTCTGAAGAAAATGGCATTAATTCATAAATAACCTGCTCGACACCAGAATGCAAAGGCTCTTGCAAGGACGAAGCCAAGATTTGATCTTGCGGGGGGCCAAAATCAAACTTTCAGCCAAAGGCTATGCCATTGAGTTTTCCAAGTCCCAATTCTAGAAAATAATTCCCACTAATCCTAATTCCGGGCATTATTTTTTCTAACCATAGGTCCCACTGTATTTATAAAACAGTCCATTATCTCCGCCAATCCTAATTCCTAGCATTATTTGAGACTTGGGAGTGCATATAAATCTCAATAAAAGTAAATCTAACAACGCAAATACGCAATGAAAAATTATAACACAAACAAATATAGATTGAATTGATAACTCCTCGTATCAACAATTTTAAACCCCAATTTATTTCTGCACATACATAATATTATCTCACAATTCAAGTGGATGAACCTTGGTACTTGATAAATTTTAAAATCTTGGGGGGCCATGGCCCCTCCAAAGAAGCCTAGCTCCGTCCCTGGGCTCTTGATAAGAAGGACATGGTTGCTGCCCAAGCTGTTGAGCTGGACAAACAGGCTGCCCTTAAGGATGATCCTGATGTTGTAATTGGTAGTCGGGCTTCCGTTCTTGATGGCCAAGATGAAGTAGTTCTAACGTCAAAGATACAACAGTAGATAATTTTAATTTCGGTATCAAGAACTCTTAATTAAGAACAGATCACATCGGTGAAGATATCTCATGGGAAGAGGTACGGACTAGTTGGGCCGAATGGGAAAGGCAAGTCTACCCTATTGAAGCTTCTTTTCCTGTTCCTAGAAATATAGATGTGCTTTTGGTTTGGTTGAACAAGCTTGAAATAGTCGTTTCAGCTAATGAAGAGCTCCGACAAGAGGTTAATTGCAACTCTACTGAATTCAATTTCTGCTTCTGTTGGTGATTATGAGATTCATGCATATGATGATGGGGAAAAGCTTGCTGAATTGTATGAAAAATCGCAACTGATTGGGTCCAGATGCAGCAGAGCCCCAGGCATCAAAGATGATCACATGAACATCAAGGCAGGTGGGACCCACTTCTCCTTTCTTTTTTTCATGAACGAAGACTGTGAAAATATAAAATTATATGTAAAAATATCAAAAATACAAAATATCTATTATAAAGTATTGCTAAAATCAAGAGAACAAAGACATCAAGAACAAAGAGAAGAGAGTATTTTCATAATCTTTTGTCACTCTATCCATCACTTTACAATTGTCATATTTATAGAAGTAAGATCATCAATACTCCTAGTAAGTTACAAAACTAAAGTCATGAGTTACATGTATTTAGATATCCATTATATTATGAATCTAGACATAATTTTATAACACTCCTCCTTGGATGTCTATTGTATAACTATACGCATTGAAAGTTGCCTCATTAAAAATCTTACCAGGAAAAACTCAATGGGAAAAAACCTTGGTTAAGGAAAAAAGAGTGCAGCGCGTATTGACTCCTTCTCATGAATGTATCCTTAAGTCCTTCAGTTGTTGCATTCCAATATTGCGACGCAGTCCTTCAAACGTTGCAGTTGGTAATGTTTTGGTGAACAAATCTGCTAGATTATCTTTTGAGCGAATTTGCTGAACATCAATGTCACCACACTTATCAAGGTCATGCGTGAAAAAGAATTTTGGTGAGATATGCTTTGTTCTATCTCCTTTGATGTATCCTCCTTTTAATTGAGCTATACATGCAGTATTGTCTTCATACAAAGTGGTTGGAGTTCCTCTGCTGGAGGATAAACCACACGTTTCACGAATATGTTGAGTCATTGATCTTAACCACACACATTCTCGACTTGCTTCATGGATTGCAAGTATTTCAGCATGATTAGATGAAGTGGCAACTAATGTTTGCTTTGTAGATCTCTATGATATAGCAGTATCACCACACATAAAAAGATAACCTGTTTGAGATCGACCTTTATGTGGATCAGATAGATATCCTGCATTAGCATATCCAACTAATTTATGATTATCATTATTTGAATAAAATAATCCCATATCTATAGTTCCTCTTAGGTAACGAAAAATATGTTTAACCCCATTCCAATGTCTCCGGGTAGGAGAAGAACTATATCTTGCTAACAAATTCACTAAGAATGCTATATCAGGTCGTGTATTATTAGCAAGATACATTAATGCACCAATTGCACTGAGGTATGGTACTTCAGGACCAAGTAATTCTTCATTATCCTCACGAGGTCTAAAAGGGTCCTTTTTCACATCAAGTGATCTAACAACCATTGGGGTACTCAATGGATGAGCTTTATCCATATAAAATCTTTTAAGGACCTTCTCGTAAGTGAGTTGGTGATGAATGAGAATTCCATCCGCTAAATGCTCGATCTGCGGTAGAGACAAAATTTTATTTTTCCTAAATTTTTCATCTCAAATTCTTTCTTTAAATAATTCTTTGTCTTTGGAATCTCTCCATGAGTTCCAATAATATTTAAATCATCAACATACACAAAGAATGATAACAAAATCGGATTCCGACTTCTTTATAAAAACACATGGGCATATAGGGTTATTATTATACCTTCTTTCAATAAATATTCACTAAGGCGATTGTACCACATGCATACGATTGTTTTAACCCGTATAGGGACCTTTGCAACTTGATTGAGTAAACTTTAGGGATTTGAATTATATGCTTGCATTTTAAATCCTTGAGGATTTTCATATAAACATCATTATCAATTGACCCATATAAATAGGGTCATAACAACATCCATTAGGCACATATCTAATTTTTCATGAGTTCTTTAGGCTAATAAGATACCGCAATGTTATGGCATCTACCAGGAGAGAATATGTTTCATTATAATCAATGCCGGTCTTTGTGAAAACCCTTGTGCCACAAGTCGTGCTTTATATCTTACAATTTCATTTTTCTTATTTCTTTTTCGCACAAAGACCCATTTGTATCCAACTGGCTTTGCTCCTTCGGGTGTTTGGACTACAGGTCCAAAAACTTCACGTTTTGCAAGTGAATTTAATTCTGTCTGTATTGCTTCTTTCCATTTTGGCCAATCATTTCTACGTCTACATTCTTCGACAGAATTAGGCTCAGAATCCTCGTTTTCATTAATTATATATCAAGTGATATATTATATGTAACAACCCCAAAATAGGTCCATTCCATCCAACCCATTCTAAGTCGCCAAATACATGGTACAGAAAACAACTACAACTTTATTACAACAATTGTCGTGCAAAATACAACAACACATCTGTTGTGAGTTTGGATACAAATATATATCAATCATGACTCATGTTCCAAGTAGTGGACAAAGACCTCATAATGACACGTTACATAAAGGTATAGTCGAAAAACTATTTTAGAAATTAGAATCTTTGGGAAGGAAGTGCTCAAAGAAACCTTCATACATGGGAGGCCATGCGTCTAGGTTATTATAGATATCATATGGCGACAAAATTATCCTTGGTTGACCCAATAGACCCCAAAGAAAAACGAGAAGATTACTATCATATTCTTCCCAATGGCGAGTCTTCTCTTGACATATCATTATCTCCACTGTCTCTAATTGAGAGTTATATTTCAAATAGACTCCAAGATCATATAGATAATGCTGGTAGATATACTCAGCAAGTGGATGAGCACAACCATGTCTTATGATAACACGAGGTTGTATGTCATTAAACATCTTGTATGATAGTGGCAAAACACCTTTCCAAGTTAAATTCACCTCACCCTCAACATCTATAGACCACCGATTCTATTCCCTTGTTATTCTCGCTTTCACCCAAATTTACACTTTTATTACGAAAGGAATTGTGAAGCAAAAGGGTGAAAGACAACTACTTCGATAAAGAATATCATGACTAAAGATAAATAAATTATCAATAGCCTTCAACGGTAATAAATCGTAGATTTAGAACATATGGTAGATGATAAAACTTTTCAACCATAGTTGCAGCGGAACGAGCAATCCATTAGAAGAGTCAAATACACCATAAAATCTATTATCTTCTCCATGTTAAAAGTCCACCAACAATGTTTTATCCCTGTAATATCAATCAAAAATTCCTGTCCACAATCACATGTATAACTCATAATCGTAATTGTTGTTCTAAATTTCTTTCCTCATCCAAGACAAAGATAATTTTTATCACCTGAAACATCAAAGATTATGGTTATACCAAATCACAGTTTATGTTCATAATCCTACTAATAAATTCATCTTTGCTCTACGGCAAAAGATATTCATCAACAAGTCATCTTTGCACTACAAGCCAAAGATATTCATCAACAAGTCATCTTTGCACTACAGGCCAAAGATATTCATCAGTTGGTCATGTTCATCTAAACACCTGTTCATCTTTGCACTACGGGCCAAAGATATTCATCAGAAATCATTCATCTTTGCACTACAGGCCAAAGATATTCCGTTATATCATCATTTAGGACTGAGGATGATGAAAAATATTTTAAAGAAAACGAATCCAGTGAAGCAAAAGAACAAATATTAAGGATTCGTACTTTAAACAATTCTCATTCAAAAATACTTCATAAATAACCAAAGTGAGGTAAAATTCAAGAATAATCAAAACATGGATACAATCAAAGCTAGTATCCAGAATAGATATTTTGGACAAAAAGAAGAAATTTCATTTTTCGGTGAATAGTCAGATTATTGAATGAATAGTCAGAGTATCGTGAATAGTCCGATATCGTGAATAGTAACTCCGACATCAAAAGATAGAAATTTCACAAAAAACATCATCACGTTTCGTGAATAGTACTCGTGAATAGTAACTCATGAATAGTAACTCGTGAATAGTAACTCATAAATAGTAACTTGTGAATAGTAACTCATTAATAGTAACCCCGACATGAAAAAGTTCCAAATTTGATAAAAATTTCCAACAAACATTCTGGCATAATGATATTGAAGAAATAATATCATTTTAGAAGAAAATAACCTCCTTACAATCCCTTACCTCGAGAAAGAATAATCTTTGATTTGGAATCTTTGGATATAGTGTTAAAAGAACTTGCACCAGTATAGCAATACTCAAAGTACTAAAATACTCACAAAATCGCGATATATAATAGAGAAAGAGAAAGAAATCTTTAGTTTCTGATGTGATTTTCAATTCTAACCTAAGCACCCAATATATAGGAAAATACTTAGAACACCAAAGCAGAAAATTTAATAAAATATTATTATTATTATAAAATTTTCATGCCAACCTCTTGACAACTGATTTCAGCACCTTCCAACAACCAAAACCATCAAAAAAACATTTTTCTCAATTAATTTATTTAAAACTCCAAATAATAATAATTAATTAATCCGAAACTTCAATAATTCATAATAAATAGCCCTTTTATCAAAAAATTCGAATCTCGCTTTTTTTTTTATAGAAAATTCAATTCTCTACAAATTTGTAGAAGAAAATTTTTCCAAATTCCAAACATAAATTGATCGAAATCTATAAACGGGCGATTTTACAGGCTATAATCAAATTTTAGTCAAGAAATGGGCCCACAGACATGTTTAACATGTTTTAAACAACTTTTGCAACAAAAATACTCTTCCTCCTCATATACTCATATATCCCACATTCATTGTAAAAATATCATCATTATTATATTATAATAATATAATAAAATATTATTTTATCATAAAAGATAAAATATCGATTTTCAACAATTGTCACTTTAAAAAATTTCTCCATCTATATCCACATAAAATGAATATTTTCCTTATCATATAAATCAATAATTAATTATTCACAAATAATATTACTGAGAATCACAATAATGACAAACAAAGCGGCCTCCAGGAAAGAGGGGCTTTCAATAAGGATTTCTCCTTCTTGGCGTAATTAGGTGACCAAACCTCTCCTTTGATAGAACTTTCTAGACATTGCCAATAATGTTATCTAATAATATTATTCGGATAATATGAATTATTAACAAGATAATGGAAAATCTTGTGTAGTGACAATTATTGAAACAACAAGTAATATAAAATATCAACGCAAAGCAATTATTGAATCAATAAAATATAATCTTTGAGCGATAAGAATTACGTAACAATTATTGAAGAAGTGCCTTCTTACATAAGAATCAATAATTTAAAAATACATGCAATACCTAGTTTTCTCATGCAACAACGCGTATTATTTTTACTTTAACCAACGGGTATTCCAACAAGATAATTGCAGAATAACTACGCCGTTATTTATAAAAACTTTAATTTGTCTTTTTCTTCATCCGACAGTTATTTTGTTATGTGGCCCACAAATGGCTACGCCGTCGTACGAATATTCCCCGACAAAAAGAATATTCCACGACCAAACGAATATTCCCCGAAAACAATGAATATTTTACAACCACTTGCGTATTTTTGAAAAAATTCATATATCACCCTTAACTTTTTTTTTTATCAATTTAACCATTTACTGAATAGTAATTATAAGAAAAATTGAATATTTTTATTTCATAAAATTGGGGTCTTACATTATATGAAAAAACCTGTTGTCACCAATATCTCACTTCGGTTCCATCTTTTCTTTGTAGAGACATAACTTATCGAGATCTCATCATTTTTATTGTTTCAATGCACCGAACCTCTTACGGGGTTTTATGATTAGTTATGTCTATATCCTCATGAATATTTTCCTCCTCAATAATGCCAACTTGTTTATTTACTTTTCTTTTTCGAGGATTTTTGTCTTTTCGAACCGATTGGTCTACTACGCTTCTCGGCGTGCCTTAGACTCATTCTTTACAAACTTTTTGCGGATTGTCTATTGGGACTTCAATTCGAAATGGACCATTCAAATTTGGTATATGAGATTTGGTTACTCCTTTTGAGTCAGTGAATGCATTTGGTAGCTGATTTGCTATATTTTGCAAATGAAGTATCTTTTGAACTTCTTGTTCACATTATTTTGTACGAGGATCAAAATTCAATAATGACAATGCATTCCATGTAATATCTTTATTCAGCTGTTTAATTTCTCCCCCTAATTCTAGGAACATAGTCTCATCAAAATGACAGTCGAAAAATCGTGCCGTAAATAAATCACCTGTTAAGGGTTCAAGATATTTAATTATTGATGGGGACTCAAACCCAATATATATTCCCAGCCTCCTTTGAGGACCCATCTTTGTGCGTTGTGGAGGATAAATTGGAACATATACCGCACAACCAAATATTGTTATATGGGAAATATTTGGCTCATGACCAAAAACCAATTGTAATGGGGAGAATTTATGATATGATGTTGGCCTAATGCGAATAAGTGCTGCTATATGTAAAATAGCGTGCTCCCAAACAGAGACAGGAAGTTTTGTTCTCATGAGCAATGGTCTTGCAATTAACTGGAGGCGTTTAATAAATGATTCAATGAAGACCATTTCGAGTATGAACATGGGCAACAGGATGTTCATTATTTATCCCAAGAGACATCTGATAATCATTAAATGTTTGGGATGTGAATTACTCAAAGCATTATCAAGGCGAATAGTCTTGATTGTTTCGATCTGGAAATTGTGCTCGTAATCTAATAATTTGAGTAAGTAATCTCATAAAACGCTTGAGTTGCGAGTTGATAATAAGCACACATGTGACCATCTTGTAGATGCATCTATTAAAACCATAAAATATCTAAATGGTCCACTTGGTGGGTGAATAGCCCACAAATATCTCCTTGAATACGTTAAAACCTTGGGGATTCAGTCCCAATTTTAGCTGGTGATGGTCAAATGATCAATTTACCTTGAGAACAAGCAGCACATGAGAATTCCTTAAATTGAAGAATCTTCTGGTTCTTTAATGAATGTCCATGTGAATTCTCAAAAATTCTTAGCATCATTATTGATCCAGGATGACCCAACCCAGGGTCGCCAAATAATAAAATTATTTAGTTCATTGAACTTACGGTTCATTATTGCATTAACTTCAATTGTACTTATACTTGTATAAGACAAAACTCGAAGATAAAGCGGGTAATTTTTCCAATATTTGTTTTCCAGAGAGACATTTGATATAATGTAAAGATATTGATACCATTTTCATTGGCTGTCTCAATATGGTACCCGTTAAGTCGTATATCTTTAAAACTTAGCAGATTCTTCCTTGATTTAGTGGAAAATAAAGCATTCTCAATAATAAATTTTGTTCCACTAGGAAGCATTATATTGGCTCTTCCAGAGCCTTCAATCAAGTCTGCTGAACCTGATATTGTATTCACTTTGCTTTCATCATTCTTAGATTTAAAAAATATTGATTATGTCTGAGAATGGTATGTGTCGTTGCACTATCTGCTAATCATATATCTCCACCATTGATATTAGGCTCATCCATATTTTCTTCATAAAAAGTAATAAATATAATAAGTTTATAATAATATATTTGATAACACAATTCTTCACTAAATAAAGAAAAATAAAATACATAAATAAACTAGCATGAAAGGAATATTAACATAAAATAAACACACTTAAAGAACTAACATAATTCTATACTAATTATTTTCATTACAAGGAATATTAACTTGCTCATTAGTAAAGAAATCTGCAACGTCAAGGTGTGTCATATCCATAGGATCAAAATAGATATCATCGTTATCTTGGTGTGGATGAGAAAAAATTATTTCTATGTTCTTCTCCTTTCCTTTCAATGAGGACTGATATAAATCAACAAGATGTTTGGTTGTATGACAGGTACGAGACCAATGTCCTTTCATTCCACACCGATAACAAATATTTTCTTCCTTCTTGGTACCTCTGTTATTTATATTCTTCCCCTTTTCTTGTTTCTCATCATTCTTTGAAGATTTGGTATCATGGTTGCGGTAATAAAAACTTCCTCGTCCGTGGCCACGACCACGACCTCTATTACGACCACGACCACGACCATTATTATTATTATATCTCGTAACATTCACTTCAGGGAATGGAGCTGAACCAGTTGGTCGTGATTCATGATTTTTCATTAAAAGCTCATTATTTTGTTCAGCCACAAGAAAACATGAAATCAGTTCAGAATATTTCTTAAAACCTCGTTCTCTATATTGCTGCTGCAGGAGCACATTCGAGGCATGAAAAGTAGAGAATGTTTTTTCTAACATATCTCCATTAGTGATATTATCTCCACATAATTTCAATTTAGAACTGATTTTAAACATTGCAGAGTTATATTCACTTACAGATTTAAAATCCTGCAATCGTAAGTGTATCCAATCATAACGAGCTTTTGGGAGAATAACTGTCTTTTGATGGTCATATCTTTCTTTCAAATTTTTCCAAAGAATAAGAGGATCTTTTATTGTGAGATACTCTAATTTCAACTCCTCATGGAGATGATGGCGTAAGAAAATCATGGCATTTGCCTTGTTTTGACTAGATGTTTCATTACCATCTTTAATGGTGTCTCCAAGACCCATGGCATCAAGATGAATTTCGGCATCAAGGATTCATGACAAATAATTCTTACCCGTAATATCAAGTGTCACGAACTCAAGTTTGGCAAGATTTGTCATTGTAACTTCATACAAAAAAAATATCAAAAAATTATTAGAAATTTAATTTATTATAACTATCCACATATAACTATTCACATATGCATGAAAAATGATAAATGATACTATTATAATAAAGTAAAATATATGATTTCTTGTAAGATGTGCACACAACATATAAGCAAATACAATACAAATGCTACTGAACAAAGACAATGAAATTCTTTCATTTCAGAAGGAGGAAAACGAGATTAAGAATAAATTGTGACCGTCTCCGTAAATCATTCCAGAATAAAATTCATCAACTAAAAATCATTTCAATAACCAAGAAAATTAATAGTCCAAGCCACTTGGTATCCAGAGGTGGTGACAATTAACAAATGACCAACTAGGACATGCCACAGACATGGCAAAATCACCATACTTACCATCATCATTAATATATTAGAAAACTGCAAACATAAAGGAATCACACATAAATACAACCACATGATATTTGTGTTTGATAACTATAAACAACCAAATGGCACTACATATGCAGGCTTAATATTAACGCATAAAAAAAAAATCTAACGCAGCGAAATAAGCTCACTTGCTCAGACTAGCTAATCCTGGAAAGTGGTTATTTGGAATGCATATATATACAAGACCCTGTAATACCTTATCACCTCTTATTCATATAGTCGTAATGACAGAACACACACATATATATAGAGAGAGAGTTATACCTTATCCTTCAAATCAACTATGATTATCTGCTTCAAGACGAAAGTGATAAGCAATTCGTGCTGATAACGTATTATAAAGTATTGCTAAAATCAAGAGAACAAAGACATCAAGAACAAAGAAAAGAGAGTATTTTCATAATCTTTTGTCACTCTATCCATCACTTTACAATTGTCATATTTATAAAAGTAAGATCATCAATCACTACACCAAAAATGGCCTCTAGCAAAGAAAATTTTGTGAAGGAATTTATTCCTTCACATGAAGAGTTGTTTAGCGAAGGAACAGTGAAGAAAAAAAGTATAGTGACAATATAGTTATTAGCGAAAGAAACATCCTTCACAATTTATATTTTTTTCCTCGCAAAATTGGAGCGATAGAAAGATTTTTGGAGCCAATTTATGATGAAAATTTGCGAGGAAAAAATCTATTTAGTGAAGGAATTATTACTCACTAAATATCATTATTCAGAAGTTTTTAGCGAGAAATAAAATTGGTCGCTATCTTGTTCTAAATATTTTTTTTTGAATTAATTGTGGTGAATATAAATACCTTAAATTTTTTACAATAGTAAATTTAATTTTAATAACACTTTTTAAGTAACTTACAATATCAACTATTTATTTTAATAAATTATAAAGTAAATAACTTTACACTATGTTAAACTTTAAAATTTCTGCATAAAAGTTTATTTTATGGTCATAATTAAATAAAGTTAAAGTTAAATAAAATAAAATTAAATAATTTAAAAGACTTTAAATTTTATTTTAAGTATAATATTAATTCAAAAAAGTCTTTTGGAGATTAAGTAATTTGAAATTAAATAATTTTAAGTAATTTGTTTTTTTGGAACAGAGTCCCTAATTTAAGAGTTATGTGTGTGGTCTCGGAGAGTAAGGCATGAAACAGAGAGCTATTTAGGTTTCTCCTCTCTTCGGCTCTTCCTTAGCCAAAATTCACATTTTAAAGCCTTCATCCATACCCATCCCTCCGACGAATTTGTTTTTTCTATGGAAGCCACTCTCACTGTCGGCGAGATATCTTCGCAGGTTGTGAAGGCGGCAGAGGTGGAGGTGGAGGAGGAAGAAGAGGAGCTTATTAGGCGTAGGACTAAGTTCATGAATTTGTTTTTCGTGGTGTCATAACTTTTGGAGAGGCATAGTAGATTATTTAGGTTGTTTCGGTGATTGCCGTTCGACACGGATCGCGATATATGAAGTTGGGGTTTAACTGGTGGGGTGACCGATGGCTTCTTAATTTTGTGGGAGTTTATTCCTTTTTGATCTCACGTATTTGGTTACTTTCTGCCATCTGTTTTCTACAATGCTTAAATTACACAATTTTTCTTTTGTTTGGTTGTTTCTCTATTAAGTTGAACTGCGAAAACCCTATATCTTCATTTCCTATTTGTGCATCAGTTCTTCAGCTAGCGCATTTTCCCAGTGTATACTACTAACTAGGAAACTGTAGATGGTTCATTGTTGGTAAATAGTGTTAATCCTCTTTTCATACTCCACATGAACAAACTTTGCAGTACAAGCTTTAAACAATCTTAAATTCTTAATAAACCTTAAATTTCAAAGAGAATTCACATCAAATTAACCGATTATTTTCCTTATTTAGTGGATTATGCTCTTCTTACTAGCATTCTCAAAATGATACACAACATAAAATTGAAGAAATCAAGAAAGAAGGTAGACTTATGGGGTTATAGAAAGTAGTAGCATATTAACATATACCTATCCAAAAATATTTATTCTCACCTAGCAAGCACCTTCTTGAAGTGTTTAGACTCTTGCGGTTGATTATGTTGGGTTATTTGTTGAAGTCGATCCGTTGTCGCCAAATGACGTCCATTACTTTTCTTAAGTAATCACACTTCCCCGCATCCCTTCTCCTCCTTTTTGGACGATCTTTCACCTTATGCTCCATCGATCCACACTTGAAACACCCTCTATTCATCCTAGGATTGGGGCGGTTGGGAGAGATATGTCCCTTCTGCTCACACTTATAACACACTAACTAACTTACCTTTAAGACACTCTCGAGTGATTCTTTCCGCAATTTCCACAATGCATAACCTTATTCTTTTCCCCTCTCGCCTAATTTGGTATTCCCAAATTATCTCCTTCCTTTTCTAGTCCCTACCATCGCTAC
This sequence comes from Panax ginseng, assembly GCA_020205605.1. Taxonomy (NCBI): domain Eukaryota; kingdom Viridiplantae; phylum Streptophyta; class Magnoliopsida; order Apiales; family Araliaceae; genus Panax; species Panax ginseng. The sequence goes on along the minus strand of CM035142.1, from coordinate 102,614,676 downwards.
TCCCTCTCCTGGCTCTAGCTTGATTTGACTCCTACCAAAAATTCGTTCCTCCTTTCATCGTATAGGTGGCAAAAGTCATCTTGTGCCCTTTGTTACCCTAGCTATCATAACTACTTCTCTACAGTCGATTCTTTCTAATTAAATCGGTCATTTGTCTTACGGCCTTAATATTCGCAAATCGATTGTCTTGCAGATTTCCCGTGGCTAGCATTCCATTAGCATATCTTGAAAGTGACCACATTCATAAAATTCTTCATCGAGTCCGGTTGTCTCTCCAACTTTGTTGATGTGTTCTTCTATCCTTTGGTTTCGTTTACGTCTTGGCGGCATTATCGATCATAATTGATCTTTAATCGACTTTACCTTCTATACGCGAAATTTTCTACTCGAATAATCATATATTCAAAACTCGGTTCTTGAATTAACCAAAGGCCCCGATAAATATCTACTATCTTTATACCAACTTATTTCATTAATCTAACATAGATCCATATTCGTAACACTTGACATATCATAGCGCATTCTGCTTTAAACATCCGCTATCCCTTTGTGACTCAAGAGTCGGGAATCGCTGTCATATCATACAAAATATTACCTTACACAGACATACCTATCATTTACACCACATAGAATCATACCTATTCAAGTAACACTAATACTACTACTACTACTATTACTTATTTCTTACGCTTTCACTAAAAATCAATTGCTTAGTATTCTATATATTCTCATTATCCTCAATATTCATTCACACATAACTATACCTAGTTCGTCAAACTTTACTTAGTATTCTATATATTCTCATTATCCTTATATTCTTTAACTATACTCTACCTATCGTTTCTGGGTCCGATACTACATTTTTCCAGTATAATTACCTCATCAGGGTTGCTTTCAATGTAAGCCTCTATTTCAGCTATCAGCTTTGATATTGGCTCAATTATGGAGGTTAACTCCTTCCATACGATCTGAGGGTATCCTAATTCTTTTCTATCTGACATCTACACACAAACTATCTTGATTATCATATAATATATACACACAGCAAATAATAGTTTTATATAAGTTATCTTTTATTTTTGTTTGACGATGAATTTATTCGGTTCATCTCCTTTTAAACTCTACGTGAGTTATTTGTATTTTCAATGTTTTCCTCTGCTCTAAGGTTATAGCCTAAGGTCTACCCCCACCTAAGGTTTCTAACCCTAAAGCTCTGATACCAAAATGTAACACCCCCAAATTCGGATACTTGAAACCCGAATTCAGTGCATTCTGATACCATTTCTATGAGCGGAAGTAATAAAATTATCATAAATATCAAACTTAATTTACATATCAGAGTTTTCTAAATCCCAGGTACACGACTTTAAAACATTTCATTACATGATAGATAATAAATATAATAATCTTATTTAAGTCTAGCTATTACATAAGATAACACAAACTTATTCGGGTAGCTTTCTTCTCCTTTTGTTCTTGGCAGAGCCCTCTGATCGATCATACTAAACTGAAAACATTTAAATTAAGCAAGGATGAGCATTTGAGTGCCCAACAAGTAATAACAATTATAAATATTAGCGGAAAGGATTAAATTTTTTCTTTGTACTTCCCTTTTACAACAAATCAAAAGTTGTGAAGTAATCTGAACCGATAACAATAACATAACAACTCTCTATCACATTTCTGAAACTGCGTACTGACTATAAGTAGGGTTAAGGTAACATACTATGAACATTGTTTTTCATTTTCGAATAGGTTTAACAGAACTTCATCTGCAAACCGTCATAACTTACGGACACGAGGGTGATCTGCCCAATGTGCCATGTATTGATCAATACTACATGCAAGAACGATATTATCGTTCACTCTGGCCGCTTTGAGTAGATAAAAATTTTCCCATGTTCGGGATGTTCATGCATAATGCGGAATCCAAACCAAAGCAATTTGATTGAATACTAAAAGGTTTATCATATTCAACGATATTTTTGAATCGTGTGCAAAGTTGAACAAATAGCTTAGGCGTATATATATTTATATATCAACATGTGATTGAATATAATGATCATCCAGTGGGGACACTTGTATAACCATATTAACGAACAAAATATATATCGAATTATCATATACTAACATGTTGATGAACAATGATCGGATATAGAATATATCATAATAGGGTTAATAATATAGCATAATAATAATATAATTCTGAAACTTCTTACTCATGTCCATTGCATAAAGGAAATGCAAAGGTAGGATAATTGCCTGGTCTGCTGCTTACAATACGCAACTAATTTTATCTCTAATTCAACAACCTATCATTAATAAGATCATTCGATCGATTAGAATAACATACTATAACACATAAAGACCGCTTATTGCGATCCAAAGACATAACCTAATCACATTGGTACACATGTTTTATGGTCATTAAATCTCAAATAAACACATATACTGATTAAACTATCTAAGTAAGTATCAATTTCAAAGATACGATTGTCTTAAAGCACAGCGTGTCAGTGTACTTATCCAAATCTAAAACTCTATTCAATACCCTTAATATTATTCTCGGACAACCTAAATATCGATTATACTATTTTTCATAGCCTCATAATAATTTTCAAATAATTATTCTAATTTATCACAAATTTTCAAACAAGAAATCATTATAAAATGATTTAAATATCAAATAATTCTACCATCAATAATATCTATATAATATCAAATTATTAATAAAACCATTGCCAAAATATTAAAGTTATTAATAATAACTCGAATATTTTTAAAACATTTATCTTACCCTTAAATGATTTTTAAAACATTTAAAATCATTTTAAATAATTACCATAATATTAAAAATTAAATCAATATCATTAATATTATTTAAATTAATGAAAATCATCCTTTGGGTAACGAGAATAACATTCTTCATTCATTCGACAAGATGTTAAGTGAACACAGATCTTGCTTGTGTTTGTCAATTAGATTGTGTTGTTGTGGCAAAGTTATAGTATTGTAGATGGACTATAGAATGATGCCTTTAGATCACCTAAATAACAAACAGACTGAAAGATATTGGTAGTCAAACTAGCCTTCTTGATCACGGTAGCAGTTTTCTGGAAAACTCAGAAAACCGTATGAATGTTATTTCTGACATGCTTTGACCTATTGCTAGCAGATGATTTTGATGTTGTTTGACTGACCTGATGATTGATAATTGAACCTTGTCATGTATACTACAACCTTGAGCCATTATATCACATTAACACTAACCAGAACCGATAGAAATTGGAGCATCAAAAGGGACCTAGAAGCTGTCTGGGATTTCTGGAAAACCTAGAAAGTCCTAACAACACTTTTGGAGGCTCAGATCTTTGTTGGTTATAGGTTGTATGAACTTGTTTTCTGTTGGATCTTGTTGTCGTGCATTAGTACTACAATCTGTGACCAACAACTTGCCTAGAAACACAACACACACTGTTATAATTTTGGTCAAAGTAGTCCACTCGTTAACTGCCATGAATTTCTGGGTTTGCATGATGAACGTGAAGAACACCTATAGCGACGGTTTTGTCGCTATAGCGTTTTTAGCCTGACGTTTATTCATAAAATTATTATTTTTATTTAATAATTAGTATTAAATAGTTTTTACTTATTAAAAATACAAAATAAATTCCTAAAAATTATTTTAAAGTCGAAAAATGAGATTTTAATTATTTTGAATATATTTCATTAATATTTATTATTTTTGGAATATTAATGGTATTTAATTTATTTAATTATAATATTAAATAAATTACTTAAAAATGATTTTTATACTTGAAAAATCATTTAAAATTATATTATGTTATAAGAAAATATTTTAAGTTATTAGATGGGAAGATGCTGCAAGGATTCGACGAATGATGAAAATGAAGGGTGTCTGTTAAGAGCCTGGCCGTAGTTGGATTGAGATGAATAGTAAAGTACACACCTTTATGTCTGAAGATAGAAGCCACCCAAATATAGATGAGATTTATTCCAAGATTGATGAAGTTATGGTATTGATTAAGGAAGCTGGCTATGTGCCAGACATGAAGTTTGCACTACACAACGTTAATGAAGAAGTTAAGGAACTCAGTCTTGCATATCATGGCGAAAAATTGGCTGTTGCTTTTGGGCTCCTCTTCGTGCCACAAGGAGCACCTATTCGGATTTTCAAGAATCTTCGGGTGTGTGGCGATTGCCACACTGCTATGAAATTTATATCGCAAGTTTTTCATAGGCATATCATTTTAAGGGACTCGAATTGTTTCCATCATTTTAAAGAAGGGAGGTGTTCCTGTGGGGATTACTGGTAAGAAGTTCTTTAGATTTTGCTTCTTCTCTAGCATACTTGGACACGAGACTGAACAGTCCAGTTTGTCAATTATCTATTTTTTGTACAATTAATAACGCGATTGATATTATATTTAATGCTATACAATCATTTTCAGGAGTATACAAAATTAAATCAAATTATGATAATTAATTATTTTATTTTACTTTTAATTTTAATTGTGATTTTATATTTATAAAGTGTAATAATAAATATATTTTCTTATTTCTAAGTAAAATAACAAATTCAATTTAAAATCATATTTATTATAAAGCTAATTATTAAATGGAGGCTTGAATTTGAAGTTCACGAATAGTTTGAATATAATTCGATCCGATCAGATCGAATCTAAGTAGAATTTTTTAAATACAATTCAAATTCGAGTATAAATTAAATGTTTCAAGTCAAATTCGAACAACTTTTTGTTCGTTTCGACTCGTGTATCTATTGCGCACCCTAATATAGATCAGTCCCCCATCTTCATCTTTATTTTTGCAAAGATTTGTGGAAATGAAATCTAAATCCTATAAGCTGCTGCTATTATACAGCAACTGAGCCCTCGGGATGCTACTATGTTTTCTGCAGTAGTCTGGGTTCAAATATGCAACATCTCATCCCCTCCGCTAATTTTTTAACAGAAATAAGACCATGTGTAATTCCCATAAATATCATTTATACTAGTGTTCATATCATATTACTTTCCTTAAAAAGTTTAATGTGGGCAACACGTGGGAAAACTCAAATTTCTCTAATAACATCAAAAGGCAGCAGAATAGAATACATGTAAGTTTACCCTAATTCATCCAGCATCCATTGATGTATGAGTGCCCACAAACTCGGTATTGCTACGACATAAAAACAAACTTGTGACAACTCATCTACAACACACGGGAAAACGAAACATTTTGAGCCTCAGTCCCAATGATGAGCAGCACTTCATGACTCTGCATGCACATTCCTTCATCAAAATTGACTTGCCCAAGCCACCTTGGGCACTCGTTTCATTGTAAATATCTCCTTGAGGACCAAAGGATGGTGCTTCTGCAAGGTACTTACTATCCCTAGTATGGGAAACTAAGCATTCAAAAACCCATTTACAATGCCTAAAGATACAATCAGCATTCAGGAGTTGATAACTTTACATGCTCGGGAATGAGACGTTCACGTAGTTCAGGAGATGCAACGGTCAACTCTGTAAAGAAAAAAAATCAATAACAGCAAATAAGATGGGACAAGCCACTAACAGGCCTAGGACTGAAAGAACGGTACTGACCTTGAGGTGTGAAATTGAACAGAGGAGGTAGGGGTCTGCCATTTGGTAAGCATGCATCTGGGTGCCTCAAATCGTCAAAAAAAGGATGTGCACACGCCTCCAACTGAAAATCAAGGTGTCAATTTAAAAAAATGTTTCCAGCACTAGTGTTATTTTCTTTGAAAAAGTTGAAAGATACAAGTCCTAATAGCAGTATTCTATGTCGTACATAGACATGCCTGGTGTAACAGTGGTTTTACAAACCAAAATTCCCCCATAGCTCATAGATAAATCATACAAAACACCAGAAGTAAACAGAGAATTGATCAACTTACAGGGGTACAACGCAGTTTTGGTGAATATTGGAGCAGTCTTGATACAAGATCCACTGCGTCAGCAGGCAATTGCTTGTTAAACACCTACAAAAACACATTTAGATACAAAAACACATTAAGATTTTAGATGCCACAGCAGTACCAATAGCAATGAAGACTAACTGATAAAAAGATTAGTAGCAAACCTTGTGCCATGGATGAGCTTTGATCTGAGGAAACTTGAATTCAGTATAATGTGGATTCATACACTTAATTTCCTCTCTGGTTGGTGTACCTAAAACCTAACAATAGCACAAATTTAAAAGTAGTAAGAGATGGACAATAAAATAATATAAAAACATTAAGAATCAAAGAATCAACGGATAAAACACCTTAATGATCTCCACCAGCTGATCCACACCACTTTCCCCAGGAAACAGAGGCTTCATAAAATGCAAAAGACATAATGAATCAAAACTAGGAAACATGTTCCCAAAAGCCCCACACAAGAAATAAACCAAATTCAACCAAGGAATACTTACAAAGTTGTATTGCAAGGGGAATCAGGAAACCAGAAAGTAACAAGATTAAATAAACAGATATCTACTTAATATTTTTCTTTTGATAAGTTGAACATATATCTACTTGTAATAGTCAAATTGGCATAACTACACAGCTACCAAGTGACCATTTAAGAAGGATAAATGAATCTACAGCGTACCATTTACAAACTACAAAGGGAATAAGCTGAGATGTGCCTAATGATATCCTAGATAATAAGACGCAAGACATCAGTGGTCAAGAAACATGAAACCCACATAAGCATTGCTTAAATTACGAAAAGGTTATAATGTATAACCCGTAGTTAGTTTTAGAATTTCAGTAATGAATAAATAAATTAACTTCATGAAAAATACTGTGATATACAAGTCCATCCTGCATCATAATGGTTAACAAAAATGGTAATGGTGTTCCATGTAACTGAAGCCCAACACAACTATTGATGTTTGAGGTTTGGAAAATCCAAGTTTAAATAAATAAATAACATTAGAAACAAACAAACTTGAATATACACCTACCCGTCCCAGAAGAAGTTCAGCCAAAACGCAACCAACGGACCACATATCAATTGCGGTTGTGTATTCTGTTGCCCCAAAGATCAGTTCTGGTGCTCTATAATATCGAGAACAGATGTATGATATATTGGGTTCACCAGGCATCTGCGATATGATCAATGGATTTCAAAACTAGCCATACAATAACAGGAATCCATATTCCCTTAAATACAAACTTACCAACATTTTTGCACTCCCAAAATCACATAGCTTCAGCTGATGAGTGTGAGGATTGACCTGAAGCAAGAAATAAGTATCAGTACCCTCAAATTCAGAAACTACAACAAACAACCATAATAATAATTTTGTTGACAATTAGTGTAATATCACCACATAAGCATATTATTAAATCAGCATTTCAGCGACCAAAACTAATAATAAGACTACACCAGCTGTGTACTTGTAGCCAAATCTATCAAATGGAAAGACAGGTTTTGAAGCCACTTAAGTCTCTGATTCATTTACATGACAGACTCATTTACATGAAACTGGGTTGATACAAAGATACAATTTTAACCACCACAACCAACCCACATTTGCAGGACTTGTTTCTTCACCGCTTCTACTATTAAATGTCAAATGAGATCACTAATCAAGCAGAAACATGATCGAGATGAAACCATATACCTAATTAACCAAAATACAGGTAAGGTTTTAATATAAGGGTTAGCAGCTTTTACTAATTAAGATAACAGTCTTCATAACAAACTTTCAAACAGTTAAACCTACTGTAAGCTATAGAGGCATGTTGCACCTACATGAACTAATTAAGATGCAGCCACTTCCAAGACTTGCCCATTCAAGACTGAATTATTAATTCCTTTAAATCATTAGTTGAAAACTCCATTTTCTCTTACCAGCTTATAAAAAATATTTATCCAGAACTTTGGGAGTGGGCATAACATAAAACGTCAAAGATGGTTAAATCTATAAACTTTATCTGATGTATCAAAATAGTAAATGATGCAGCATGGGTATATTAAACATGAAAACTTAAAGCAGCTAAATCAGTTCCACCAATTGATTTGTTCTTTCAAATGCAAAAATTGCATTCGTCTTTGTGGATCTACAAAGCAGGACCAGAAATACTGCCCTTGTAGTAGGACATTGCTTAATCACATCAAAAACACCCTATAAGTTTCACAACAATTTATAAACCCGTAAAACATAATTATGCTTACAACCATGAAAATGTTATAAAAAATATGTATTGAGATAAAGAGCGAGAACTTGTGGATCTACAAAGCAGGACCAGAAATACTACCCTTGTAGTAGAACATTGCTTAATCACATCAAAAACACCCTATAAGTTTCACAACAATTTATAAACCCGTAAAACATAATTATGCCTACCCTTAAGATTTCTGAATTTGATATTAAAACATAAACAAATCAAAAAACGAATCTTACCAATACATTCTGTGGTTTAATATCACGATGACATACACCAACAACATTGTGTATATAGTTAAGAGCACGACACATCTGCAAAAGAGTAAAATAAATATTTTTAGTATTAAACTTAATGAAATGTTGTGTGAAATGTAGTTCACAACCCTCGGAGGACAAAATAATGTATCTCTTAATTACAAAGTTTACCTGGTATGTATACAGTTGCACATATAGAACAGGTACATGTTGGTTCAGCCTGCCATAGTGCCTTGAAACTCGGTAGACTGTTTCAGATACATACTCCAGCACAAGATTAAGATACACTTCATCTTTTTCAGTAGTTGAATAGAAACAATGTTTCAATTGAACAACATTAGGATGCTCAAGCAAGCGCATAATCTGGAGTTCTCTGTTCTTGTATCTCTTATCCTGCAGCACCTTCTTTATAGCTACAGGTTCACCGGTTTCCAAGCACTTGGCCTATAAGAAACAAACAAAGAAATGGAAAAACGAAAAATCAAGGGGGATTGCTTCACAACAATGTCTGCAAAACCTTTCAACCAAACCTCAAACGAATGTAAAGGCAAAATGTCAACCAATTCTAAGTACCTGATAGACGACACCAAATGAACCAGTACCAACCACGCGCTCCGCCATATAAGACATGGTCTGGACCAAGTAGATTGAAATTAACATCAATTTAATTTTAATCACAACGTCAAATTATCAAGGAAATCACATCAAAGAAGGTACTTGAACATGCAAGAGGTTTTTATGAATCAGAAAGAATGTTAAAAGAAAGAATTTGCAGTGCTCATATTTATATTTCTAATAGATCTCAGATAAACTAAAACTTGATAAAATATATCCCCTCCCCATTCTCAGAAGAAGGAAGTAGGAGCAGCCCATATAAATCCTAAACACTTCTCTTTCCTTATTCCTTTTTTTTCTTTTTTCATATCATGGAGGAACCCTCAGCCACTACCCTCTTCTGTGCACTGAGAACCCTGGCCCAAAGTGCCTTGGTGGAGATTTAACCCAATGACATGAGATATTGAGGTACATATCATGATGTTCACTACAACTAGAACAACTCCTAGGATAAATCTTAAACACTAAAACAAGATAATAACAAGCATGATGAAACCACTAAGAAACTATTCTATAAGGAGAGCATAAGCAATTCAATAACAATAAACTGGACTACTCAAATCACCTGTTTTTGTTGCCCATTTCGACCAGCAACTGTAGTCGCAATTATCTGACCTGTTTCTGTTCCGTTACCACTAACAACAGTGGCTTCAATACCCTGCATGATACAAAATAAAATCAGCTCTGACAGGCAGAAAAAGTTCTCTACCTTTAGAAATTGAAGGACATAACAAAGATATGAAAGAACAGATCATTAAATTTCACCTTATCACCATGGTATTCAGATTTAATTTCTCTGATCTTCATTTCATGCATTTCCTCAGGAAGCTCATCATAGCCAGATTTCTCAGGTTTAACAACAGAAGATACATTGGATGTGCTTGTAGCATTTTCCCGAGAGGCGGAATCCATATGCTGCTCTACTGTTGTGGTAGATTTCTCAATTGAATGAGATTCCCCAGAAAACCTTTGATCTACTTCTTGCTCAACCTTCACCCTCTTTAAGTTGGAATCTCCACCCTACAAGGGTTAGAGAAATTTAAAAATAGAAAAAGAAAAAAAAATAGATGCATAAACAAATGCACATATAGCTTTCCTTGCTAACGACATTTACAGGATGGCCCGTATAGCATTTCCTTCGCCTCAATGAAATGTAGTAAGAAAGGCAAAACACACCAAAACAATACAAAAGGAAACAAAGCTAGAAAACGCCATAATTAAGCGAAAGTATGTAGCAACATGTAAGCACATTGCCTTCTGTTCTCTAGGCAATTATACAGGAAACCGGCAAGAGAACTAGAGAAGTTATAGAAAGTGCTCCGTATCTCATTCCAAAGACCTTTAGCATGAAAGCCAGAGGATCTTCTTCGCTACAACTATAAGGATTAAATAATGTAGGTAACATCAGAGGCAGTAGCTGCTCCCTATTTCCGTATATTCACCCCATAATAGCAAAAGTTTACCCCTAAACAGATCCATCCATATTTATTTAAATAAAAAGCACTTCTACTAATAGTCAATGAACTTCTTAAGCATATTCTAGTTGTTTAGAGCATTCAGGCTACTTAATTAGTTTTAAGGGTATATGATGTAAGCAGGACAAAAATTTGAAATGAAACATAGGATGCACCTTAGAAAAGCATAATTTGCTTCTTCAATATTCTTTTGACATTGTTTTTTTAACTATATAAATATTTTAAATATATACTTAAATATACTTTTCACACGTCTTAAAATTCTTTCAACACTCTAAATAAAGAGTTGCAAATAATGCCGGACGGAGGAAGTATAGTTTATGAACATTTTCTATCAAATGTTGTTTGCTAGTCTTCTTACCAAAACTCTTTCATTCAAAATCAACTCCCTCTGACCAAAAAAAAAATATTTACCAAATACTCGCCATTTGGAAAATTTTAAAATACAACACACATTGCAGTTGAAATTTTCCAAAACTACATAATTTACAAAACATACACAAATCCATAAACCAATAACAAAAATCCCCAAAATGCATATAACTAAATCAAATTAATGAGCTCGTAGACTAATATAAACAAATAAATCATTACACGGCTAAAAACATAAAATGCTGCAGCAATCTGATAATTTCCAAGCATTAACATAAATAAACAGAGATCACAAACTAGCCAAAAATTAAAAAAAATTATATCAAAACTACGAAGTAGAGACAAAAAATATAATTAATTGAACAAAAAGAAATCACACATTTCTGAAAACATAAACAATATTGTACACATATAAGTGAATACGATAAAAAAAAAAAATAGAGAGAATTACAGGATCTGAAACGGAAGAGCGGCCAGAAGCGATGCTCTTGAGGCGACGCATGACATTCATTATGCCTTGTTATTCACCAAACAAGCAAAACCCTAATCTCTCTCTAAATTTTAAAAAATTGGGTTGAAGAAGAGAGAGAAAATGGTTGTGCTTTTCCCTTTCTCTCTCCCCTGCGTTCCAATGTGCGAAGTTAGACAAAATCCACCACCTCCAACCCCTCTCTATTACTACTTCCTCTCTCTACAATTCTCTTTCTCTCTCTATTTTCCATTCATATACTCATCCATTCATTTTCTCTGTCCTCTTGAGCCACCAAATGGCTTTTACGTTACAGATTTTCTCTGGTCAAACTTCAACTCAAAGCCAATCATTCCAACTCCCCAGTCAAACTTTTATTTACGACCGTTGATTGCTCACCATGGACATTTTTTACGGTGAGATTTTGTGTTTCCATCATAACGTAGATTTAAATGTCCCTCTCGTGTATAGGGTTTTTTGGTCGGTGTATAATTAATTTTAGCGGTAGTTACAAAGCAATGCGAGTCGGACAGTACTATTTTGATCAATTGATTAATACAATATCGATATGCAGGTCGAGAGATAATTTCTCTGTTGATTAATTGATTGACTTCTCGTGAAGTTAATTCCATAATAAGCAAATCCGTTTTTAATATTTCACATGTTCCTCTCACATAAAAGTGAGACCCATTTTCTTCTATGTTAAAAAGGATTTCGAGAAAATATCATAAACACGTGTAAAATATCAGTTTCATTAATTTTTCAACCTTAATTAAACTTGTTTCTAATCTAAAGGATACGGTTTTTAAACAAGTTTAAAACTTAAAAATTTAGTGTACGAACTCGACCTATTTAATAAACCAGTTGAGCTCAAGTTCGAAACACATTAAAACAAGCTGGAGTCTAATCGAGTTAAAATTGGACTTGTTTACTTTTTTCGAGTTCAACTCATTTAACAAGATCTAGTCAAGTTAGAATTAGATATTTTTACATATTTTTTCTTTATAATAAAGTGAATCTGATTTTCATGCCAGAATAAAATATGTCAAAATATCAAATACCCTTGTAGAAATATAAATTTCTTAAAAATATGATGATGGTTATGCCTTGATGTATCATTTTAATATTTTTCATCTTGTTTGAAAGACCGCAAGTTTAGTATTAACCGCCGTCAGCCCAAATTTGAAAGTCAACAGGTCTATCCTTATGCATACTACTTTTACGTGTTTAGAAAGCATTCCCAAAATAAAATTTGCACGACACGTTTTGACATAACTATTCTTAATAAATTCGTCTTCAATAATAAAATTTAATATTACTATCCTTATTATAATATATGATTATTATTAATTTTTAAAAAAATAATTTAAGATATTTTTAAAATTAAGATGATATTTGATTGTATCTTAATATATCTTAACAAATAAGGCTGTAAACGAATCAAATAGTTCGGGATTGATTTGAAAAAATACGAGCAAAACTTGATCAGTCTTCGTTAATAGCATGATTCAAATTACAAATTTGAGCATAAAAAATAGTTCGAATAAAAATATGAGTAGAATTTTAGTAAGGTTATACTCGACTCGTTTAAAATTTAAACTACTCAAATTCTCGATTCTGATTTAATATATACTCGATTGATACATATTCGATTAGATACTCGATTCATTTTCTTATAATATATACAAAATTAAATTAGGATAATTAAGTATTATTATTTTATTTTATTTTTAATTGTGATTTTATATTTGTAAAGTGTAATAGTAAATATATTTTCTCATTTCTAAGTAAAATAACAAATTCAATTTATAATTATATTTATTACAAAGTTAGTTATTATGTGGAGACTCGAATTCGAGCTTCAATTTGAAGTTCACCAATAGTTTGAGTATAATTCAATTCTAGTCGAATCGAATTCGAGTAATAAATATTCAAGTCGAGTCAAAATCGGAGTATAAATTTTCAAATACAATTCGAATTTGAGTATAAATTTAATATTTTGAGTCGAATTCGAACAGCTCTTTGTTCGCTTCAATTCGACTCGTTTACACCCTTATTAACAGCTCACCTCTTAATGCATCTTAACAGCCCACATCTTTGTATTAAGAGGTCATCTGAATAATTCAGATATAAATATAAGTCTAAATTATTTAGAGGACCTCCTAATATAAAGATGTGAGTTGTTAAGATTCATTAAGAGGTAGACACTTAAGATGCAATCAAACACTATAATTTTATTCATTTTTCAAACAATACATAAATGAATATTGTAAATGATCTAAAAAATAGTATTAATAATGTTAACGCCTAAGTTTTCACGGCATCGTCCAATCACGAGAATCCACGTATTTAGAACACGCACGATGACGGATCACGAAGAAGCGGCGGCTTATCTTGCACGGGGATAGCTCAGGTGTGAGAATGAGTACTGTTATTATAAGGTTTAACAATGGAGGATAAGTATTTAGTGCTCAAAAATAGGTATTACCTCATAATGATAACCTAGGCCTCATATTTATAGTACTCACCACCTTAGAATCTTTTTTTTCCCGGTCGGATTAGGACTCTAGTATATGGTAGTTACCATAACTTGGGTCAAACAATCTCCTTAAAAGGTGCAAGTAGAGTCAATCTCCTTACCACCTTTGGAGTTACTGATATCATCTGAATAGTACCCGAACTCTTCACAGAGAGCCCATCGTGCAGCCCAAACGGTCCTATAATCTAACTGGCTTCTACCCAAAGAACTCAAAGACCAGGCCGAACATCACAAGACCAGTTCATTTATGGTCCCGAGGGCTCAAATCTTGGGCAGAACACCTCCAACACCTTCATGGGCTTCTACCATCTGGCTCTCCACCTTTTCGGTATCGAATCTTCTACCCCAAAGGAGGGTCAGTAAAACGCAGCTCCCGAACATTGCTCCCGTCTCTAATCATAACATATTTATGATTGGAGACTTGAAAAGGTCGAGACTTGAGCAGTCACGACAGATAATGATGAAGCTGTCTGTGAAGCCGTGATACTACTTTGATATTTAAAACGTTGACGCCTTTTCACGCTGGGCCCACCTCAAGTATTTAATAGCCGCCTTGGGGTTCGTCGTGTCGTCACTCCTTATAAAACTCCCTTCCCCAAGATTATCACTTTTCTTGACTCTTGCTTTCAAATTCTCTGGCAAGGCGATTCCTAAAAGTTTTGTCTCTTACCCAATCTGCACCATTTTCCTTAACTGTATTGAAATTTGAGTGCTATTTTTGCATATTTCATCTCCAAAACTTCTTCCTTGCATCACCTTACCTCCAATTTCACATCCAAATGGCTGATTCTAGCATCATTCCGGCCACTGAGCCTATCATTGCCTCTGTCACCACCGGCGACCTGTTAGAGGTCGAATTACCAGTGGCCCAATCGATACTACTTGGCCCCGCCTACTCTGGCCGATCTTTGAGGTTAGAGTTGAATGCCTACCACTCCTCGGAGGAGTTTTTCACCTACACACCCCTTCTACTCTCACCCCTTCTCAAATCTCCGATATCCGAACCTCTTCAAAATGCAGAAGAATACAGACTCGGGATCCCTACGGCTGGAGTGAGAAGATGTTACGGAGGCCCGAGGGTGAATGGGTAGCCGTTCCCCTATATGTCTTTGAAATACGGGTTCGGTTTCCTCTGCGTGACTTCATTTCTTCCTTCCACCGGCCCGTGGGGATCGGGTTTTTCGGTTGGTGCCGAACTCGTACATCCACTTAGTTTCCTTCATAGCATACACTGTCAGAGATGGGAATCACTCCGGCCTCGACCTCTTCTTCGCCCTCTTCACCATCGGTGGGTCTAAGGAGTCGCCTTTTCCAAGAACTTAATAAGCGCCCTAATCGCTCTGTGCCGATCAAGACCCCTTCCAGTAATAAGGGATGTCACGAACAATGGTTCTTTGCTAAAAGAACCGACCTTCAAATTCTCCCCACAGGCCCATCCAAGTAGATTCCCTACCAAAATTTCAAGGTTCCCTGTGGTCGAGGCAACCGACGCTTCAAGGCATTCTACAAACAATGGAACAGATCCAGCTGGAGTTTGGGGCTTCTAATGGACGAAGCCTGGCTTTATAAATACGGTTGTAAGTGCCCCTTTTACTGGTTTTGTTTCTTATTGTTACTTTTTATGTTTCATCCCTTAATCTGTCTGTCCATGTGCAGTGACAATCTTCAAACCTAAGGGTGTTGACGACCTCTTCATTCCTCCGCCACCGTCACCCCCCGGATTCATCGACCCCGTGACCGGCGATTGACTCCCGAGGAGGACACAATTCCAACCACCGAGAGTTGTCTTTGGGGTCGACTTGGGGACCGAACCCCAAACCACCCAAAGAGGGGGCGAGGATGAGCATGTAGCATGAAAAGGTGGCTTCTTGAAGAAGTCAAGAAGCCTCCAAGCCGACCATCAAAGCACCTCCAGAAGTCGCTCGCCTTCCCGGCGACCAAGCCGATTCTAATGGCTCGCCCTCCGTAGGCCAAAGAGATGGTCGAGGATTCGGAGGAACAAGAGGTTCCTCTCGAACCTCGATCAAAAAGACCTCATGTCGGAGGGATCGGATTAGCTAATGGAGAGATGGTGGTCCTGGTCCGGACCGAGCCGTCACTCCTTCTTCCGGCCAAGCTCTTCCGGGGATCATGACCACTGTTGGCCCAAGAGCCGTCAGAGGTCTTCCTTTTACCCTCTTTGATCACTTCAAACTTCCCTGGTGATGACGAAGCGGTTTAAAGGTTATTCTTCCGATCGAGTTCTTGGTGGCCTATGTTAGGGCTCTCAGACCTGTGTAATTCCCTTTGTCACTCGATTCTTTGCTATTAACTTTGACCTTTACTTCTTGTACTGATGTATGTGTTCATTGCAGGCCCACGCTATACTCGCCCGAGCCATCCCTCCCCTCGCCCGATCCACAAAGAAAGAAGTTCAGCTGGGGACAGAGGTGGAGCTGCTGGAGGTGAAGTTAAGGTGTCTGGCAATGACTGAAGAAGGAATGGGATTCTCATGCTGAGACCCGAGGCCAGGCGGCCTGAGCAGAGGGCCGAGTCGAAGAGCTAGAGCATGAGCACAGTGCTCTTCTGGCAGAGAGGGATCATCTGCTCCAGGATGTCAAGGATCGGGAGAATCTATTGTGAGATTACACGAAGTTCTCCGAGATGACGACAAGATGATGTTCTTGATCAAGGAGAACAACACCTTGATCGCCATCATCAACGCCTTTCCCGAGAAGATAATCGAAGCAGACAAACAAGCCATCGCCGTCGAATCTGAAGAATCTGAAGCCTTGAACAATAAGGTCATAGCCCAATTTGGTGAAGGGTATGAGACTCATCGGGAAAAGGCTAAAGCAAAGGCGATGGTCATTGGGCTTGATGTCTCCATCCTTGACTCTTCGGATGGCGAGTCGACGTGAAGATGACCCCTGCAGAGAGTAGACATGTAGGATTTGTAATAAAGAAAATTTTCCTTCTCTTTTTTTATTTCAGACTTGCTTAGAATCGTAAGTGGCCAAGAGTTTGTAAAGTAAAAATTTTTTAAGTATAAATAAGATATACTCTTTGCCCATGAATGCTTATTGTCAGTTTCACTTATGACTAATCTCGATCAATTGTGTCCACCCGAACCTTCTGATCGGATCGTCCTTAGAGTTTATCTGATTGTAGAGGGCCAACAGTTATACCCGAGACTTATCTCGATCAGTGGTGTCTTCCCAAACCTCTTGATCGGATAGTGCCCGAGATCTGTACTTTAAGCATTTATTAAACTCTCAGTCAGTTATGCTCGGGACTTATCTCGATCAGTGGAGTTTTTTCGAGGCTCTTGATCGGATAGTGCTCAAGATGTCTCATTTAAGTAATGTGAAATATATGAATATAGATGAAATTAAACATTGACAAAAAATCGGAACTTTCATTTATATCATTTGAATTGGAACGATTACATGGATAAAAACAAGAACGACATAACTATTCTTGGTAAAATTTTCTAAGTCTTCCAAAGATGCCATGTATTCTTTACTCTCGAGGCAGTCCATTGCAGAAGTTGGTAGGTTCTGGCTTCCAGCACTCCTACCACCTCATAAAGCCCTCCCGGTTGGGCATTAGCTTGCCGGTGTTACGGGGGTTGATGCCTCCGACTCCGGAGGACCAAATCTCTATTGCAAACCTCCTTGTCTTCGCTTCCGATTATAGTGTCGAGTACATTACATTGCCGATAGATTGCCAACCTCATCATTCTTTGAATCCCGAACTTCATCTACCAAATCTACCAACCTCGGGGTTGGTGGTGGGATGTCTTTGTTCACCGGTGGCACTTGGGACACCTCTAACGAATTCCTTTGCTTGGTGTAGATAGTTGGCAAGAATACCCCGCCTCAAAATCTTATGCGCCCGGTGACTTTGCTCCCATGTGATCCCCACAGATTCCCCTCATGATCTCGAAGTGTGTAGTACGCCTCTGGAGGAGTCAAGCATTTGAGCGGTGGAGAGCTAAAAGCCCTTCCGGTATAGATCTCCATCTATGAGGGTGAAGTTCGAACTTGGTGTTTGACTTGCTGGCTAGAGATTGGTCCAGAAGGAGGGTCCCATCGGCCAAGTATGAGATATAAGGTGTGAGCAAAGATTGAGGTAGGTCCAAAGCCAAGATTTACATCTTTGGGACACTAGGTTTTTCGAGAACCTCAAGTACACCGATCCATTGAAAGAGCTTGCTTGATTGTTGCCAGCTTTGCCAAGGCATCTGCTTTATCGTATTCTCTCAATTTGGGTCCACCCCCGACAATTGTGTGATGAAGTGAAGTACATAAGCTTATCCTTTAATTTCAACCAAATATTTGGTCATCCTTGCCCGGGCCAGATTTCGCCGATAATCGCTTGACCACCGGTTGTGAATCACTTTGTAGATGATCGGCCATTGTACCTACTCTCAGGTTTCAGGCCAATCGTATCCTCATTAAGATGGCCTCGTACTGCTTTCGTTATTTGTGGCCTTGAAACCAAACCGAATAGCTTCTTTGCACCTTGAACCCTTCGGGACTTGTTAGGATGACCCCTGCTCCACTGACATCCATAGTTGACGATCCATCCACGTATAGAGTCCATGAGGTCTGGATTGGGTGTGTTTCGACTACTATATTCGCCTCCGATTCGGTGAAAGAACACTCAACCACGAAGTCCGCCAATGTCCGCCCTTTGATTTTGGTTCGGGGCGATACTCTATAACAAATTGTGTCGATTCCATTGCCTGAATGGCTAACCGAGCACGATACTTCGGGCTTGTGCAAAATCTTCTTCAAAGGTTGGTGCGTGTAGACCACTATCAACCAAACCACGGAAATAGTGCCGAGTTTTCGCTAGCAATTATGAGGCATAAGCAAATTTTTGAGTGTTCGGGTATCTCGTTTACGATCTCGGAGAACATGGGTCGACATAGTATAAGCAGGAATTACTTATCTCCTCATCCCCTTACCGGTCGCCCCTATCGCCATCGAGCTCATGACCAGTATAAGTATAAAGGTTACGAGGGGATCGGTTTCATTAACAATGGTGCCGAACCCAAATATCTATTGATCTCTGGGCAGCGTCTTCGCATTACTCAAGTCCCTTTGGAAACTCTTGTCATTTTTGGGCCTTTGAGAGTGTCGAAAAAGGGTAGACATCTTTCGGTGACCTTGACATGAATCTCGAAGAAGGCGCAATTGATCCGTCATCCGTTGGACATCTTTATATGTCTTTGGAGATTTCATGTCTAAGATCGTGAGATTTTTTTTACGGATTGGCCTCGATTCCCGGTTCTTGACCGGATATCTAGGAATTTTCTGAACCTAATCCGAAGGTGCATTTGGTCGGGTTTAGTCTCGATTTGTGTTGTCTCACACCGTTTGAAGTAGTCTTCTAAGTCCTCCAGATGATCCGGGATGACATGCTCTTGACGATCATATCGTCACATACACTTCCATACTTCGCCCCAAATTGCTTTCCGAATCTGAAGTTCATCATTCGTTGGTAGGTTGCTCCTGCGTTTAGTAGTCAGAAGGTCATCTTCCGATATCATATATAGCGATGAGTGATGAAGCTAGTCTTGGGGTATCCTCCTTGTCCATCGATATTTGGTGATATCCCAGAAAGCGTCCATGAAATTGACATCCCATACCCAAGTGGCATCAACCAATTGGTACATGTTGGGTAAGGGTAGAAGTCTTTTAGGGAGCCTTTTTCGTGTCTGTGTAGTCAATGCACATCCTCCACTTCCCATTTTGCTACGTACCAATACCACATTAAATCGACCATTCGGGATAGTCAATTTAAAAGATGAACCCCGCCTCTAACAATTTGGTAACCTCTTCGTCTATAATCTTACTGTCTTTCCGGCAAAGATCCTTCTTTTTACGTATCACCGACTTCTCTTGGTCGGTATGAAGTCTATGTAATGCGATTGATTCACTTACTCAGGGAATGTCGCTAGGTTCCGAAGCGAAGATGCTCAAGATACACCAAGTAATTCCACCGGACAGATTCGCATTTGTTCGGATAATCCGCCCGATCTTGACCGGCTTTGTCCGGATTTCCGGTACCAACTCAACATCCTCTGTTTATTTCTTTGGTAGAGCCATGGGTTCGAAGATCGCCTTAGTGAGCGGCTCGATCTCGATGGTCATCATCATTTTCGCTTATCAATTTTGAGCTCTGAAGAAATCAAGGTATTAGATAACATCTTGAGCGATGTCGAGATCTCCGTTTACCTCCCCTATCCGTTCGATTGTCCGAAATGTGACACCCCAAAATAGGTATACAAAACCCATTACGAGTCGCCAAAATACATGGTATAGAAAGCAAACTACAACTTTGACAATCTGAAAGTCGTGTAGAATCGACAATACTGTTTGTGAGTTCGAATACAAATATTGTCTTACAGACAATATACACACCCAAATAAGTCCTCATTAATTATTCATACACTATTTTACGAGAAATAGTGAGGGCAATTAAAACATCTTCCTAGCACCATCACTCCATACCCAGACTCGATCCTGCTTATGTTCTCACCTCCTGAGAAGAAAAATGGAACAAAAAGGAAAAGGGTGAGCTCAACCAACCCAGTAAAGAATATTATGACTAAGATAATATATAACAAATTATCGTTAGTCTTCAACAGGGAAAAATCTAACCAGAATACAATAGACAACAAGTTTTAGATCAACAAATGCGTGGAAATAGCAATCCATTAGAAGAGTCACGTAGAGAAAGAATTCTCTCGTCTTCTAAGGTTTAAAAGTCCATCATCAATAGTTTATCCACTGTAATAACAATCAATATACATCTTTAATCATTTTACTCTGGCCAAAGATATTCATTTATATCACCGGTTGGTCATGTTAAATCTCGACACTGTTCATCTTTGCACCACTGAGCCAAAGATATTCATCGATTAATCGTTCATCTTCTTTACTACGGGCCAAAGATATTCATTTATATCACCATTTAGGGTGAGTATGATGAAAAACATTTTTAAAAAAGCGAATCGATTGAAACAAAATGCAAGGATTAAGGATTAAGGATTAAGTACTTTGTTTTACCCATGTCCAAAAATACTTGAAAATAATCATATTGGTGTAAAATTCAAGAATGATCAAAACATGGATACAATCAAAGCTAGTATCCGAATAGATATTTTGGACAAAAGAAAAATTCTTATTTTTTGATTGAATAGTCTTGATTCGTGAATAGTGTAGATATCGTGAATAGTCCGTAGTATCGTGAATAGTAATCCCGACACAACAAGTTCCAAATTTGATAAAAAAGTTCACCAATACTTGACATAATGATATTGAAGAAAAAATATCATTTAAGAAGAAAATAATACCACTTACCTCAAAATAATAAGTCTTACATTGAATTTTGGTATAGTCTTGTGAAACCCACATAGTATAGCAACACTCAAAGTATACTCACAAGAATATGCTCGATAATTTAGAGAGAGAAGAGAAAACTTAGTTTTAGTGTGATTTTCAATTCTAACTTAGCCCTCTATTTATAGGAAAATGTTAGAGCATGAAAGGAGACTAAATTAATAAAATATATTATTATTTACCAAATATTCAAGCCCACCACCAAGGAATCTGATTTTAGCCACCAACCACATGTTAAAGATGATCACCAACCTTTGAAAAACGTTTTTCTTGAAAATATTAATTAAAATTTCCAAAGATCAATTATTTCGGAACTCCGAAACATCAATAATTCACAATAAATATCCCTTTTATCAGAAAATTCAAATCTCGCGATTTTCCATGGGAAATTCTATTCTCTACAACTTTACAGAAGAAAATTTTTCCAAATTCCAAACAGAAATTGACCGAAATTCACAAGCAGGCGATTTTACGATCTATAATCAATTTTCGATCAAGAATTGTGTCCAAGCACACACAAAACATATATTAAACATTTAATGCCACAAAATACTCTACCTCCTCATATACTCATATATCCCACATTCATTATAAAAATATCATAGTTAATATATTATTAAAATAATATATTTAAATGAATTATTTTATCGAAAAAAGATAAAATATTAATTTTCAACAATTGTCACATTAAAAATTTTCTCCATCTATATCCACATAAAATAAATATTTTCTTTATCATAATAATCAATAATTATTTATTTAAAAATAATATTCTGAGAATCGATCGATCGACAATCGGTAGTTCCTCAGGAAAGATGAGGCTTTCCGATAAAGATTTCTCTTACCTGTAGTATGATTAGGTGACCAAACCTCTCCTTTAGGCAGAACTTTCTAGACATTGCCAATAATGTTATCGATAATATTATTCAAATAATATGAATTATTGATTTGATAATGGAAAATCTTGTGTAATGACAATTATTGAAACAACAAGAATACAAAATATCAATGACAATTATTGAATCAATAAAATATAATATTGAGCGAGTAACTCACTGTAACAATTATTGAGTAGTGCCTTCTTACGTAAGGATCGATAATAATCTTGCATGCAATAGCGTGTCTTCTTTGTGCAACCACAGCGTACATTGTATTTTAACCATAGGGTAACCAATAAACGGTGTTAAGCGGTAACAATTTTCTGTAGATTATTTATAAAACTCGATCTTTGTCGTTTTCTTTCATCCAATAGTTTTCCGTTATGGGGCCCACCAATGATTTGCTTGGCCAAATACGGAGATTCAAACAAAAAGAATATTCCACGACCAAGCGAATATTCCCGACAATAATAAATATTTTATAACCACTTGCTTATTTTGTAAACTTTGCACATTTCACCCATAACCAAATAATTATATCAAATTAACCCTTATTAATTTAGAATAATGAATAAAGGAAAATTCAATTTTATTTATAATAAGTTGGGGTCTTACAACCTCCCTCTCTTATGAAATTTCGTCCTCGAAATTGGCGTCGACGTAATGGTACATCGAAAAGGTGAGGTACCTCGCTTTCATCTCGATTCCAACTCCGTGTCATTTCCTCAATTGCATGGTTTCTCCATGAAAACCTTAACTTGTGGTATAACCTTCGTCGTAAGACATGCTCTTTCTATCCAAAATCTCAACAGTATCTCCTCGTAGGTTAAATCTTGATTATCTAAATCTAGTTCTAATGCGATAATGTGGTTCGGGTCTTTCATATATTCTGAAGCATAGATATGTGGAATACATTGTGAACACGAGACATACTTGGAGGTAACGCGAGTCTATAGGCTACGTTTCTATTGGTCGAGAATCTCAAATGGACCAACAAACCTTGGATTGAGCTTTCCTCTTTCCCCAAATCTTGTAACTCCTTTCCATGGAGCAATACGTAACAATACATGATCTCGATATTAAACTCCACGTCCTTTCTACATGAAGATCGGTATAACTCTTTCGTCGATCTTGTGAAGTTTGAATCGTTGTCGAATCATTTGGATCTTTTACGTAGTCATGCGTACTAATTACGGTCCCAACAATGTTGCTTCTCCCACCTCGTCCCAAAGATATCTTTGGAAGCGACATTTTAAATCCATCCTAGCGCCTCAAATGGAGCCATGCCTATACTTGCGATAAGCTTGTTGTTGTAGGAGAATTCCACCAGTGGTAGGTACTTATCAACTTCCTTTGAAATCTAGGACACGAGTCTTAATAGATCTTGAGGGTTTGAATAGTCTCTCTCGATTGTCCGTCCGGTTTGAGGATGGTATCTTTGAAGCGAATAAATAAATCCGTGCCCATAGCTTTCTGCAAGCTAACCCAAAATCTTGAAGTGAATCTCGAGTCACGATCCAAAACTATGGATCTTGGCATGCCATGCAATCGTCTAATCTCATTCACGTACATACTGAGCAAGGCGTTCGAGGGATAAGTCTAAGCGTGTCGGTAGAAAATGGGCGAGACTTGGTTAATCTATCAACAATAACCCAAATTGCATCTACGCCTTGAGAAACTTTGGGAAGACACGTAACAAAATCCATAGTAATGTGTTCCCATTTCCATTTAGGAATCTCAAGTGGTTGCAATGGACCTTTTGGCACTTGATGCTCCGCCTTTACTACGTTAATGAGGTTAAACATCTTGAGATAAACTCGCAATCTCTCTCTTCGTATTGTTCCACCAAAATGTATGTCGAATATCATGATACATATTGGTACTCCCAAGATGGATTGCAAACGGGGTGTTGTGTGCCTCCATCATGATTTTATGCTTCAAATCAGAGTCGTTCGAAACGCAAAGTCTAGAATTGACTCGAAGTATTCCTTCCTCATCAATTCTTGCTTAGGAATAGCTCCTTCTTACTTTTTCTTCTTCATACGCATCGCCATTGGTCAAGTAGCTTGAGCGACTTTAACTTTATCGATTAAAAGTCGGTTTTACTTGTATATTCGCCATCATTATGTGGGTCCTGAGTCTTTAATTCTACCTCCATCCTTTGCAAGTCATACAAGATGGGCCCTTGCGTTGACAATATCGCTTTTCGTGCTTGCATATGATCTTCTACTTAATCGTAAATTCTTCGTTCGCTTTTTCAGGATGATATTGAATAGTGTGATCGTAATCTTTTATGACTCCGATAGCGTCGCCGTTGCCGCATGTTGAGTTCTTTTTGGGTGAAGAAATATTTGAGGCTTTTATGGTCAGTATAAATCTCCACTTTCTCTCCATACAAGTAGTGTCTCCATATCTTCAACGCGAATGAATCATGCTGCGCTGACTCTAGATCATGAGTAGGATAATTCCTCTCATATTCTTTGAGTTGTCGTGAGGCATAGGCTATGACTTTCCCATGTTGCATGAGAACACATCCTAACCCCTTGCGGAAGCATCATTTATAGATAACAAATCCATCCAAGAACGGATGGTATTGTCGAGCAGTTAGAAATGAGTCTCCTCTTGAGCTCTTGGAAGCTCTTCTCGCATTCCTCGCTCCATAAAATTTTGCATCCTTCCGAGTAATTTGAGTTAGCAGATAGCGATTCGAGAAAATCCTTCCACAAATCTCGATAATAACCGGCTAAGCCGAGTAAAAGCTGCGTCTTGATCCGCAAACTTGGTTGCTCCCAACTTTGTATTGCTTCAATCTTGGCGGGTCAGCGAGATACTCCTTGTTTTGACACCACGTGCCCAAGGAATGCTACTTCCTCAAGCGAACTCACATTTCTTGACTTGGCATAAAGCTTGTGTTCACGAAGTCTTTGTAGTACCGACTTCAAATGGTGCTCATGATCTTCACGGCTTTTGGAATAGATGAGGATGTCATAAATAAAGACAACAACGAATCGATCCAAATATTCCTTAAATACGGTTCATCATATCCATGAAAGCGGCGAGGAGCATTAGTCGATCCAAAAGACATGACCAAGAATTCATAATGCCCGTATTGAGTCACGAAATAGTCTTTGGAATATCCTCGGTTTTAATCTTGGTGATGATATCCGAGCGAAGATCGATCTTTGAAAAGAATTGCGCTCCTTATGGCTGGTCGAGCGGGTCATTAATGCGAGGTAGCGGATACTATTCTTGATGGTGACATGGTTCGATTCTCGATAGTCAATACAAAGTCGCATACTCCGTCTTTTCTTCTTTTACGAATAAAAGCAGGAGCACCCCGAGGAGGCGTCTTGGGGCCGAATGAAGCCGATGTCTAATAACTCCTGTAGTTGGACTTTTAACTCACGAAGTTCAATAGGAGCCATTCGATATGGGGTTTTAGAAATGGGCTTTTGCACGGTTCAAGGTCGATAAAGAATTCAACATCACGTTACGGGGTAGGCAGGGAAGCTCTTGAGGAAATACATCGAGGTATTCTCTAACCACGAAATATTATTCAAATCGACTTGTCTTTATTCAAATCCATAACATGGGCTAAGAAAGCTTGACATCCGTTTTTCAATAAGCGAATAGCTTTGTGGCTTGATATGATGATGATTTGATTTTAGTGGTTTGAATTCGTATGACAGGTTGGTTAGGAATATGAAAACTAACAACCTTACGAAAACAATCAATTTTGGCATGATGAGTGGTTAACCAATCAATTCCTAAAATCACATTAAAAGCAAGTATCTTTAAAGAGATAAGATCGGCGGTAATGTGATAGTGCCAACTTGGATCATGCAAGATTTATAAGCGTAGATGTAATGAAGGTTTCACCCAACGGAGTTTCAGCAGATAAATCAAAATCTAATTTCTCGGTCGAGTTTAAGCGTTGAGCCACAAGCGGAGAGATAAAGAATGGGTAGAAGGCAGGTATCTAGTAAAGGTATAAACTTGAGAATTCAAGATTAGCTTACCGTGATCACCTCGTTTGGGTTCCTCACGTTTTGGCGATCCGCGACAAAAGCTCTTCCGAGAGCCGTGATTTCGACTTATCCGGGATGACCCTTGGAATCACCACTCCGTGAACTTGGTTTCGCTTATAGTACAATCTCGAGTGATGTGGCCTTCCTTTCCACGGTTGTAACATACCTTGGATTGTTGTGGACGGTTTGAGGTGATATGTCCCTCCTTCCCACATTTGTAACATCTAAGCGGCGGTCGTTCTCCTCCCCTAGCATTTTGTTGTTGGTCTTTGGTCTTGCTTTGTTGATGTCTTCCGTCATTGTTGAATCTTCTCTTTACGAAATTTCCACTTGAGTCACCTCTCTCTATTATCATGTCCACGATTACCACGAGTGATTCTACGCTTTGTCAAGTATTCTTTCCTCCTCATTTGGTTATCATCGTTACGATGACTACCACGATTGTGGTCCCTCGATTGAGTATACTCACTATCTCGCTCTAATAAGCGAGCCACATTGACAACATCGAATCTGAGAGAAAATTTATGAGAGATAAGGTATTGTGAATCTACGGTTTTAGACCTCTCGAAACTTATCGCGTCATTCGTTCCTCATTCTCCACCAAATGAGGTCTGAAACCAGATAATTCTGCGAACCTTGCCTCGTCTTTGAGAGACACCGTCGTGTTGTTACATTCGAGTCTAATAAACTCTACCTCCTTCATATAGCGAATACTTTACGGAAAGTACTTGTCATTGAACGATTCTGAAATCTTTCCCAAGACATGTTAAGTGCATGCATCTGGTGAGTGCGCTTCGCTGATTCCTACAAGTAATGTCTAACTTCACCACTGAAAACATAAAGGTGGCAAATGGAACCTTACATTCCTCCGTGCACCCCAAGACATCGAATATCTTAGTAATTTGCTTGACCCACGTTTACGCCTTGATCGGATCCGGCTTTCCATGGAAATCTGGTGGTCCTGACTCTTTGAATTGTTTGGCCGTGACAAAGCCTTGCGTTCTTATCATTTCCTCCGTATTTTGTACACGAGTCTCCCTTATGCGATTTTGTATGAAGCTGCAAAAAGCTTCTAAACATCCGTCGTTCATCATTTGCTCGATTGGCGTTGTTCACGGGAGGAACATTGCCCGACTTGTTGCACGTTTTCCTCGTTGGTGATCACCAAAGGCGTCTCCGCGGTCTCATAAACTCCATTGTTAACGTTCTCGTGACCATTCTTAAATCTTGCCATAAAACAAGGGTTAATTAAACAAATTAACATATCACATAATATCTATATTATGACCGACCAACAAATAAGCTTAGGTAGGACACACTAGCGAAGGATTTACTCGTCTCTCCCTCCTAGATTCTATTCCCGATCTCTTGGGAGATCATATCCTAAGCTCGATACCAGCTGTGACACCCCCAAAATAGGTATACAACACCCATTCGAGTCGCCAAAATACATGGTATAGAAAACAAACTACAACTTTGACAATCTGAGGATGTCGTGTAGAATACGACAATCTGTTGTGAGTTCGAATACAAATATTGTCTTCTAGATAATATACACACCCAAATAAGTCCTCATTAATTATTCATACACTATTTTACGAAATAGTGAGGGCCAGACTAAAACATCTTCCTAGCACCATCACTCCATACCCAGGCTCGATCCTGCTTTATGTTCTCACCTCACGAGAAGAAAAATGGAACAAAAAGAAAAAGGGTGAGCTCAACTAGCCCGATAAAGAATATTATGACTAAGATAATATACAACAAATTATCGTTAGTCTTCAACGAGGGAAAAATCTAACGAGAATACAATAGACAACAAGTTTTAGATCAACAAATGCGGTGAAGCAAGAATCCATTAGAAGAGTCACGAGAAAGAATTCTCTTGTCTTCTAAGGTTTAAAAGTCCATCATCAATAATTTATCCTGTAATAACAATCAATATACATCTTTAATCATCTTTTGCACTCTGGGCCAAAGATATTCATTTATATCACCGGTTGGTCATGTTCATCTCAACACTGTTCATCTTTTTCTTTTCTACTGGGCCAAAGATATTCATCGATTAATCGTTCATCTTTACACTACGGGCCAAAGATATTCATTTATATCACCATTTAGGGTGAGGATGATGAAAATATTTTAAAAAAGCGAATCCGGTGAAACAAAATGTGAGGATTAAGGATTAAGGATTAGTACTTTGTTTTACCCATGTCCAAAAATACTTGAAAATAATCATATTGGTGTAAAATTCAAGAATGATCAAAACATGGATACAATCAAAGCTAGTATCCGAATAGATATTTTGGACAAAAGAAAAATTCTTATTTTTTCGGTGAATAGTGTCGTATTAGTGAATAGTGTCAGTATCGTGAATAGTCTTAGTATCGTGAATAGTAACCAAACACAACAAGTTCCAAATTTGATAAAAAGTTCACCAATACTTGGCATAATGATATTGAAGAAAAAAATATCATTTAAGAAGAAAATAATACCCTTACCTCAAAATACCGTATCTTACTTTTGAATTTGGTATAGTCTTTGTGAAACCCCCATAGTATAGTAACACTCAAAGTATACTCACAAGAATACGCTCGATAATTAGAGAGAGAAAGAGAAAACTTAGTTTCGATGTGATTTTCAATTGAACTTAGCCCTCTATTTATGGGAAAATGTTAGAGCATAAAAGGAGACTAAATTAATAAAATATATTATTATTTACCAAATATTCAAGCCCACCACCAAGGAATCTGATTTTAGCCACCAACCACATGTTAAAAATGCTCACCAACCTTTGAAAAACGTTTTTCTTGAAAATATTAATTAAAATTTCCAAAAATCAATTATTTCGGAACTCCGAAACATCAATAATTCACAATAAATATCCCTTTTATCAGAAAATTCAAATCTCGCGATTTTCCATGGAAAATTCTATTCTCTACAACTTTACAGAAGAAAATATTTCCAAATTCCAAACAGAAATTGACCGAAATTCACAAACGGGCGATTTTACAGTCTATAATCAATTTTCGATCAAGAATTGTGTCCACCGACACACAAAACATATGTTAAACATTTAATGCCACAAAATACTCTACCTCCTCATATACTCATATATCCCACATTCATTATAAAAATATCACCGTTAATATATTATTAAAATAATATATTTAAATGAATTATTTTATCAAAAAAAGATAAAATATTAATTTTCAACAATTGTCACATTAAAAATTTTCTCCATCTATATCCACATAAAATAAATATTTTCTTTATCATAATAATCAATAATTATTTATTTAAAAATAATATTCTGATTCTGGAATCACAGATCTTTGTGATCGGTAGTTTCAGGAAGATGGGGCTTTCGATAAGGATTTCTCACTTCTTGGTGGCCATGATTAGGTGACCAAACCTCTCCTTGAGCAGAACTTTCTAGACATTGCCAATAATGTTATCGATAATATTATTCAAATAATATGAATTATTGATTTGATAATGGAAAATCTTGTGTAATGACAATTATTGAAACAACAAAACAATACAAAATATCAAGCGCACAATTATTGAATCAATAAAATATAATATTGAGCGATAACTCTTGTAACAATTATTGAGTAGTGCCTTCTTACGTAAGGATCAATAATAATCTTGTGCAATAGCGTGTCTTCTTTATGCGACCCAGCGTATTCATTGTATTTTAACCACCGGGTAACCCACGAGTGTTAATGGTAACAATTTCTGCCGATTATTTATAAAACTCAATCTTTGTCGTTTTCTTTCATCCAATAGTTTTTCCGTTATGGGGCCCTGATGATTGCCTTGCGTGGTAAATCGGAGATTCCCGGAAAAAAAAGAATATTCCACGACCAAACGAATATTCCCCGACAATAATAAATATTTTATAACCACTTGCTTATTTTGTAAACTTTGCACATTTAATCCATAACCAAATAATTATATCAAATTAACCCTTATTAATTTAGAATAATGAATAAAGGAAAATTCAATTTTATTTATAATAAGTTGGGGTCTTACAGGAAACTTGATTTTGAAGTGGGGTATAGATGTTACCGCTTGCAGTGCCGCTAAGGTAGGCCTTCCAAAAATGGCGTTGTAAGTCGAATCCACTTGTACGACAAAAAAATTTACCATGATTTGCTCTGCTGTGGTAGTCAAGAACTTGACCGGTAACGTGATTGTGCCGTCACATGAACTGGTCGGGTCGCCAATGGCCGTATAACGAGCCCTCTCCCTAATTCCATCTTCTTTCCTCCAGATTCATCCGTTGGTATGCATGTGTGTAGAGTATATCAATAGAAGACCCGTTGTCGATCATCATCCTCTTCGTATGTCTTGGCAGGACACGAGCCGTTATTATTACGGTGCCCGTCATGCGGTTCGATCACGATACGTAGGGTAGTCATCGTCGAGAAGGAGATGGTGGCGTGCTGAATATGGCTTTTATCCTTTTACGGCGAGGACTCGATTGATGATAGTACGGCCGAGATGCCCATTTCTTTTCTGCGCCGATTACCGCCTACGGACCGCTTGATATCACATCAATAACTCCTCGAGCTTGTGGGTTGGCCATGCGGTTGTGCTTGTCGGGTGAGCTTCATTTGTTGTCCTCTCACAGGGCTTAGGCCCTTCTGCGCCAACTACGTCATTGTACCAACTTCAGTGCTGGACATTCTTTTCTATTAAATCTTTCAAGTTGGTGCAATCTTACGTCGTGTGACCCCGACTACGGTGGTACATGACAATACTTGTTCCAACCCCTCTTCCCGGCTTCGGGATCGTTTGACATGGTTGAAAAAGGGCTTGCTTCGCATCTCTTCCGAGATCTTGGCCCGTCTGTATTGAGTCGGTGTACACCTTATTGTCCCCTTTATTTGGGAAGGTGGCCTTCCACCGCTTGACCCCCGTTGTAGTTTTTTTCTTGTAGCTATCCGAGCCTCCCACGATTGTCGGACTTCGATAGCTCTGTTTGTCCCGATCTCGGTCTTACCGTGGGATTGTGGTTTGAAATTCCCCATCGCTTCCTCGATCGCTATGTGATCTTCGGCCCTATGGAAGGCCTCTGTCAGGTCGGTCGGGGGGTTGATCACTAGGTCTTTCATCAGCTTCTTTGATTTTTCGATGTCAAGCCCCGTTGTGAAGAATCCCAAAGCTTGTGGGGAATTCAACTCCCTCCACCAAACCCTGACCTCCCGAAATCTCTTAACATATCGCCCCTGGGCTCTCATGTCGATCTCTGCACCGACTGCATGAGGGATCTTTGTGATCTTCCAAATCTCTTATTACTCCCGAACCGTGCATGAAATTTTTCCGAAGGTCTTTCCATGAAGTTATCGATCCGACGCCAAGGTTCCCATCCATTCCGGCGCTTTTCTTGAGGTGGTGAAGAAACATGTGGCACTTGTCGCATCGTCGAGTGGCCATAATCGTCATCAACTGTCATACCCATCGGAATGGTCGTAAGGGTCCCCTGACCCGTCGTAAGTCTCCATCGGGGCATCTTCCTTTTGGGGTCCATTATCTCTCGATTAATTTTAGGAGAGAAGGCGACCTATATATAGGTCGGGCGCCGATCGGGTTCTTGCCAACAACAGCTTCTCCAATTTAGCAACCCCTTGGCGAGGGTCGGATTCTCCTTCGTGAGGGACGAATGGGGTCATCCTTCTCACGTTCGGGAATCTCGTCTTTCCTCCTCTGCCCGCCTGCATCGACCCGAGTGCTCGGGCGTCGTCCTGCTTGCTGGCAGCTTCTTCTCCGGCCGGCCATCCCTCGAACGACTTCGATACCTACTTCTCTCCTTTTCCCTTCCGCCGGGGTGGCCAAAGAGCCCGGTATGGTGCTGCGTCTCTTAGAGGGGCCTCTCTTCTCACACCAAAACACGTTAGCCATCTGCGATTCGAGCTTTTCTCTTTGAAAGGCGTAGGGTCATTATGGCATCTTTGTTTCTTTGCATCTTTTCTGCAGGATGAATTCTCTACGATCTCATTACCACAGCTCGACTCTTTTCAGCGCCTCCGGTATTTCATGAATTAACCGTCATCCATCCGACCGGCACAGTTCGGGTATCTTTGGCTTTCATGGAAGAGTCTTCGTCGGGGAGCCAGTATGGCTCCATCGATAAATCTGGGTTCGGAGCCCGATCATCTTTTCAAACCCTCTCACTGAGTGGTTTGGTGTGTTTTAGCCTTTTCACGATCCGGAAGCGCATACTCTACACTCGCCATAGTTTCTTGCACGAAAAGGGTTCGATTGTGATTGTTATTTAAGCACTCCCCTCTTCTGGCTTGATGTTGCGCTTAAGTTTCACGGTGCGTCCAATCACGAGAATCCTGTATTTAGAACACGCACGATGACGGATCACCAGGAAAGCGGCGGCTTATGCAGGGGATAACTCGGTGTGAGAATGAGTCAAGTTTATTCTGAGGTTTAATGATGGAGGATAAGTATTTAGTCTTTCAAAAATAGGTATTACCTCATAATGATAACCTAGGCCTCATATTTATAGTACTCACCACATAGAATCTTTTTTCCCGGTCGGATTAGGACTCTAGTATATGGTAGTTACCATAACTTGGGTCAACACAATCTCTTAAAAGGTAAAAGTAGAGTCAATCTCTTACCACCTTTGGAGTTACTGATATGCATCTGAATAGGTACCGAACTCTTCACGTGAGAGAGCCTTTATGCAGCCCAAGCGGTCCTATAATCTAATCTGAGGCCCGGCCGAAAAAGAACTCAGGCAGGCCGAACATCCTGAAGACCGGGTTCAAATTTATGGTCAGGAGGGCTCGAATCTTGGGCGAACACCTCCAACACCTTCATGGGCTTCGGCCCATCGGTCTCTCCAGCCCTTCTGGTATCGAATCTTCGGCCCAAAGGAGGGTCGGTAAAACGCTCCCGAACAAATAATAAGCATTATTGCTTAATAATTTTAATTGCATTATTTTAATTTTAATTTTAAAAATATTTTATATTGACTTTGAAAAGCTCGTTAATGATCTTATACGTTGAAACATTTAAATATGGAGTCTCCAAGTTTTATTTTGTAGTGTTTGAAAAAGGGTAAAATCCCCTCTTATAAAACAAATCAAAATGCGACATATATGCCTTTGAATCTAATTCTCAAATTCAACTCCCATTTTGGTAATATATAATAATAACAACCCACTTAGAGTTCAAAATTAGAAGCCCAAAAACAAGCCCGTTAAAGTAGACAAACTCATGACAGAGGGCCAATACCCACTAGGCCCTGTATGAACATAATTATTATAGGTGAGGTAGAAACATTACCTGGTACAGAAATGGGCCACAAAATGATTTTAAACTTGTCGAAATAAATACAGACGAATGGGCCGAGCTCTTGATCATACAAAGTTGATTCCTCAAAGCTTAATTTTATAGGCCACTAAAATTTATTAAGTAGCCCAATAATTATATATTCTAAGGGTAATGATATATCTCCCGATTTTATGTATTGACTTTTGGATAAATATAAGTGATAATTTTTTTAATTATTGATCAATCTTATCAAATCTTATATATTGATGTAAGTTGCAATTTTAATGGGGGTAAAATTGAACTCCTCTATGTGGACATGAAAATTGGACATGCGTGTTTTATAATTTCACTTATTTGTATATTGACACCCCAGTTCCCTCACCACGTCTCATCTTGAACTCCTTGTGTTCGTTGCGGCAACGAAGGCAGTGGTGTTGTCAAAGGTATGGGACTTTGACATGGTAACTGGCAGCGTAGACAGTAAGCTTGTGGTGGTTAGGCTGGTTGCTGGTTTGTAATTTTGCAGCGGTTAAGTTGCTGGTTTGTGGCAGGTTCTTAGGGGGATGCTGTCAAAACTATTGTGAGGCAATTTGCGGCATTGCAAGGAAATTGATGACAGGTTTTGCGAGTGAAATGCTGTCAGAATTTTGTGGGACTGATTGCTACTGGAGAAAAGCACCTAGAGAGGGGCTCTAAGCCATATGGTATGGGCAAATGGTGGATTGCTGTCAAAGACGGACTTTTGATGGGCAAAAATTTACTTGATGCATAGTTTTGGGGAATTTGATTGTTGTTGATTGTGAAGCATTTAAGTATTGTGAGGTCAAAATACAAATAGGTGAAATTGTAAAACATTTGTGTCTAATTTTTATGTCCACGTAGAGTTTTTTAGTAAAATTTTTTGACAATACACGGCACAACTCATGGTTGAACTTAAGAGGGAGAGTTTCTTTTGGATGAGCTTCGAGGTTTAATTCTAATCCGATGCAAAAATATTTGCATTAAATTCTAAATATGCTTAAATATATCAATTTAATATAAATAAGTACAAGTATTTTAATATGCAAAATAATTGCAAACAAACGAGTTATTAACTTAAAAATAATGCTACAATAAACAAGTCAAACAATTAAATATCAAATTTAATGTAGAGTTGTTGATAGTAACATAAGGCAGGTCGTAGCTAAACTTTTGAAAATTAAGGACAGCATCAGTCAATTAATTAAACCCCATCCGTTTCTGGTTCTGCTTCTGGTTCGGTTTCAGTTTGTCTTTAATCTTGATAAGGAAGAGAATGTGAATAAAGTGACTAACTAAATTTCAACCATTCATATTATATAATACACTTGTCGTCGTCGTCATCATCATCATCAATCCATCATATATATATATATATATATATATATATATCTTGGATCATTAAAATGTCCCAAGATTGTATGAACGATGAGATTTATCTTAAATTTTGGACGGTCCAAATGATTTATTGAGTGAGCGGAAAATTCAAAATCATTTGTATTTTATTATAT
Organism: Panax ginseng; assembly: GCA_020205605.1. Lineage (NCBI taxonomy): Eukaryota > Viridiplantae > Streptophyta > Magnoliopsida > Apiales > Araliaceae > Panax > Panax ginseng. The sequence goes on along the minus strand of CM035142.1, from coordinate 102,579,615 downwards.
ATATATATATATATAAATTTGTTCATTTTCTCTCTATTATTACATGTTACATAGGACCTGTGTGTCAGGGGAGGATCCATGATGTATTCTCAGCATGAGCGGATTTTTTTGAGCTAGAGTTTGAAAATTTGAATACATTATATATCGTGTGTTCAATTTTTTTTATAGTAGTAGTTTAATTTTTTTTTCTCTCTGAGTTTAACTTTTTTATAAATTTACCCTTTTAAATTTATTAAATTTTATTATTTCTCCTCTCACTATACCTATAAAAAAAAGAATGTGTACAGTAGACTGGGCTACTAGATGATAAAAAAATTTAATAGTATCATCCGAGAAAGTAGGCATTGAATAATATATAGTGTCCTACCCACTATAATTTCACCGCATGAATTGTTGTTTTCGTAATTTACTCTCCATCTTCTCATATTTTAATTAACCATATATAATATACTTCTCAACTTTTTTTTATATGCGCTATATGTATATACATAATTATGTAGTATATATTAGTCGTCTTATATGACGATTTTTTTAGAAATTTATATGACGATTCAACCGTAATAATAATAAGGAGAATATTTATGGCGATAATTGAACCGTCGTCGTAGTCCAAAAAAATTATCGCCATAGACAACTGTGTACTACACAACTGTGTATATATATTTTATATATATATATATATATATATATGTATTATGTTACATATATTTCAATCAACGTATTTCTCAACAAGCATAATTATATATATAGTAATATAATCAACCTCTTTTCGTGCCTTTTTTGTTATTATCATGACTTGTTAAATTTCATTTTCTTAGAATTTGGACAAATACTCACTTTTTAGATAGTAAAAAAATAAATAAAGAAAGAACGTAGCATCGATTAGTAACCTTTGGTGCTACATATATAATCCCAAACTTCATATGGGAGGAATTTAGTTTAGTATGAACATGGATCTTAGTGTGCATGCATAGTCCTTAATTACTCGTTATTATGGACATGGACATACACGTGACTTTTAACACACGTAAGACTAATGAGAAATCAGCTCAACCATACACCATTTTCGTGACTCAAAAATGTGCAAATTATATTGTGTGCATTATGATGAAATTTTAAATATTAGTCGTATTATCCGTGCCTTCTGTATTATGTACGAAGGTACGAAGGGAGGAGAGATTGTCGGTGTTAGACAGTGGTGAAACTAGGATTTTTTGTTAGTGGGGTCGAAGTTATTATCGAGTTATAAATAATTTGGCGGGGTTCAAAAGGCGTAGCTTTCATTTTTTTTTAATACTTTATACTTTCGAATATTAATATATATATATATATATATATATATATATTATATTATAATGAAAATATAATTAGTGATAATATATGATATATATACATTATATTGACTCATACTAGATTTTTCTAATCACAATTGTTCATAAGTAAGTAATTCATTATTTATTTTTAAAAATAATATAAATTAGATTATTATTTAGTTTAAAATATTATAGAGATACATATATTAAGAGAATATGAGTCATATGTGATTAAAATTTGATTGACAAATTATAAATTTTCAATTTGACCCAGTATAATAGAAAATTTATAAAATTTTAGTGGAGTCAATTTATATATAATACTTAAAAATTTTAAAATTTACCTTACATTATAAAATAATTTTTTTTCAGTGGTGGCGATTTACCCCATATAACACTATGTGGCTTCGCCACTGGCGCTAGATAATGAAGGAGGCATGGAGCGAACTTGGGAGGAGGTAGAACGAAAGAGGATTTGAGAGTGAGAGAGACCAATTTTTTATCTTTTGAAGTTAAAGATGATATAATGGACGGTGAGATTTATCCCAAACTTTGAACGGTTCTGATCGTTTATTAGGATGAGCGAAAAATTCAAAATCAATTGTGTTTTGTTAATTAGATTCGCAATCACCCAATATACCCCACAAGTAGACATGTACAACAAGTCTGGCCTGGCTAAAGCTTGCCAAACCTTAGCATTCAAACTCTCTATTCTTAACTTTGAAGAATATATCAACAAATCATTATCCAACAATTTTCTTATTCTTATTTAACTCCCTATTTTAAGACTCAAGGCAAGGCCATATAAGACTTTTTTGCAGTCAAGTAAGATCATATTTCTGTTTAAAAATAACAATTTTTTCAAGTCTTTCAGACCGAATTTAACCAGTTCAGAACTTGACCAGGCCAACCCAAAGGTCAGGTCATAGACCTTTTGTGCATCTCTTCCCACAAGACTAAAAAAACTTTTAAATTCTATATCATGTGGTTCTCATGGGAAGAGAATGAGGATTGACACATCTATGGATTGACATTAACTTTGACATTGTGGTGTTTTGGGTGGAATCAAGTGGCATGTGATGTTTTTTCTTGATTATTGATATTTATATGAATAATAGGCAACACTTACATTAATTTGAAAAAAATTCATATAAAAATATCGAGTCTTTCTTTTCTTTTTTCTTTGGGTGGGAAGGGTTTATAATAGTGTGTAGACTATGTCAATAATTCAATACGAGGGAGATAGTTTGAAAGACTTGTCAATGGGTCCAAATACATTTTCGGGACCAATTGCCTTGACCTCTTTCGGGTAGCATTTCGTTTTCTTGACTTTCTTGCCTCCTTTTTCACCTACTAGTGCTCACGTGTACGGTTTATCAAGATCTAGCACAAAGAGGAGAGATATATATATATATATATATATATATATATATATATATATATATATATATATATTTTGAAGCTTAAAAACATAATAATTATTTCACAACAAAATATATGAGAATCGTTAATTGAAGATCACCTTACAATATTCTAGAAAATCATATATATATATATATAAATTTGGAACCCCTTTGGTCGGAGGCTCAGGGCGATCGATCTCCTAAAATCAATCTTCCGAAGCGATCACGATTAGTGCTAATTAAACTATTTTATTTTTCTTCTTTTCTTTAAAAAATAAATATTTGAATTTATAAAATTATATGACTAATCTCATGAGTACACATTTTGCTACATATTTTTTTTCACAATGGTTACAATTATCTATACTTTTTTATACTTCCAATGTGTCTATGATGCAACCCCCTAGGTGGATTGTTAGCTAGTGTATATCATATTATGAGGATAGTGCGGCGAGGATTAGCCAAAGAGGTATGCATAAAAGTATTTGTCACGAGAGGGAATCCTATAATTAAAACTTTTGATCTGTGTGTCGACTTTGTATTGGTCAATTGACCAAAGCTAACTTCATGCTAACTACTCTTGAAGAAAACATTTTGAAAATATTACCATATTTTCAAATGTTTGACATGACCATTAAAATATTTTGACTTGAAGGATCTTAGAGTCAATAGATTGAACTAGATATAACCAGTCCATATATTCCATGGCATTGAAAATAACTTCTCAAGTTGAGGATTTTGCTGACTTTTTATAAATAATTTTCTACACATTCATATTCATCATTTAATGGATTTGCTTACGCAGTGTAAATGTGTAATGCTTCCATACTTGTACGCAGATTAATTCTTGGACCACTACTACACACACAATGCATATGGATTCCACAAGAGTATGAAAAGCAAGAGATTGGCATGCACAAGATCATGAGTCAGGCTACTCGAGCTCGGTTACATATTTTTTGTTCTAATTTATTTGTCGTTTACAATTTTCTAGCAGAATAAATTATTTACTTTACTATATCACCCCTAACTTCTTTCATTGTCCAAAAAATTTCTTTCACTTGTACTAGTAATTTTCTAACTTCTCATAAAAGGATATTAATGAAATTTCATACAAATTTTAATTATTAAATGAAACGACTATTATTATGGAAATGTAGTACTATATATCATTGTATTATTGTTTTCTTTAAATTATGACATTTATGGACTATTTATAGATCATCCAATGTGTTTTGGTGGTAATATCATAATTAAAATTAATTAATATATCTTCCTAAAAAAAATAAAAAGAATTTATGCAAAATTATGGGTTAAGATATGTGGCCAGCCTGTGGGTGTCCTTCCTTCCGGCAGAATCTGCAAAACCCAAATAATTACCGACTGCACCTCCTCACCCTCTTACAATAACAGGCCCCGCTCACCACCCAACCACCCAACCTCCAATATTCAATCTCCATTATGTATCACCATCGTGATTCGTCCCAAACCTCCTATATGATCTATATATAGCATGTACGTACATTATTATTGTATTTGTAATTCTGTATATGTGTAGGTTTAGAGGGGGTGAATAAGTATTTAAGTTAAAATAATAAAAAAAATTGATTTTTCTGCAACAAGTTTAAATCGAACAGGTATGTCTGTCTACTTTGATGTTTGCTTTAGTTTTTGTTATTTGTAAATCTCAATTGAACAGGATATCCTGTCTGAATTAATATATTTTCAAGTAACGAACAGAACAAAATATGCAAAAGCGTGTAAAATGCAGAATAGAAACTTAAATGAGCAAACCACACAAATTAGCAAATCATAGATATCAAGATTTTTACATGGTTCAGCCCCTATCCTCTAATTCAGTGGCCTAATCTACGTCCAATATCAATTGGTATTAGAGACTCATTTTAGTAAATAAATTGTTCAAACAAAATATAAGTACTCCATGTTCAAAGAAGCTTCTCTATGAGCTGGACACTACTTCTCCCTTCACATTTGCAACCTTTCAAGCTTTCTTTGAACAGATCATATTCATTGCTGGATCGACCAAGCCAAACAAGACTTGAATTCAGATTTCAATAAAAAAAATATATGATATTAATGAACTATGATTTTCCAGCCAAGAAATATTAAGAACAAAACACAAATAATTGCTAGAAATTTTCCTTGAGAACTTCTTAAAATCAGAATATGTATAGCTTGTAAAGTTATACTTAATTCATGGGGAAGATATCGGCAAAAGGATATGATAAGAAAGGAATGATCAAAATGATATAGTCCCAATCAAATCATATCTTCAGTTTCCTAAATAATAGTAACAATTTAGCTCATGTTAATTTTTTTTTAAAATAAGTTTTCCAACAATTAAATAATGCCATATTTTACTAAATGAGTCCCAGTGAACCAGTAGCACCACTATAACACTTGAACTAGTGTTGGTCCTCCACAAAATCTCTTCACCATATATAAATAGTTATTCCCAACTCAAAAATTCACTCCATGCAAAATATAATATTTTCATGCACATAATATAATCTTCATGCAAAATATATTATTTTCATAAAAAACATATTTATTATTTCCATGCAACACAGTAACTCCATACAAAATATATTATCATTATTAAAACATAAACATATAAACCAACAGTATTCTATTCTTTTAACATCTAAATTCTACTATGTAAGTTTACAAGTTCGAGTTTACCTGTCGGTCAAAATTCAGTAAGCACACTTTAGGTAAATTTTCTCATTTGGTCATGTTTAGCTTATGTAAATGATAAGACCCTCCAAATTATATTTGATAGTTTATTAAAAAAAAATTACTCACTTTTTAGGAAAAACCATTTCCAAAATAAAACCTCGATTTAGTTTCAAAAGTCCTGTTACACATTGTAAAAATTTTTAACCGAAATATAATTACGAAATTGCAATTCACACTGGTAAAATATTTTAGGACATGTATATCATTTTTCTCAACTTCAAACACTAAATATTACAAAACAACAATACATGTGCTGAGACATTAATTCAATTATCAATCAACTTACAAACAAACAAAACATTATCACATACATACAAGTACTTAGCTTAGCTTATAATGGCAAAAACTCACCCACTACAAAAGACAGAAATCCATAAGCTAAATGCTTTTCTTAGCTAATTGAGCCAACTCACCGGGTTAAACCTGAGTCAATACCCGAACCACCACCCTTGCATTGTGTTAAGAATTATTGACTCGAGTTGACTCGTTCTCTAGTCTTATCGATTCTTACCGCCTCACAAGGATTATCAAAACCACGGTTCGTTCTTGACTCCTACCCCTACCCCTAATTAACACCCCATCCAAACACGCCCCCACTTAGGCAGGGCACGTGACCATCACGTGATAAAAGTCAGCTCTCGCACTGAAGAGCGGCTTTGATCTTCTGAACCGTGCACGAGATTAGGTTGTTGACCGTCTCCACCGACTCTACAGTGAGCTTGGCTGTAGGCAAACTATTCACCAGGATCTGAAAGGCCACAGTCAGGAGGGACCCACCAACTCTATGGGCCGGGTTCCCATTACTAGAGGGCCCACGACAATCCGGCCCATCCGGCACTATAGCAAAACCCGAGGGAAGGAGCGCCACGTAAGCAGAATCTCCACCGTTCATCACCACGTGCATGGCAGGAATGTCAACGGGCGCGTACACCACAAGCGATCCCGCCGCGTCAATGCATGTCTCCTGCAGTATCAGCATACTGCTCTGGTTCGCGTTCATTGCCTGCCAGCCAAATTAAACCACAAAAAGAAAACCCTTCAGAGTATCAATATCTACAAAAATGCCACTCTACACGGTCAACAACCTTGAGGGAAAAAAAAAAACCCCGAAACGGTGTCGTCAAGGACTGACCCATAAAGGTGCTTCTGTGTCCTTGTGTTTTCACTTGTATTTTGTGATATTATTTTGAAGCTAAATCAAGGTAAAATAAAAGGCATCGGTGGGTGGATCTGAAATGGGCTGACCACTCATATACTTCCAAATTCCAACTTTGCCCTTTTGATATATACATAATACATATATATATAGAGAGAGAGAGAGAGAGAAAATACACTAGCACGGAGGAGAGAAACACAATTGCCATGATCTTGGCCTTTGGCAATATGGGCCATTTCTTGCATAGGTCCTCCGTTGGAAAGTATGTCCCACTCGCTTCTTAGTCGTTCATCGCGTAGAAAATCAAAGAGTCTTTGAGGGGATACCGGCAGCCAAACAGAAGTGGCAGCGCTCAAAACAATCCCCGGTGGCTCACCGGGATCGTCTACGCTCTTTCGTGTCATAACCCGAACATCTTCGTCCACATTGCCAGCACAAAGCTTGTTCCACTTGTGCACCGTCGAGGCACAGACCCCAGCACAAAAATTATCTGTCATTCGCTGAGCTAGCTTCAGCATGCTTCGCCGCCCACCAGCGGTAATTGCTGTGAATTAAATGATTTCCAATTCATTACACATAGGAATCAGAAAGTAGTCACATGAATGAAGTGATATATTGTTCATAAAGGATCAGGAATCAAATGGGGGGTTATTCACATTAATCACTTGAACAAGAAAATAATAATGATAAGAGAAATCAAGTGTATATATATATATATATATATATATATATATATATATATATGATATTTTAGTACCAGTGTGATCCCGTGTTGAAACGGTGGAAGACATTAGTATGGCTAGGCATTCGCATTGGCGTTGGAGGGTGGCTATCCATCTTTGGGCACCAAAGCCCATTCCAGCACTGATTAATGGCCGGTAGAGCTGGTGAACTAAATTTTCATCGTATTCTGCATGTTCTACCCATGTAACCTGCAGCATATATATTGATCTTCATAATATATAAATACTTTTGAAAGTAGCACCTACCTAATCTACCACCGGTAATAAAGGTGTGCATCTCCAACCTAAAGCATCCCATAAAATTTAGAACATAAACTACTCGTTCTGTTCCAGAAAAAGAGTCCGTTTAATTTGTAGAATTTGTAAAATTTAAGGATGTATTGTTTCCAAATTTATCACTCAATAAAATGGGTGTTTAGTTTAATAGCGGTGGCATGTTTGTGGACTGTTGTTAAAAATTTGAGAAGACTGTTATTATAAATTGTCATCAATAAAAAGAGAAATTTTTTATTTTTATTTTAAACACGGAGTATTATGCATATGAATGTGGAGAAAACAATTTCTATTTAAGGAATTGTTTATTTGTCTAAATGCTTCCAAAAAAAAGAGGAAAAAGGAACCATTAATTTCTTAGAAATCTAAAATTGTGGGAAAAAAAATAAAATGTGGAATAAAAAATGTTCACATTACAGAACAAGACAAATCTTGGGCTCAATGAGAGACATGAAATATCCTAGAACCCTAGAGGAATAAAAAATTTGGCACAACACAAGTTCTGCATGATTTGAAGGAGCAAGGTGGACTGTAGAGGGTGGCCATATACATGTGTACTAGTGCCTACCCATAAGCTTAAAAACTCATGTGACAACAAAAAAGTGGCAGTCCCCAGTTTGACTATAAGGTCTAAATTGAGTAGAAAAAAACAAACACATCATAAGGCTGGAACAAGGTAATGCACAGTTTTTGGATTTTAATATTACCTAATACCACTGACCGAGACATATCGCATCAAAGATTGGAATAGAAACATCATCTACATGATTTATTAAACCCAAATTTGAAGATTACTATGCAATTTACTTCTAAATGATAAGAAATTAATGTGTCCCAAGGTGCAGAAATATGAGCAATAGAGACTTCTATTCATATCTTATGGAGTATTTGGGAATGCGTTACGGTACTATTAAAATAACACTAATCTGATTTTAAACAAACCCATTATCAAAAGATTGATTTTTTATGATATAAGTGGGATCAAAGGAAGCATCTACGTTCATATAATAATATTTTAGAAGGTTCAGATTCGATATCAAAAAATCTTAGTAATTTATTGGACTTTCCCGAAAGTATTGTGATTTTGTGTGTAATTACTAGACAAACAAAATTCTTGAATGCATGAACGCAAGGGCTTGACTCTGACTATTTGCTTATATTAAATGTCTCAACTAAGTTCCAAGGTTGCAGCCACTTCAACAAACTCATTAAAGACTAAAGGAGAAGAATACCAACTTTAGCAAAACTTAATAAATGTATAGTAAACAAATTTGTAGCTATCTATCTATATGTCAATAAGAGGAAATTAATTACCTTCGAGTATCCATTAGGCATATCCTGCACTACGCAGCCGGAAGGTTGCCTCCTGCAGCTAAGAAATGAAGGTGCACCGGGAGCTTCTCGGATGGAATCAATAGACACATCGACTACAGCCCACACCCCCTCAGCGTGCTGCTTGCAAAAGCGGAGGAAATTAACCTCCCGGACAGGAACTAATGGTGAAAGAACTTGCAGTTCGGCGAGCATCTATTAGAATTTAAGTGAGAAAGATTAAATCCCAAATCAAAATATAGGTCAAGGCAGAACTTGAAATGTAAACCATAATATGGGACTAAAGCAACAAGAACTTAATTTACCAGCTGAAGCGCACCATTTCTAGTTCCCCCCATACCATTTGATATCACGTCTGTAGTAGAGGTTCTGGCAATCATACAAGGAAACATCTCTGCCCATTTGTTCTATTCGTATCATAATATAAACCAAATTAATCTTTCAAGCAAATTTAATATCATAATGATCGGTTCCACAATTAAATGATTAAAGACAATTTTAAGATCACGGCAATAAAAAAAATTAAAGAATAAGGTATCACTCACCGATTCCATTAATGTCTCAACAAGAGCCAAGCTATTGATGATTACCATACCAGTCTCTCTTGAAGCCTCGTTAACAAAACCATTGGGTTTCAGTCCATTGCAAGGATTACTAAAAATTCTCGAATACTCTTCATAGTTTAGCATTTCCCTTCCCCCTTCAGAGTTTCCGAGCCATAGAGGCTCATCATTCTGTGCCATTTTAACCAATTCATCCATAGCAGCCAAAGCGAGCTCGAGATACATGGATCTCTCAATCCCCGTTGGACGGTTATTCGGTCTAGTCTGATTAACCATTGCCAAGGTATTAGAAATCCCAGCACCAAAATCAGGAGGCCCTAAAGGCAATGTTGTTGCAACACTACTCAAACCTACAAATCCATTCCCTCCAACACCGAGTTCCAAACTTGAGTTAGGCATTACCGGGGACATGGAAGCACCCATTGATGAAATGGGACGACCCAAAAACTTGCCTGCTAGCACACAAACTCGGTCTAATTCATCCTTTAGCCGCGCATTCTCCATCCGAAGGTGTTGCTCTTCCAAAGATATGTCCCCTATTATAGCCGGACCCCCACAGTTGGTGCAAATTGGGTTCCTCATAGCCTCCCTAATCGACATATTTTCAGCTTGAAGCTTATCGTTTTCTTGCCTAAGTATTGAGTTCTCATGGCGTTCGAGTTGTGTCTGGAGCAAATAAAATAACATTTAATTTTTCTCACCAAAATATAACTAAGAAGAAGGTTGAATTCACTTCATAGTGTCAAAATTATGCATTACCTTCATTTGTGTTCGACGATTTTGAAACCAAAACTTAACTTGCCTAGTTTCCAAGCTAAGTCTTCTGCTAAGCTCTAATCTTTGTTTCTCATCAGGATGAGGACACTCTTTAAAAAGACTAAAAAGACAAACCAAACACATAAGAACATCATTAAAAAGCACAAAACTTGGTTAGGTGATATATCAAAGTTGATAAATATTTTCTTGAAAAATAAGCAAAACCATACGATTCAAGTTCTTGGATTTGTTGGGGTGTGTGTCGGTGGTATCTTTTCTTTCTTGGTGGCTTGTCATCGGCATCTTGATCATCACCAGAGGCTCCATCCATATTATCACTACCAGATCTGCTCTCATGTTCTTCCTCTCTGCTTCTCCTACCAGTATTAGTTTCATAACTCTCAGGCATTCTTGTAATCTCACCTTGACCCTCCAAATTTGTTTGCTGCTTTAAAACAAATAGAGAGAGAGATAGATGAAATCAGCAAAGAACACAAAAGGAAAAAAAGTCTAAAAGATCAAGTAAAAGTGACAAACAAACAATTAGCAAAAAAATAAAAGTGATGAACAAACAAATTAAATAAATTTATGGAGTGAGAGAGTGAATACAAGGGCAAGAGATAGGCCAGGAGAGCTGAACATGGACTTGGCAAGAGACTGAGTTATCAGGCGTGGCTGAGAAATTGCACCAGTGGGCATATTGGTATAAGGTATATCAGCAACAATTCTGGCGCCACTAGAACTATTATCAAGAAAACCCCCAAAACTCATGAAATATTATCTATTTTATGAAGAATCAACTTAACCCCTCTTCAATTTCAACAAATCGACAACTTGTTCTTAGCACAACTTGGTATAATCAGCAAAAATTCATTCATAGGTCAAACTAAAATTTGAAAATTACCCACAAAAAAAACAAATGAGAGCTATAATTACAATGATTGTTCTAAAACAGAAAATAAAGAAAGAAATTAGAGAGGCAGAGGAGACACAAGGACAAATCCAAATGTCTCCAACTTCCTCTCTAGGAAAAAAAAGATTAAATCTTTTTGAGAGAAAGAAAGAGAAAGAAGGCAAGCAAAGGAAAACCCTTTTTTTTCCTTGCAGCTTAGCACTTCCTTCTCTATCCCTCTCTCTCACTTTCTCACTCTAAATCTCTCTCCCTCTGATTCTCAGGTACAAATAAAAGGGAACCCAAACCAAGAAATTGCTCAAGGAAAAGAACCCTAGTCTCTATTTGTTGGGTATATATTGGCTGTGCATGCTTGACTTGCAAAAAGCTGAGTTCTTGAAAAGGCAGAAAGAAAAAAAAAATTAGACAGATAAAAAAAAAGGACTTAAAAAAGGTTTAGTTTGAACAGAGATGAAAAAGGTGAAGATAATACAGAAATATGTGGACTACTGAAAACCTTACATAATAGTGATATTCATAAACAACCAAAAAGGATTGGTTGACTCTCTCACTAATTCCAAAAACCTCTATATGGTGATGACAGTGGAAAAATGTGATCTCTTTTAACTCTGTGTGAAAAGGTCCTACTGTAAACCAACAAAAGTTTTATTTTTTTTACCATGGAGAGGAAGAGGAGAGGACAAGCCAATGCTTCATCAGATCTTCTCTCTCTATAGGAAACTTTATAGCCATAAACTTTGGGATCTGTACATACATAAAAGGCTATCATTATACTATTACACAGCATAAGAACATGTACTAATAATACCCCACAAAACAAAATGATTTGCAAAACCCACTATTTATTTATATGTACGAAATTGTATGAAGTTAACTTTCATAATTGATTATTAAGTAATATAGTATCGACTGTTAGTAGGGAGATGATTTTTTTTTCTTCTTTCATATATTTTAGTATTGTATTGATTAATTTGACTTATTATAAATTAATTTTATAATAAATGAATTATTATACAGTAAAACATTTATTTAATTATAGTGTTGGGACCAAATTAATTTTATTACTATAAGAAAGTTATAACTAAATAGAGGTGTAGTTATAAAACATTATTATTTAATTTTATTTTTTTAGTACAAATGATATAGAGATAAAATATGCATTACATTAATAACCAATTAAGTAATATAGAGTATGTCAAATTGAAAGTATAAACATTAATAAAAGAGATGGACGCAATTTTAAAAATTATAAATATGTCTATGTAGTGTTAGGAATATGCAAAGTTATCTAAAAGTTTAAAATTTTGTATTTTTTTAAATATTTTTCTCTCAAAATAAATTTAAAAACCTTTAATAAAACATAACATATATTTTTTACAATATGTAGATAATTATTACTATATAAAGGCAAGTTTTTTAAAAAGAGACAAACAAATTATAACTAATTACAATATAAAGTTTATTCTTATTTATAACGGCTAGGATCAAATTTTTTTATTATTATACGGAAGTTATTAAGTATATAGAGATTTTAACTGTATTTAAATAGTGTTCAGGGTGTTCATCCGTAAAATATCCAACCGTATGAATTGGTTCATTTAAATATATAATGAGGGGTTGAACTTTTTTTTTCATAGTTAAATTTAATATATTTTCTTAATAGTTTAAAAAAAAACTTACAACAAACAAAATTTTGGTATATCATAATTAGGATGTAGGAATAAGTGAAGGTCTCACATTAAAACTACTCTCTATATTCCATAATGACGGTTACATTTTTTAATATTTTTATTTTAAAAAAATCATTTGTTTTGATGATAATACCCATTGTATTATCAATAAATAACAATTTCAAATTATAATTGTTAAAATAAACAGTCTATAATTTAAGAGTAATTATTGAACATAAAATGTTCAAGTTTACAGATAGCAGTCTTTTTAGAAAACTAAATGAGTAATAAAAAGAAAGGAGAAGCACTAATATTTTAAGACTATCTAACTTGAATGATAAATAAGAGAGAAAAAAATAATAATAATAATAATAATAATAATAATACTCATTTCCATTTTGAAATTAATTGTACATTTTAAATTTTAAGTCAATTAATTAGATAATTGAAGGAGCGTTTGGATAGTATAATACTCCATTCTTCCCTTAATATAATTCGTTTTAGAGTTTTATAAAATTATTAAGAAAATAATTATATAGTATTAAATATAACATCAATTATCTATATTGTCCTTATATTTATAAAAATATTATTTATTAAATAAAAATAATAAAAATTAAAATTATATTTAATACTCGAAATAATATTTAACCAAACTTTTGTAATCTAAACAAAAAAAAATAAAATTTAGTACCTAGGGGAAAATTGAGAGGATGGCAAAATTGCAAAATAAACTGCCGACGTCAATAATAATTACTAATAGATTGAAGATCTTGTTGGAGGGGTTGCATGACATGAACGTACGAGACAAGGTTACCCCCTACCATTTAAATTTAAATTGCAACTTAACACTTCAAAAAATTACGTTTTATTTTAGAATATGTTTGATAAAATTGAATATTAAAATTTGAATAATATAAACATCTGAATAATAAATAGTATCTGAATAGAATTGTATCTAAATAACAAAATGTTGTTATTGAATAACCGTATTTTTTTATTTTAACCCTATGAACTATTTAAGCAAAACTTGTTAAATAAAGTAATTAGAAAGGCTTGAATAATATTCTAAAATACAAATCGAACCCGCTTCAAATTTATCTATCTCTTATATTTTTATATATACATATATATGTATATATAATGATATACTCTTATACATGTGTAATTTATAACTTGTTTTATGATTGTGCAATTTATTGTTCTTGTTTAGCTTATGATATTTTTCATTCATTAGTTGCTCTTGATTCACACGTCTTGTGGATGTATTGGTGCTGTGATTTGGATTTTCATATTTTCTCTATTTTTGGTTACCTTTAATTTCTTGATCTTTATTAATGGTGACCAAAGAAGGAAAAGCCATCGGAATCGACCTGCGACCAAGACCCATCTCCACCACTTCTGACCTGGGTTTTGTTTCTTTGTTTTGTTCTTTAATTTGTGTATTTTATTCAAGGAATTTTGTAATATTGAAGATATTATTTTTGTCTAAAAAAATATAAACTCATTCAGATGTGTTTTTAAATAGTTAATATTTAATTTTGTATCTTACTGATTAAGAGACATTAAAAGACAAAAAAAAATTACCAAACAAGTTTAGGGGCTCGCCTTATTTTAGAGGGAAAAGTCTTGGCAGACAGGTCCTTTGGACCGGAAAATTGGACAGGCCAAGTTTTTTTTTTTTTTTTTTTTTTCTCTAAAAAAATGTATAGTATTTATTTCAATTGAAATTTTTATAGAATACAGTGTTTTTAGGTATAATTTGGATATATACACAATACAGTTTTGAACTATGTATTGTGTATGTATATCAAATTATACCTAAAAACACTGTATTTTATAAAAATTTCAATTGAAATAAATACTATACATTTTTTTAGAGTAGCCAAAAAAAAAAAAAAAAAAAACTTGGCCTGTCCAATTTTCCGGTCCAAAGACCTGTCCGTGTAGAACTGCTCTATTTTAGAGAGATCATCCTTAGATCCCTCTTCTTGTACTCTAATAAAAAATATTTTTTTGTGGAGTTTATTTTTTCCTTTTGTAGGACTTGTTTTCTTAATGATATGACTGCTTTATTTTTTTGTGAGAGAATTTCATTACCATCTCTTAGGACTCCACTTGAGAGTTTTTTTTTGTTTGTGACAATTTTTCGGTGTATGAATTGAATGGTTGAAAATAGATTGTTCAAATTTTGGTACGACGTTATCATGACGACCGGTTCTTCCTTAGCTCGTATTAAAGAACAGCTCAGATCTGCATATTAAGGTAGTACTCCCTCCGTTCCTTAATATAGGCCGTTTTAGACATGTGCACAAGAATTAAGAAATGATTGAAAAATATTAACTATAGTATCAATTGTCTATAATACCCTTCACCTCATTTATCTCATAAATATGGATCAAAAGATTAGGTGGAGTAATAAGGGGTAATTTGGAAAAAATAGTAATCAATTCTCCTAGATAACCACAAACGACAAATAATTAAGAATAAATAAGAGAGTCTAAAACGACCTATATATAAGAATGGAGGAAATATTACTTTTGAATTATGACTGTTTTTTATGCGCATATATGGCGGTGTTCAATAATTATTGTTACGATTAGTCATTCTATTGATTATTTGTTATTATATTTGAAATGATTATTATTTCAATTTTTATATTGTGATTATTATTTAAATTTTTTGTATTGTAATATTTTTATCATATATAACAATTTACGGTTTCAATATATTTTAATCGATTATATTGATAAAAAAAATGCAATAAATAAAGAGAGGAGAGAGAGAGAGAGGTGGGCCACAGTGGGGCCAAATGTGTAGAATGAATTGAATTTGAAGGGTTGTGGGGATATGATGGTCTGGTAAACAGGTCCCAAAGGTGCATTAATAGGAGCAATAGCGACGGTGAGGAGATTGATGAACTACCAAATACTACCATCCTTTCATGCGCAGTCAAGTGATATAATACTATTGGATCCGGTTAGCATGAAGTTCATTTGTTAATAAATTAATTAATTGGCTAATAAAATGATGACACACATAGAATCTCGCTTGCGTGTTAGTACTCTATTGATTAATTGACTAACTTACTCAAAAATAAACTTCATGCTAACCACTTTCAATACTACTATATGTCATGGTAAATTTTCATGTGATTTTATATTATAGGTAAATAAAACTAGTACTATTATATGTCATGGTATTCCGAGGTATTTTACTGCTGATAATTTATAAGCCAACATTACTCCTTGTATTTTGTGTATATATATTAAAACTTAGAAAAATAATAAATATTTTAAAATTAAATTTCTTAGTTACTCTTTATTTTATATTAATGGAGAGCAGAAATCAAAATCGTACACAAAACGGCAAAAAATGCACCCAAAAAATCGTATCATTAGTTCTGGTGGCATATTGTGATTTTTTTCGGTAGAAACTACACTAATTTAGAGTTCTAAATTTTTTTAATATTGTCATATTTTTGTGTAGGTTTTAGAGTTCTATTTAAGTATGATTGTAAATTTAATTTTGAATATGTAATTTTGCATGGGTTAAGATTTTTTAAGTTTGAAGCATTGGTTGTATTGTAATAATATATGCATCTAAAGAATTTGTATGGTACTAAATTTTAACTTTTTAATTTGAGGAATTGAAAGTTTTGAATTATTTTTTCAATAATTTTCAAGAATTCAACTTTTTGTAGTGTATTACTTGCATCAACAATGCTTGAATTTTATTTGAAAAGTATGATATGTGTTATTTATTTATTTTCAATTGATTTTCAAGTTAAAATCATACTACCATTTAAAACTGCACCGCATTTCTAAAAACCGCACACACCAATCCAAACGGTTTTTGATTTAGGCAATCACTTCAAAGCGATTTCATATGCAGTTAGTTTTTATTTGTAATCATACCAAACTGTACTATATTTGTAACGCCCCCAAAATAGGTCCATTCCATCCAACCCATTCTGAATCGTCAAAATACATGATGCGGAAAATAACTACAACTTTATTACAACAATTGTCGTGCAAAATACAACAACACATATCTTTGTGAGTTTGGATACAAATATATACCAAGCAGTGTACGTCGCAATGACACCTTACATAAAGGTATAGTCGAAACCTGTTTTAGAAATTAGAATCTTTGAGAAGTGCTCAAGAAAACCTTCCGATACATGGGAGGCCGTGCGTCTACAGGTTATGGTAGATATCATATGGTACCGAATTATCTTTGGTTGACCCGATAGACCCCAAAGAAAAAGCGAAAAGATTACTATCATATTCTTCCCGATGATGAGTCTTCTCTTGACATATCATTATCTCCAACATCTCTAATTGAGTATTATACTCCAAACAAACACCAAGATTATATAGGTAGTCTTTGGTAGATATACTCAAGCAAGTGGATGAAACACAATCTGTCTTATGATGACTCGAGGTTGTATGTCATTAAACATCTTGTATAATAGTGACAAAACACCCTTCCAAAGTTGAATTCACCTCACCTCAACATCTATAGACCACTTGAATTCTATTCCCCTATTATTCCCCCGTTTGTCCAAAATTACACTTTTATTACGAAAGGAATTGTGAAAAAAAGGGTGAAACCACAACTAGCTCGATAAAAATATCATGACTAAAGATAATTAAATTATCAATAGCCTTCATCAATAATAAATCGGAGATTTAGAACATATGGCAGATGATAAAAAAAATTCAACCATAGTTGCGTGAGACGAAGCGATCCATTAGAAGAGTCAAATAGACCATAAAGTCTATTATCTTCTCCATGTTAAAAGTCCATCAACAATGTTTTATCCTCGTAACATCAATCAACAATTTCACATCACAATCACATGTATAACTCATAATCGTAATTGTTGTTCTAAATTCTTTTTCTCATTCGGGAATGAAGATAATTTTCATCACTTGTCTTTACGAAATATCAAAGATCATGGTTATACCAAATCACGGTTCGCATTCATAATCATACTAATAAATTCATCTTTTACTACGGGCCAAAGATATTCATCAACGATTCATCTTTGCACTATAGGCCAAAGATATTCAACAACAAAGTTATCTTTGCACTTTCTGACCCAAAGATATTCATCAACAATTCATCTTTGCTGACTACGGGCCAAAGATATTCATCAACAAGTCATCTTTACTACGGACCAAAGATATTCATATCTCAAAAAAATACATAATCATTTGAGAATTTATATAAACCATAATTATAACCATATATGTTGATCGATTCACCTTTGCACTTAAGCTAAAGATATTCAATTATAAATTCAATGGTCATGATCATACAGGTCAACAATTGACTTTGCCTTTCTTGGCCAAAGAGAACCTATAGTCACGATCATACCAATAATCTATCCATCTTTACACTCAAGTCAAAGAGAAATATCATCATTAGGGTTATAAGAATGTTATATAAAAATAATATAATCAACATATAGATTTAATCTCAAGAGTAAGATTCATAAATCAATGATTTCATAACAACTTAATCAAAATGTTATAAATCACTTAATAATCTCATAATCTAATATTATTAATACTACCACAATATTTTAATCATTTCTTAAACTTATAAACAATTTATTTTAATTGTTTACACTTTACTAATAAATGCATTTAATCATCTTAAAATGCCAACCTCATAAGATTTCATCACCAATAACCAAAATCCTCATCAAAAATCTGCATATACCTCATGTAGGATTCTCAAGCCATAAAATCCTATTTTTTAATTTTCTTACCTCACATAACATATTTAATTCATTTACTCATAACTAGTCCATTTTCATGAAAAATAACAAATCAATTCTAAAAATATTTCTTTTCTGGAATTTAGTAGAATATAGTCCTATATTGAACATATATTTTTCTCAGAATTTTTAAAAGTCATTTACTATTTTTTACATGGCCAAAACCACCGAATATTTAAACATTTATCATAAATTGTACTTTTATCCAAAAATTCTGAAATTTACACGGTATACTGATATTATATAGATGTACTCCCAATAAAAATTTCATCAATTTTGGAGTTAATCACAAGGAGTTATAAGGGTTTTCTTTTAAAATAGTCTTTCCTCATAAAATTCATAACTATTAATCTATATATTCAAAAATCGCCATTTTTGGACACAATCAACAAAACTCATCAAATTATCATTTCAAATTTTTTTCAGAATTTTTGAAGGTTCAGAAGAATTTCAAAATAATAACCCTTAAAATCCCTTATTATCTCTTACCTCAAAAGAGCAGTACTTCTGACTGGAATAACGTTGAACGAACTTGCACCGTATAGCAATACTCAAAGTATACTCAAAATACTCACAAGAATACGCTCGATAATATAGAGAGAGAAAACTTCAGTTTCTGGTGTGATTTTCAATTATAACCTAAGCACCGTATTTATAGGAAATTGTTTAGAACACCAAAGCAGAAAATTTATTAAAATAATAATATTATATTTTTTTTTCCAAGACTTCATACGTATGCTCTCAACATCAGAACTCAGCCCCTAACACATGTTAAATGAGGGAAACAAAATGTAAAAAACGTTTTTCATATTAAAAATATTTTAAACTTCCAAAAATCAATTATTTCGGAGCTTCGGAACTTCAATAATTCATAATAAATAGCCATTTTGCCAGAAAATTCGAATCTCGCGAGTTTTTATAGGAAAATCAATTTTCTACAACTTTGCAGAAGAAAGTTTTTCCAAGTTCCAAACAAAAATTAATCGAAATCCACAAATGAAGCGATTTTCTGTGTTTATAATCAAATTTGATCAAGAAATGGGGTCACCAGACACATAAAACATGTTTTAAATATTTTTGGTAACAAAATACTCCTCCTCCACATATACTCATATATCCCACATTCATCGTAAAAATATCATCATTAATATATTATTAAAATAATACATTTAATTGAATTATTTTATCAGAAAAAGATAAAATATTAATTTTCAACAATTGTCACATTAAAAATTTTCTCCATCTATATCCTCATAAAATCAATATTTTCCTCATCATATAAATCAATAATTAATTATTCACAAATAATATTACAGAAACACATTATTGACAACCAGACAGTTTTCAGGAAAGAGGGGGCTTTCCTATAAGAATTTCTCCTTACTAGCCCGCAATTAGGTAACCAAACCTCTCCTTAGACAGAACTTTCTAGACATTGCCAATAATATTTTCTAATAATATTATTCAAATAATATAAATTATTGATCTGATAATGAAAAATACTGTGTAGTGACAATTATAAAATATCAACGCGACAATCATTGAATCAAAATAAAATATTGAGCGATAATTCGTAATAATTATTGAGTAGTGTCTTCTTTACGTAAGAATCAATAATTGGTGCAATCTGGTGTCTTCTTGTGCAACAACGCATATTACTTTATTTTACCATAAGGGTATTCCAATGATGTTAACTTGATGAACTTCTGTAGTTATTTATAAAAACTTTAATTTGTCTTTTTCTTCATTCGACGATATTATTACATTATGGGGCCCTGATTGGGCTGCTTGGCGTAAATGCGAATATTCCCCAATGAAAGAATATTCCACGACCAAACGAATATTCTCAAACAACAATGAATATTTTATAAACACACTGCGTATTTTGAAAAAAATTCCATATATCACCCTTAACTTTAACTTTTTATCAATTTAACCATTTACTGAATTGTAATTATAAGAAAAATTGAATACTTTTATTTCATAAAATTCGGGGTCTTATAATATTCACCCCTATTTTAAACATGTTATTTCATTCATTTGAGAACAAAGAAAATTATACTTTTAATTACCGTTTTCGTAATGTTGAAAGTAAAATTTTAGTATCAACAAATTAGGGCATTTTCTACTACTAAAGATAACTTCATGGTTATCATGAAGATAATTTGATAATATATTGGTTAATTGACCAATATAATATTGACCGCAGAGAGATTACCTTCCGGCTTATATATCGACACTTTATTGCTAAAGCTATCTATAATCATTGTATGAATGAGGGCGTGGACCCCGGGATCGAATCAGGCCAATCTTTAGATGGGAGTAGAGAAGGTCCATTTTTACATCCAACTGATACTCCCGTCCAAATTTAATTGTCTTATTTTCTCGAGTGTCCCAAAAACTTGTCATCTTTACCTAGTAATCAGTATAGTATGGAATTCATTCCCCATTCCCCCACCAAGTAAAAACAATATGTATAATGTATTTCCACAAATAATTCAGTTTTTAAAACTTGTTTTCTAATGTCCAAAAAATGACGCAAACCTCTCAATAATCTCCCCTCTTGCTCTCTCTAAATATAAAATATAAGATTTCATATATATATATATATATATATATATATATATATATATATCTGATCCAGGATCTTAAAAGCTTTTATCCAACTCACTCAAACTCACCATCTTTAGCGTCGGACCCAGTGACGGTTCGGTCATCTACAACCATTATACATACTTTTAGCGACGGACAACATATAGCGTCGTTAAAAGTATAGGCAACGATTGTATAATGCAACAATCTTAGAATCCGTCGCTAAAGGAAGGTGAACTCGGGTGAGTTGGATAAGGAGTGAGCTTAAGATCCGAACTCTATATCTATCTAATAAAATACAAATGATTTTGAATTTTCCGCTCACTCAATTAATTATCTGGGCCGTTCAAAGTTTGAGATAAATCCACTGTCCATCTATCTAATAAAATACAAATGATTTTGAATTTTCCGCTCACTCAATTAAATCATCTGGGCCGTTCAAAGTTTGAGATAAATTCCACCGTCCATATAGTGCCGAAGGCACGGGACCCATCTAGTATATATATATGGGTAAAGGTAATCTAAGACACGCATCGGTTAAGACTACTTAACAAAAACAAAACGACGTAAATTTGTATAAAAATTATAAAATATAAGATCTCAAATATATATATACGGTCAAGATCAAAAGCATTCTCCTTAAATAGCATTCCGCCTTAAATAGCATTCTTTTATCAAAACGACGTAGTTTTGGAGGAATGCGGTGGCATTTTTATAAATACGCGGTGACATTGTATTTACAAAATGTCATCGCGTCCTCCAAAACTACGTCATATGATAAAAAAATGCTATTTAAAGCGAATACTATTTAAGGAGAACGCTTCTTGATCATCATATATATATATATATATATATATATATATATATATATACGTAAATTTATATAAAAATTATAATTAAAGATTTTTTTATATAAAATTTAAAAATTAAAATAAGATAACCCCAGGCAAGCTTGACTTGGGTAAGACCTACCTTAAATTACTTATATATATATATATATATATATATATATATATATATATATATATATATATATCTTCCTGTGAAAATAACATAATTTTATAACACATCTTTCATCGTTCAAAATTTGATCGAATGACCAAATATTTCAATTGTCTGCAAAACTAAATTGTGAATGGAAATCTAACATACGATTTGTCAAAAATATTTTATTTTTAAAATAATTATCGTCCGCATAATTAAACTATTTGTGCTTGAGACAATTATTGTCTACATAATTAAAATGCAGACATAAGCAAAATTGGCTACATTTTAGTTTGTTTTCGTCCCCAAACAAACTGCTAACGATAAGGATCTATATATATTGTAAGGTTAAAAGCCTAAAAGTGTAACAATAATTGTGTGTATGTACTCTGCATGAGACTCATGAGATGGAAACTTGACAGCAAAGAAAGAAAATGAAGTAGGGTAGTTGCATGGTTTTTTTTCACGTGAAAAAACTTTTGGTATAGATATATAGGGCCACTACTTATATATTCAAATACTTTTAGGGCACAAAACCACTTGTTTTGTCATGTACAACCATATCCAAAGCAATATACTATTAAATCTACAAGCCTACAACCAGAGACCAGAGCAACCACAGGCATATACTTAACTTCAACTTATTCAATGTACATGTACCAATATTGATTTTTATTCTATTTTCAAGAATATATATTTGATATTATTGGCTTCATATATACTAGAAAAGTCAAAGAATGGAGTTGCTATATAAATGCATTTCAATTTTTACATTACATTTTATTTTTGTTTAACAGTCAAGCTTAATTAACTGGTAAAATTTAGAGTATATTTATCATTTACTTAATCTTAATTGTTGTTAACGTTAAAATTTGTTCACGCGTCTCAATCACCAATAGTGCTTTCAATCTTGCATATAAACAAAATCACACGCGAAGCTTGACGGTTTGGACCGCCGGGGGATAACTTCCGGTGTGAGAATAAGTACATGTTGAATAAAGTTTAACAATAGAGACTTAATGCTTTAGTGCCGTAAATAATACTCCCTCCGTCCCAAATTATCTGCTGTTTTAGAGTTCTACACACATACAAATATGTATGATAAAAATACTAAAATACCCTTATGTGCTAATTTTTTGTTTGATGTAATTAAGGCTTTAGTAAAAGGAGATTGTCCATGGAAGAGTGTGCCAAGGTCTTTTAAGAAGCATAACTTTGGCAATCACATTCTTATTGGTGGGAATATGAAAAGGATGCTTAAAAAAGAGGAGAGACTTGAATGAGTAATGACTATCAACAATTAAGGTAAAGGGGCAAATTTGAAAAACAAAGGAAAAAATGGCATTGAAATCTTGAAAAAGCAGATATTGTGGGACAATTTTTATGCTAAAACAGCAGATAATTTAGGACGGAGGGAGTATTGAATTGTGTGTACCTGTTAGATTATAACCTTGTATTTATAATGATCACATCTTCTTCCCCGTATAGAAATATAATTCCTCATTAGGTATTTAATGGATCAAACTGAATCTCCTTGAATAAAAGAAGTCGGATCATATCCGGACACTTTCTTTAGGAATTGAAAATTAGATGTAACTAGGAATATTTGATTTCTAAAAGGGTAAATTACATATAATAGTACATTTTTAGAAATAATTACAAAAATCATACACCTATAAAATAATTACAAAAGTATTACACTTTTTTGTTTTTATTTTCAATCTTAACATAATTAAAGGTCCTTAAATTAAGGGATTAATATGTAATGGCTGACATGACAATATTAGTATAATTAGGATTCCTTAATTTAAGAGATTAATTTTGGTAGGTGTCATTTTCTCTCTCATCTCCTCTTATTCTGTCATTTTATTCTTTTCTGCCATTTTCTCTCTCATCTCCTCCTATTTTCATTTTTTGTACGCCACTGCACTTCTATTCTTCCATTTTCATATTTAAAGACAAAAGCTGAAGAGTGAAGATAGAAGATGAAGACGCCATTAAAGAGAGAAGATGAAGACGCCATTTTGCCATTTTCTCCCTCATTTTCTTTTATTCTGCCATTTTTTTTTCAAAAGATGAAGACGCCATTTCTGTCATTTTTGTATAAAAGATGAAGACGCCATTTCTGCCATTTTCTTCTATTCTACCATTTTTTCTATCTCTTTCATCCTTCCAATTGTTCTTCATATTTCTTTGTACTCTGTTTTTGTAAGTACTTCTATTTTACCTCTCTCTCTGTCTCTCGAGCACTAATTTTTAAGGTTTTCTTTTTAATTTCATTTATTTGGGGTTTATGATCTTAATTTTATGCAAAATGTGAGTTTGATTATGAATTTATGATCACTTTTTTTGTTGATTGGTGTTTACCTTAGTATAAAAGTTTGGTTACCCCAGTATAAAAGTTTGGTAACCAAACTTTTATACAAAATAATTAAACTTTTATCTTAAAATAACAAACTTTTATACCAAGGTAACCAATCCACCTCCACACCATCGGCTTTTTTCATAGTGGGTTGGTAACCAAACCTTCACACCAAGGTAACCAAACCTTCATACCAAGGTAACCTTGGTATAAATGTTTGGTTACCTCAGTATAAAAGTTTGGTTACCTTAGTATAAAAGTTTGGTTACCTTAGTATAAAAGTTTTGGTTACCTTGGTATAAAAGTTTGGTTACCTTAGTATAAAAGTTTGGTTACCTTGTTATAAAAGTTTGGTTACCATGACATTACTAATGATCTTCTCCTCTGCAGTATCTTGAGAATTTCCTTTTACTACCCGGAAAATGGTTGCTCCGCCACTCTGGCTCCGACCTCCACCTCCACCGTCTCTGTAACCACCACTTGAGCCACCACCGCCATCTCCGCCACCACCGCCACTGCCACCGCCACCGCCACCGCCGCCATTGTTACCTCCTCCATAGCCATCACCGCCGCCTCTGAAGCCACCATTACCACCTCCTCCGAAGCTGTCACCTCCTCCAAAGCTTCCACCTCCTCTGAAAATTGCCTCCGCCACCTCCTGCAAAGTACAAAATTTGTGCAGTCTTTCTTATGAAATTTGAATTTGAATATTTGAATTTGAATTTGTTTTTGTGGTTAGATCCCAAATATTTGAATTTGAATGATTAGTTATGGCAGATATTTCTCCTTAATTTTAGGTTTTCTTATTAATATGAATTGTGTTATTTTTGTAATTATGTTGTGTGTGTTTTATTTTTATAATTACTTTTTAATTGTTGTATATTAGTGTTAAGAACCCTTTCTTAAAATACTCAACTGCCAAACAGATTCCTACGCAGGTAAATACCTCCACGTGAATTTTGGCCCACTATATAATTTGGACCCTAATAATTACGCCCCAACAATTGCCAAAAAAAAGCTAGTAGGTTTTGAACTCGATTCCAGTTAACCAATCACAGCGTATAATTTTTTTCCGGCAAATCACATAATTTATAATCCATGATCTCCATTTATAGGTCACACCAGAATATTAGGGTAATTTACCCCTATTTGTAAGTTTTTATTTTGGGGAAAACGGAAGGAATGGGAAGAATAATTCTCCTTTATAAAAAAAATATTTGTGATGATAGCAAAGCAAATTTTTTATGTTACCCACCATAAAAAATGTCTATGCATCATAGAGTATAGTACCTTGATTATTGTCGATCTACGCGTATGTTAAAATATGAAAATATCAAAAATATACGTGGATTATCGGTTCACATATCGATGTGGGACTGGGATGTTACGCTTCAAATGTATCACGGATTTCCATCTTACGGCGTGAACAATGGCAGATACATGTATGAAATCGTACGTCCGAGGATAGGTTGAGAATGAATGGCTCACACCTAAAAATCAATTAAACTAAGAGCATCAATAAGATTACATGAACTGTTAAGCCTTTGATAGTTATGACAGTTATTATGCCACGTTATCAGAATTATATGACATGCAGTCCCCCTAAACAACTGATACAGATGCCAACATAATGTTGCATTTGTATGTAAAGTTTGGGTATATATCATGTAGAGACTTGAGATATATATGTTTAGCAACATTTCCATTTAGAGATGAAAAAGTCTGGGTATGATGGGAAATCTTCATAAATTTTGTGGTAAATGTGGGAAGTGAAGGAATGTTGTTCGTTCAGAAGTTACAATACTCACATATTTCAGTTATTTCTGTTACAACTATATTCGGAATTCCTTGTCATAGTTTGCTGCTTCCCGGCCTCCACTAGGGCAATTAGATGGTGGGGCTGCTTGGGAGAACTGGCGGCCGGAGGCTGCAAGAGAGTCACCTAGTGGAATGAAGGCAAAGATGAAGAAGATAAGCGAGGAGGCGCCAGTGCCGCGCGTTGCGCTTGGATTCAAGTAGGTTTACGTGGCCCATCCTTTTACAAATTAAAATTTAAAATCTGATTATATTATGGGGAATATGGAGGTACACAACCGTGTAACTTTTGAAGTTACACGATCTACGATCGTAGAGTGATACGATCATAGAGTAGTCACTCTACGATTTGTGAATTCACTCTACGATCGTGGACTACTCTACGATCGTAGTTTGAATTCACTCTACTATATAAAGACTACTCTACGATCGTAGAGTGAAATCACTCTACGATCGTAGACCGTGTAACTTTAAAAGTTACACGGCTGTGTACCTCAATTTTTATCTTATATTATATACACATCCTTAATGAATCTGTTTGTGTATGTGTGATATTTATATGCATTGGAGATCTGAAGTGAAGTTATTTCCATGTTTAGTTTGTGTTTGAAGCAACCCGAGAAGTTGATATGTTCGGCAACTACTTATAAGTTGGTGAAATTAACTTATAAATAGTTTTTTTTACTACTATTGTATGAGACTTGTTTTTTTAATTACAAATTGACTTAAAAGTAGTTTTATGAACATAAACATCTTTACTAGTAGTGCTGATAGTGGCATTTGGCATTACACATAATAGAACCCCCAAGAAACCAGTCAACCCATCCACCCTTTCATGCCACATATCTCCTCGAATTTTCAGTCGGACTTTTCCACAAAAATATGTCTGAACCAACCAAACTGGAGAAGCCCTCTCTATATTGGGTCAAAAGTTGTGCAGTTTCTTTGATTGCTTAGTGTAAAAATCATGCTTGATAAGATTTGCTCTCAGCAGCATGGCCCTAACATCACGATCAAATTCATTGCCAGTCTGCAGCACACGCTGAAAAGTGGCATTTCTCTGATCCGCATGTCGTGCATACAGGATTTTGTTGTGCGAGTCGATACGAGCCTGCAGGAATAAATATCAACAGAACTAGAACGGTCAGCCTCCTTCCTTCTGATGAGGATCTAATCATGTATATAGCTGTATGAACCACTGCCCCCTTCAGACTGATGTCCGAGCTAAATTACAACTTACACTAACCAAAATAAGAAAGGAGGGATGAAAGATTATGTTTAAAGAATACCTGTATTTGGTTGTCCGTTATCAAAGCTTCAAGTTCTTTCTCCAGCACCACCACACTCGTTTTAAAAGCATTCGCCATCATGTGCAGATCAACCGACACAAATGGGTGTGTATACTGGATTAGGGCTTTGCTACGAATTTGATCATACAGCGTCTCCACGTGGTCATGCAAATGGATGTCAAGTAACAGATTTGCTTTCAGACTACCAAGGTAGTCCAAACATGATGCATAATGGCTGCAACCAGTTAAGAAGATTTCATGTTAGAAGACTCAATTCTTCAGCATGACTCTACTTGAGATGACAAGCAGGTGTGATCTATCTCTTGATAATATATTCAGGTCAAGACAATTAGAAATTATTTCATGTAGTCTTAAATGAGATAGCGAGACATCTGTTGATTGGTCCAAGACTTTGGACATTTATAACAAGTTTAATGATTAGGGTCCAACAAAAAATAAAACAAGTAAAGTACATTCATCCAAGTTGGTTTCAGGTGAAGACTAATGGATGTCACTTGGCAAGAAAGAAAAATAAATTTACTGGCTTAAACTTCACATATTGGGGGACCAGGGGAAAGAAAAATACTCTAACTGCATATCATACGTAAAGTTGGGAAGATATTAGATAGTCACAGATAGCACAAGCAAATTAAGTCTAATATTTATCCATCCATATGCCGCATCAAAGGGATGATGGCCTAGAGGGTAATCGCAAAAGATATCTTTGTTTCTGAAATCAGATAGAGAATACGAAGTTGGTCCGACCAAGAATGCAATTAAAAACTCTGAGCTTCACCATCCACTAAAATCTCTTCAAACAGGCATCTGAATCAATCTTACCATTCTGATTTTCCTATTTGAGATTGATAACGATAAGAATCATGGGACACTTCTCCTGAAAAACAAACATGCAAGGATGCCATGGTACAATGGGAATATAATGCATCATTAGTTCAAGTTCACTGCCTCAGATGTATGCGTTCCCTAACGCTTTAGGGCTAACGGAGGGCTACGTACCTGGGTTGTGAAGATGATATATATCACAAGCTTCACCTCTAGTTAATGTAATCAGGAGTAACACTCACCAAAGATACCAATAGATAATTATAATGATTGCAATGATAATATAATTAAGTTAGCTATGCAATGATAATATAATTAAGTTAGCTAAGTTTCATTCTTTCCAAAAACCAATCTACTACAGTAGCTTTCCAAATATTACGAAAAACTACAACTAGTCATCAAGTGCAGCAATGCTTGCAGTCTTGCATGCTTTCTGTAGGGTGCTCGTGAATGTAAGAGGACATGTTTAAGACAGTGTTCATTTGGGTATAAAAAGAAGGAAACAGATAAATAAAATTACCTTGAATAGAAATCATGAATGAGTTCCCGAACTTCAGGTACCAACTCTAAGAAATTCCGGAAATTAATATTGTCAATAACTTTGCTCTGAAAAGAGTAATATTCAATTAGGATATGATCTTAGGCGTTCGAAATAAGAAACCACTAAAGAGTAATTCAAAAGACAAATCATATTATAGTTGCCTTCAGCTCTGCTCGGTCAAAACTTGCAAGTGCACAGAGTCCACCATATGTCGCAACATCTTGAGCTGCTATGACTTCGGAGTAGTTGTTCCCCAGCTCAGGAGTTGTTTCCAAGAACTGCAGATAAACCAATGGCCTTATATGTCATGTCAGCAATAAAATAGCATGCGTGTCAACTCAATCCTGAATCCTCTGACCCTACTTAGCTTTACTAAACTATGTGAAGATTTGAATCAAAGCAATCATATTAACTGAAATACAGCTTTTAAGCTGCATGCAGTAACTTTTTCATCTCTTCTTTTCTTCAACCAGTTAAAGAATTGATCTAATATTACAGCATCAATCAAGTTAAAGAGGATAATGACAGATAAAATAACAACCTTTCGAGCAGCAAGCTTGTACTTTTTAGCCTCCAGGTGAGCCAATCCAGCAGCACAACGTAGTTTTGCAACAGTTACAGAATCTAAGGCCTCTTGGTTTTGCTCTGCTTTGCTGACATAGCTTGTAACATGTGCGAAGTTCCCCATCTCAATGCTGACAAGAATTGCATTTAAACACATATGAATGACATGCTTTGATGTTGTGCAATAATCTCGAGTGCGGACATAATTCTTGAATGCATCTCCAAGTGCTCCATGAGCGTAGTAAAAATCCCCAAAATCATTGTATCCCATCCGTATGCTTTCTTTAATCAGATTTGTCTGAACAAAAAGGACCACGAGTCAGAACAATAAACAAAATATTATAACTCATCGGTCGCAATATCTACAAGAATTCAGTTCTAGATAATTATCCAAGCAAGTTTAGCATCTTTTATATAGATAATGTTTGATTTCATCGATCGAAATAAAACAATGAAGCCCACAATCACGTTTCAAGGATTGCATATTTACGCATTGACCATTGTATATTTACACCATGCCCAACTGCTTCCACGCCCAAGTGAAAACGTGAAAGGGACTTACTTGTTAAAAAGAAAATGTAACAAGGTCTTGTCACCCCTCAAAATGTTTTAATGGCATCTATGTTTAAGGAGATTTCTTTTGTACCAACTATATTTACAAGAGTAAAAAATAAATAACAAAATTATTTGGTGCTATAAAAAAACACAGTACCCATCGATTAACAATAAACAAAACCCAAAACTAAAGTTGTAACCCTAGATATTTTAACTCCATTTGTCAAACTTTATTAAACAAAATATCCCATTTATACAACTCCAAAAACCCTCGAATTAATACCCACAAAGAACAATCAATAAACAATGGATACCCGAAAAGCATTGAGCTCATTCTCCAGCTTCTCTTTCCTCTGCTCGGCCCTTCGTTCCACAGCATCAGTCCAATCCGGGTCGGGTTCATAATTCGAACCCAACCGGCCATCAATCTTCTGCACAACTTCCCAAAACAACTGGGTGTTTTCCCCCTTCTTAATCTCATCGAACGCCAGTCGAAGAGCCTCCAATTTCATCGAAACGTTGTCACATCGTTCAGCAATGAATAGTAACCGGAAGATTTTAGTCCGGCCGGTGTAGAGAGCAGCGTAGGCCTCGACATCGAGCAGCTCGCCGCTGATAACTGGTCTGTGACGCTGTGTTTCGTCACCGCCGTTGGCGTAGATCTCGTCTATCATTTGTCCCGAACCTTCGTCCTCAGCTTCCATGACTGTTTTCTTCTTCTTCCTTTGCTCTTTCTATGAGTTTTCAAACAAATCGATTGGTGGAGTGAGGGCTGAGGAGAGAGAATTGTTTGCAGAGAATTTGAAGATTTGATGAACCTACGAACGACGTCGTCTTCTCAAAGCCCAATCAGACCCAAATACAAAAATCTTTACATTGGACAGATGTTACAACCAGCTCAAAGGCCGGTCCAAAACATACATACATTAAAAGGTGAGCTAAGATATAATTAAATATTAAATAAAATTCTAACACAACAAACTCCTAATTAAAATTAGGAGTCGTGATATTTTAGATGATTGAATAAATTCAAATGAAATTATCCTTCGATTTTAATTTTTACTCTAAAGTATCCATCTTAAAATTAATTGATAATAAGTAGAAAGATATCTCAAATATGTATACATATATAATGACTTTTTAGGTCTAATTTATCAAATATAGACTATAAAACTCAAGACTCCTTTATGTGGATAATACATGTATAGTGCAAAACATGTGGGCATCTATTAAGTCCATAGACTACACGTTCACAACTCATGAAAAGATAATTTTTAATTCTGAAATATATATATATATATCTAATAAAATACAAATAATTTTAAATTTTTTGCTCACTCAATAAATCATCTGAACCGTTCAAAATTTAAGATAAATCCCACCGTCCATACAGTGCCGGAGGCACGAGACTCAGCTAGTATATATATATAGAGTAAGTTTCTAAATTTATGGGGTATTTGTTTAGAGTTGAATGATTGAATGGATGAATCGATCAGCCATTTAGTGCATTTGTTTTGAATAAAAATCGTCTAAATAGCTGAATCGGTTAAATTTTTGAGCTGAATGGTGAAGTGTACTTTTTTTGCTGAATAAGCTAAATGAGTGCATAATGAAGTATTTTATATTTAATTTTTTTACAATATTAACTATTATATTAAGTAACATTAAATAAAATTACAACAATTTTGATTTTTTTTCAGATGGGTAAAATAAAAAATATATATATATATATATATATATATATGTTATTCAGATGTTTCAAACATAAATTATCAAATAACTTTTTTCATTCAGAATTCTGATTCATTCAGCTCATTCAGATTACTTAAATATTCAAAACTTTTTCATTCAGTTTTAAACATCCCCTTAATTTATTCAATTTAAGATTATGAATCTCAACTCGAAATTTAAATTTGGTGCGATTGGAAGCTCAAACCTCAAATAAAATCGATTGGGTGCGATTAGATAATTCTAAAACCGAACATGACACCGATTGTGATTGGTGTGGTACAATTTTAAATATTGCAGTGCAGTTTCATTTAATTCGATTTTAGTTCTAAGCAAGTTTTAGATTTGAATATATTACTCATGAATATTTCAACATTGCTCAAATCATTACAATTTAAAAGTGCATAACATAATTAAAATTATCTATTATATTTTTAAAAATTTGCCTATATAACTTCTAAAAAATATATAATATATATGAGCGGTGCTGTGCGGAAGTCTCTTAAAACCGCACTTAAACTGCATATGAGATTTTTTGATCATTTTAAAATCGTCACATACGTCGAAACTGTTGGTGCAATTCAATTGGTACGGTTTGGTCGTTTTTAGTGCGGTTTCGAGACTAATTTTGGTTCCTTGTTCAACCCTATGTGTAACCCATTTTTTTTCCTTATATGAAAAATGACCATCTAAAATTATAAACATCACATATATACTTATAACTGTTAATTTCCCATGATTAACATGAAAATAAGATTAGAACAAATTCGTTTTAGTGAGTCAACAACAAGGATTCGTTGAAATTTCCTATGATTAACATGAAAACAAGATTAGAACAAATTCGTTTTAGTGAGTCAACAACAAGGATTGTGACTAGACAAACGTTTTTTTTTTTGTTTTAGACATAATTTAAATAAACACCTAATTTTTGTTATTGTCAAATTTTGAAACTCCACCCTCTTAATACTGTATTAAGGAATGAAGGTAACCAATTAATCAAGCCCCCTATTGATTCACAAAGATTTCATTATGGGAACTGATGTTTCTACATGTTACCATCACATTAGTATACAGTGGGTCCCACTTTTATGAAGGGGCGGATCCAGGTTAAAAGTTCAGTGAGATCAAATTTGAAAAAAAAAGAATAAAAATTTAATACAACGAATCACCAAACTAAATAATCCTCAAATATTATTTACAATAACATTTTTTTATGTTTCATTGCTTGAATTTTTTGCACGATAGCCTCATTCATCCATTCATCTCCCATTTATTCTCTTTTGTCCGTTTTTTCCCTTCTTTCCTTTTTGATTTCAATCTCTATATAATAATCCTTCAATATTCGTTTTTTAATATTTAAAAGCTGAAACAATTATCTTTTATTTATTCACAAAAATAAATAAGGAAAATTCTACAAAACAAAATAAAATATAATAGTTAAATAAATTAAACATATAATTTGAATATAGTCAATTCAGTATTAGTTATTAACTTGAATATATAAACAAAATAAAATGTATTAGTTATTTATTCAGTACAGCATCTCAACTAATGAATATTTGAAATCATTATTGTTTTTGCATTTTCCTCATACAATATTCATTTATCAGTCTCCTATTTTTTTTTAATGACCCCCTAACTTTCTGAAAATTCAGTTGGGACAGATGCCCCCTACCCAAATAATGATCCGCCCCTGCCTTTATGTAAAAAAAATAATATATAAATATTAAAAATACACATGAAAATAATACTTCCCTCCTTCATTATTTACTTGTCATTGAAATGCAAAATTCTTTTTCAGACCGGATGAGACTCTGTCCTTGAGGTCTAGCTTCATATGGATAGGAATGGAGACTAATATTATATTTTCTTGTGTTTATTATTTTCTAAATTAAAGTTTCATGGCAACTTTAATTAATTTTTTGCTTTTTAGTAGTTTATCAGTGGTTGGGAGAAAGATTGAGAAATAATTTAACCACCACTCCACTTAATTAACACTTTTTCTTTTATTATTATTTTGAGTGGTTGTAGGACTTTATAATTAGGATAAATAATTAATTTAAATGAATTATAATTATAATTCAAATGTGGAGATTTCAAATACGAGTAACAATTAATGGACATTAATATTCTTAAAATACGACCAAACTTCTATAAATACACAAGAAAACAACAATTTTCACAAATGAGAAAAGTATAATTAGGATTCTTCCGATGATATTTTTATGTGATTTCTTCCCGTATATATTAAAGGGGTGTTGTTAGTGACTTAAAATAACTTATAAGTCATTTGCCATTATTTGGGACTACTTATTTTTTAATTTATAAGTTGGATTGTAAGTTAAAAAAAATAAGTAACTATTTGTGACTTATTTTAAAATAAGTTAATTTGACCAAATATAATGTCTATTTTGATCCTCTTTTTATTAATATCATTTTTAGTAATCTTTACATTATTTTAACTTATAAGTCATTCTGAGTCGAATACCCTCATAACTTGTTTTAACTTAATTTTTGATTTATAAGTCAAATTGATATCGAACACTTTACGTATAAATCACAACTTAAAATAATTTATAACTCAACTTATATTTTACTTTATAAGTCATTTAAAATAAGGAGTTTTCGAACCTGCCCTAAATTAGTTCCGATTACGACAGATTAACCAAATTGAAGTGGATAATTAATGACGTAGACACCTGTTACGTAGCAAATCAACACGTAATCAATCTCTCCTATCTCTTAATTTATAGTACTACTATATGCTTGCTGTGTGGGACGTGTAAAGGGTGATTATACAGACCACTTGGTTTTAATTATGATTAATTTGTGTAAGCTAGTAGTGAATGAAATGGTCTTATTAGTTTGGATATACATAAAAACTAGAATTTCAATCAATAAACTTCATATGAATAACTGCAAACTCTCTTCATCCAATTGGCTTCTAATTTTGAAGGTCAAATACAATTTGTTGGATGGGGTTATCATTAAATAGTAAGTTGATCGATCAATCGACTAATACAACGACGATGTATGAGAGATATTACTTTCGTCTCCTGCTGTCGACATCTTGTACGGCTAATCGATTAAAAGTTTACTTGACGATAACCATTCCCTAATTTGTTATATTTGGATGACTCATCACCATTATTAATTTGCCAAAGATTTGCAATCTTGTTTTTTACTTGTTTAGTTGATTGGGGAAAGGAAATGGAGGTCCTTTTGTTTTCTTAATTCTTGATTACTTACCTTTCTTGGTTTGGTTTTTGGTCTCATTAAATTTGTCTCCTCCTTTTTTTATTTTTTATTTTAAATTTAAGCACAAAAAATAGTTTGGATTAAAATACAAGTATAATCTCAGTAAGATTATATTCAACTGATTTAGAATTCAAATTATTCTAATTTTTTAATCATGATTTGATACATTCTCGATCGATACATATTCGAATAGATACTCGATACATTCTCTTATAATATATGCATAATTTAATAAAATTAGAATAAATAGTTATTCTTGTTTATTTAAATTTGTATTTTTTATTTGTAAAATGTAATTTAAATATATTTTTCTAATTTCTATGTAAAATAATAAGTTCAATCGGTAATTATATGCATTATAAAGCTACTTACTATGTAGAAACTCGAATTTAAGTTTGAATTCGAAAATCACGAATAGTTTGAATATAATTCAATTCGAATCGCATCAAATTTTAGAGTTTTTCAAAAGTTTACTAAAATGTTTGATTTCAAATCAATTGGAATCTAAAGTTGACCAATGAGGTCTTATATTAATAGTTAAAACTGAAATTTGTAAGTTTTAAATATTAGGTTGAATTCTTCTATGCAATTTTTTTATATGTAAAATTTATGTACTCATTTATGTGATGTTTGATTGATTATTATAAATTTTTACCTTTAACATGATTTTTTATATTGAAATTAAAACTGTAAATTGAGTAAATAATTTGAGCTCGTTCGACTAAAAATTTGATTTCAGCTCGACTCGAAATATAAACGATTTAAATGTGCAAATTTTAAAATTTGACAAATTACTCGAATCTCCTCAAATTGTAATTTTCTATTAATACTCGGATCATATTCGTTCAAAAATTCAAATTCTTCGGACTTGATTCGAAATCGTGTTCGACTCGGTAGCTAAACGAGCTTCAATCAAATCTTATGTTATATTGAATAAATTTTATGAAATTGTGATTAGTATGTGAAGGGACAAGTTTTGGGAGGATAAGGACCTCCAATCATTTTTAGGGTTTCAAGGCCCCCTTAGTAATGATGATGTGGAATTGAATGGTTTGATCCCCACTTAGATCAAAATAAGTGGAATGATTGGTTTGATTTATTTATCAAGACACGTATGCGGTAGTATTGTAATGGATTGAAACACCAAAAATTCATATAACGTTATTACATGTTTTTGCCAAGTGATTCTTCTCTTCAAGCCAAATAACACTTTCCTAGAAAATTTCGACCCGAATTGTCTATTGGCGCGTGAACCACCTCTAAATTCATTTGTTGTCTTGATTCTCGAGAGCTTGAGATTGTGATTATTGTTGAAATTTATTTAGCGATTAGTATGAAGTTAATTTTGATCAATTAATTAATAAAATATCGATATATAGGCGGGAGGTAATCTTTCTCTATGTGTCAGCACTGTATTAGTCATATGATCAACTTATCATAAAATTAACTTTATGGTAACCGGATCCTGTATTTCAAAATTTAAACGGGAATCAATATTTTAACATAAAGAATTGATATTTTCACATATTTTCTACCACATAAATTGTGGGTGGGTCCCATCTTCACCACGTAAGAGACTGATGTAAAAATATCATTTTAACCCGTGAATATATCAAATGATACCTTATCTACTACTGTCTCAACTCTCAAGTGTAAATTAAAACAAGTGATATTTTATAATAATAAATAAAATAATCATTTATGCCCACTTACAAAATCACCACTAAAAAAACTAACGATTCTAACAAGTCACCCACAACTTATATTTGGGTCTAAAAAAACAAAAGAAGTCAGACTTTTGAAATGGGAGATAATTCATGGCTCCTCAAAACTTGACACAATTTTTATATCAAAACAACATTAAATTTCATCCAAAGAAATTGCTTGTGAGGGAAAAAACATAAAAAAAATATTTTTATCTCATTTTTTAATATTTTTACACATAAGACTTATATATTAATTAATGTGTCCAAATTTTATGGACTAGTATGTAGGTATATGTATGAAAATATCAAATACTCCATCCGTTCCTAAAAGATTGTCGTTTTAGAAGAAAAAATTTGTTCCAAAAAGTTTGTCGTTTACAACTTTCGAGGAGAATAAATTATTTACTTTCCTATATTACCCCTACCTTCTTTTATTGTCCCAAGAAATTATTCTTGTATTAATAGTTTTTAATTTTTCATAAAGGGGTAGTGATGGAATTTCAAACAAATTTTTCTTGATAAATGATACTCCATCCGTCCCAGGATAAAAGTTCTGGTGGACTTTTCACGCATATTAAGAAGATGAATGAACTGACAAAATTGTCCATAATAATGTCATTAAATATTAAGAGAGAATTAGAATAAGAAAAGTTTGGGAATAGAAAAATATGTGTAAAAGTTTGGTTATTAAAGGAAAATAGATATTTAATATGGGACTATCCCAAATAGTAATAAGAACTTTTATCATGGACAAAGGGAGTACTTTTTTAATCCATGTGCCAAAATTTTAAACGACAATTTTTTTAGGGACGGAGTTAGTAATATCCAATTTGTTTTTAGAAGGAAAAAAAACCCACGTAGGATGTCAACTTTCCTAATCACTATGAGCGTGTGTATCACATACCTCGAAGGATCGTAAAACAAATTCTTTCCATGGTGTTGTCCGGATAAGAACCCCGCGAAATCCCTCTTACACCAAAACGAGAATGTAGTTTACCAGCCTCACTTTCTCTCTCTAAAAACTCCATTATCAAGTCTTCCTTTAAGCTAACTTTCAATGGGGGCAAATTCCTCTGTTTTGTCAAATTCCGATGGGACCAGCCGGCCGTTCAAGCTCAAACTCGACGATATACCGGAGAGCTGTGTCGCCATGGTTCTTTCCTGTTTGGACCCGCCGGAGATCTGTCAATTGGCCCGGTTAAATCGGGCTTTCCGGGCAGCCTCGTCGGCTGATTTCATCTGGGAGTCGAAATTGCCTCCCGATTATCGATATCTTGTTGAGAGATTTCTTAATGAGAGCTGTCTCAATTTGGGGAAAAAAGATATTTTTGCCTGGCTGTCCAAACCCATTTCTTTTGATGGTGGCACAAAGGTTTGATATTTATGCCCAAATATCAATTTACGTAATGTGGGTGTTTCTATATGAGTCCATTTTTGATGATCTTAATTTTGTGTAAGTTTCAATTTGTTACTCAAATCTATATAGGGCAAAAGTCATAAACATAGTCTAAATTTTAGTCAGTTGGGTCATAAGCTTTTTCAAGGCATTTGATTGATCCAGAACAAAGTTGTTTGTCTATAAGATCACTTCTTGTTCCAACTGTTAACGCCAAGATCAGCTACCACGTCCCAATCACGTAAGACGCCTGATCCTGCACAGTAAACACGATAAACACCACAAGCTTGACGGCTTCGACCGCCGGGGGATAGCTCAGGCGTGAGAGTCAGTATCGGTGTTCACAAGGTTAACAATGGAGGATGTAATGTCTAGTGTATTGAGAGAGAGAGATAAATATTCTCAGTTGTGTGTATGCGTATATGAATGTGAACGTACCTGGTTGTGAAGACTCGGTTGATAGGTTATACTCTCTTGCCCGGTTTACCGTGCCACCTACTACTAACTGACACAGCCCCCTGATCTGATGGGTTCTGCCGACTGCATGCAGTCTATCCACTACCTTTGGTCACTGTTTATGCCGTCGGCCGCTATAATCCCATCCACATTAATGCATGGCAGGTGTCTCAGTCAACTGTCATGTTTTTTCATCATTGCAAGTCAAAGTAATAGATATTAAAAAGATCTAATAGGTTAGTCTAATGAACCGACCCGATTTTATAGAGTTCAATAGAAACAATATGGTGACTAGGCCCAATGACTTTCAAGGTTCAATAATGAAGGCCCAATAAACTAGTTAAATAAATGAGCCCAATTCATTCGGCCAAAATAGGAGAAATATCATGACCCAACATTATCCCCTAGTTTTTTATTAAACAGAATTTTTAATAAAAAACTATAAATGGTCCATGATATTAGAATTTACTAAAAGCCCATAACATGAAGCAATTGAGACATACCCGATTTGGTCCATAAGGTGAGATAGAGGATGGCTGAACGTCCAACGTGAAAAGCCCAATCAATAAAGGATTGAAATTGTAAAAGATGGACTAAAAACCTAAAACCCAATGAAGAAGCCCAATCTGATAAAATATCTAAGGCTTGATCCGGACGCTTCCCATTCGAATTCTCATCATTGCTAGAAATTAAATGTGCCGCCTTCGTAACTCGTGTAACCGTCAGTATAAAAGGTAAACTTTACCAATTTTGACAGTTTTACCTGTCAATTTGAATTTCGAACTCTTGAGCTTTCTTCTTCTCTCGAACTTTCTTCTCTCTACTCTGCGAAATCCCAACAATGGTGGTCATGAACCCTAACCGAGCTCTCCCTTCAGACCCCATCATCACCACTATTCAACCCAAATTTCAATCCTACGAAAAAGCATCGAGTTCAAACCCCAAGGTTGCTACCTCGAGCGGAAAATCTATGTCTCCGAGACCCGTATTTGACCCCTCTGATTTCTTCAAGAGTAAGGAGCAGTATCCCCATGCCAACACGCTTTCCATCATTTCTGAGACCGAGTTAAGGAAGATTAGGGCTCGCTATCACATTCCTGGCACCCATCTGATAAGAGCCCCCAAATCTGAAGAGAGGATGTATCAACGTCCCGAGGGATGGACGGCCGTACCGGTAACTTTACTTGAGAAGGGGGTTAGGTTTCCCCTTCATATCTTTCTGGTTACCCTTCTGGGGTTTATTGGTGTAGGGTTTACCCAATTGGTGCCAAACTCCTACATCCACATCTTAGCTTTTATCGCATTCTGTCACGAATTGGGGGTCGAGCCTACTCTCGATTTTTTTCTTTCATCAGATACAAGATTGCCCAAAAAGCAGAAAAGGGGTTCAAAGTATTAAGCAAGCAATGCGTGGAAAGGTGAGAAATTTGAGCGGCGATCACGATAAACACCCCTTCGAGCAATAGAGGATGGCACGAGAGATGGTTCTTCGTCAAAGGACCCGAGATTGCCTCTCTACCGAACTGGACCACGAGCGATGTGGTCTCTGCCGATTTTGGAGATATATCCGAAGAGCGTGTAGCCGAACTGATCGATTTTATGCGCAATTTCCCAAAGGAAGAGTGGAAACATGGACTCCTTTCTAAACAGGCTTGGCTATATGATCATAAACGTAAGTACCGAACTACTTTTATGTATATTTTTGTGAAATCTTCGATAATATTGGTTCTGACTCGTCTTTACATAATCTTCATGAAGTGTCTCGTTGAAATAGAACTCTTGAGAGATAAAGAGTTCGAAGACTTTTGGCGGGGAAGATTACGGATGCAAGTGAAGAGCCTCCGACTGAAGAATCTCCCCGAGCCGATCCCATCATTACCGATCCACCCACTGTTTTTCCTCAGAATGACGAACCCCAAATTGATGAACCCATTGTTGCTGAAGAATCTCTCAAACCCCGTCGAAGAAAAAGAGCCGCCAAAAAATCTAAGTCCATTCAGCTAGAAACTTTGGTTGTTGAAGGAAATTATCTATTCTGACTTTTTAAGGCTGTGGAAATTATCTATTTTTGTGAGTTGTTGAAGGATTTTATTTAAAACTTTGGTTTAAGGACCTTTTGTTA
Organism: Panax ginseng; assembly: GCA_020205605.1. NCBI lineage: Eukaryota > Viridiplantae > Streptophyta > Magnoliopsida > Apiales > Araliaceae > Panax > Panax ginseng. The sequence continues at coordinate 102,538,731 of CM035142.1, read as the reverse complement.
TGATTCCTATGTTTTTGAGATCGTCCTAATTTACTGTTTTTTGCTCAATGTGTTTGTCAATATGAATGAATAGATCGATACCTCTTGATGAAATTTCGACTTTCTATGTAACGACTTTGCGATAATGCTTTTCGTTTTTTGTCGATAATTGGTAAGATTGATTAACTGTATGGACTTAACTTGGGGCATGAATCGGATAAGACATATATGAAGAATTTGTGAAATGAAGTGAACTGAATTTAACGGATAGAACTGACTGAACTGAATTGAATGAACTGAACTCAACACTTGAATAAAATAAAGTAATGTATACTTATCGTTTCCGAAGTGTGAGATCGGCCATGTGTAAGGTGAATTCGGCTGATTCTCTTTGCACCATCGGGATCTTGTTTACCACTTGTTATGATTCCTATGTTTTTGAGATCGTTTCGGAATTTCTGTTTTTGCTCAATGTGTTTGTCAATATGAATGAATAGATCGATACCTATCGATGAAATTTCAAATTTTCTATGTCATGACTTACTGCGATAATGCTTTTTTCGTTTCTTGTCAATAATTGAAGATTGATTAACTGTATGGACTTAACTTAGGGCATGAATCGGATAAGACATATGATGCTTAATTTATGAAATGAAGTTAACTGAATTTAACGGATAGAACTGACTGAACTGAATTGAATGAACTGAACTCAACACTTGAATAAAATAAAGTAATGTATACTTATCGTTTCCGAAGTGTGAGATCGGCCGTATGTAAAGGTGAATTAATTTGATTCTCTTTGCACCATCGGGATCTTGTTTACCACTCGGGGTGATTCCTATGTTTTGAGATCGTTTCGGAATTTCTGTTTTTGCTTAATGTGTTTGTCAATATGAATGAATAGATCGATACTTACTGATGAAATTTCAGCTTTCTATGTCATGACTTCTGCATAATGCTTTTTCGTTTCTTGTCAATAATTCAAGATTGATTAATCTGTATGGACTTAACTTAGGGCATGAATCGGATAAGACATATATACAGCTTAATTTATGAAATGAAGTGAATCGAATTTAACGGATAGAATCGATCGAATCGAATTGAATGAACTGAACTCAACACTTGAATAAAATAAAGTAATGTATACTTATCGTTTAGAAGTGTGAGATCGGCCGTATGTAAGGTGAATTAATTTGATTCTCTTCAGACCATCGGGATCTTGTTTACCACTCGGGGTGAAACAATTATATAGGGACCAAGATATAAGGACATTTGTCTACCACGCAGGTATAACAAAGATATAAGGACAATGGAATTTGTTCACCACACGGGTCACAAATTCATAAGGACACTTCGACAATAAAGGTCGCCATCGAATGGCCAAGAAGTCCTACCATACCTCCTTACTTGGTGCCCATGGATTTACCACTCGGGGTAAAAACAATATAAAAAAAGGATAGTGGAATTTGTTTACCACTCATGAGAAATCAAACCCATAAGGACACTCCTACCAAAAAGGTCGCCATCGAATGGCCGGTGAGTCCAAACCATACCTCCTTACTTGTGCCCATTGACTTACCACCCTTGGTAAAATCAATATAAAGGATCATAGAATTTTGTCTACCACACGGGGTAACAAATAAAAGTTAGTCGCCATCGAATGGCAAATGAGTCCTACCATACCTCCTTACACCATTGTGAACTTAGGACAAATAGGAAGAAGATCGACCATGAAAAAGTGACTTTTTATTGATAATGGACGATCATGTATAGACTTCCGATAAATTGGCTTGATTTCTATTGAAAATATTTTCGGAGCCTGCCAGCATGCCATGTGTTCTTAATCTCAGATCCATCCAATGCCTTCAATCGATAAGTGCCTGGCTTTGGTACTTCGATCACCTCATACGGCCCTTCCCAGTTCGGCATTAACTTTCCCGTGTTTTGAGGTGTAGACGCTTCGACTTCTCTGAGGACGAAGTCTCCTACTTCGAATCTGCGAAGTTTGACCCCTTTGTTGTAATGCTTAGCTACTCTTCGTTGATAAGCTACCAATTTGAGCAAAGCTACCTCTTTGACTTCTTCTAACAGATCTAAGTTGGCCTTCAGTCCTTCGTCATTGTAGATCTCTTTGAATTGACTAACCCGAAGACTTGGAGATCCAATTTCGATCGGGATTAAGGCATCGCACCATAAAGCCAATCGAAAAGGTGAATCCCTGTGGTGGTCCTCGGTGTAGTCCAAGTAAGCCCACATGTTGACCGAGCAACTCTTCCGGCCATCTTCCTTTAGCTTAAATCCGATCTCAAGGCTTGATCCCATTTAGCGGTCATCTGTTGGTCACCTCAACTTGCCCATTCGATTGTGGATGAGCCAGAAGTCTTCTTGCATGAACCCCTGACTCCTTCAAAAATCCTTCAAATTTCGAACCAATTTAATCAAGGCCCATCATTATGCGATATCACCACTTTGGGAATTTAGTAGCGAAACATTACGGATTCTTTCATGAACTTTAGACATTCTTGCTCGTTATCAACCAAAGGGCCGCCTCTACCCACTTGGTCGTGTAATTAAAGTAACTATTACGGTTAACTCGTCCCCTTTAGCTTTTGGTAAATGGATCCAATATATCAACCCCCAGATAAATGAAAGGGTATAGGAGATAGAATCGAGTATAGCTCTTCCGGTGGTCGATGTGGGATCGGATTTGTTGGTGACACTTCTCACACTTCTTCACATACTCGGTAGCTTCCTTGAAGATCGTTGGCCAGTAGTATCCCTGCCGAAGAACTTTGTATGCCAACGACTTAGCAGCCATGTGATCGCCGCAGATCCCTTCATGAACTTCCCGAAGAACATATTGATTTTCCGGCGGAACCGGACACTTTAATAATGGTGACGAAAATGCTCTTCGATAAAGGTCCCCATCAATAAGAACGAAGTTGGCACTCTTCAGTACTTGATCTTCTTTGCCGAAGATCGATCAGAAGGAAAGATGTCGTCGCCAAATATTGATGTAGGAGTCATCCGGCCAGTTAGATCGCTTCGATACACATCACCGCTTCATCTTTGAACACTTACCGCCGCAAAACCTCAAATAAACCGATCCGTTGAAAACATCTCGCATCCGTGGTGGCTACCGACTTCGACGGTCGTCGCCAGTGATGGAATTATCGTTACGCTCGATGCCCCAGAAACTCATAAGAGAGAAAGTATGAAGTCTGTCTTTCAATTTACGCCAAATACTTGATCATCCTTGTCATGAGCTTCATAATCTCCCGACAATTGTTTGACGACCAATCGAGAGTCATTGTAAATGATCGACTTACGGACCTCTAGACTCTTCGCCGATCCGAACTCCTCGCTAACACTCGCTTCATACTCGTGAAAAATCTATGTCTCGAGACCCGTGTCGACCCTCTCCGATTTCTTCAAGAAGCAAGGAGCAGATATCCCATGCCAACACGCCTTCCATCATTTCGAGACCCAAGAGTTAAGAAAGATTAGGGCTCGCTATCATATTCCTGGGTTGGGTCATGATATTTCTCCTATTTTGTCTGAATGAATTGGGCTCATTTATTTAACTAGTTTATTGGGCCTTCATTATTGAACTTTGAAAGTCATTGGGCCTAGTCACCATATTGCTTCTATGAACTCTATAAAATCGGGCCTGGTTCATTAGACTAACCTATTAGATCTTTTTAATATCTATTACTTTAACTTACTGATAATGATGAAAAAGCATGACAGATTGGTGAGACACCGCCGTGCATTAATGTGGATGGGATTATGGCCACGTGCCAGATAAATGATGACCAAAAAGTAGTGGATAGGATCGCATGCGATCATGAGAACCCATCGATCGGGGTGTGTCGATTAGTAGTAGGTAGGTGTACGATGGCAAGGCGAGAGAGTATAACCTATCAACCGAGTCTTCACAACCAGGTACGTTCACATTCATATACGCATACACACAACTGAGAATATCTATCTCTCTCTCTCAATACACTAGACATTACATCCTCCATTGTTAACCTTGTGAACACCGATACTGACTCTCACGCCTGAGCTATCCCCCGGCGGTCGAAGCCGTCAAGCTTGTGGTGTTTATCGTGTTTACTGTGCAGGATCAGGCTTCTTACGTGATTGGGACGTGGTAGCTGATCTTGGCGTTAACATTGGCGCTAGAAGGAGGGCTGAGTTCTAGTGTCATTGAAATTTTCAATCACATCCATTTAATCTACTTCGGAAGATGGTGAGGAGTAGAGATGGTACGCCAGAGGGGCAGGCGATGGTTGTAAGCTCGTCACTGCCTCGTATTTCGGTAAAGGATCGTCTGGGTCCTTCTAAAAGTGCTCACGAGAGCACGGCCTCTAAGCATAATTCGGGTGATCTTCATCCGAAGATCCATGGTGGAGCCAGACGGAGGTTGGTCTTCGATACAGATAAAGAGCGTGATCGTGGTCGAGGGCGGACAGAGGGCTCACCGACAAGACTCATCGCCGAAGTGGTCAAGAGGACAGAGCTGCCAAGTTGGCGAGGATGGCGGACGAAGCAGATAAAGCCTTGGAGGTCCTGTTAAAGCAGAGGGAAGATATAGCCGAACAGATGTTTCGGGTAGCGGAGTTAAAGGACGAAGCATCTAGCCGTATTCGATCTGAAAGCGAGAGTAAGCATAAGGAGATCTGACGGCGAGAGGAGAAAGAGCGGAGCATTCCACGACGTGTTCAGGATCGTTCTCGTGGCGGAAGGAGATCGAAGAAGCAGAACTCCGTGGCCTCGAAGAAAAGGCTTTGGTGGTTGTTGGTTCTCTCAAAGATCGAGACGACGCGGCGCGAAGAAGCGGTCGAGGAGATCGTGCGAAAACCGGAAGAAGAGAGCATCGGCGTGACTATTCTCATCATGAGGATAGAGTTGTACGCTGGAGTAGATCCAGAAGCTCAACAAAGGCAGTGAGGTCGGCAGGAGGAGGTTGATCCACTCATAGACAGAATGTCATTCGGGAGAAAGAGAGGTCATGACTCAAGGTGTTGATTTCTTAGTGAAGGAGCTCGAAAAGAGCTCAAAGCGATTCATTTGAGGTTCAACAGTGAAGGACACGCCGGGAAAGAAGACATCACCTTTTTCCTCGGATATTCTTAAGGAGAAGGCAGATATCACCAAGAAGTTGCCTCGTATGGAGAGTTACGATGGGTCTGGGGACCCTTACGACCATAGCCAAAGCGTTCGACAAGGTGATGGACTATTATGATTTCACCGATCTTTGCCAAGTGCCACACATTTGTCACGTATTTGAGGAAGGATGCGAGGCGATGGATGGGGACTTCTGTCGATTGATTTCCTTTTGGAATGAGAGCTTTGTGACAAGTTCCACGCCCGCTTTGGGAGTAACCAAAGAAGGGGAAGCTTCTGAGTTCTTTAGACAGTCGAAGACAGTTCACCAACGAGTCTTTAGGCGATATGTGAAGAGATTGAGGAAGCGGTTGGTCGGTGTCCGACCTCAATGATCTCAATGTAGGGTTGTTTGAGAATGGGTTAGACTGGTAAAGTCCGAAAAATTTGGTGAAGAAGTTGATGTTCCATCACCAAGAGCTTAGCAGAAGCTTTTGATAAGGCTGAAGGTTATATTGTCGTGAAGGAGGCTACGAATAGCCTGAAACGTCCTTCGGACCAAATGAAAGAGGCAGACACGCCTAAAGCAGATGGTGATCAGAGAAAGGGGGGAGGATATAGTGATCGGCGGAGGCGATTGAAAAAGTTCAACAACCTTCATGGCGACAAAGAAGTAGTCGTCCCCTGCGTCACCTAAAGGTGAATAAGGTTTACACCAAGTTGAATACGGATAGGTCGGTGATTTTGGACGGATCGAAACCGGTCGTTCTTGAGCCACCTCGTGATAATTATAGACGGAGACAGGCAACTCTCTAAGTATTGTGGCTATCGCACCAAGCCGCGGGCCGTAATCATTAATGAATGTTGCAATCTGAAGGATTTCGTGGAGAAGAAGATTGAGTGGATTCTTTGGTTCGAGATGTGGTAGAAGGACCAACAAGATCAATGAGAATGTCGGCCGTCTTTATTGAGACGGTTCAAATGGTTCCACCCATTCAAAATGCTCAATATCACCGCTTGAGGCACGTCGTTGATGTAATAAGCAAGGCGGACAAAGAGGAAATTAGTAGGGAAGAAGAGGAGAGGTATTTGGATTGATTGGTCGTGTCGGTGGCGGTGTTCCCAAGGCCAAGCTGACCATTTCAGGAACTGTTATATCATTCACCGTCTGATTACCTTCGGAACCTATCGAGCCGCGTGAAGGGGCGTTGGTGATCACAAGACAAGTAGGTTCGGTGGATGTAAAGCGATAATGATGAGCAGCGTGTCTTACAGAGATATTTTGTATGCCCATGCTTATCAGAGGATGCATCTCGATGGGCGGAAGATGGAGATCGGGCAGGAGGCTCCTTTATATGGCTTTAGCAACGATCCGATCGAGTTGCGAGCACCATCGAGCTCCCGGTGATCTTCTGACTCCTCGCAGTAGAAATAATATGTAAATTTTATGTTGTGCGTATGTAGATTAAACCATAACGCCATATTGGGAAGGCCCACACTGACAGCTCTCCAAGCGGTGACTTCCATCCCTCACTTCAAAATCAAGTTTCCCACGGCGCATGGAGTAGGAGAGGTGGTGGGGGACTTAGATTTGGCCCGACGATGTTATCGGAATGCGGGTATTTCCTCCGGACTGGGGGTCAGCAAATAGAAACAAACCATGGAAATTGAGATCGAGCCCTTCACCGAAAGCAGCTCGGAGCCATTGGTGATTCCTGCAGGAGAGACAGAAGAGATCGAGCTGGTCCTCGGAAAGCCAGACAAGACGGTGAAGATTGGTTCGGGTCTTCCAGAACCTCTTCGGACGAACCTTATGGAACTCTTTCGATCTTATCTGAGACATCTTTGCACGGGAACCACAAGATATGCGAGAATTAAGCGGAAGGTTCACGAAACCTGATCGGAGGTGGATCCATCGAAGAAGCCTGTTCGGCAAAAAAGACGGATCTTTGCACCAGAGCGACAGAGGATTATAGATGAGGAGATTGCCAAGCTGATAGCTGCTAACTTCATTTTTGAAATCGACTACCCACAGTGGATGGTCAATGTAGTGTTGGTGCAGAAGCAGAATGGAAAGTGGCGGGTTTGCATCGACTACAGAACTGAATAAAGCTTGTCAGAAGGATTTTATCCTCGCCCATATTGATCGACTCATCGATGCCACTTTAAGGTATGCATTACTAAGTTTTATGGATGCTTTTTGAGTTATCATCAAATTTCCATGCAAAGGAGGACATTCCAAGACAACATTCATTACACAGATTCGGTGTATGCTATAAGAAGATGACCTTTGGCCTTATAAATGTTGGAGCCACCTACCAAAGAATGATGAATTTCATATTCGATGAACGGTGGGGGAGGAACATGGAGGTGTACGTAGATGATATGATCGTGAAAAGCATGCAAGTCCAAAAGCACTTGGATGATCCGGAGGAATGCTTTCGGACCGTCCGTCACCACAAGTTGAGGCTCAATCCAAAGAAAGTGTACCTTCCGGACTCGATGCAGGAAGAAGTTCTGTGGTATCCGGTCGGTCGGAGGGCATTGAAGCCAATCCGGAGAAGATCCAGCCATTCTCGACATGAAGACTCCTCGGTCGTTCAAAAACGCCCAACGTCGTGGCGGGATTGCGATTACGCCCGGGAGGTTTATGTCGAAGTCTGCGGAGAGATGCTTGCCGTTCTTCGACACATTGAAGGGGCCGAAGAATGCGAAGACGTTCCGATGGACTTGGTGTGAAGACGCGCTTCCAAGGCATAAAGACATATCTCATCTTCCGCTCCTTTATTGGTGAAGCTCGCCCACAGAGACCTTGTATTTGTACCTTGCAGCAAGTTCGTTGGCGATTGGGGCGATCTTTGGTTCGGGAGGTCGATGGGAAGCGAGATCCGGGCCTATTATGTGAGTCACGCCCTACGAGATTTGAAACCAGTAACCGAATATTGAAAAATTTGCTTTTGCTTTGATAAGCGCTAGTAAGCTTCGGCAATATTTTCAAAATTCGACTCGATCGTCTACGGATCGGACCATGAAGAAGGTGATGAAGCAAGCCGGAGGTTTGGGGAGGTTGGCGGCGTAGACGGACGATGGAATTGTCCCAATTTTTTATCGAATACCATCCCCGAACCGCTATCAAGGTCGGGCCTTGGCCGATTTTATAGTGGATTGTTCGTTCACCAAGCGAGATGCCGAGTCGCCAGAGGTCGAGACGTCCGTCGAAAGCGATTGTTGTTCTTGCATGGTCCGAATACATGGACGCCAGTATGCAGATGGGTCTCTACGGTGAATGTTAGTGGGGCGAGGATTATATTGACAAGTCCCGGAAGGATTCAATGTGCAACGCAAGCAATCGATTTGGGTTCAAAGCAACAAACAACGAGGCCGTAAGTATGAAGCGATGTTAGCGGGGAGTTCGATGGCGAAGAGTCAGAGGTCCAGGCGATCATTTCTGATGACTCTCGGTTGGTCGTCAAACAACTGTCGGGAGATTATAAGCTTGCATGACAAGGATGATCAAGTATTTGGCGTAATTGAAAGACAGACTTGATGATTTTCTCTCTTATGAGTTTGAGGCATCGAAGCGTAACGATAATTCCATTGGCGATGCCTTTGTCGCCGCCACCACGGATGCAGATGTTTTCAACGGATCGGTTTATTTGGAGGTTTTGCAGCAGCCGAGTGTTCAGCATGAAGCGGTGATGTGTATCGAGCGATCTAACTGCTGGATGACTCCCTACATTGAATATTTGGCAGACGACATCTTTCCTTCGGATCAGATGCTGGCAAAGAAGATCAAGTACAAGAGTGCCAACTTCGTTCTTATTGATGGGGACCTTTATCGAAGAGCATTTTCGTCACCATTATTAAAGTGTCTGGTTCCGTCCGAAGCTGAATATGTTCTTCGGGAAGTTCATGAAGGTATCTGCGGCGATCACATGGCTGCTAAGTCGTTGGCATACAAAGTTCTTGGCAGGATACTATCGCCAACGATCTTGAGGAAGCTCTAGTAGTATGTGAAGAAGTGTGAGAAGTGTCAGCTCAACAGTCCGATCCCACATCAGCCACCAGAAGAGCTATACTCGATTCTATCTCCTATACCCTTTGCTGTCTGGGGGGTTGATATATTGGGTCCGTTGCCAAAAGCTAAGGGACGGAGTTAGCCGTAATAGTTGCTATTGATTACATAACCAAGTGGGTAGAAGCGAAGCCACCCGGTTGATAACGAGACAAGAATGTCTAAAGTTCATGAAAGAATCCAGTAATGTTTCGCCCGAATTCCCAAAGTGGTGATATCGAATAATGGGCCTTGATTTTTCGGTTCGAAATTTGAAGGATTTTGAAGGAGCTGGGGTTCAAAGACAAGAAGACTTGGTGGCTCATCCACGGTCGAAACGGGCAAGTTGAGGTGACCAACGGGATGATTGCTAAAGCGGGATCAAGCCGCATGGATGGACGAAGCTAAAGGAAGATGGCGGAAGAGTTGCTTTCGGCGTGTTGTGGGCTTACCGGACTACACCGAGGACCACCACGGGGATTCACCTTTTCGATTGGCTATGAATGCGATGCCTTAGTCGGTCGAAATTGGATCTCAAGTCTTAAGTTAGTCAATTCAAAGAGATCTCTGATAATGAAGAAGGGTGAAGGCCAACTTAGATCTGTTAGAAGAAGTCAAAGAGGTAACTTTGCTCAAATTGGTAGCTTATCAACGAAGTAGCTAAGCATTACAACAAAAATCGAAACTGCAGATTGAAGTAGGAGACTTCGATCCTCGGAGAAGTCAAGCGTCTACACCTCAAAACACGGAAAGTTAATGCCGAGGCGGGAAAGGTCAGTATGAGGTGATCAAGTACCAAAGCCGTGCACTTATCGATTGAAGGCATTGGATGGATCCGAGATTAAGAACACGTGGCATCTTTGGCGGCAGCTCAGAAAATATTTTCAATAGAAATCAAGCCGATTCTTAGGAAGTCCGTATATGATCGTCCATTATCGATAAAAAGTCACTTTTTATAGAATCGATCTTCTTCCTATTTGTCCTAAGTTCACAATGGTGTAAGGAGGTATGGTAGGACTCATTGGCCATTCGATGGCGTACCTAACATTTATTTGTTACCCCGTGTGGTAGACAAATTCTATGATCCTTTATATTGATTTTACCAAGGGTGGTAAGTCAATAGGGCAGAAGTAAAAGCAATGGTATGTTGGGACTCATTTGGCCATTCGATGGCGACCTTTTTTGGTAGGAGTGTCCTTATGGGTTTGATTCTCATGAGTGGTAAACAAATTTCACAGTCCTTTTTAATATTGTTTTTACCCCGAGTGGTAAATCCATGGGCACCAAGTAAGGAGGTATGGTAGGACTTCTTTGGCCATTCGATGGCGACCTTATTGTCGAGAGAGTGTTCTTATGAATTTGTGACCCGTGTGGTGTATAAATTCCATGGTCCTTATATCTTTGTTATACCCTGCGTGGTAGACAAATGTCCTTATATCTTGGTCCCTATATAATTGTTTCACCCCGAGTGGTAAACAAGATCCCGATGGTGCAAAGAGATCGGTATGAATTCACCTTATACATGGCCGATCTCACACTTCTAAAGCGATAAGTATACATTACTTTATTTTATTCAAGTGTTGAGTTCGGTTTCATACAATTGACCAAATTGAATGGACTTAGATTTTTCAGCGGCTCTTTTTTTTTCGATTTGTGGTGCGAGATATTCTTCAGCAACAATGGGTTCATCAATCTGGGGTTCGTCATTCTGAGGAAAAACAGTGGGTGGATCGGTAATGATGGGATCGGCTCGGGGAGATTCTTCAGTCGGAGGCTCATCACTTGCATCCGTAATCTTCCCTGCCAAAAAGTCTTCGAACTCTTTTATCTCTGAAGAGTTCGGTCTAACCAGAGACACTGCGAAGATTATGTAAAGACGAGTCAGAACCAATATTATCGAAGATTTCACAGAAATATACATAAAAGTAGTTCGGTACTTACGTTTATGATCATATAGCCAAGCCTGTTTAGAAAGGAGTCCATGTTTCCACTCTTCCTTTGGGAAATTGCGCATGAAATCGATCAGTTCGGTTACACGCTCTTCGGATATATCTCCAAAATCGGCAGAGACCACATCGCTCGTGGTCCAGTTCGGTAGAGAGGCAATCTCGGGTCCTTTGACGAAGAACCATCTCTCGTGCCATCCTCTATTGCTCGAAGGGGTGTTTATCAGCGATCGCCTCTCAAATTTCTCACCGCTTACGTGCGTGCGTGCTTTTTAATACTTTGAACCCCTTTTCCCTGCTTTGGGCAATCTTGTATACAGTAAAGAAAAAATCGAGAGTAGGCTCGACCCCCAATTCGTGACAGAATGCGATAAAAGCTAAGATGTGGATGTAGGAGTTTGGCACCAATTGGGTAAACCCTACCCCAATAAACCCCGAAGGGTAACGGAAAGATATGAAGGAAACCTAACCCCCTTCTCAAGTAAAGTTACCGGTACGACCGTCCATCCCTCGGGACGTTGATACATCCTCTCTTTAGATTTGGGGGCTCTTATCAGATGGGTGTCAGGAATGTGATAGTGAGCCCTAATCTTCCTTAACTCGGTCTCAGAAATGATGGAAGGCGTGTTGGCATGGGGATACTGCTCCTTGCTCTTGAAGAAATCAGAGGGGTCAGATACGGGTCTCGGAGACATAGATTTTCCGCCGAGGTAATGACCTTGGGGTTTGAACTCGATGCTTTTCGGAAGGATTGAAATTTGGGTTGAGCAGTAGTGATGGAGGTCGCACGAAGGGAGAGCTCTGGTTGGGGTTCTGACCACCATTGTTGGGATTTCGCAGAGTCTGTAAGAGAAGTTACGGAGAGAAGAAGAAAGCTCGAGGTTCGAAATTCAAATCGACAGTAAAACTGTCAAAATTGGTAAAGTTTACCTTTTATCTTGTGATTTACGAGAGTCTGAATGGCACATTTAATTTCTGGTAATGATGAGAATTCGAATGGGAAGCGTCCGGATCAAGCCTTAGATATTTTATTAGATTGGGCTTCTCGGTTGGGTTTCCGGTTTTTAGTCCATCTTTTACAATTTCAATCCTTTATTGATTGGGCTTTTCACGTTGGACGTTCAGCCATCCTCTATCTCACCTTATGGACCAAATCGGGTATGTCTCAATTGCTTCATGTTATGGGCTTTTAGTAAATTCTAATATCATGGACCATTTATAGTTTTCTATTAAAAATTCTGTTTAATAAAAAACTAGGGGGTAATGTTGGGTCATGATATTTCTCCTATTTTAGCCGAATGAATTGGGCTCATTTATTTAACTAGTTTATTGGGCCTTCATTATTGAACCTTGAAAGTCATTGGGCCTAGTCACCATATTGTTTTATATGAACTCTATAAAATCGGGTCGGTTCATTAGACTAACCTATTAGATCTTTTAATATCTATTACTTTGACTTGCAATGATGAAAAAGCATGATGATTGGTGAGACACACCGCCATGCATTAATGTGGATGGGATTATAGTACGTACGCATAAATAATGATGACTAAAGGTAGTGGATAGATTGCATGCGATCAATGAGAACCCATCGATCAGGGGTCGTGTGAGTTAGTAGTAGGTGTACGCAGTAAACCGTGCAAGCGAAGTATAACCTATCAACCGAGTCTTCACAACCCAGATGCGTTCGCATTCATATCGATACACACAACCGAGAATATCTATCTCTCTCTCTCAATACACTAGACATTACATCCTCCATTGTTAACCTTGTGAACAAATCATCGACTCTCACGCTGAGCTATCCCCGTGATCGGGCCCGTCAAGCTTGTGGTGTTTATCGTGTTTCTTGTGCGAGGATCAAAGCGTCTTACGTGATTGGGACGTGGTAGCTGATCTTGGTGTTAACAGTTGGAACAAGAAGTGATCTTATAGACAAACAACTTTGTTCTGGATCAATCAAATGCCTTGAAAAAGCTTATGACCCAACTGACACTAAAATTTAGACTATGTTTATGAGTTTTGCCCTATATAGATTTGAGTAACAAATTGAAACTTACACAAAATTAAGATCATCAAAAATGGACTCATATAGAAACATCCACATTACGTAAATTGATATTTGGGCCATTTAATCGAACACCAATATTGGGCCATGTTGTTTTGCAAAAATGATCTGTGGATAAGACTATTTGTACTAATTTATTTCCATTAAGGACTATTTTTTCCTATTTTTAGTCTGTTACTCTGTTATTTAATCCCATGTATGAGTCATTTCTAATGTCGTTGATGATGAATTATAATCCCAAGCGGAAATGTGGTATTATACATCCCATTTTCAGGTATCAATTGGTCTTAGAAATGATAACAAATAGTCCATGGGATTAAATAACGGACTAATGATGAGATAAAATAGTTCGTAGTTTTAATTAATTAGTACAAATAGTTCTGTCTCATTCATCATTTTTGCAAACAAACGTAGTCTTAAAGTTATGATTAATTACATGCATATGCAAATGAAGGTGTTTCCAAGTAACAAGAGCATTTATTAAGGTGATTATGGAAAATATATTTGCACTATAGGGTATTAAACATTATTTTTAATATTTATTTTTTGTTGATATATTGGTGTTCGATTTTTTCAGGAAATCTGGTTGGACAAGAGAACTGGAGGGGTTTGCTTGTCGATATCTTCAAAGGCGTTATCATTACGGGGATAGATGATAGGAGATACTGGAATCACATTCCAACCTGTGAATCTAGGTGAACATTCATACCACTTATATATATAGTTATACGTAAATTGTTTTGATTCCAAGATAATTGTTTTTTTTAGTTTGGGTTACCTTTTTTTTGTATTAAAGTTAAATATATAAGGGTATGATCACCAAAAAATAATAAAATAAGAAATAAATAAATTTTTAATGGTTAAAGCTTAACTGGAATTTTGTTTTGTTTGGTCAAATTAATAATAAATAAGCTTTTATGTTTTAGGAAGAAGCACAAGGAATTGATCAATAAATTTTAATCATTTTGAAGATGAAACAAAAATTCTAGCCAATTGAAAGGATCTTGGTGACTAACAAGATGAAACTTTGATTTATGAAAGAAAGATTAATAATTTGACATCCTTCTATTAAGATGAAAGAAAAGAAGACGAATCAAACTGATTCCCGAAATGCCTTGCTGGACATTATCCTAGAAAATGGATGATTTGTTGGATGCCTCTGTGTGTGTGTGTGTGTATATGTTGTAGTTTCTTTCACGGATTTGGAGATGGCGAATCAAGGAGGCAACAATGTGTTGAGGACTATTTGAAAGGAAAGTGGATATGGCAAGATTCAGTGGTTCTATTTAGGCAAAAAAATGGATGAAAAGAGAAGAATGAAGACACAGGGGAGTGCGAAAGGAGGAGCAAGCATGCAGGAAATGATTGAAAATTAGTGTTGGAGAAATGGGTGTTTGAGAAGCCAAAGCCGGTGCAATGAGAAGTGGGACAATCTCATGGGAGATTTCAAGAAAGTGAGAGGAGATTGATTGATAAAGGAGAAGGAAATAATGAAGGGCAGTACTCTTACTGGAAGATGCAGAAGAGTGAGATGAAAGACAAAAACTTGCATTACAATATGTTGCCTCAGATTAATGAGGCTTTGGTTGAGGTGGTGGAGAGGAAAGGTCAGAGGGTGTTTGGTGGTGGTGGTGGAAGTAGTAATTCCAATCCAAATATTATGTCCTTTGTTTTGGGACAAGTGGAAAGACCCACTTGTAGTATTGTATTGGCAACATATTTAGTTGTATTGGCACTCCCACCACCACTGTCTCTTCTTTGTTCTCAACCACTGCCCTTAGTAGATTCTCATACAAGTGAGTATTCAGATTCACCAGCAATGAGAAGAGAAGAGGAAGAGAAAGAAGAAAGTAACAAGTAATACTGTTGTTGGTACTGCAAGTGGTACAACTACTTTGCTTGAAGTTAGGTGTGCAATCTTAAAATGTGCTTCCTTCATTCATAGCAGGATCAATTCAGGCCAGTGAGAAGAGAGAAGAAAAGAAGGCAAAGGGAGCTATTGAATATGCTTGAGAGAACACTACAGACGGAGGAGTCTAAGGCTGAGATTATTAGACAAGGTAGTAGTGACTTGGTAGATGCCACAGACAAACTTGCCCATTCAGTCCTTTCTCTGGCCGCCAATAAAGACCAACAACTCCTAAATATCTTTAATTATATTACTGATTTTACTTAAATAGATCAGTACTTGCATAATAATTATATATCATTATGGATGGAGCAAGCTTAAGCTTAATTGCATTTTCTTTTACATAGATGAATTGACATGGTGATCTATGCTGCATCACGTGGTTTAAATTTTCACAATAAATTAATTTTACATGAATAATGAACTCATGTTATGTAGGATCATGTTGTATTCACTTTTGTTAATCGTCTTAATCTCATTTCCTCTGTAGCTGCAAGGATTGGTTGTAATACACTGTTATATGACATATCTTCCCATTGATCTGCTTGAGCTAAAAAAATAAGATGTGGATATATATATATAAATATATATATATATATATATAATATGTATACTGGTTTTGAATTGGGAAGCACGCAAGGTCATAAATTTATACTGATTGTAACTGGCTTGTTATTTAGCTCATTATTAATATTAAAAAAAAAGAGTTATAATGCATAACAGCATAAGTTGAGACGTGCCGGGTTACTGTCTACTTGGCTTTATTTATTTTTCTGTTGAACCAAATTGCACTTGCTTTTGTAAAATATTAACCTTCTCATGAATAGTCCATTTTTATCCTCCTGAAGTTAGGACAGACCTACTCATATATAATACTAAATAAACAAAGTAATTATATATGGGATCTTTTTTGGATTGTTCTGAATGAGTAACTTTGTCAAAGTGATAGTAAGTACAAGCTATAAGGTGTTCATTTCTGCAAATAAATTAGGAATTTATGCATCCTGTCTACTTCTCCTATGTTATTGAATTGATGCTACATAATTTCATTGGTCAAACCTTTGCGTGTAATGTTTACCATCTATAATGAATCTTCACTTTTTTTAAATTCACAATTGTGAGATGGAACAATCTAATAGACATATTTTCCCCTTTTATTTACGTGTAGATTCCATACAATTGCATATCTTCAACAAATATGGTGGCTTGAAGTAGATGGAGACTTTGAGTTCCAATTTCCAACAGGGGCATACAGCCTTTTGTTCAGACTCCAGCTTGGGAGGGTAACAAAGAGACTGGGCCGTAGGGTATGTAATTCTGAAAACATCCATGGCTGGGACATAAAACCCGTCCAGTTCCAGCTAACAACACCGGATGGTCAACATGCTGTATCACGATGTTTCTTGGACAATCTGGGGAACTGGGTATACTACCATGTGGGAGATTTTGTTGTTGAGGAGCCAAATGCATCGACAAGGATCAAATTTTCATTGACCCAGATTGATTGCACTCATACTAAAGGCGGCCTCTGTGTGGACTCTGTTTTGATATGTCCCAGTAGTTTAGGGAAGAATTTCAGATCAACATTGTAGGTGGTGAGAGCTGTAAATTATAGTTGTGTGCAACTGGGTAGAAGTTTGAGTAACACAATAGCAGTTCTGTAGTCATCAAATTCACCGCAGCTTGGTCTTGGGGAGCAATCTCTTCTTCTTTTTTGGGTTTTCTTCCAACTTTCCATGTTTGAATTTTGCGCGTTTTATATGTTTTTTAGGTCTTTGTGATTGTATATTTTTTCGCAAGGTGAGTCTTGTACATAATTTCAGAAAGTGATGCTATTTTGTTAAGTTATATGATAGAGTTTCCTTTTAGTTTTTGTATTTCATATCCAACTTTGGTTGTTGATTTTGCCTGTTCAATTGCTGCTGTTATTCCACAATGTTTTCTTGCTTATTGTACCTGCCCCTAGGGAGATGTAAAAGGTTTACTATGAATCTTACCGTCTCTTTTCCATTTTGCATTCAAGAGTTGTTATGTGTTTTCACAATATAATTGGTTAACTAAATGGGTTAGTTAACTTTTATTTATTTATTTAAGTTGGGTAAAATTTGGAACTATTTTTTGACCCATATTTCACTCAAAATCTAAATTTCTTTCCATCCATATTTATATATTCAAGAAGTTCAATTTCTCATGGTTTTTTTTCTCTAGTTAATCTTAATTTACCAATATAAATTAATTACTTTGTAGTTATATTAAATCTATCTGTTTACAAATAAAGGGTAATATAGAAAATATAAAAAATTTAAGTAAAATTTAATTATGTAGTCACCTCACCCCCCTCTCCCACTCCCGCTCCCAAAAAAAAAATATTCAGTGATTATATATACATTCACCTCCCCACCCCACCCTACCCTCGGCCCCCAAAATATAGAGTGATATTTTTATTTTTATTTTTTTGGGGGTGATATGCATAAACCACTCCCACTCCAAAAAAAAAAAATATTCAATGATTATATATACACTCACCTTCCCACACCACCCTCGGCCCCAAAATATTTTGAGTGATATTTTTTTTTTTTTTTGAGAGGGTGTGACATGCATAAACAAGTTTCTACCCCTCAAATTTTTATTTTCAAAAACATCCAATAATGAAAAATAGATTTTGTGAGATGATTTTCTGCTTATTCCCAATTATTAATTTTGAGCCAGAAACAACTAAAATATTTTTGTGGACATAATTTTTAAATAAAATATACATTATTTAACATTTTGTCAACCATTTAAAATCATAATATCAAACCCTAACTCATTACTTGGTACTTTCAAGTGATTTTCTTGCATTTTTACTTAAATCCCACCCCCATCATCCCTACTTTTAATTGCTTGTTTTACTCTTATTGGCACTCGGTTAAATTAAAAATAAAATAAAATAAAATTATAATATAAATAAAATTATAAGAGCAAAAGATAAAAATAAAAAGTGTAACACGGTTAAGAGTGTAAATGTACCGCATCGAACTGAATATTGAGTTGCTCAAATTTAATTTACAAAATTTATTGAGTATAAAATAAAGTTTAATTGAGGCTCGATTAGCTACCGAGTCAGTACAATTTCGATTCGAGTCTGAACGATTTAAATTTTTTGAACGAATATGATTCGAGTATCAATAAAAAATTATAATTTAAAAAATTCAAATAATTTATCGAATTTTAAAATTTATAATTATTTATATTTTAAATAGAACTGAAATTAAATTTTTAATCGAACAAATACACATCAAACCCAAACTATTTTACTCCTTTTACAGTACCTTATTATCAAACCGACTAGGAGATCGGCTTTATAGTATAGATATAGATATAGATATAAATTTAAATAAATAATAAATAAATAACTTTTTTTTAATAAATGTGTTCAAACATTATTCGAAGAGGTTTATCGGTCAGTGTTGTCTGCATCTCTCCATATCTCCCTCTTTCTCTCTCTAAATATAGATATTCATATAATCATATCTTTATTTTCTTTCACAGGGTTTTGTCTGGGAGCGTCAATAAAGGTAAAATGTTGATCCTCAATTATCATTAGTTTTGCAAATTTTTCTTTGTAAGTTAGATGTCTACATGCCCTACTATTTGTTGCTCCGAATTTGCATGTTAATTTTATTTCATTTGATAAAAAAAAAATCAAAAATTGTGCTTTTTCGTTCCATTTACTTTCATTATCGAATTCCTTGTTGTTTTTCTGAAATTTAATCTGCCATTACTATAATTGCAGTCCATGTCTGGTAGTTTCGTGTAAAGATTTATTCCTTAATTGGGATTCTAGTTTTATCAAGAAATTATTCTTTGTATTTAGTTCAATAAATGCAATTTATAATACTCAGAAACCTCCCCGAAAAAACCCTAATTTGTGTGATGGTTGGGAAGGATATGTTAAAGAGGTGGGATATGGTCCCTTATTGCTTGTGGTGCTTCATTTGGAAGCAAGAAAATTTTGTTTTTTTTAGTTTGTTTTTTGTAGGATAAGGAGAGGCCGATCGTCATATTCGCTCTCTGTTTTTTGAGTTTGTTATTTTTTTTGGAAAAATGAGGTGTATATGGGGTCTATTTGTTTCTTGATGAACTTCTTGGAGTGTTGGGATATTTCACATGAATTCCACATTGGATACATTCAAGAGTGTAGATGGGTTAATAAGTATGGTAGAGCCTCAACCTAATAGGTTAACCTTTTAAGTAAGAAGGTGGTCCAACATACTTATTGGGCCAGTCTACACAGGTGTGCCCTGCATGGTGATGAATTGATGTGGGATGGATTGTACAATTCCGCTATAAATTGGTATTAGAGCTCATGATTCGATGGGCCCAAAATATCAATTCCATGGTGCGAGGGGAGTGCGAGGGTAAAATTCGCAGGCCTCGTGGGTGGAGCAAATAGAGTCCAAATATCAACTCCAAGGTGCGAGGGGAGTGCGAGGGTAAATTCGCAGGTCTTGTGGATGGAGCACAGGATGATTTGAGTCGGGTGGAGTGCGCTCAGGATGACTCTGGGAAAGTTGTTCATACACGTTTTCTCCCGGGCGTGGTAAAGTAATATTAAAGTCGGGCAAAGCTCTTGGAGGACTCAAAGGTGAAGTATGATTTGAATCAGGTGGAGCAGGGCTCAGGATGGCTCTATGAAATTGCTGAGACACGTTTGGCTCTGGCGTGGTGGAGTAGTATTAGAGTCGAGCAGAGCTCTTAAAGATTTCAAAGAAGAATGATGAATACTCTAGTATGATACTTGTGATGGGTATTTAAGTGAAAGGTGGAGATTGTTGAGATATTTCACATGAATCCCACATTGGATAAATTCAAGAGTGTAGATGAGTTAATAAGTATGGTAGAGCCTCAACCTAATAGGTTAACCTTTTAAGTAAGGAGGTGGTCCAACATGCTTATTGAGCCAATCTACACATGTGTGCCCTGCATGGTAATGAATTGATGTGGGATGGATCGTACAATTCCGCTACATGGAGGATTTTGTGCAAGGAGACTAATGTGCTTATTTTTTGGGGGGCTCCTAGGTTTGTAGTATCTTTGATGAATTGGGGATGGCATCATTTTTGGCTCGAAGGGTGTCTTTTCTCCTCCGAGTCCATTTATTCACCCGCATGTACTTGTGGCTTTTGGTGTTTTCAATGGAAAATTTACTTGCAAGTATTGGGGATGGCATCATTTTTGGCTTGAAGGGTGTCTTTTCTCCTCCGAGTCCATTTATTCACCCACGTGTACTTGTGGCTTTTGGTGTTTTCAATGGAAATTTTACTTGCAAAAAAATCTGTGTGGCATTTTTATCTTACATTGGGTAGGATTGCACGAAAAGAAAGGTTAACTTTAAATGTTTACTCTTTTATTGCATTTTTTGTCATTTTCACTATTGATGTCCTCTTATTTTATTTCCTTTATTGTTTTTCCAGTCTACTGAATACACTCTTAGGTGATTATTTACGTGCTCGGAAATGGCTTTTAATTTTGTAGTTACATTGTGAAATCAGGTTGGAAGCTTTGAATACATTGTGAAGTTTTGATAAGAAATTTGGCTGGTCTCTTTCATCAAATGGAGACTCGTTTAGATTTCATGCAATTGCTGGAAACCGACATGGCAATGAATATTCTGGTGTGCTTGGATGATGCATCTGATCTTATTCGTGCAAGTTCTGTGTCACGTTTCTGGCGTGATTTTGGTGAGTATTATTACAGACTACATTTGGAATCTTTTTACTGTGGCATCTTTATATATATGTCTATTCAACGGTGTCAACTTAATCGTGCACGTGAGTTTGTTTGAATGGTTGGAACTTTTGTTCAAGAAAAATGATTTTTGATAATGGTGTCAAATTCTTATAGGTATAATAGACATCTAGAATAATGTCCAATTTTGGTAGTAACCCTTCTATGTTTCCACTCCTCCCTATTTGGTTGTATAATTGTCACCTGACAAGCCCCTCCTATATTTGCTAGCAATCAGAATTGATCGAAAATCCTTCATTATTCATCTCCAATTCTATTTACTCAATACAAGGAGTTTGATGTTAAACACAATGAATAGCTGTGGTATACTACTTTTTATACACCATAAAATTAAGCATTTTGACCCTTGCTAAAAGTAAGATCACTCATCACATCCCAAGTGAAAACTCAGGGTATAATATTAGCAACTTAATACTCCCTCCATTCCAAATTAGAGATACATTTCTAAATCCATTCCAAAATTAGAGATACATTTCTAAATCGACAACTGTTAATGAAATTTTATTGTTCCAAACATATTCTTAACATTTGCTATAAATGTCGTAATGGTGGCATGATATACTCAATCTACCTACCAAGAATATAAGTAATGGTATTTAGGAACTTTATTTCACTTTGTAGGCTAAAATTAAAAATGTATCTCTAACTTTGGAATGGAGTAGAAAGGAAAATGCATCTCTAATTTTGGAACGGAGGGAGTAACTAATTTCACTGAGGGTTTCTTCTTTTTGTTTGTTGTCGTCTTCATTTTTTTAGCTGAACCAAAATGCAGCTAAGAGGAAGCCTAATCCTTCACATCTGTATAACCAACAAAAAAGACAATTTTAAATCAAAGAAGCAGCACAACCTGTCTAATAAGAGCATAAACAACAGCTTGAAGGGACCCATCCATAGCACCATCAAACAGCCTTGATCTAGCTGAAGCTGCCAACTTATGAGCTACCCCAATGGTGAGCCGAGGAAAATGAGCATCTTGAAAAAGAAAGAAAAAGATTAGTATATATTTTAGGTAGGCAGATAAACAATACTCCCTCTGTTCTGAAATATAGGATCGACCTTGTTTTTTTTAAGTCAAAATTTAAATGTTTTCAAATTCCAAGGCAATAAAAATTATAACCCACTTAAAAAATACTAGCAAATTCAAGATTTATTGTATTCAAAAGTTTAATGAATCACATCAATTTTGAATTTTGTCTTGATCTTATATTTTGGAACAGAGGGAGCATGTTTTAGTTAGGCAGACTTATATAAAATAAAAAAGCATGTAGATGTTGTATCTTAAGATCACTTGTTCATTTTTGGCCCCATAGAAAATTTCTCGAGTGATTTGTCTTGGTTAGGCTAACTGGAGGCTTCATTATTTGTGTTCTTAATTTTGTTGCCATCTGAGATTTTCAGTAATATCTTAATTTTAATGATGGAAATAACGCATTTACGTTTTTCTAAACTTCCAAATATGGTAATCCATTTTAGTTTTAGGCGTGATGGAGGGCCCTCAAGGCTTTCCATGTGAGGTTTGGTTGGAAGAAATATAAATATTCGTCAAATTTTACGATAATGTTTGTTGTTATGTAGTGATTGCAAATGGGCTTTGTAAGCAGCTGTGTCTGAGATTCTTTCCCCAGCTTGCTAATGTTGTTCGTGTAATTGAACCAAGCTGCAACATAGAAAAACCAGCAGATGTTGGATCCAGCAATTCTGTGGAATGGGAAGTTCTTGACAGGGAGCACAAGGTCTATGGTTCCTTGTTTAAAGCTCTTACTGCTATTAAAGTAATTAATTGCTTGGTAGATGCAGTCAGTGCTTCCAGCACAGATAATTATCCCGATGAAAGCATTATCTATACTCTAGATCCAAGGGACAAAATTCTACGAAGGCCCTCGTACTGGTCAAGTAAAGGACAGAAGAATCCTGAGGTGCCTGAGACACTGATCTACAAACTTAGAGCTGATTTATGTGTTATTACTGAGATCAACATACGGCCTTTCCTAGGTTACTGGTTTGAATTCGTGCACTTATTTTGTAGATTCTAAAATGTTTATCCATTTGAATTGTTGGTTGTAAGATGTGTATTTTTTCATTTGCAGCCTATTTTCAGCATGGCCAACCGATATACTCGGCAAAATCTGTCCGATTTCGAATGGGCCACCCCAAATGCCTAACTAAAATAAACAGTGATCTTATGCAATTGCCAATTCAGCAATGTGCTGATGAGAAGTTCATTTGGACATACACTTCACAAGAGTTTCCGATGTCTCAGGTGAGTGTTTTTTTTGCAAAAGCATAGAACTATGCAGACAAAAATGTAATTATGTGATGTTCTTTGTGGTATTAAATGTTATTTTAGTTCTAACTTCCATTCAAAATATAATAGTAGCTATTCAGTGGATGTTCTACAATTTTGAACATTGGTAGGCATAAAGCGGCTTGGTAAAAAACAGAGAGAGAGAGAGAGAGAGAGACACACACACACACACACATATATATATATATATATCTGTGTGTGTATATATCTCAATATTAAGCTGAAGAGATATACCGGGTAGCAATGCATATTATTTTATTAGTCACAGTTGCTGCTTCTAAGCCTGATATTTCTTCTGTAGCATGTAGCTACTAGTGATCTGATTTTCTTGTGCCATTTTTCTAGTCGTCTTATTTTTTTCCTTGTAAAGCTAAATGCTCCGGTAGTCATAGTGGAATAGGTAACTGTTGACTTGACTTCTCTTCGAGTAGGAAAATCTCTTACAAAACATCAAGCTACCAGCACCTGTTCTCTGCATCGGTGGCTACTTGCAAATTGAGCTGTTGGGTAGGGTCCAAATACAAGAAATGGATGGCTTATTTTACATATGGTTAGTTTTATACACTCGTATTTTCCATTAAATGGTTTTGTAATTATTTGAGTAGCTGGTTCAATAATCTATAATACCTGTAGCCAAGCAAGTAATTATGAAGATTAGGTATTATGGTTATGTATGCTAGAATCAGAGGTATTATTTTCTTGACCCTCTTATTATTGGTAGTAGGAAGGAAATGACTTTCAGGTTGTCATTGTTCTCGTTCCTAGATACATGCAGTCTTTCTGTTATTTTAGTTTCACTGTGCAGTATAAAAGTTTATTTAGTATGAGTCTGATGAGAGGATGTCTGCTTGAGGTGGTGTAATGTGCTCTTTTGACGAGAGAATTAGCTTTTAGCGGTGAGACTTATCAAGTGAGAAAAAGAAAAAAATAGCTTGACCATTGAGATTGCTTCTCACTTATTTCTGGATTTCATTTCGTTCCTTGCAGCGTGTCTCATGTTCAAGTTATGAGACGCCCGTTATTTCCCGCATTTGGTGTCAATTCGTTTGAACCTTCTGGAAAGTTTACTTTCAACTATTCTGCCGAGGCTTTTCCCGGTATCTTGCAAAATGATTCACCTTCTAATCCGTCCAATTTGGCCTCATTACCTGAAGAGAGGGTGTGGGGACATTTCGAAGGTTTGGTTGAATTTCTAATGCAAAGAAATGAACCGGGTGGCGTGCTTTTTGAATTAGAAGAGGAGGAGGAGGACATCTAATGGGATCATATATGCTCCTGCTCTGTAAAGTTTCTACATTTTTCATTTTATTTTATTTTATTTTATTTTCCCGTTTTCTTTTTCCTAGTTGTTGTCAAACATACTGCCGTTTACCCTTCAAGGCTGCTACTGGCTACTAAATTTTATATTTTAGTTTGGAATAGTAGACTTAACTAGTATGTTGTATTCACTTTGTTGATACAGTTTTTGTGTGTTGTTTTGTTGTTGTCGCCTAACAATTAACCTCATGTATGATATGTTGTCAGAGACAATTTTACCTATTTTCTGTTTTATCTATATAAAGATATGAAAGGGAAGAGTGGCAGGAAGTTAAATTTAAAATTTGTCCCCCATTCGATTGTGTTGGGGGGATTGGTAGTATTAATTGGGAGTATTCTTATATCTTAAAATAAGCTGTGTTGTACTATTTTATTGAGCTTTATACTAGCAGATTATAGCTAAATAATTGTTTTTTTGCAACTTAAAAATGAATTATGTGATGTTCTTGAATAATCTTTCACATTAGTATGACTCGTAAAAATTTAGAATAAAATAAATTTTATTATATACTATACAATAATTCACATGAATTTAAAATTTAATGTCATCGTTTGACCTCAAAAATTAAATTGTATTATTTGATTGATTATTATAAACTGAATATGATTTTCTCCATCTACAATAAACAGGGGGTATATGCTTTATTTGTTAATGCAATATAGTAAAATGCAAAATGGTAAAAGCCAAATATAGATTGCTCTAGCCGTACAAAGTTATTCTAAGAGCATTCACAACCTTTTTCCTAATAAACTCTCTATCCCCTCATTTGAAGAATATATCAATAAATCAGTATCCAACAGTTTCCTTATCCTTATATAATTCTCTATTTTAATCCCTATATATGATTTGACTCCTTAGGGTGAGGGAATCAAAAAAGCATTCTCTATTTATGTAAAATGACATTTCACACCCTATTTATTGCGATTTTGTGTTGGTTAAAGGATCTTATCTCACTTAATTGCTTATTTGGGTATGCCTATCAAATTCACTCATTTTTATTTTTTAAACAGAGGATTTAGAGAAGAAAGAGAACTATAAAAAAATTAAAAATCAGTCAAATTTTGATTTTGATCATTTTTGTAAAAAAATATTACTACTAATTATAAATTTTATTATTTTATAATTAAAATAATGTTGTTTTAGTTCTCATAAACACAATAATCGTTGCACATTTTGATTTCTAGCAATATCTATTTTTAAATTAAAATAATTGCAAATTTTAAATTCAAACAACAATTACTTTTAAATAAAAAATAATTACAACGTTCAAAACATGAAACTTTCAAATTTTAACTTTTAAATTTCAAAATTTAATATTTAAAGAATTAATATAAAAAACCCGTTGGGTACATAGTGAAAAAATTGAATTTCTATCCTACATAATGACCCACTGCAGAGTAGGAATAGAGATAAAAAACTGTTGTGAATGCTCTAACTGAACAGCCACTTCTTTTACTAAAAGATGGAAAAAAGAAACACAAAATAAAGGTGAAAGACGAGCAAATGAGAGCTGTAGTGCATGCAACTCCATGGACATACAATTACTAGATAATTATATCTGTTGTTCTGGGTTACATACTAAATTATTACTAGTGTAATGAACTGAATGTAGGAACAAAGGTCTTGTCGACAAATTCCACAAAAGTAATAAACCAACACATGTATCACAAGTCTGCAGTATTATTTAATTGATGTCGAAGCTTTTTGAGTAGAACATGCCATCTCCTTCAAGCTGTTTTCGACGTAGGTGGCGAAGGAAGCAACTGCACAACAAAACAAAGTACCTCAGACAAGCACAGCAACTTTGAAACATTTATAGCCATGAAACTAAAACTCCTATTCCCTTTTTAGCGAGGCCCCCCTTCCCCCTCCTTTTCCAAAACCAACCAAACCACAATACAGCATGTGGGGAACATGTGTGTGTAGATAGGATGCGATTTCTTGCTTTGTGATCTATCGCAATAACTTAAAAATGATTATTATTTTCTTAAAAGTTAAAATGATAGGTAATTATTACTTTAAATTGCTCTGCCTTTTTCATCGCTTGCCCCGCCACCCAAAAGTTACCTTACCTATTCTCATTGTACTAAATGGACCATCTTTCTTAAACATAATGATTTTGTTTTGACATCACTTTATGCCCCTAAGTGATAAATAATTAAATATCAATAGGACAATGAATTTAAATGGTGGTAACTGTGAGCACCTGATAACAAGAGATGAGAGAGCTGGTAAATCCACATGCTCCTGTGACACGCGGAGTGATTTTCTTGGGTGCCAATTGCAGCAGCCCAGCTGCAACCACAATATCTATGGCTGCTTTAACCAAGGATAGTGTCCTCTCATTTGACTTTTGCAGTTTGCTACGGTATTGCTCATTCTGAAATCAAATACGAACCAAGAATAATAAGAAGATGAATGCAATCGAATTAGAACAATCAACAAAGAGTTAGAAGTGCAGGCCAATCAACTAACAAATACAAATGCTTTCCGAGTGAGCAAACCTTGTATTTATCAGTATTTGAAAGTTCCTTCTCTAATTTCTTCATTGATGCGGAAAGCCTTCCAAGCTCCCCAACCTGAAAGGGAATCAGAGAAAATACATTCCATTACTTTGATAGCTTGTAAGATATGAAACTAACGAAGTTCATAACTTTTGAAAGTTTTAAGATATGAATCTAAAGAGACATTATTAAACAATAAAATGTCAGGTACTGATAGGAAAGCAACAAACCTCAACCAAGGTATTACAGATTGAAGAGCCCATCCAACAGAAAAGAGAAATCCTGCCAATTAGCTGTGTGCATTCTTCGTTCTGTATAAAAACAATACAGTGTGTAACTTTTGGTGGCAAACTCAAGGAAACCAGTTTAGAACTATGGTACTACACTACTATTACAAAAGAATAAAATGCTTTGTACCTTGTATATGCCACTCCTACCGAGCCAAACAATTTGATCGAGAAACAAGAAAGTTGATAATAATGCATTTTTGGACTGAAAGAAGCATTGTTGTTAGAGAGAAGAAAAATACAGAAGATTCTTAGAACACAATTCAGAGTGACATCCATCATATACCTTTCCCAGCAAAATAAGCGGAAGAGGAGTTCCTTGAGCTGGTGGACTAATAAGTGCATGTAGATCATTGATAAACTGTAGACAGAATTGAACATCAATTTAGCCAGTAATTAAAGGAGACACAAAATTTGTATTCATTTTACAGACTTCCCTAAACAAATTTTCAACCAACTACTAGGGTTTGGGAAGCAGGCTTTTCATTTCAATATTAATAACAAAGAGGATAGCTTGATACTGTAGGATCATTGATATTATGTATTGGAAACAAATGGTTCAGGAAGAATTTTGAAGAAATAATAATAATTTGTCTGGCTACAAATAAAGGGAACCAATGATGACAAAAACAAGTATAATAAACATTCAATATAATTATTGTTAACAATACAGTTAAAAGCAACCTTGAAAAGGCGGAAAACTTTCCGTGCCAAGCTAGTTGATTTGTCAACATTTTGGGCTGTACCAGGCTCTCCATTACTCACAAATTTCGAACCATATTGTATTGCCCTGCATATCTTGTCCCTGGCTTCGGCTTTGTTCAAATACAGTACTGCAAGCGCAAGTTCAGTTCTGGCAACATCTAGCGTACTCATATTCTTTTATCTTAGATGGCCCTGTGGAGTCAAGGCAGCTGAATGACATATAAACTAAACAAAAAATAACAAGTCTGCTAACTACACTAACACGAAGCAACAGTGATTTTAAAATAAATTATTTAATTATTAATGCATTTATGTTTGCGAGGAACAACTAATTTCGGTCAGATTTATAAAATGTATCAAGCATTAACCTGTTTCCCAGAAATAGAGAATGAATCATAGAAGATACATGAATTCAACCAAATGTAGTATTTGAACCAAAAGGTCAAAAGAGAGCCAAAAACGACCTCCTCAAAAAAGAGTAGGAAAAAGAAATGCAGAACAGCATCTCCATTCGCCTTGCTCCCCCCCAACAACCCCTCTCTCTCTCTCTCTCCCTCCCTCCCTCTTTTAGTCTTAAGTCTTCTTTTCATCATCTTTTGATTCTCTTGACCAGGTGATTCATGTCCCATACCTGTTCAATAGATGAGACAAGGTTGTAAGAACCAAATAGGTGTTTGTTAACTGTGTTACTCGGACTAGCCATTTTTGGTGGAGTACCCGTGTCGACATGACACGACAGTGATACGGGTGCTCCGGCCACAGAAATCCGGATACGACTGTTTTTGCAAGTGGTTCCCGCAAAGAAATGCGTCACTGCCAGAAAACAAGAATGTACCCTAGACAGCAGATAATTATATCCCAACTCCCCTGTAATTCTTCAGATTTAACCAAACTCCAAACTCTTTGTGAATCCCTCCAAAACCATGATCACAAGCAATAGGCACTATATTGAAATCATAAGATATTTACATGTCATAGACTTGAACTATTAGAAAAAAATTGAATATCATGGTTTTACCAAGATATAGTCAAGTGATTCCAAGCTTGCATCAGTGTTTTAAAAGCTGCTAGGCGGGGATTAATTGGACTCAAGCATGGATTTTTAGAACCCTGGCTTGCATAGACTGTATTCTAATTAATATTCAATGGCTTAAAAAATACAAGGAACGCAAACTTGTTATGGCCTCCTCAAGGACCTCGACTCAATGCAACCTTATTCAATTGAAGACAAGTTACGCGAGGCATTAAGATATAACAGTTATTAACATTCTGAGTTGTGGATTCCAATTTCACAAGCATCTCCAAACATATTCTGAGATGAACCCCTTACAAATGATCGTATACATACTTCTACTACATCTGAAAAATATTTTCCAACCTTTAGTGAATTAGACCAATCTCTCTTAAAAAAGAATTGCATTACAAAAAAATTCTTAACATTTGTATTGATCTCATCATGGACCACAGGATTGTTTCTTCCACAAAACCCTCAATCTACAAGCTGTTTTACTAGGGGAACAAAAAAAAACCCGCAACCAACTCACCAAGTCATTTCACATGATAAGATAAATCCAGTTGCAAATTCTATTTGTGTACCTAATGCAAAACTAAAATGATTGGCCAAATCATTGTGTTGCGTTGCACCAACTAATTACCTTCTCAGTTTCACTCAAATTTGGAAAAAATAAATTTTAGCTATCAAAAGTATTCCATTACCTATACAAGGCAATAAAGATGACATTAATGTGTAATATATATGTGTTACACATTTGTTTATATAGGCAATAAAGATGACACTAATGTGTGTGTGTATCTATATATATATATATGTGTGTGTGTGTGTGTGTGTGTGTGTGTTTCACATTTGTTTTGCAATTAGAGATGGATAAACACCTTCTCAAAACCCAACATTTGTCCAGATTTCTACGAAAGCATGAACACTTGGAATGCAAAGTTTGAATCTTTAACACCCTAAAGAAATTTCTTCCTTATAAACATAGCTCAATCATAACAATATTACCCTCACAAATAAATCATAGCCAATCAAAATAAATAGCCACTCTAATCCATCACACAACCATAACAAATCAAAGGAAAACAGATTAAACACTAAATTCAGCAGTGTATGCTAAATCATAAACTCATAAACAAGAAAACAGATCAAACAACAGAATTAAATCTTGTACCTTGAATATAGATGAACAATCAAAGGGAAAACAATTAGGCTACATGAATTACATAAATGTGTGTATATATATATATATACAAGCACATACATATGATGAGCAGGGAGAGTTACTACCGATAAGTGTGCCGATGATGTTTCCTCGAAATTCACAAATTTAATGTTTTGTGTTTTGTTTTCACTTTCTCTCTCCAAGAAATTGCAGAGCCGTGTCTGCCTGTCTTAAATTTATTCGATGATTAGATAGTCGAAGGAGGGTCTGATAAGGGCTTGTTTGGTCATCTCTTTTTTGTTACGTACAAACGAAAATCCATTATTTTTAAGAAACTGATATTTCTATAACAAAAAATGATATTTTCACATAAAAAGTGTCGCTATAAATTTTATAACGACGGTTTTTCTTGTCGCTAGCGACACTTTTTATGTGAAAATATTAAAAATATTGCAGAAATGTTACATATGTAGGACCCACTTTTTAACCATATATTAATATTAGTTTGATTGAAAAATAGATTCCACATGCAAAAATATTTAAAAGCATTGTTGATATTTTGATATTTTTCGCACCTGAGACATATTTTTTTAACTAAATATTAATATTAATTTAATTAAAATTTAAGCCTCACATGCAAATTTCAGAAATATTAAAAATCTATTATCTATTATATATACTAAATCACAGTACATGGCACAATAAATTGACATATGTCGTTCTATAACATTGACACATGTCCATCCTAATTAATGTTTCTTATTGTCATTGACAAAAATACCCTTAACAATTACTTTGATATATATATTGATCACCTTATTTTATGGATATTATCAACAACCACGTTATTTTAGGATCCATTAATTAGATAACTCTTTTAGGCAACAACCAGATTGGATCAATTTAAACACGATAAGGCCAACTTACTTTTTATGAAAAATTAGTTTTAATTATTTGAAAAGTAAATTTCCTTTAATATTAGACTTTTATTTATTTTACCTACTTTTCATAGTTCCATGCAATTAAAAATTATTTCCATATTCATTTTAAAACTTCAATCTATTAGCTTCCAAAAATTCTTCCAATTATTTGAACCATGCTAATTGATTCTAAAGATATGAAAATTTATTTGCTTAACCAATTTATGGAAAACTCAATTAATTTAAAATTCATGTGAATATTTATTTTATCTTTAAAATAATAATTTTGTAAGAATCGATATTTTTAAAGTAGTTCAAGAAATCAACTATTACATTATCAAATTAATTTACATGAATTGAAATTGTAATTTTCACTAATTGATTAGTAAAAGAATCTAAACTGGGTTTTTTTATGAGATAGTGGAAGTATAATTAATTTTGTCATGAAACTTGAAATTAGTTTAATTATTTAATTAAAATAGAATGAACAATTTACGTGAGTTCATATGAGGTTGTGCTGATGTGGTAAGATTTTGAATGGAATTTATCTATTATTTATTATTTATTATCTATTATCTATTATCTACATAGCACCATTGAATGACATGTGCTTTTCTCACATTGTAACACATGTTCTATATAATTAATGTGCATCCCACACTAATTTAATTATATTACAACATAATATTATACCATTTATAATTATATTACAACATAATATTATATTGTTTAAAACATTTAAAACAATTATATCCTAAAATTACTACTTTTTAATATTATACCATTCATAATTATACCATACATTATATCATACATTTATGGTATAATATTATAATACACGATATAACAAAATAACTACCTATCTAAAGCGTATGCGTATATTATCATTACTAATTTAATTATATTACAACATAATATTATATGGTTTAAAATATTTAAAACAATATTAAAATAACAAATAATATCAATCATAACTTACTATGTTTATTTTATAATCTCATAAATCACTATTTTCTCAATCTAAGCGGTTTTTATATTATTATTATAATTTTGATTTTATAATCCCTAAATCACTACAAAATCTAAACCTGCTACGATAATGTTAAGCTGCTCTAATATTATCATTACTAAATTAATTATTAACTTTTAAAATCACTACTTTTTTAATTCTAAAATAATATTTTAAATTTATAATCCACTAAATCACTACAAATCTAAATTGTTTTGGTAATATAAATTGTTCTGATATTATACTTTCTAATTTAATTATTATCTCCTAAAATCACTACTTTATGATATTATCATTACTGAGCTATTATCATTACTCTCCGTTATTTATCCAAATTTTCTTATCAAATATCCGATCAATCCCCTTGCAGCAATGGTTGATATCACATATTCTAATTTATTGAAAAAATTTGACAATGGCTTTTATTTCCAAGACCAAGCCATCCTTGCTCCTACACTTGATGCTATAAATAAGGTGAACGAATATGTGATGTATTTATGGCCAGGTTATGAAATACCATATCTAATGTGACGCCCCCAAAATTAGGTATACATCACCCATTCTGAGTCGTCACTTACATGGTACATAAATCAAATACAAACTAATTATACAACAGTCGTGTTAAATACGACAAAAATATACTGTGAGTTTTAACTCGAATATTATCTTCTAGACAGTATTCAAACACAAATAAGTCATCAATACATTTATTGTCACATTAATTAACAGAATAGTCTTTGAATAGTCACTCCTTTCCCCGACTCGTCCCCAAATATATATTCTCATTTCAAGAGAACATTGAAAGAAAAAAGGGTGAGCTCAACTAGCCAAAGAAGAAATATTATGACTAAGATAATGCGAATAAATTATCCTTAGCCTTCAACAAAAGATAACAACCGATAGAATATAATAGAGCGACAAGTTTTAGATCAACAAGCTGCAATGGAATAAACAATCCATTAAAAGAGTCAAGTAGAGAATAAAATCTACTATCTTTTAAGATTTAAAAAGCTTTTCATCACTTTTATCGCTGGGACACAGCTTAATAAAATAAACCACATCATCGAATCATCCTTGCACTACGGGTATAAGACCCCGAATTTATTTTTTTATATAAATAAAATAGAATTTCTTTTATTTATTATTTTGAAATAGTAAGGGTTGATTTGATTAATGTGGTGAGTTATGGGTAAAATGCGCAATTATTTCAAACAAGCAAGTGATTATAAAATATTCATTGTTGTCGGGGAATATTTGTTTGGTCGTGGAATATTCTTCTTTTGTCGGAAATATTAAATTTGACAAGACACGATCTTTTTGTGGGCCCCATAACTAAAAAGCGATTGGATGAAAAAAAGCGACAAGTATAAGTTGTTTATAAATAAGCTGCGTAGTAGTTATTACCGTTATTATCTTTGTTGGAATACCGGTGGTTAAAACACGATGTCTGGCGTTGTTCTTGACAAGAAGTATACGGTATTGCACCAATTATTGATTCTTACGTAAGAAGACACTACTCAATAATTATTACGATAATTCTTATTCAAAGATTTTATTTTATTAATTCAATAATTCTTTGCGTTGATTTTTTATAAGATCTTGTTGTTTCAATAATTGTCACTACACAAAGATTTTCCATTATCGAAGCAATACTTCATATTATCTGAATAATATTATTAGAAAATATTATTGGCAATGTCTAGAAAGTTCGCATCAAGGAGAGGTTTGGTCACCTAATTGCTTGCTACCAAGAAGGAGAAATTCTTATTAAAGCCCCATCTTTCCCAGGAGCTACACGGTTGCCAAGATCTTGTGATTCTGTAATATTATTTATGAATAATTAATTATTGATTTATATGATGAGTAAAATATTCATTTTATGTGGATATAGATGGAGAAAATTTTTAATGTGACAATTGTTGAAAATTAATATTTATCTTTTTCTGATAAAATAATTCATTTAAATATATTATTATATTTTAATAATATAATAATGATGATATTTTTACAATGAATGTAGGATATATGTGTATATGAGGAGAAAGAGTATTTTTGTTGCAATAAATATTAAAAACAGGTTTTGTGTGTCGGTAGACCTATTTCTTGACTGAAAATTGATTATAGCCTGTAAAATCGTTCGTTTGTGGATTTCGGTCAATTTTTGTTTGAAATTTGGAAAAACTTCCTTCTGCTAAGTTGTAGATAATGGAATTTCCTATAAAAAATTGCGAGATTTGAATTTTCTGGCAAAAGGGCTAGTTATTGTGAATTATTGAAGTTCCAAAGCTCCGAAATAATTGATTTTTGGAAGTTTAAAATATTTAAAATATGAAAAACGTTTTTTGTGTTTGGTTAGCCTCATTAAACACATGCTAGAATTCTTTGAATTCAGATGATTCAAAGTGTGCGTAGGAAATTATAATATATATTAATATTTTATTAAATTTTCTACTTTGGTGTTCTAAGCAATTTCTATAAATAGGGTCTTAGGTTAGAATTGAAAATCACAATTAAGCTGAAGTTTCTCTCTCTATATTATCGAGCGTATTCTTGTGAGTATTTGAGTATACTTTGAGTATTGTTATCTGGTGCAAGTTCAAGTCATAGCTTTATATCCGGTGTTTCAACTAGAGCATTGTCTTTCGAGGTAAGGGATATTATTTTTTTCGTAATGATATTATTTCTTCAATATCATTATCTTTGAAATATTGATCTGAAGTTTTTATCAAATTTGGAACTTTTGATGTCTGAGACTACTATTCACACGATAAGACACTATTCACGATATCGACCTTATTCACGAATACTAAGACTTTATTCATCGAAAAATAAAAATTTTCCCATTTCGTCTAAAACATCTATTGTGGATACTAGCCTTGATTGTATCCATGTTTTGATCATTCTTGAATTTTACACCACTATGATTATTTTTGAGGTATTATTGGACATGGATAAAACAAAGTACGAATCCTTAATCCTTAATCCTTGTCATTTTGTTTCACTGGATTCGTTTCTTTAAAAATATTTTTCACCATCCTCAGTCTTAAATGATGATATTATTGAATATCTTTGGCCTGTAGTGCAAAGATGAATGATTTCTGATTAATATCTTTGGCCCGTAGTGCAAAGATGAACAGGTGTTTAGATGAACATGACCAATCGATGAATATCTTTGGCTGCATCTTTGCAAAGATGAATATTTGATTCGGATATATATTGATTGATGTTACAGGGATAAAATATTGATGATGGACTTTTAAATTCATAGATAATAGTAGAATTCATTCTCTACGTAACTCTTCTATGAATTATTATTTCCGCTACGAATATTGATCTAAAACTTATTGTTTATTATATTCTCTCAGATTTTTCCCTGTTGAAGATTAACGATAATTTGTTGTATATTATCTTAGTCATAATATTCTTTTATTGGGCTAGTTGAGCTCACCCTTTTCCTTGTTGTTCCATTTTTCTTCTCGGAGACGAGAATGTAGCGAAAAATGCAGCCTGGGGATGTAATGATGGTTCTAGAGAGAGTTGTTTAGTAGTCCTCACCATTTTTGTAAAATAATGAATCAATAATTATGATGGGGATTTATTTGCTTGTGGATATTGTCTAGAAGGCAATATTTGTATTTAAACTCACAGTTTTATGTTGTATTAATAAAGTTGTAGTTGTTTCTGTACCATGTATTTGGCGACTCAGAATGGGTTGGATGGAATGGACCTATTTTGGGGGGAATCACGGTTGGTATCGAGCTTAGGGATATGATCTCTGGCGGAGATCGGGGAATAGAACTAGGAGGGGAGAGACGAGTAAATCCTTCGCTAGTGTGTCCTACCTAAGCTTATTTGTTGGTCGGTCATAATATAGGGGTATTATGTGATTTGTTAATTTGTTTAATTAACCCTTGTTTTATGGCAGTATTTAAGAATGACAACTGAGAATGTTAACAGTGGAGTAAATGAGACCGTGGAGATGCCCGTACTTACCAACGAGGAGAACGTACAACAGGCTGGTAATGTTCCTCCTGTGAACAACACCACTGAGCAGACGATGAACGACGTAATGTTTAGAAGCTTTTTGCAGTTCATGCAAAATTAAACGAGGGAGACACGTGCACAAACTACAGGTGGAAATGATAACAACGCACGGTTTGTCACGGCCAAGCAGTTCAAAGAGTTGGGACCACCAGAATTCTGGGGAAAGCCGGATCCGATTAAGGCGGAGACGTGGGTCAAACAAATTACCAAGATATTCGATGTCTTGGGATGCATGGAGGAACAGAAGGTTCCATTCGCCACCTTTATGTTCCGTGACGAGGCAGATTACTGGTGGGAGTCTGTGAAACGTACACAGCCTGCTTCACTCCGCATGTCTTGGGAAACATTTCAGAAACACTTCAACGAAAAATACT
The DNA here is from genome assembly GCA_020205605.1 of Panax ginseng. Taxonomy (NCBI): domain Eukaryota; kingdom Viridiplantae; phylum Streptophyta; class Magnoliopsida; order Apiales; family Araliaceae; genus Panax; species Panax ginseng. The sequence continues at coordinate 102,502,230 of CM035142.1, read as the reverse complement.
TTCCTGAAAGTATTCGCCATATGAAGGAGGTAGAGTTTATTAGACTAGAACAAAATAACATGACGGTGTCCCAATATGAGGTGAAGTTCGCATAGTTATCCAGGTTTGCACCTCATTTGGTAGAGAATGAGGAACGAATGACGAGGATGTTTTTGAGAGGTTTAAAATCCGAGATTCGGCAATATCTTATCTCTCATAAATTTTCTTTATATTCAGATGTTGTTAACAGGGCTCAATTATTAGAGCGAGATAGTGAGTACGTTCAACCAAAGAGACCGCAACCGAGGATCATATGGGTGGCGCTAGATCATCGTAACAACGATAACCAGCGGAGAAAGAAAAATACGGACAAGAGCGACAACCACTCTGGTGGTAATCGTGGCCATGAAAATAGAAGAAATGAGTCGGGGGTAGATTTTAAAAAGAGGAGATTCAACAATGACACTGCGAAGACGTCATCACCAGCATCAACTGGTTTTAAGGGAGGAGAACGACCACCGGTCGTATGCTATAAATGCGGGAAAGAGGGACATATCAACCCAAACTGCCCACAACAGTTTAAGATATGCTATAATTGTGGAAAGGAAGGACATATCGTTCGAGATTGCACTGTAGCGAAACCTAGTCCAGCAGGAATGGTGACTCAAAATGATGTCCCAGAAAAGTCAAAGTCAACGGTTCCTGGAAAAGCGTTTGTCGTGACCGGTCAAAATGCGAGGAACCCGAACGAATTTAGCACGGGTTAGTTAATTATAATTCTTGCGAAGTTTATACCTTACTAGATACCGGTTCTACCCATTCTTTTATCTTTCTTGCTTGCGCTTAACGTTTGAACTTGACTACTGAGAAATTAAACTTTGACCTATCTATGGAGACTCCGTTAGGAGAAACTTTCATTACATCCGTTGTTTAGAAATCTTGCATGATTTAAGTTGGCACCATCACATTACCTGTTGATCTTATCTCTTTAAAGATACTTGCTTTTGATGTGATTTTGGGGATTCATTGGTTAACTACTCATCATGCCAAAATTGATTGCTTTCGTAAGGTTGTTAGTTTTCATATTCCTAAGCAACCTGTTATTCGAATTCAAGCAACCAAACCATTGAAGTCAAACTCTTTCATATTAAATTATAAAGCCATTTGTTTATTGAAAAACGAATGTCAAGCTTTCTTAGCCATGTTATGGACTTGAACAAAAATACGTCAGATTTGAATGATATTTCTGTTGTTAGTAAATTTCCTGACGTATTTTCTAAAGAATTTCGCCTACTCTAGAGCATGATATTGAACTTTGTATCGACTTTGAATCTCAGATACAAAACCCATTTTTAAAATCTCGTGATCGAATGGCTCTATTGAACTTCGAGGAGTTAAAAACCCAATCTGAGAAGTTGATACCGAGCCTCTATTTGGTGACTTCCTTTGTGGAATGCACCGGCCGCACTCTCGTAGGGACGTCATATTCAGATGCAGTAGTAAATCGATAGGTGCTATTGTGACGTCTTTATCCAAGATTGGGATGTGAGTCACAATTGAGAGCAACCTAAGTCAGTAATCGAAATACGTAGCTTTCTAGGCTTAGTTGGTTATTATCGGAGATTCGTGGAAAGATTTTCTCAAATCGCTACTCCATTAACTCAGCTGACTCGTAGAGATAAAAAAATTTGAATGGAGCAAGGAATGTGGGAAGAGCATCGAAGAACTCAAGAAGAGACTCATTTCGGCACATGTTCTGACCATACCGTCTTTGAAAAGCGAATGTGGTAGCTGACGTGTTGAGTAGAAGATCGTATACGAGTACGAGTACGATATTGTCAAAGACCCATTTCATATAACTTACAAATGATAGATATAGAGTTAAAGACTCTAGGGACTCACGTGATGATATACAAGTATAACCGACTTTAATCGATAAAGTTAAAAACGTTCAAGCTACACACCGGAGCTGATGAATATGAAGAAGGAGGTACAAGAAGTTGTTATTCCAAAAGTGAGAATTGGCGATGTGAGGAAAGCTCAAACCTTCGATTTATTAGTCCATTTGAAATCCTAGATCGAATAAGAACTGTGGCCTATAGACTCGTTTTACCGCCAAGTATGACGCGTGTTAATAACGTTTTTCACGTATCGATGTTACGTAAATATGTGGACGACCCGAACCATGTTAGTGAGTTAGAACCAGATGAGATAGCCGAAGACTTAACGTATGAAGAGGTACCTGTCAAGATTTTGGATAGGAAGAAGCATGTGCTACGTACGAAGGTCATACCACAAGTTAAAGTTTTGTGAGGAAATGACCTGGGAGTTGGAAACGGAAATGAAAGCGAGGTATCCTCACCTTTTCGAAACACCAGTTACGTACGTCAATTTCGAGGACGAAATTTCATAAGGAGGGGAGGTTGTAAGACCCCGAATTTATTTTTTTATATAAATAAAATAGAATTTCCTTTATTTATTATTTTGAAATAGTAAGGGTTGATTTGATTAATGTGGCGAGTTATGGGTAAAATGCGCAATTATTTCAAACAAGTAAGTGATTATAAAATATTCATTGTTGTCGGGGAATATTTGTTTGGTCGTGAAATATTCTTGTTTGTCGGGGAATATTTAAATGCGACGGTATGATCTTTTAATGGGCCCATAATGGAAAGCGATTGGATGAAGAAAAGCGACAAGTATAAGTTGTTTATAAATAACTACTTGTAGTTGTTATTCAAGTTATTATCTTGTTGGAATACCCGGTGGTTAAAACACAATAATACGCGTTGTTGCACAGTAGCACACGGTATTACACCAATTATTGATTCTTACGTAAGAAGACACTACTCAATAATTGTTACGATAATTCTTATTCGCTCAGTATTTTATTTTATTAATTCAATAATTGCTGCGTTTGATTTTTTTATATTCTTGTTATTTCAATAATTGTCACTACACGTATTTTCCATTATCGAAGCAATAATTCATATTATCTGAATAATATTATTAGAAAATATTATTGGCAATGTCTAGAAAGTTACATCAAGGAGAGGTTTGGTCACCTAATTGCGCGCCAGTAAGGAGAAATTCTTATTAGAAAGCCCCATCTTTCCTGGGAACGGCCTGGTTGCCAGTACTGTGATTCTGTAATATTATTTATGAATAATTAATTATTGATTTATATGATGAGTAAAATATTCATTTTATGTGGATATAGATGGAGAAAATTTTTAATGTGACAATTGTTGAAAATTAATATTTTATCTTTTTCTGATAAAATAATTCATTTAAATATATTATTATATTTTAATAATATAATAATGATGATATTTTTACAATGAATGTAGGATATATGTGTATATGAGGAGAAAGAGTATTTTTGTTGCAATAAATATTAAAAACAGGTTTTGTGTGTCGGTAGACCTATTTCTTGACTGAAAATTGATTATAGCCTGTAAAATCGTCCGTTTGTGGATTTCGGTCAATTTTTGTTTGAAATTTGGAAAAACTTCCTTCTGCTAAGTTGTAGATAATGGAATTTCCTATAAAAAATTGCGAGATTTGAATTTTCTGGCAAAAGGGCTAGTTATTGTGAATTATTGAAGTTCCAAAGCTCCGAAATAATTGATTTTTGGAAGTTTAAAATATTTAAAATATGAAAAACGTTTTTTGTGTTTGGTTAGCCTCATTAAACACATGCTAGTTGCTGAATTCAGATGATTCAAAGTGTGCGTAGGAAATTATAATATATATTAATATTTTATTAAATTTTCTACTTTGGTGTTCTAAGCAATTTCCTATAAATAGGGTGCTTAGGTTAGAATTGAAAATCACACCAGAAACTGAAGTTTTCTCTCTCTATATTATCGAGCGTATTCTTGTGAGTATTTGAGTATACTATGAGTATTGTTATACGGTGCAAGTTCAAGTCATAGCTTTATATCAAATTGTGTTTCAACTAAATCTTGTCTTTTCGAGGTAAGGGATATTATTTTTTTCCGTAATAATATTATTTCTTCAATATCATTATCTTTGAAATATTAATCAAGTTTTTATCAAATTTAGAACTTTTGATGTTTGAGCTACTTATTCACGATACTCAGACTTTATTCACGTATCGACCTAATTATTCACTGAATATGACTTTATTCATTGAAAAATGAAAGTTTTCCCTTTTCGTCTAAAACATCTATTGTGGATACTAGCCTTGATTGTATCCATGTTTTGATCATTCTTGAATTTTACACCACTATGATTATTTTTGAGGTATTATTGGACATGGATAAAACAAAGTACGAATCCTTAATCCTTAATCCTTGTCATTATTATTTTATTGGATTCGTTTCTTTAAAAATATTTTTCACCATCCTCAGTCTTAAATGATGATATTATTGAATATCTTTATTCTGTAGGCAAAGATGAATGATTTTCGATTAATATCTTTGGCCAGTAGTGCAAAGATGAGCAGTGTTTAGATGAACATGACTAATCGATGAATATCTTTGGCCTGCATCGCAAAGATGAATATTTGATTCGGATATATATTGATTGATGTTACTGAGGATAAAATATTGATGATGGACTTTTAAATTCATAGATAATAGTAGAATTCATTCTCTACGTAACTCTTCTATGAATTATTATTTCCGCTGCGAATATTGATCTAAAACTTGTTGTTTATTATATTCTCTCAGATTTTCCCTGTTGAAGACTAACGATAATTTGTTGTATATTATCTTAGTCATAATATTCTTTACTGGGCTAGTTGAGCTCACCCTTTTCCTTGTTGTTCCATTTTTCTTCTCAGGAGACGAGAATGTAGCGAGTACTATGTTTTCCTATAAATAGAAGCTCATTCTTCTTCATTTCTCACCCCGACTAGTACTCGCTACATTCTCGCCTCCTAAGAAGAAAAATGGAACAACAAGGAAAATTTGATAAAAATTTCCAACCAATATTTCGGCATAATGATAGTGAAGAAATAATATCATTTTCGAATAAAATAACATCCCTTACCTCGAAAGACAAGATTTCTAAGTTGAAACACAGGATATAGGCTATGACTTGAACTTTGCATCAGTATAACAATACTCAAAGTATACTCAAAATACTCACAAGAATACACTCGATAATATAGAGAGTGAAAACTTCAGTTTCTGATGTGATTTTCAATTATAACCTAAACATCCTATTTATTGGAAAATGCTTAGAATACCAAAGTAGAAAATTTAATATAATATTAATATATATAAAAATTTTCCTACGCACACTCTTATAAACTGAAATCAACTCATTTCAACAACCAACCAAGCCCACCAAACATATCTAAAACGTTTTTCTTATTTAAATTATTTTAAACTTCCAAAAATCAATTATTTCGGAGCTTCAGAGCTTCAATAATTCATAATAAATAGCCTTTGTATCAGAAAATTCAAATCTCGCGATTTTTATAGGAAATTCAATTCTCTACAACTTTGCAGAAGAAAGTTTTTCTAAATTCCAAACAGAAATTGACCGAAATCCACAAACCAAGCGATTTTATTGTGCTATAATCAAATTTCGGTCAATAATTGTGTCCACCAACACACAAAATATGTGTTAAACATTTAATGCCACAAAAATACTCTTCCTCCTCATATACTCATATATCCCACATTCATTATAAAAATATCACCGTTAATATATTTAAATGAATTATTTTATCGAAAAAGATAAAATATTAATTTTCAACAATTGTCATATTAAAAATTTTCTCCATCTATATCCACATAAAATCAATATTTTTTCTCATCATATGAATCAATAATTAATTATTCACAAATAATATTACAGAATCACAATATTGACAAACGGAGCAGGTTCCAGGGAAAGAGGGGCTTTCCAATAAGAATTTCTTCTTCTTGCTGGTAGCAATTAGGTGACCAAACCTCTCTCCTTAGATGTAACTTTCTAGACATTGCCAATAATGTTATCTAATAATATTATTGAGATAATATGAATTATTGCTTCGATAATGAAAAATCTTGTGTAATGGCAATTATTGAAACAACAACAATATAAAATATCAACGCAAAGAATTATTAAATCAATAAAATATCGAGCAAGATAATTACGGTAACCATTATTGAGTAAAGTGCCTTTACGTAAGTTAATCAATAATTGGTGCAATACCGTGCTTCTTGTTCAACAACGCAGATTAGTGTGTTTTAACCAACGGGTATTCCAACAAGATTAATTCTGTAATAACTACGTCGTTATTTATAAATAACTTATATTTGTCATTTTCTTCATCCAATCGCTTTCCGTTATGGGGCCCATAAAAGACTGCGCCGTCGTACGAATATTCCCCAATAGTAAGAATATTCCACGACCAAACGAATATTCCCCGACAACAATGAATATTTTATAACCACTTGCTTATTTAAAATATTTGCACATTTTACCCATAACTAACCACATTAATCAAATCAACCCCTACTATTTCAAAATAATAAATAGAGGAATTAAATTTCTTTTATTAATAATTTGGGGTCTTACACATTTAATCACTCAAACATGTCATACTCATAAGATTTCATCACCAATGATCAAATTCCTTATCAACAATCTACATATACCTTATATAGGATTTCCAAGCCATAAAATCCTATCTTCCAACTTTGTTACTTCACATAACACATTTAACTCATATGTTCGTAACTAAACTATTTTCATGAAAAATACCAAATCAGTCCCAAAAATATTTCTTTTCTTGGATTAAGTATAATATAGTCTCATAATGAACATATATTTTTCTCAGAATTTTTAAAATTCATTTACTATTTTTCAAAAATCAATTTCCAATTAATTCCTTAAGAAATTAGCTACCTCAAGTTTAACTCCAAAAATTTTCAAATCTTGGCAGGATCTTACACTTGTTAATGTGAGCTTCTAGTTTAAATTTCATGGTCATCGGAGTTATAGAACTCCAGTTATAGCGTTTTTTGTCGAAAAAACCTAGATATTGAAATGGTCATAACTTGCTCATTTTAAGTCAGAATGAGCTCATTTTTGGACAGGAGGTACCTTATACCATATACTTTCATTTCCCAAAAGGCCAGAATTTTTTTCATAATTTAAGTGGACAAAAATGCCCTTTTAAAAATCTGGACAGTAGCTTTTTTCAAAATTTGCAGCTTTTGCCTCCTTTGCTAAAATCAGTCCATACGAAAATCTACAACACCTTTTCCAGTGATTCCACTTGGATAAGTTATAAGACTCATAGATCTAACTCTAGGACTTGACCAAACTCAAAAATTCGAAATATAATAGGAGATATGGTCAATTGAATTTCATGTTACGTTTTTCACCAAAATCTGATTTTCAACTCTTTGTGATTTCTAAGAAACTGTGACGCCCCCAAAATAGGTCCATTCCATCCGACCCATTCTGAGTTGCCAAATACATGGTACAGAAATAACTACAACTTTATTATTACAACATATAAACTATGAGTTTAAATACAAATATTGCCATCTAGACAATATCCACACACAAATAAATTCCTATAATAATTATTGATACATTATTTTACAAAAATGGTGAGGACTACTAAACAACTCTCTCTAGAACCTTCATTCCATACCCCGACTAGTACTCGCTACATTCTCGCCTCTTGAGAAGAAAAATGGAACAACAAGGAAAAGGGTAAGCTCAACTAAATTCCAAAAAGAATATTATGACTAAGATAATATACAACAAATTATCGTTAGTCTTTAACGAGGAAAAATCTAATAGAATACAATAGACAACCGGCTTTTAAATCAACAAGCTGCGCAATGAAACAACAATTCATTAGAAGAGTTAAGTAGAGAATGCAAACTACTATCTTCTATATATGAATTTAAAAGTTCATCGTCGATATTTTATCCTGTAACATCAATCAATATATATTTGGAATCAAATATTCATCTTTGCACCTTCTGAGCCAAAGATATTCATCGGTTGGTCATGTTCATCTAAACACTGTTCATCTTTGCTTTCACGGCCAAAGATATTAATCGATCGATCATATTCATCTCAACACTGTTCATCTTGCACTACTGGCCAAAGATATTCATCAAGAAATCATTCATCTTTGCACTACATGCCAAATTTATTCAGTAATATCATCATTTAGGACTGAGGATGATGAAAAATATTTTAAAAGAAACGAATCCAGTGAAACAAAAGAACAACTATTAAGGATTCGTATTTTAAACAATACAAGTTCAAAAATACTTCATAAGTAATCAGAGTGGAGTAAAATTCAAGAATGATCAAAACATGGATACAATCAAAGCTAGTATCCATAATAGATATTTTGGACGAAAAATGAAAATTTAATTTTTATGTGAATAGTGTCGATTCGTGAATAATTAGGTAAGATATCGTGAATAAAGGTCGTATACGTAAATAGTAACTCAACACCAAAAGATAGAAATTTCACAAAAACATCATCATGCTTCGTGAATAGTACTCGTGAATAGTAACTCATGAATAGTAACTCGTGAATAGTAACTCGTGAATAGTAACTCATGAATAGTAACTCGTGAATAGTAACTCCTGAATAGTAACTCATGAATAGTAACCCCAACATGAAAAAGTTCCAAATTTGATAAAAATTTCCAACCAATATTTCGGCATAATGATATTGAAGAAATAATATCATTTTCGAATAAAATAACATCCCTTACCTCGAAAGACAAGATTTCTAAACAGTTGAAACAGGATATAGGCTATGACTTGAACTTGCACCATATAGCAATACTCAAAGTATACTCAAAATACTCACAAGAATACGCTCGATAATATAGAGAGAGAAAACTTGATTTACGGTGTGATTTTCAATTCTAACCCAAGCACCTATTTATAGGAAAATGCTTAGAACACCAAAGTAGAAAGTTTAATAAATTAATATTATTTATTTTTTTCTACATCTTCCTACGCATCAAGCATCTGAATTCAGCAACTTGACATGTGTTAAAGATGCCCACCAAACACAAAAACGTTTTCTTATTTAAATTATTTTAAACTTCCAAAAATCAATTATTTGAGACTTGAACTTCAATAATTCATAAAATTAGCTTTTTTATCAGAAAAATTTAAACTCATGAATTTTCATAGGAAATTCCATTATCTACAACTTTGCGGAAGGAAGTTTTTCCAAATTCCAAGCGTAAATCAATAAAATCCACAAACAGGCGATTTTATGTTTATAATCAAATTTCTATTAATAATTGTGTCCACCAACACACAAAATATGTGTTAAACATTTAATGCCACAAAAATACTCTTCCTCCTCATATACTCATATATCCCACATTCATTATAAAAATATCACCGTTAATATATTTAAATGAATTATTTTATCAGAAAAAGATAAAATATTAATTTTCAACAATTGTCATATTAAAAATTTTCTCCATCTATATCCACATAAAATCAATATTTTCCTCATCATATAAATCAATAATTAATTATTCTCAAATAATATTACAGAATCACAAGATCGACAACGGTAGTTCCAGGAAAGAGAGGGGCTTTCAATAAGAATTTCTCTTCTTTGGCGCACAATTAGGTGATCAAACCTCTCCTTGATGTAACTTTCTAGACATTGCCAATAATGTTATCTAATAATATTATTCAGATAATATGAATTATTGCTTCGATAATGAAAAATCTTGTGTAACGACAATTATTGAAACAACGGTAATATAAAATATCAACTTGAGAATTATTAAATCAATAAAATAAAATCTTTGAAAAGTAATTATCGTAACCATTATTGAGTAGTGCCTTCTTATTGGTGCAATACTGGTGTCTTCTCTTGTCAACAACAATAGCGTATTCTTTGTATTTTAACCACCGGGTATTCCAACAAAGATTACTTGGTGAATAACTACGCCAAGTTATTTATAAACAACTTATATTTGTCGTTTTCTTCATCCAATCGCTTTTCAGTTATGGGCCCATAAAAGATGCTGCTGTCGTGCATGCGAATATTCTCCCGACAAAGAGCGAATATTCCACGACCAAATGAATATTCTCCGACAATAATGAATATTTTATAACCACTTGCTTATTCAAAATATTTGCATATTTTACCCATAACTATCCACATTAATCAAATCAACCCTTACTATTTCAAAATAATAAATAGAGAAAAATAAATTTCATTTATTAATAATTTGGGGTCTTACAGAAACTTTCATGTTTTCACATACTAACCAACATAACTCATCATAACACTTACTAATACCACGTATACCCATGATTTTTATTAGTCCAATGCTTTTATTATGACTTTTATCATAATCAACGTAACCCGATCCTTTTAGTTGATGAAATATTTGAGGGTTTTAGAAATGGATTTTGTACTGGGGTTAATACAAAATTCAATTTCATGCTCTAGGGGTAGTTTAAGAAGTCTTCAAGAATACGTTAGGAAATTTATTAACAATAAAATATCATTCAAAACTGTGACTCTCATCCAAGACTTGGATAGCATATGTAATGAAGGTTTCTCCTAACAGAGTTTCAACCGATAGGTCAAAGTCTAACTTCTCTAGAGTCAAATTTAAACGTTGAACGCAAGCAAGAGAGATAAAAGAATGGGTAGAACCGATATCTAATAAGGTATAAGTTTTGCAAGAATTTATAATTAACTAACACATGCTAACTTCGTTCGGTTTACTCGCTTTTTTTTTAGAAGTCATGAAAAATGCTCTTCCTGAAAGCAACGACTTTGTTTTGTCCGTATCCGCCTTTGGTGCCACCGGCCCAGCTGGACTTGACTTTGGTGCACGACAAAATCGGGCTAATGACCTTCTCTTCTTGAAATTTCCACTTCTATTATCTTGGCCATGATTACCACCGAAGTGGTTACCACTCTTGACAAGATAATTTCCTCCACGATGGTTATCATTGTTCCGATGGCCGTTGCCACCAGTATGATTATTATCGTGTTGTTGGTCGTTACCTTTTGCTTGAGCTGAATCAACACTCTCATGTGCTCCATTGCTTATCTCAGCATTTTCAGATGCCATTTTCAAACAATATCACCAAACAAGGGTTAATTAACATATCACATATTATCCCTATATTCTGACCGACCAATCAAATACCAAATAAACTTAGGTAGGTCATACTAGCGAAGGAATTCCCCGTCTCTCCCCTCCTAGTTCTTATCTCACATCTCAGCCAGGGATCATATCCCTAAGCTTTGATACCAACTGTGACGCCCCCAAAATTAGGTATACATCACCCATTCTGAGTCTCCACTTACATGGTACATAAATCAAATACAAACTAATTATACAACAGTCGTGTTAAATACGACAAAAATATACTGAGTTTTAACTCGAATATTGTCTTCTAGACAGTATTCAAACACAAATAAGTCCTCAATACATTTATTGTCACATTAATTAACAGAATAGTGATGACTACTAATGCTATCTTCTGGACCGTCACTCCTTTCCCCGACTCGTCCCAGCTATATTCTCATTTCCTGAAGAGAACATTGAAAGAAAGGGTGAGCTCAACTAGCCCAGCAAGAAATATTATGACTAAGATAATGCAGAATAAATTATCCTTAGCCTTCAACAGTATAACAACTGATAGAATATAATAGACGACAAGTTTTAGATCAACAACTGCAGCGGAATAAACAATCCATTAAAAGAGTCAAGTAGAGAATAAAATCTACTATCTTTTAAGATTTAAAAAGTTTTTCATCACTTTTATCGCTGGGACTCAGCTTAATAAATAAACCACATCATCGAATCATCCTTGCACTATGGGCCAAGGATATTCATTAAATCATCAACGGTCATGACTATACCGAATAATCCCTGGTCATAATCATATCAAAAACTGTCCATCAATGTATTACAGGCCACTGAGGACTTTTACCACATCACTTATAACATCACAGTTCACGATTATACCAAATAATCCATGAAAAGATACTGGATGAAGCGCAAATATCAAGGATATTCCACTAATTTCATGGAGTATAGAAGTCAAAACTCTAACCAACTGAGTATAATAAAGAATATATGAAACTGCAAATGGATTTTCACCGCCATGCAGTAATCCACGTATACAGATCATTTCCACAATTTAATAAGAAATGAATAGAAAGGATCATTCACCATGCATGTGGTAATCCACATAGACATGTTATTCCAACCAAATAATAAAGAATGGAATAACAAAAGACATCACCATGCATGCGATAGAGACCGATTGACAAAAGTTATTCTCAATGAGAATAGTAAATCTGAGAATAATAAATATGGAATCGTGCGGGTGAAATTACACTCGGCTGAGGATATTAAACGGAATAATAAGCGCGAAATAATAAACATGGAACCGTGTCGAGGTGAAATTCACAACCCATGAATATTAAAATGACGGAATAATATAAGGATTTCACCAAGTCTGAGGTATCGCCGCTTATCTGAAGTTATGTATATGGTATGTCAGTATATATAAGTTATTCAACGAGAATAATAAAGAATGGAATAACATAAGGATTTCACCAAGTATGTGGTACGCCGCTTATATCTGAGTTATGTATAGGGTATGTCTGGCGATATCTGAGTTATTCCAAATGAATAATAAAGAATGGAATAACATAAGGATTTCACCAAGCAATCTGAGGGTACGCCGCTTATATCGAAGTTATGTATAGGGTATGTCAGCGTATCTGAGTTATTCCAACAGAATAATAAAGGATGGAATAACAGAAGTTCTCTTCATGAATAAGAAAGAATAACACCCCTTACAGTAAAAGAAACTGGATGAATGAGTAGTGAAGTAGTAAACTTCTCTTCTTCTTTTGATTTTCTCTCTACAATTCTCCCTACAATTTCTCTCTATAATAACCGCTCTATAGCTTTAGTGAATTGGTGAGAAATGAAGAAGAATGAGCTTCTATTTATAGGAAAACATAGTTTCGATAATTGCATATTTTGGGGCTCAGAATATTACAATACAATACCTTTAACTTTTCTTTCATTTTTAATTCAGTCATCCAAGTATTATCAAACTTGCACCAACTCCCCTAATAGTAAATCATGTGAATCAATAGTAAAATCATGTGACTCAATAGTAAATCATGTGACAAAAATAATTACGATATAGTACCTCTATCTATACCTCCATTTTTAACTTAGTCATGCAAGTATTATCAATCTTGCACCAACTCTCCTAATAGTAACAAGAATGTGAATAAATAGTTATAATCATATGAATTAATAGCAATCAATTGCTCATTTATCCTAAGCATTAATGACCGTGGTCAATATAACCTCCAGACATCAATTTTTATCGAAATAAATGTTGATTTTCACTAACACAAACAATTCCAACACAATGAAACTATTTTTATCAAAAATATAAATTTTAAAATTTCGAAGTTTGACTTTTCCCGAAAAAGTCAACTGTTGACTTTTTGACCAAATAGTGAATCCCGGAAAATTTTGTGTTTATAGACTATTTTTACTAATTTTGACGTTCTGGACTCAAATATCACGTCCGCGTCTCCAAATTCAACTTCGAACAACATTCATCATTAATATTATAACTCATGAATAGTAACTTATGAATAGTACTCCGACACGAAAAGTGTCCCAAATACCCGAGTGAACAATACTAGAATGAATAGTAATTTGGGTGAATAGTAACCTATGAATAGTAATTCGTGAATAGTACTCCGACACGAAAAGTATTCCAAATACCTGAGTGAATAATACTAGAGTGAATAGTAACCGAGTATTTTATGACAACTTGTCTACTTTAAAAAAATTTCAAATATGACCCTTAACTTTAAACTTTTATTAATTTAACTATTTATCAAAATAGAAAAATTGAATACTTTTATTTCATAAAATTCGGGGTCTCACATCTAAGATGTCCTATTAAGGTTGATGAAAACTCAAACAGCTATGAAGGCAATTTACACCCTATAATTTTTTAATAGCATTACATCTTCTGGAATGTCAAACCACAAGATAACGTTGAATATTGGAATTCCTGTAATGTTGCTCCGAAATATAGATCAATGATTTGGTTTGTGCAATGTCACGAGATTAATAGTAACTCAATTGGGAAAACATCTGATAGAAGCAAAAATAATTTCAGTCAGCAATTTTGGACACAAAGTTTTCATACCTCGCTTGGTCTTAACACCGTCAAACATTATATTACCTTTTAAATTCCAACAAAGATAATTTTCTTTGGTTGTTTGCTTTTTTATGACAATTAATAAGAGTCAGGGGCAATCTCTCTTACATGTTGGACTGTATCTGTCACGTCCAGTTTTAGCCATGACCAATTGTATGTAGAAGTATCAAGAGTTACAAGCAAGAGTGGAGTGAAAATACTAATTTGCGACAAAGATGGACAAACATACAATACTACAAAGAATGTAGTTTTTCAGAAAGTTTTTCACAATTTAATGTATAAAGGTTTGACAATTTCTGGCTATTATCTTTTTGCTGCTCATTATTAGTGTAAACCCTGATTATTTTATTATTATATCTCATGAAATTTTTACTATAATCTATTTGAATCTTTCTAGGTAAATCTATGATTTGCATTTACAAAGTTATCTCGATCGAGCCAAATTTCAGTTGCAAAGACAAAAATAAACGGACAAACTCTCAACACTACCCCCAACATAATTGTTTAGTTTTTATGTATATTCATTTTTTTGTGTGTGTGTGTGTGTATATATATATATATATATATATATATATATTCATGTATAACCATTGAAAAACTTTTAAATAGAAGTATAATAGGTTTGTCTTTTACTTTTTTGGATGACAGTATTTGAAATTTTATGTAAGTCCATTTCATATGTGTTTTACTCTAATTTTTTAATTTTATTTAATATAGGAGCTAAATTCTTTTATGTTCGTTAGTTTTCAATCAAACAAACACATGAATTTTTAGCTAAGTGTGAGACTTTTTTTATCTCGGGCAATACTATTTCCTATAAAAGAGTTGTGGAAAGATAATTATTTATTTGGTTGATATTTTATGCAATGTTGAAATCAACTATTAAGTATGTCTAAATTCTTATATTTCACTTTATTGTCCGATTCTCGTCATGAAATATTTGTAAGATTGCAACGATCGCTAAAAAGATCATTTAAGTGCTAATTTTTGTTTGTGTGAATATATTGCACATTGAATAAATATAACTGGATTGAAGACCTACACTGGAAGAAGCTTAAATGTGATAATTCTGGTACCTATGGTTCAATGGTAATGTGACAATGAATTTGTGTGTATGCGAGTTCTTGCGCGAGTTAAATTTTTAGTGGCATGCTTCTTTCATTATTTCTGGTGCATCATGGATTTTATTCTGCTTAGCACAACAAAAATTTTTTGCGCCTACAATTCTAAATCTTTGTTGAAAGTGCAAAGGAGTTATATGAAGACCTACAGATTATGGGACAATGCATTCAATGAGAGGGGATATAGCTTCATTTTGTGGACTATATCCCATGATGTTTATATTTATGGCTTCGTCATTTACTTCATTCTATTATATGGATTGTGACTTTGCATGATTTGTTAAGTACTAGCATCCGGTAAATTATTTTCATCATCATTAATATATTTTTTTTGTATTATGGTAGTATCTTTGTGAGTACTATAACAATTGTCAAAAATTGCTAAAAAAAAACTAATGAGGTATGTATTCGTTCTTTAACTATAACATTGTGTTATGTATGAAACGGTGCTATACTGCTATGTTTTTGGACATGGTGTTTCTTTGACATATAGATCGAACATAATTATTAATTATCGTGCTTTTCAGTTTTCGCATGTAACATGTGTTTTCCCTTCATGTTTGAGGACCAAAACTGAGACATTCTTTCGTTGTTTTCCCTTTTGTTTGGATGTTAGAATTTTGGTGCAAGTAATTAGCGTATACGAGACATGGACTCTTCAAAATGCATCAAGTACATGTGTCAGATATTTGAGGTTTGGTGAGATTTGTGTAATGTGTAACAGACTTCAAATATACCACTAACAATCATATCAATATAACAATTCGATGGCATTGTGCATGATACTTTCTAAATATTTGTTAGTACTTTAGAATGAAAGAGTTACCCCTTTTTAACCATATTGGTTACATTATAAATATTTATATCAAGACATTAATATATATATATATATATATATATATATACACACACACACACACACAACTGTTATGTAATGTTCTGGGATATAGTGATCAGATTAATTATATACTTGAATATGTATTTGTACATAAAATTTTTATGCAACACTATATAACATATGCTATTAAAATTTGTTAATCACACAACAATCTACCATCTTCTTATTATATTTTAATTTATTAATTACATGTATAAATTTATTATTAACAAAATAATTAATCCCGCCGCAAAGCACGAGTTTGTATCTAGTTACTGTAGAAATATTAGTTTCCTCTTTATTTATTCCTTTCATATTTAATAGCCATTTTTTCGGTGGAGTAAGCTAGGCTAAGCTGCGATTGATAAGCATGGAACGTCAGCTTGAGCTTTGCCCGGGACCCACATGATCATAATCTCATCATCAGAGCCGTCGATTATATCTATGTTCTGGTCTTAATTTATTTATGTTGGAAAATAAGACCAATTTATTTATTCAAATTTTACTTCTGTATTATATGGATTGACCGTAATAAAATTAATAGTCCAGTTGATTAAAAAGTTTAAAGGAGCAGATTTTGAGTTAATATGAATAATTTTTGAGATGTGATATAATATCCTTTGTTTCATATTATAATAAAAAAAATTAACTTTTTGAAATCAATTTAAGAGGTTAGAATCGATGCGATTAAAATCTGTTTCGTATTCATTCTGGATTTGAAATTTGTCTTATATAAATTTTAAGAGTTTAAAATTTTATATGAGTTCTGTAATATATTACGAAAGTTTTCAGCCAAATTACATTTGCGACGTATATGCTTATGAGCTTTTCTACGCTGACATTGCTTGCCGACCGGTCTTGGCGACCGGTCCAATTTTTTTTTATTTATTATTTTTTTTTAAATGTCTCCCAAATAATTTATAAGATTTATTGGGAACTAGAATTTTTCTGAGAATAAAGTGTTTTGGATGTATCCAAATGACATCCAAAACACTTTATTCTGTAAAAATTCCAGTCCCAATAAATCTTATAAATTATTTGGGAGACATTTAAAAAAAAAAAAAAAAAAAAAATTGGACCGGTCGCCAATCCCGGTCGGCAAACAATATCCACCTAAAATTTTCAATATGCATATACATGATACGTAGGAATTAAAAATATTGTGGTCCTGCATGATACATAAAAAAGAAAGATTGTAAACCTAATATATTTATCTTTTGGATTGGTTTCAGATCCCCATGTATGAGCCGAATATTCTCAACATTATGAATGATCAATTTTTATTATATCTTATTAAATACATTTACACGTGGGTCACAATCTAATTTCGTCACATATTTATAATGTTTTTTTTACTTATCACGAGGACAAAATCATGTTACATATGGTAAGTCTTGTATGAAATGTACATGCCATACATGAGTACAATGTATAACATGTGTTAATTAGTTGAGGCACCGAACAAAAACATAAAAAAGATCATGTAAAAGATTACTGTCAATCAGAAAGGATGGCCTGATTTATTATCTCTGACTTTACTTTCATACAAAACATTAAGAGTCCTAGGGGGACATTATTCTAGTGACATTCTAACGACATTTTTTTTTGGGTATTTTTTTCGTAGTACGTCCCAAAAAATATATACTAGTATTTATTCCAACTAAAATTTTTACAGAAAACAGTGTAATTTTGATACATACAAAAAACATGTCATGTTTCTTGTATGTATCCAAATTATACCTAAAACACTGTTTTCTATAAAAATTTTAGTTTAAATAAATACTATATATTTTTTGAGACATACTACAAAAAAAAAAAAAAAAACCAAAAAAGATAAAAGAAAAAAAAAGTCGTTAGAACAATGTCCCCTAAACTTATTGGAACATTAATGTACACTTCTACTCGGGCTGCCCCTTATTCATTGGTTTATGACATAGAAGCATCAAAATAAGATGTATAACATGTGTGCGCTTGAAAACAAAGAGCTTTTAGATAGCAAATAAGATGGGTCATTTAGGCTGGATAATACAAATATAAAAATATTTGTGGATATTAATTATATACTTCCATCACAGTTCTAAAATTAGATATTGAATTTGACTTTTTAGATCAAACGACGACATTTTAAACTTTAAATTAATGTAAAATTGTTTAATTTTAGTTAATACAGTTATCATAATTGTATAGTATATAACAAGAACTATTAATTACAAAATTTATTTCACTCTAAATTTTTACGAATCATACAAATTTTAATATTTAATAAGTCATCGATTGACCTCAAAAGATAAATTATATCTTTAGTTTTGAAATGAAATGAGTACACACCTATGAAATGTTTTTAATATAATCAAATAACATGGCAAGTGTATGTATAGAGGAGCAAGCCTATTTCTGCATGATCAATTCAAAGGGTATTAATTACATAGATCACAACACATTTTACATGCTCTAAAATAATAACATAGCCATGAAGATTAAAAAATTATTTATCAATTCAAAGGGTATTAATTTTTTTGTCGTTTATAATTTTTTAGGATAATAAATGATTTATTTTCATATATTACCCCTAATTTCTCTCGTTGTCACAAAAAATTTTCTCTAATTTTTAACTTTTCATAAAGGGTAGCGATGAAATTTCACATAAATTTTAATTATTAAATGATAATATTTAATTTATGTGTATGACTATTATTATGGTATGAAATGGAGGTAATAACACATTTAATTTATCCCACTAATTGTGTAATACATTTTACTTGTAATGCTGAATTATTAAAACCCATATGATACCAAATTGGTGGTTTTGGAGACATTACCAAGTGCTGTAACCAACCACATCCTGTGTGATGTCATTATACTCTTTCCAATTTTGATGGCGCAGGCAGCCACAACTGAAGAAAAGGAAGTCTTCCAGAAAATCTTTTAAGGATAACCATTCAATAATATATTTATAATTATGAATAGTATAATTTAATCAACTAATTAATTATTTTAAATAATATAATTATTTTAAAAATAAAAGTAATCTGATATTTTTTTATTATTTAATGAACATGTGAATTTTCATCAAAATTTCAATGAATAAAAATTCTAAAATATTTTTTATGATCTTAATACCATCAACTATCTATTAACATACTTTAATCATTACTAACAAAATTATTATTTTACTATGTCGGCAATCGCTAAATATATAATATTTGTGTCGTTGAATGTGTATTTAGAGAATAGATATTACGGAGGGGATCCTAATTCGGGACTAACTAATTAAAAAAATATATACTGGTTCAGTTCAACGAGAGTCTCATTTGACTTTAATAGATTTTTTATTAAGCCTTTCTAACATGTTTAAGTAGGCAAGAAAATCAAAATGGAACTTGTTAAATAGAACATAAAGTTTCCACAGGAAATCCAAAAAATCCAGCTACTTGTCTAAATTGCTGCTATTTCCATCCAAGCTGCACTGAGAAACATTGTGGACCAAGAATTATCCATTGTCAATAGGAAAAACAAATGTGGACCAAGAAAAAGAAAAAAATCACTTGTAATGAGACAAAATAGATGACACATATTAGCTACAACTAGGGTTGAGCAAGTAACCAAATTGGAACTGAAATCGCACAAAAAATCGCACGAACCGCACCAATTAAAACCGCACCAACGGTTCCGGCGTATGTGGCGGTTTTAGGTGGGTTGAATAACCAAATTTACGGTTCCGATTTGGTTACTAGCTAAAACCGCACACATAAAACCGAAACCGCACCATGTGTGTGTATGTATGTATTATCTCTAGTAAATTCTAAAATTATTTTTCACTTGAACACGCTCAGAGAAAACCTCAGTCTTGCATTGTCATTTTTTCACCAATTGAAAGAAGATGTTAGAGGTTATAGAATCAAACATTAAGCAATTGGGTTTTGAAATTTCGAATTTGTTTGATGCGTTATTGGAGGGGCTTATAGCTGAGGGACTCGAGCACTTGATGCATTAGTTAATGTCAATGCTATAATAGTAATAGTCTAATAGATTATTTTTCAAATTAGGTATAGTTAGGATTATATTCTATAAATCCTCCCTGCAATATATGAGATCTCCAGTATATACTTTTAATTTTTGGGGAACTAGATAAACATTCTTGCTTGTTATCGAATATATGGTCTCCGTTGTTTTATATAGCGCATGTTTTAGTTTTAAAGCATGCTTGATATAATTCTCATTGCCGACTCTGTCACTAATTTACTTGCTCGATGTAAGTTTTATGTTAAATTTTATTGAAGGCTTAGACTTTTTTTTTGTTTCAATTGGTTTTGGAACCGAAACCGCACCAATTAAAACCGCACCGCATCAATCACAAACGATTTCGGGTGCGGTTTTAAATTTTTCAAACCGCACCTGAGCGATTTCGAATGCGGTTTGGACTTCAAACCGCACCATGCTCACCCCTAGGTCCAACTCCAGGGCCAAATCACTGGATATGCTCAAGTTTCCAAGGGTGCTATCTTAGTTAGATTGCCCTAAATTCAACCCCAGAATTGTAAGGCAAGATGTATGCATGAAACAACACAATTGTAAACTTAGGGACATGTAGACATACCTGAACAGTGGGAGAGCAGATCCTCTGTCATTTTCCCTGTCACCCACTTAAATTTTGATACCTATCCTCTTACTTAACCTTTTTTTCGTGGATGATGAAACCATCTCGTACTTCTGACGAGAGCTGAATGCCACATCTCAACTTATGTAGACTCGAAAACTATGCCACATCTCAAGTTATGAAGACTCGAAAATAAAAGGAAGGCACAAGGGGGAAAATTAATCTAACGAAAACACAAATTGATGATGTACCAGAGAATTGCTTAGGAATTATGTATTGATAAATATTAAAACATATCTGATAGACTTGCAAGCTTGCGCATATCTTATCTTATATCATAAACTAGTTGTTCCATATAGACAATGAAACGGCGATTATGATTAGAGAATATACTTCATAAATTATAGCATGAAACTCGTTTATTTCCTACTTTTTGCTGAACAAACTTCTTAACTTCCCTTTTTCCAAACGCTCGAGCAGCTTCTTTGCACCTGGGATGTCCATCTCAGTAAGCTTCTTGAGATATCCAATGGCACCATATGAAATCATCAGCTTCTTGCACTTCTTGCTTGAGGAGAGCGAAGCAAGACAGGTAACTGCATACTTCTTGGCAGTGTTTTGGGGGCTTGGATCAAGCAATTGCACCAAATTTGGCACACTTTTGCCATCCCGTTTAACTTCTCTGCAATTCTGCGAAAGTGTCATCAAGCTTGAAATTGTTTGTGCTGCTACCTCTCTAGCACTATTTGCTTTAGCTTCCAGCATCTTGACAAGCAGAGGAATGCACCCAGCCTCGCCCACCATTTTCTTCACTTCTGTGGAGCTACAAATTCGACAAAGTGCTGAAGCCGCAGCTTGCTGTGCACCCAATGATCCGGATCTTAGCACATGAACCAATCTCGGAAGGACGCCATGTGAAACCAAAATATCCACAGAAACCAAGCCAACCAAATTCCTCAATGCCGCAACCGCAGATTCTTGGGGCAATGGACCATCCAGGTAAGCCAACAGACTTTGTATTCCACCTTCTGAAATAGCACACCTTCGAAGATCATCATTGCTCGAAGTGAGATTTTGCAAGCATTCAGCTGCATATTCTTTAGATCCCAATAGAACTCCACAATCAAGGAGATTGATCATAACTTTTACAGCTCCTTCTTCAGTAAGAGTTTGCCGCACTTCTGGAACAGCAGATATATTTTTCAAAGTACAAGCAGCTGCAGCCTGTGATACAGAATCACTGATTTGACATATTTCAATCAAAGGCAACACGCCACCATGCCCAACAATTGAACGAGCTGTTTCAACTGAAATCGACAATCTTTGAAGAGAAATCGTAGCTTTCTCTTTACCTACTGCACTACCAGACTCAACAAGCCTTATAAGAGGTGGAAGAACACCTTCCGAGACAAGCCAATTCTCACAACTCCCAGATTCTACAAGAGAGCAGATTACTGTGACCGTCTTTTCCCTGATACGTGGAGAAGTTGCAGTGAGCAACTGGACCAAAGCAGCAATATTGCTCCTTCCCAAAACAGCCAAAATATTCTTCTCATCCTCTTGCATGATCTCAACAAGGCTGTCAAACGCTTTATGATTTGCCTCTAAGTGCCCAATCTGAAGCCGGGCAAGCAGTTCCCTTATAGTGCCACGGGCTGTTGCCTCAGGTTCTGTTGAAGAACTCATGGCTGCTGAAGGCAAGGTAACCTCACCAAGCACCCCGGTTTTAATCAGAAGGCCGCAATCTCTCAAATTCAAATCCACTTTCCCTGATAAGGCATCAAGATCACTCTGCATCCGAAGCTTCCCCACATATTTTGATTGCACACACATCTCTGCCAATTCATTGCTTCATTCAGTGTCTTTGAAACTGCATGCAGTTGTTCCTTACATAGTGCATTCTTTGAGAAACAAGGATGGCTCGACAAATCTGATAAGCGCGAAGGGATCAACTCCAATTTAGAAATTATTATCTTCCATTTACCCAGAAACCCCTTAACCTCCTTCGCCTTCTTGAGTGCAACCGGAACAAGCTCTTGAGCACGTAATAGCAACTCTTCAGCCGACTGGTTATCAACCACAGCATCATTTCCACCTCCTTCTACCATGATTTTTTTTTATATAGCTGAATCAGAGAAGGGGAGAACTGAAATTTGAACCAGATGCAAGAACTTCAGATATATGTAGATTATAGATATAGGTGCCAAATTTGTAAAAAAGAAAAGTTTTTTACAGACAAAATGAATTGGGTATGGATCAAATTGGCTCCCAGAGAAATTGGAGTAAATATGGAGAAACTAAAGTACTAAACCTTCAAGGAGGTGATCCAGATGAGATTGATCAAAAAGTTATCATTTTTATCATACAAAATTAAAAGCTGTGGAGCAGTTGGAATCATTTGACATTAAATTAGTCACATTAATAACTTTAACAAACAATTAAATGAATAAATAAGATGGCCAAGATGAGTAGCTTCGAGAATCTGATATGATCACATAATTCTTATTTACTGAAAACGAAAGCCGACAAGCAATTACTAAGTACCTAATAAAGGCCCACGAGTCTACTCAAAAGCTTTGCCAAGTGATCATCCAATGCAGATGATTATACATAGTTCAATTAATTTAACAATTAAAATTAACAGATGATGGAAATGAAAGAAGTAACTTTCAGTGGCTAACCCACAGCCGTCCAATTATGGCCGACGGCATTTATTACCAAAATGTCCTTCTACATGTGAAGTTAATTTAGTCAACCCAATGAAGTACTATAATAGTAATAAATATAACACAATATGTGAAGGGCAATTTGGTATGAGTGATAAAATCTCTCACTTTATTTTCCAACAGCACAAAATGCAAAATCATATCCATAAAATGAGTAGATCTGATCCAAGGCCAATGACATGGATGGCTAAAAGTGGATACACAGGTGAAATTTCAATGCAATATATGTAACTAATGTAAGTATACATAGGTGGTAGTACTCCATCGAAAAGTAAGACTTTGCTTCAAAGAGATGGTAGTTGTATATGTAAAATATATAGTGTATTTAAAATCTTGAGAAAAGGAACAAAACCCACATTTACAAAAAATATAAAATAAAAATTTGCCCCCACCAAACAAAATTATACTCCCATTACCTCAAAATGCTTGCTTTCTGTCTACCATTTACCAGGCTTGGTCTTAAAAGAAACCACCAAACTGTATCACTGTTTTTGAAAGCAAAAGAAAAATACAGTACATGTCAATCACTAAATACCAAAATAAAAACAACACATACAAAATCCTATTTTAATTATATATAAATAAAAAAAATAAAAAATAAAAAACTTAATGAGATCTAAAAAGAAGAAGAAAGCTAGCTAAACAAAAGATAAAAGGGGGGAAAGTTCAAGACTCTACCTTTATGCCACAGAAAGCTGATACTAATCCTTTTTCGGATCTTCAAATCAATCAGCATATCTAAAAAGAAAAACCCAGAAATACTTCTTATACCAAACAGAGTTACCACTACCCACAAAACTTTTGCTTCAAATTTCTTTTTTCTGTAATTCAAATTGCAGCCCAGCCCAGAATTACTTTCTAAGAAAAAGAAAAACCCAAAAAACTTGTACTCACTCTATTCACCCAAAAGCAAATAATATCCTTAGAGGTGTAGAGATATGTATTTGCTTCCTAAGTGGGGGAATAAAGACATCAAACGGTCAAAAATCATATTTTAAAAGGAGAATCTTGAGCTAAGAAGAAGCTAAGAAAGTTTCCAAAAAACTCAACAGACAAAAATAATGGAGGTTTAACAGAAGCGAAGCAGACAGATGTAGAAAGAGTACTATCACATTCAAAAATCAAATCCTTCATCAACCCTACCTCTCTCTCTCTCTCATGGAAGGAAATGTCAGCGCTCTGCTATTCTGTCGCCAAGATTCTCTCCCTCTAAATATATATAAAATGTGGAATTACTCTATTTTTACCAATTTTTACCAAGTTTGGATAATAAATGTGCCCCAAAACCATTAGTGTATATATATATATATTGGAAATCAAAATTTCTATATTATTGAATATAATATATTTTCACTAAACGTTTGAAAACGTTTAGTGAAATTTTAAAATAATTTAAAATATTTTTGTAAATAATTGTATACGGACATAAAAATTGAATATAAATATTTTATAAATTTATTTATTTATATTTTGATTTCAATAAAAAATAAAAATATAAATAAACACTCTTACCACGCAAAAACTCTTTATATACTGAGCCTTCTATATACTGATGTTGATGGTGCAGAGTAGTGGTGCACAAATGGCCCCGAGGCCTGCAATCTGGCCTTGGTCCGGCCTGTGTCTGACCTGGTCAA
Source organism: Panax ginseng (assembly GCA_020205605.1). NCBI lineage: Eukaryota > Viridiplantae > Streptophyta > Magnoliopsida > Apiales > Araliaceae > Panax > Panax ginseng. The sequence continues at coordinate 102,477,079 of CM035142.1, read as the reverse complement.
CATCAGGCCTGGTCAAAGTCTGGACCAGATAAGCCCGGCCCACTAGACTAGAAACAGATCTTGATTTTAAGAGTAATAACTTGCCTGGCCTTGCCTTCAAAATAGTCTGGCCTGACTCTAGGCCTGGTCTGGCCCGAAACATTAGTTTAGCCTAATACTTGCAATACCTTTTATAGAAAAACACTTCCTTAGACTTTTAGAAAATATTTGATGTGGGACTTGGTTATTTATTTAGAGATAAATGTGGTGAGGATTGTTTTTATAGTGTGAAGTGTAATGTTCAATTCAAGTTTAACTCAATGTGGGACTAAGATTTTAGACTTCAAATCATTATAAAAGGTCTTTTGCACTATTGTTGGGTTGATCAACATGACTATCCATGGGGTTATATTTCCAATAACTCTCCTTTCCTTTACTTCTGTTGGAACTATTATTACAAAGGAGATGGAGAGTAAAGAAATATTTGATTGCCAACCACCATGAAGGTTAATTATAGGGCTTAATTATGATTTTTTTTTTGAAGAAGAAGACAGATATAAGTACGTGGTGTTGTGTTTTATGAAACCACTACCCATCATATATAGAACAATGACAGTGCATAGTTTCACTCTCAAGCTAGCATCAAATACCTCGTCTCTTCATTAAATTATTGAGATAATTTTTTTTTAAAATGTGTGATAAGAGAGATCCTTTTATATTTCTTAATGTTGAAAATTATATTTCTTTTTATTTTGAATTTGTTTATTAAAAAAGATAATTTTGCAAAGTAAAATAGACATATTAGACTCATTCCCCAATCAACTGAGCCACAAAATCTCAAAGGGATTAACTCACTTATCCGCATGAATGACTAAAAAAGGACCTTCTGCTAAAAGAAAAGAACTTTTCAAGAAAATCTGAAAGAGAAGTAGATAGATGGTCATGGTGGTGTTGGGTTGTTTGCAATCAATCCATCCCACATACTCTTCTACCCCATCAAAATCCCTCTTCTTGTTTGTCATATTTTGATGTTTCTCATCCAAAGTAACTAGTCCTCTCTGTACAAGTTTGTCCTTTGTTTAGAGATGAAAGCCATGGTACATGTTTTGCCACATATCAAATATATGTTTGTTTATTGATATGCATTTATTGAAGGCAATGTTGGTCTGATAAGGAAGCACTAGCAATAAGTCATTAACAATTTAGAAGTCCCACATCGCCTACAATTCCCCTCTTCTCCTACGTTTGTTTTATAAATAAAGAAGAGTAAAATTAATTTTTTAAAGTTCCCACATCGCCTATAATTCCTCTCTTCTACTGTTTTTATTTTATAAATAGAGAAGAGCAAGTTTGCTTTAAAAATTATGTATGGAATTTCAAAGTGGGATTTCAACGGCTGGGCCTGGTCCGGTCTGGTCAGAAGTAAGGTTGTAAACGAATCAAATCAATCCGGATTCTAGTTAGAAGTAATGTTGTAATCGATCCGGATCCGGATTCTAGGTTGTTCAAATTTGATTCGAGACAAAAATGTCTTACTCGTATAGATTTGATTCGAGACAAAAATGTCTTACTCGTATTCGATTCGAATTCGAAATAAAATTTAAATAATATACTCGTATTCGACTCGATACAAAAAATAATACTTGAAGTTCGACTCGACTCGAAATTATATTCGAACTACTTGTTTTGAATCGAACTCGAGTAAAAACGAGCTTATATAATATTATTGATTCCAAATTTATAATTTATTTACCCAATCCCTAAAACGGACTATGTAATGTACTTTATCTCTTTGGGTTCTGGTAGGGCATTTTACCGAGAGGTTTCTAATCTACCCTGTGTGATTCTGTTGAAGCATATACTCGGGGGTGGGTTGGAGTCTTGTAGACGATTTTAAAGCAGACTCCCATTCATTAGATAGAAGATCACCAAGATTTAGTGATCATTCAACTTATTCAAATTCCAAGCTACATGAAACAGATTTTGAAAGTCCACGGAAAAATTATTGCTAATTGCACCGGATCCTATTTGTGCGAGTGCTGTGCCACCCACGAGTCTCTCTTGAGTGAGTTCAATTAGGTTATTCATTTTAAATTTTTTTCATTCAAATTCAAGAACAAGAAGTGCGACCCCCTCAATTTTTGTTTTCTTTTACCTTTTGGGAGGCCTACGCCCATAAGCTGTCTGCTCACCGAGATCGCCCTTGGCCCGTAGGTCCCGACTGAGTTAGAATTCTAGCTCTTCCTTTTTTTTCTAATTTTATAATAGGTGGTTCAAAAATTTTTATCCATACGAGTGTTCTATATCGATAAACTATTCATTTTTGAAAGCATCTCTATATTACTATTAATATAGTGAAGTTCTGGCCCTGGAGGGATAATATCAACCAGTTGACGTCCATCCGATGCATCCATTATGGTTATTTCCCTCCCCCTTAGGTTATTAGTACTGGGACATCGAGATTATGCAGGATTATACACGAAAGATCCTTTTTTGGCTCTCTCTTTAGCCCTAAGAATAGCTAGGATTTCCAGAAGAAGATGCCATTCGTTTGATGAGAAATAAAAGGAATATCGAAAATTCGAGTGGTTTGAAGTCAAGCAAATTACTTTTTCAAATAAATGAAAGAAAAGCAACGATTGGAGTGGGAGAGTCGAGTCGAAAAGAGGATTCTCACTTCTTTCTCTCATTCAAAACCGTGCATGAGACTTTCATCTCACACGGCTCTAAGTGATAAAAGAAAGAAGGTGAGTTCTTCTTTCTTTTTGATTACCTTCCTCGGCGTATGTATAAAATAGAATCCATTCGATTTCTAAAAAGATTACTAATCCTTAACTTTTCCTCTACCAATGCAACACATTCCACTCCATTTGTTAGAAACGACTTCCATTGAGTCTCTGCGACCTCTTTTATCCTTTTTGCATACGAACCTTTGTTTGTTTTAGGAAAAGCGAGTTTGGCTCTGGGATTGCCCATTTTATTAATTAGGGGTTTCTGCAATTTAAAAGTTATCACTTAGTAGGTTTCCATACCAAGGCTCAATCCAATTAAGTCCGTAGCGTCTACCAGATCTTTGAATAGGAAAAAGAGTGGATCTGCAGGGTCCCAAATGAATTGGCTTATTTGAAAAAGGCCTTGTTCTTTGGAAGATCTATTTCGTCGAAACATAATCAAAGGTTCTATGCGTACTCAAAGGCGTAAAACTATTATTTGGAAACTGTTTGAAGCAAATGCTTTGTTGTTGCTTTAATAGCAAACCTTTTTTGTTTTCAAATCAGATAAATTGTTTTAGCTAGGATTCGTTGGAACAAAAAAGCCCTTAGTAGTAGTGACGAGCCCGAGCCACGGGAGTAAAAAGGGGCCTTTCGAACAAAATCAAAGCAAAAAGGTCCTCTTTTTTTTTCTTTCTATTGAATCCTTCGAGTCCTTACTTGATCTAAATGGAATTTCTAATAAAAGTTGTAGATATATAATATAGATAAAGACAGAGAAAGAAATTCTTTACGGATGGAATATATTGTCTAGTAACCGGTGAAATCAAAAAAACCTAAAAAAAAAGCCTTTTGTAGCAAATCGTTTATTAAGATTTTGGGCTGAACGAGCAGAATTGAACCGCTGCATGGTGGATTCACAATCCTTTGCCTTGATCCACTTGGCTACATCCGCCTTTACCCCAAGACAAAGGTTTAAGTCTCTATCTATGATCGGATCCTTACGAACTCCATTATCAAAAGAAGCTTTTTCCTATACTATAGTTGCAAGTCTATTGTTGTGTTTGTAATTAGGGGAAACAAAGCTTCAACAAGTAGAAGCTTCGGCAAAGCTTCAAACAAAGAGGTTGAATTTATTCACTTCATTGATTTGACTTCACTTTACTTAAGATTAAAGAGAGGGGCCGGGCGGTGAAGGCTCATTTAGTAGAAAATACACATTAGTAGCAGCAACAACATTAACAATCAAGTTTCTAGCAGCAGCATTATCCAACAAGCAGCATCACAAGGATTTTAGTTACCAGCAAGCAGCAGCATTAACATTGATTCATTCAAGTGTCCAAGTCCAAGGATGAGAATTATCAGCAGTTCGTAATCTCAGTTCGTAATCTTTATGATTAATGTATCTTCTTGCCTCATAATCCTAAATAAATAAATATCCTAAGTAAATAAATATATAAAAAGAAATTAAGGCATACAGAAGTAATAAGGTACATTTACTTGACAAGAATAAACAGATGTGCACATATATGCAAACATATACAGAGTGAGTGAGAGACCCACAGAATATCTTGAAGCATAAGAACATATCATTCGAAAAATGGAAACTTACAAATGGATAGATTTCATGATTGTACATATCCGAATATATACTCTTTCCGGCAATAACCAAACACATTCAAATACTAATATGACAACATAATATAACGCTACCATGAGCAAAGGTAAAAGAGTCATAATCATCCACTAGAAAAGTCTTTTTCATGCCCATTTCCTTGATGTGCGTCAAGATCGATTATCATCACCACCGTAGATTGTTTGAAAAGAACTCATGCTTCAAGTTGATTCAAATATAAAAAGCCCGACTTATCAATGCATAAAAGCGGTGATGACAACATCTTTTTGATATGGTTTTGCAAGTGTCATTACCTTGAAATATTTAAGCGGATAAAAGCATAGCGAATGCGAGAGAGATATGTCTGCATAAGCACGTAATCCACCTCCATTTATCGCAGAACAATGGTGGAATCCACCACCAACATTGATGGCCCAACCTCGCTCTTTTGCAAGCTTTTTTGCCAAAATGGTCCCTCCCACCTATATAACTCGATCGATTGTGACTAGTATAGAAAAATGAAATATTTTCACATTCAACAGTAATCCAAATAGCAGAAAAATCTTGAGTAAAATAATCGAGAATCCATGAAAGAAATAAAATTGCAAGATTTACATTAGGGTGTTCAAGCAAGCACATAATCTGCAGTTCTACGTTCTTGTATCTCTTATCCTGCAAAGACCTTTCTTTATAGCAACAACTTCATCGGGTTCCAAGCACTTGGCCTAAAAGAATCAAGCGAAGAAAGGGAAAAGCAAAACAAGAAAGTTGATGAAACTATTTAGCAACAATGTATAATGGCGAAAGACCTTTCAACCAAACCTCAATTTATGTGAAGACAATATGCCTTCAAAATCTGAGTTTTTACGATAGGCGACACCAAATGAACCGATTGCCAACCACACGCTCCGCCATATATGACATGTCTTTAGAAGAAATAACTTCAATTTTTGTGGTTATGTTTCTAATAAATCTCGGATGTCTTTGCTTAACTTGATAAAAGGCGACTAATCCCCATCCTCAAAAAAGAAGTAGGAGCAGATCCTCATAAATCCTCAACACTAGAATAAAAGAATAACTAGCATTATGACACCACAAAAAAAGCCTATACTAGAGGAAAACAACAAAATTAAAGCATAGGTAATTCAATAACATTAAACTGGACTACTCAAATCACTGCATTTCTTTTGCCCATTTCGACCACCCACCAAAGTCACAATTATCGACCGGTTTTATTCCATTACCACTAATAACAAGTGGCTTCAATATCTGCATGATAAAAAATAAAATCAAGAAAGTTCGTGAGACACTCAAATGAGCTTACGCTCAACACTCAAATGCTCGAACGTGCAAGTTAACATGTGTCTATTAGATAAGCGAACCAAATGCAAGTTAACATGTAATACATTTAAATGGCTAGTTGAACCAGTGCTTTGATGTGCAAGTTTAGCAAAACAGTAAGTGCACTGAATTTTTTTGGTACCATCTTGTAATTTAATAATGTTAAATTCAGACCAAACCTTTGAAGTTTTCCTTTTCTTTTTTCCTTCTATGTTTTCTTCATCAACAGTACCTTTCTCTCCTTCGTTAGGATTGTCAATTACAATGATAGCATCACCGGTGGTAGAAATATTGCCATTATCAGAGGCTTGAGAAGGATTAACTACTGGTGTTGATTGATTAACCAAGCCATCTAAAAAAAAGACAGATAAATAATAGAAGTATAGGATGTTAAATGAATTTGCAGACTAATAACTTACCAACAAGGCTGATAACTACATAACTATATATGAATAACTACATAAACTTTGAGATGCATGAATAAATCAAGGTTTTTTTAAGAAATCATTTCCAAAACTAAAAAATATCTAAGTTGTAGTTGAGAGACTTCAGTTCAGTATATACCCTTACAAAAAATAATCAAACAAATACATGATTGTAGGTACACATTTGATGCCTTCCCTAAAGCAAATCAAATAATTAGCTATGAAAAGGTAAATGAATGGATATCATTACTACTGCACACAAAAATTAGAAAAAGACATAAATAATGCATACCATTATCGTTAGCACTAGTTAGTTGAGAACCAGTAACACACTCAGAGTTTGACATTTTGAAGAAGTTTAGGTCGAGGGTTTAGAAGAAAATAAAAATAGGGTTTCGTATGATTTGGGGAAAATAAAATTGGGGTTATATAAATGAATTTGCAGACTAATAACTTACCAACAATTGAAGTTAAGCCTCATATCTCTTTCAATTATCTTAAATCACAGCCACGTATCTGCAGATCTTGAGATTATCTACAAAATAAATGATAGAAAACTGTAGATTGTTATTTCCTAGACAAAAATTAAAGTCAGACTCTTACGATTCTCTAATATCGTCGACTTCGAACGAACTAAAAAGTGAAGAAGAAGTCTGTAAGAGGAACCGAAGACGTGGAAGACTGGACCGGGGAAGAGAAATCGTCAGTCAGCCGCCCAAAAAATCAACTAAGATTTACATATATTCATACTCGCGAACGATAATCGAACGTATTCGATCGAATTCCTGGCGAATGGTTCGAAATCTTACGAGCTACTCATGTAGAAAACGAGCAGAGTACTACTCTTCTCACATTCGGATCGTGTAAAGTGTCAAATAATAAAAGCTGCTCAAAATCGACTCGCCCATTATACGAACTCGAGTCCCATTCGGTTTTTTTTCGAGTCGACTCCGATCCGAGCCCGACCCGTCCGACTCGTTTTCAGCCTTAGTCAGAAGGCCTTAACAGGCTGTATATTTTTGTGCCAAGTCTGGCTTGGCCTGGTCTAGAAGGTCAAAAGTTAAGGCCTGATCTGACTTGGTCAACGGTCAAAGCCAGGCCAGATCGGCCTGTTGTGCATTACTAGTACAGAGAGAGTGTTTTTAAACAGAGAAAATAAATGGGGATTAATGTTAGGACAAGAATCTTAAATATTGAGGAAGTAATTAATAATATACATCGGATGGTGGTTATTAGTGTAGATACGGTGAAGATTGGTTGGAGTTTGAAAAAGTTTTGTTCACACTTTCTACATTTCCCGAGGAGCTTATGTGGCGATTAGTGCCACGTGTGAAGTAGGGACAGGGACTGTTTTGTGACTTGAGTGAGATCGCTATTGACCTACCTATGGGCGCACGTGTTAAAGACAAAAGCCTATGTAGGTAGGTAGCCACGGGTGGTACCAAAATGAAGCCTGTACCCTCAGGGGAATAATAAGAGTATAAACTTTCGAAATTGTTATTTTTATTTTTTGAAAACAAAATTAATATAAATATTAATTAATTAAACAGTAACATAAGCATTCAAAAAAAAATATAACTTACGTTATTTTAGAGATTCTTTTAAAAAATAAGTGAGGTCACGTGTGACGCCTCCAAAATTAGGTATACATCACCCATTTTGGATCGTCAAATACATGGTACAAAATACAAATACAAACTTAATTATACAACAGTCGTGTAAAATACGACAAAATACATACTGAGAGTTCTAATAAGAATATTATCATCTAAACAGTATTCAATCACAATGGAGTCCTCAATACATTTATTATCACACTATTTCACATAATATTGAGGACTACTAATACACCATCTAGGACCGTCACTCTGTTCCCCGACTAGTCCCTGCTACGTTCTCATTTCCTGAAGAGAACAATGAAAGCAAAGGGTGAGCTCAACTAGCCCAGTAAGAAATATTATGACTAAGATAATGCAGAATAAATTATCCTTAGCCTTCAACAGTATAACAACTGATAGAATATAATAGACAACAAGTTTTAGATTAAAACTGCAGCGGAATTAAACAATCCATTAAAAGAGTCAAGTAGAGAATAAAATCTACTATCTTTAAAGATTTAAAAGGTTTTTCATCACTTTTATTGCTGGGACTCAGCTTAATAAATAATCCACATCATTGAATCACCCCTGAACTGCGGCCAAGGATATTCTTTAGTATCACGACCACAAATTATCCATGCACTACGGGCCAAGGATATTCTTGTATTCATCAATGGTCATGATCATGTCAACAACTGTCCATCAATGCACTACGGGCCAATGAGGACTTCTATCACATCATTTGTAACATTACGGTCATGATTATACTGAATAATCCCTGGTCATAATCACACCAAGTCCATCCATGCACTACAGGCCACAGATGAATTTCAACATAATATAAACATGAGTATGATGACAATGATATAAGAATTCAATAAAATAAATTCACGAATTAATTTGTCCAGGAACTAGCAATGTCCAATTTGTCAACAAGATATTGCTAGTTCAGGAACTAGCAATGTCCAATTTGTCCAATTTTATGTGTGTAAGACCCCAAATAATTAATAAATGAAATTTAATTTCCTCTAATTATTATTTTGAAATAGTAAGGGTTGATGTGATTAATGTGGATAGTTATGGGTAAAATACGCAAATATTTTAAAATAAGCAAATGGTTATAAAATATTCATTGTTGTCGGGGAATATTCGTACTATCGGGGAATATTCGTACGACGGCGTAGCCATGTGTGGGCCCCATAACGAAATGCGATTGGAGGAAGAAAACGACAAATATAAGTTGTTTAAAAATACTTGGCGTAGTTGTTACTGATTTACATTGTTGGAATACCCGTTGGTTAAAACACAAGAATATGTCTGGCGTTGTTGCGAGACACTGCAGTATTGCACCAATTATTGACTCTTACGTGAAGGCACTACTCAATAATGGTTCTGATAATTCTTGCTCAATATTTTATTTTATTGGTTCAATAATTGTTGCGTTGATATTTTATATTCTTTGTTGTTTCAATAATTGTCATTACACAAGATTTTTCATTATCGAAGCAATAATTCATATTATCCGAATAATATTATTAGATAACATTATTGGCAATGTCTAGAAAGTTCTATCTAAGGAGAGGTTTGGTCACCTAATTGCTTGCCGCCAAGAAGGAGAAATTCTTATTGGAAAGCCCCTGCTTCCCTGAGCTGCCTCGGTTGTCAATATTGTGATTCTGTAATATTATTTATGAATAATTAATTATTGATTCGTATAATGAGGAAAATATTAATTTTATGTGGATATAGATGGAGAAAATTTTTAATGTGACAATTGTTGAAAATTGAAATTTTACCTTTTTCTGATAAAATAATTCATTTATATATATATATTATTATATTTTAATAATATAATAATGATGATATTTTTACAACGAATGTGGGATATATGAGTATACGAGGAGGAAGAGTATTTTTGTTGCAATAAATGTTTAAAACATGTTAAACATGTCGGTGAACCCCATTTATTGACTGAAATTTGATTATAGCCTCTAAAATCGCTTTGTTTGTGGATTTGGTCAATTTCGCTTGGAATTTGGAAAAACTTTCTTACGCAAAGTTGTAGAGAATTGATTTCCTATAAAAATTCGCGAGATTCGAATTTTCTGATAAAAGGGCTATTTATTATGAATTATTGAAGTTCCGAAATAATTGATTTTTGAAAGTTTAAAATATTTTTAATTACAAAAACGTTTTTTTATTTTTGAAACTCATTTAACATGTGGTTAGGAGGCTGAATTCAGATGGTAGTGTGCGTAGAGATATTTAGAAAAAATATAATATTAATTTATTAAATTTTCTGCTTTGGTGTTCTAAGCAATTTCCTATAAATAGGGTGCTTAGGTTAGAATTGAAAATCACACCAGAAATTGAAGTTTTTTCTCTCTCTCTATATTATCGAGCGTATTCTTGTGAGTATTTTGAGTATACTTTGAGTATTGCTATACGATGCAAGTTCAAGTTATACCCTATATCCAGTATTCCAGCTAGAAGTACTGATCTTTCGAGGTAAGGGATATTTTTTTTTTTCGTAATGATATTATTTCTTCAATATCATTATGCTGAAATATTGATCTGAAGTTTTTTATCAAATTTGAAACTTTTGGTGTCGGAGTTACTATTCACGATACTAAGACTATTCACGATATCTGAGTCTTATTCACGAATACTGAAGACTATTCATCGAAAAATGAAATTTTTTCTTTTCGTCCGAAATATCTATTCTGGATACTAGCTTTGATTGTATCCATGTTTTGATCATTCTTGAATTTTACACCACTATGATTATTTTTGAGGTATTTTTGGACATGGATAAAATAAAGTACGAATCCTTAATCCTTAATCCTTGTCATTTTGTTTCACTGGATTCGTTTATTTAAAAAATATTTTTCATCATCCTCAATCTTAAATGATGATATTATTGAATATCTTTGGCCTGTAGTGCAAAGATGAATGATTTCTGATGAATATCTTTGGCCTGTAGTGCAAAGATGAATGAGTTCTGATGAATATCTTTGGCCCGTAGTGCAAAGATGAGCAGTGTTTAGATGAACATGAATTAATTGGTGAATGTCCTTGGCACGTAGTGCAAGGATGAATATATGATTCGAGATATATATTGATTGATGTTACGGGGATAAAAGATAGAGCGATGAACTTTAAAATTCATACATAGAAGATAGTAGTTTGCATTCTCTACTTAACTCTTCTAATGAATTATTATTTCACATTGCGAATATTGATTTAAAACTTGTTGTCTATTGTATTCTATTAGATTTTTCCTGTTGAAGACTAACGATAATTTTGTTGTATATTATCTTAGTCATAATATTTTTTCTTGAGCTAGTTGAGCTCACCCTTTTCTTTTTGTTCCATTTTTCTTCTCGGGAGGCGAGAATGTAGCGAAAATGCAGTCTGGGGTATGGAATGATGGTTTTAGAGAGTTGTTTAGTAGTCCTCACCATTTTTGTAAAATAATGTATCAATAATTATGATGAGGATTTATTTGTATGTGGATATTGTTTAGATGACAATATTCGTATTTAAACTCATGCTTTTTCTTTGTTGTAATAATAAAATTGTAGTTGTTTCTGTACCGTGTATTGACAACTCAGAATGGGTGATGTATACCTATTTTGGGGGTGTCACAATGTGGATATAGATGGAGAAAATTTTTAATGTGACAATTGTTGAAAATTAAAATTTTATCTTCTTCTGATAAAATAATTCATTTAAATATATTATTATATTTTAATAATATAATAATGATGATATTTTTACACCAGAAATTGAAGTTTTTTCTCTCTCTCTATATTATCGAGCGTATTCTTGTGAGTATTTTGAGTATACTTTGAGTATTGCTATACGATGCAAGTTCAAGTTATACCTATATCAAAGATTCAAATTAGAAATCTTGATCTTTCGAGGTAAGGGATATTTTTTTTTCAGTAATGATATTATTTCTTCAATATCATTATCTTTGAAATATTGATCTGAAGTTTTTATCAAATTTGAAACTTTTGGTGTCTGAGTTACTTATTCACGATACAAGACTTTATTCACGATATCTGATCTTATTCACGAATACGAGACTATTCATCGAAAAATGAAATTTTTCTTTTCGTCCAAAATATCTATTCTCGGATACTAGCTTTGATTGTATCCATGTTTTGATCATTCTTGAATTTTACACCACTATGATTATTTTTGAGGTATTTTTGGACATGGATAAAATAAAAGTACTAATCCTTAATCCTTAATCCTTGTCATTTTGTTTCCTTTGGATTCGTTTATTTAAAAATATTTTCATCATCCTCAATCTTAAATGATGATATTATTGAATATCTTTGGCCCTGTAGTGCAAAGATGAATGATTTTCGATGAATATCTTTGGCCACGTAGTGCAAAGATGAATGAGTTTCGATGAATATCTTTGGCCCGTAGTGCAAAGATGAGCAGTGTTTAGATGAACATGACCAATGGTGAATGTCCTTGGCACATAGTGCAAGGATGAATATATGATTCCGGATATATATTGATTGATTGATGTTACAGGGATAAAAGATAGACGATGAACTTTAAAATTCATACATAGAAGATAGTAGTTTGCATTCTCTACTTAACTCTTCTAATGAATTATTATTTCCGCTGCGAATATTGATTTAAAACTTGTTGTCTATTGTATTCTATTAGATTTTTCCCTGTTGAAGACTAACGATAATTTTGTTGTATATTATCTTAGTCATAATATTCTTTACTGAGCTAGTTGAGCTCACCCTTTTCTTTTTTGTTCCATTTTTCTTCTCAGGAGGCGAGAATGTAGCGAGTACGAGTCGGGGTATGGAATGATGGTTTTAGAGAGTTGTTTAGTAGTCCTCACCATTTTTGTAAAATAATGTATCAATAATTATGATGAGGATTTATTTGTATGTGGATATTGTTTAGATGACAATATCTGTATTTAAACTCACAGTTTTACTGTTGTAATAATAAAATTGTAGTTGTTTCTGTACCGTGTATTGACAACTCAGAATGGGTGATGTATACCTATTTTGGGGGTGTCACAATGTGGATATAGATGGAGAAAATTTTTAATGTGACAATTGTTGAAAATTAAAATTTTATCTTCTTCTGATAAAATAATTCATTTAAATATATTATTATATTTTAATAATATAATAATGATGATATTTTACAATGAATGTGGGATATATGAGTATATATATGGAGGAGGAGTATTTTTGTTACCATAAATGTTTAAAACATGTTAAACATGTCTCATTGGACCCCATTTATTATTGAAATTTGATTATAGCTTTGTAAAATCGCTTGCTTTTGTGGATTTCGTTTAATTTGCATTTGGAATTTGGAAAAACTTTCTTACGTAAAGTTGTATAGAATTGAATTTCCTATAAAAATTTGAGATTCGAATTTTACGATAAAAGGGCTATTTATTATGAATTATTGAAGTTCAAGCTCAAATAATTGATTTTTGGAAGTTTTAAATATTTATATTAATAAAATGTTTTTTTTTGTTGTGTGGGCAGCTCTAGCATGTGTTTAATGATTTGAGATCAGTTGTCAAAGTGGGCGTAGAATATTATTAAATATATTAATATTATAATAAATTTTCTGATTTGGTGTTTTAAGCATTTTCCTATAAATAGGGTGCTTAGGTTAGAATTGAAAATCACACGAGAAATTGAAGTTTTCTCTCTATATTATCGAGCGTATGTATTCTTGTGAGTATTTTGAGTATACTTTGAGTATTGCTATATACGGTGAAAGTTCAAGTTATAGCTTTATATCCGAGTATTCCAGTTAAATCTTCGCTCTTCCAGAGGTAAGGGATATTTTTTTTTAATGATATTATTTATTCTAATATCATTATGTCAAGTATTGATCTGAACTTTTAATCAAATTTGGAACTTTTAGTGTCGGGATTACTATTTACGATATCGATACTTTATTCACGATATCTGATCTTATTCACGAATACGACCTTTATTCATAAAAAAATGAAAATTTTCCTTTTCGTCCAAAATATCTATTCTGGATACTAGCTTTGATTGTATCCATGTTTTGATCATTCTTGAATTTTACACCACTATGATTATTTTTGAGGTATTTTTGGACATGGATAAAACAAAGTACGAATCTTTAATCCTTAAACCTTGTCATTTTGTTTCTTTGGATTCGTTTTTTTTAAAAATATTTTCATCATCCTCGGTCTTAAATGATGATATTATTGAATATCTTTTGGCCTGTAGTGCAAAGATGAATGATTTCTGATGAATATCTTTGGCCCGTAGTGCAAAGATGAACAGGTGTTTAGATGAACATGACCGGTGATGAATATCCTTGGCTTTTGTAGTGCAAGGATGAATATATGATTCCGATATATATTGATTGATGTTACTGAGGATAAAAATATTGATGATGGATTGTTAAATTCATAGATATTAGTAGATTTCATCATCTACGTAACTCTTCTATGAATTAATATTTTCATCATGTAGTATGATTTAAAACACATTGTCTATTGTATTCTATTAGATTTTTTCCTGTTGAAGACTAACGATAATTTGTTATGTATTATCTTAGTCATAATATTCTTCTTGGGCTAGTTGAGCTCACCCTTTTCCTTTTTGTTCCATTTTTCTTCTCTCGGGAGGCGAGAATGTAGCGATGCTGAGTCGGGATATGGAATGATGGTTTTAGAGAGTTGTTTAGTAGTCCTCACCATTTTTGTAAAATAATGTATCAATAATTATGATGAGGATTTATTTGTATGTGGATATTGTCTAGATGGCAATATCGTATTTAAACTCACAGTTTATATGTTGTAACAATAAAGTTGTAGCTATTTACGTACCTTATATTTGACATTTCGAGAATGGGTGATGTATACTGTTTTTGGGGTGTCACGGTTGGTATCGAGCTTAGGGATATGATCTCTGGCGGAGATCGGGAATAGAACTAGGAGGAGGAGAGGCGAGTAAATCCTTCGCTAGTGTGTCCTATCTAAGCTTATTTGTTAGTTGGTTAGTATATAGGATATTATGTGATATATTGATTTCCTAATAATTAACCCTTGTTTTTATGCGAGATTTGAGAATGTCGACCGAGAATGTTAACAAGTGGAGTAAATGAGAGACCGTGGAGATGCTCATTTACCAAGGAGGAGAACGTGCAACAGGTTGACAATGTTCCTCCTGTGAACAACACCATTGATCAGACGATGAATGACGCAAAGTTTAGAAGCTTTTTGCAATTCATGCAAAATCGACGAGGATACTCGTATTCAAAATCTGAGGAGAAAATGATAGCAATTCACGGGTTGTCAAATGCAAGCGGTTCAAAGAGTCAGGACCACGAATTTAAGGGAAAGCGATCCGATCATGGCGGAGGCGTGGGTCAAGCAAATAACCAAGATATTCGATGTCTTGGGATGCACGGCGGAGAACGAAGGTTCCATTCGCCACCTTTATGTTCCATGGCGAAAGCGATTCATGGTGAGAATCGTGAAGCGTACCCATCCATTGCAGGTTCGGCATGTCTTGGGAGGCGTTTAAAAACTATTTAATGACAAATACTTTCACGAAAGTGTTCGTTATATGAAGGAAGTGGAGTTTATTAGATCGAGCAGAACAACATGGCGGTGTCTCGATGACGGCGAAGTTTGTAGAGTTATCCGGTTTGCACCTCATTTGGTGGAGAATGAGGGCGATGATGTATGAGATGTTTCGAGAGGTTTGAAACCCGGCGATACGTCAGTATCTCATCTCTCATAAATTTTCTCTCTATTCAGATGTTGTTAACAGGGCTCAATTGTTATAGCGAGATAACGAGTACGGTCAATTGAGGGACCACAACCAGGATCATCTAGGAGATGGCGGTCAACAAAACAACGATAACGGTAGGAGAAAGAAAAAGACGGACAAAAATGGTAACCACTCTGGTGGTAATCATGGTCATGAAAATAGAGGAAGCGAGTCAGGAGGAGATTTTAAAAAGAGGAGATTTAACAACGATCATGTGAAGACGACGGTCTGGCAAAAAAAGAATCTGGTTGTAAGGAGGAGAAACGACCACCGGTCATATGCTACAAATGCGGAAAAGAGGACATATCGGTCAAAGCGCCCACAACATTCAAAGTATGCTATAATTGTGGAAAGGAAGGACATATCGCTTTCGGGATTATGCAGTAGCGAAACCTAGTTCAATGGGACGGTGACTCAAAAGATCATCTAGAAAAGTCAAAGTCAGCGGTTCTGGAAGAAGCGTTTGTTGTGTGGTCAAAATGCGAGGAACCCAAACGAGGTAATCACGGTAAACTATTTATAAATTCTTGCGAAGTTTATACCTTACTTGATACCGGTGCTACCCATTCATTTATCTCTCCTACTTGTGCTCAAAGTTTTAACTTGACTCCGGAGAAATTAGACTTTGACCTATCTGTGGAAACTCCGTTAGGAGAAACTTTCATCACATCCACTGTTTATAAATCTTGTTTGATTCAAGTTGGCACCATCACCTTACCTGTTGACCTTATCTCTTTAAAGATACTTGCTTTTGATGTGATTTTAGGGATTGACTGGTTAACTACTCATCATGCCAAAATTGATTATTTTTGTAAGGTTGTTAGCTTTCATATTCCTAAACAACCTGTGGTACGAATTCAAGAAACTAAACCATTAAAATCAATCACTGTTATATCTAATCATAAAACTATTTGTTTATTGAAAAACAAATGTCAATGTAAGACCCCGAAATTTTTTTAAATAAAAAGGAATTTCTTTTATTTATTATTTTTAAATAGTAAGGGTGGATTTGATTAATGTGGTTAGTTATGGGTAAAATGCGCAAATATTTTAAATAAGCAAGTGGTGTTATAATATTCATTATTGTCGGAAAATATTCGTTTGGTCGTGGAATATTAAATGATTGTTGGGGAATATTAAATAAATGCAAGTACAACCATGTGGGCCCCATAACGGAAAGCGATTGGAGGAAGAAAGCGACAAGAATAAGTTGTTTATAAATAATGGCCTAGCATTATTCTTAGATTTACATTTATTGGACCGTTGGTTAAAACACCGTAATACGCGTTGTTGTCAGACAAGAAGAGCTACTCGGTATTGCACCAATTATTGATTCTTACGTAAGAAGGCACTACTCAATAATGGTTCTGATAATTCTTTATTCAAAGATTTTATTTTATTGGTTCAATAATTGTTGTGTTGATATTTTATATTGTTGTTATTTCAATAATTGTCATTACACAAGTATTTTTCTTTATCGAAGCAATAATTCATATTATCTCGAATAATATTATTAGATAACATTATTGGCAATGTCTAGAAAGTTACATCAAGGAGAGGTTTGGTCACCTAATCAAGCGCCCAAGAAGAGAAATTCTTATTGGAAAGCCCCTCTTTCCTGAAGCCGCTCGATTGTCAATATTGTGATTACGTAATATTATTTGTGAATAATTAATTATTGATTCATATGATGAGAAAAATATTGATTTTATGTGGATATAGATGGAGAAAATTTTTAATGTGACAATTGTTGAAAATTAAAATTTTATCTTTTTCGATAAAATAATTCATTTAAATATATATATTATTATATTTTAATAATATAATAATGGTGATATTTTATAACGAATGTGGGATATATGAGTATCTGAGGAGAAGAGTATTTTTATTGCAATAAATGTTTAAAACATGTTAAACATGCTCAATTGGACCCCATTTATCGATTTGAAATTTGATTATAGCACGTAAAATTGTCCGTTTGTGGATTTTGGCCAATTTACATTTTGGAATTTGGAAAAACTATCTTCTCGCAAAGTTGTTGAGAATTGAATTTCCTATAAAAACGCCGCGAGATTGAATTTTTTCGATAAAAGGCTATTTATTATGAATTATTGAAGTTAGGAGTTCAAATAATTGATTTTGAAAATTTAAATTATTTTATAAAAGAAAAACGTTTTTTACTTGTTCTAGAAGGGAGCATGTGGGAAAATGGGAATTGAAATCTAGAATGAGTACGTAGAAGATATATATATATATATATATATATATTAATATTATATTAAATTTTCTACTTTGGTGTTCTAAGCATTTTTCTATAAATAGGTGTTTAGGTTAGAATTGAAAATTACACCGTAAATGTAAGTTTTCTCTCTATATTATCGAACGTATTCTTGTGAGTATTTTGAGTATACTTTGAGTATTGCTATATACGGTGAAAGTTCAAGTTATATTTTATATCCGATTATTCCGGTTAAATCTTGTCTTTCCGAGGTAAGGGATATTATTTTTTTCGTAATGATATTATTTCTTCAATATCATTATGTTGAAATATTGATCTGAAGTTTTTTTAATCAAATTTAGAACTTTTGGTGCCTGAGTTACTTATTCACGTTTACGGTGACTATTCACTTAATACGCAAGACTATTCATGAAAAAATGAAAATTTTCTTTTTCGTCTCAAAATATCTATTCGGATACTAGCTTTGATTGTATCCATGTTTTGATCATTCTTGAATTTTACACCACTATGATTATTTTTGAGGTATTTTTGGACGTGGATAAAACAAAGTATGAATCCTTAATCCTTAATCCTTGTCATTTTGATTCATCGGATTCGTTTCTTTTAAAAAATATTTTCATCATCCTCGGTCTTAAATGATGATATTATGGAATATCTTTGGCACGTAGTGCAAAGATGAATGATTTCGATGAATATCTTTGGCTTCGTAGTGCAAAAGATGAATGAGTTTCGATGAATATCTTTGCCCGTAGTGCAAAGATGAAGCAGTGTTTAGATGAACATGACTAATCGGTGAATGTCCTTGGCTTTCGTAGTGCAAGGATGAATATATGATTCGAGATATATATTGATTGATGTTCTGAGGATAAAAATATTGATGATGGATTGTTAAATTCATAGATATTAGTAGATTTCATCCTCTACGTAACTCTTTCTATGAATTAATATTTTCCATCATGATGAGTATTGATTTAAAACTTGTTGTCTATTGTATTCTATTAAATTTTTCCTGTTGAAGACTAACGATAATTTGTTGTATATTATCTTAGTCATAATATTCTTTATTGGGCTAGTTGAGCTCACCCTTTTCCTTTTTGTTCCATTTTTCTTCTCACGGTTTATATGTTGTAATAATAAAGTTGTAGTTATTTCGCACCATGTATTTGGCGACTCGTAATGGGTTGGATGGAATGGACCTATTTTGGGGCGCGCCATCAAGCTTTCTTAGCCCATGTTATGGATTTGAATAAAGACACGTCAAATTTGAATAATATTCTGTTGTTATTGACTTTCCGACGTATTTCTGAAGAACTTCGCCTCACCCCCGTAACGTAAAGTTGAATTCTTTATTGATCTTGAACTGGCACAAAGCCCATTTCTAAAACCCCATATCGAATGGCTCCTATTGAACTTCAGGAGTTAAAGGTCCAACTACGTGGAGTTGTTGGACATCGGTTTCATTTGTCCTAGTACATCTCCTCGGGGTGCTCTGTTTTATTCGTAAAGAAGAAAAAGCGGAGTATGCGACTTTGTATTGACCGTCGGAATTGAACCATGTCACCATCAAGAATAGGTATCTCTACCTCGTATTGATGACTTGTTTGACCGATTGCAAGGAGCACAATTCTTTTCAAAAATCGATCTTCGTTCGGATATCATCATTTGAAAATTAGAATCGAGGATATTCCAAAAGACCGCCGAGAACTTCGGTATGGGCATTATGAATTCTTCGTTATGTCTTTCGGATTGACTAATGCTCCTGCGGCTTTCATGGATATGATGAATCGAGTAATCAAAGAATATTTGGATCAATTCGTTGTTGTCTTTATTGATGACATCCTCATATATTCCAAAAGCCGTGAAGATCATGAGCACCATTTGAAGCTGGTACTCCAAAGGCTTCGTGAAAACACGCTATATACTAAGTTGAAAAAATGCGAGTTCTGGCTTGAGGACGTAGCATTCCTTGGGCACGTGGTGTCAAAACATGGAATATCTGTTGACCCGGCGAAGATTGAAGCAATACAAAGTTGGGAGCAACCGAAGACGGTGACTGAAGTACGTAGCTTTTTGGGTTTAGCTGGTTATTATCGGAGATTCGTGGAAGGGTTTTCTCGAATCGCTACTCCGTTAACTCATCTGACTCGAAAGGATACAAAATTCATATGGAGCGAGGAATGCGAGAAGAGTTTCCAAGAGCTTAAGAGGAGACTCATTTAAGACTGTTTAACAATACCATCCGAATACGGATGGATTTGTTATCTCACAAACGATGCTTGAAGCAAAGGGTTAGGATGTGTTCTCATGCAACATGGGAAAGTCATAGCCTATGCCTCATGACAACTTAAAGAGTATGAGAGGAATTATCCTACTCATGATCTAGAGTTAGCGGCATTGATCGTTGCGCGCTTAAAGATATGGAGGCACTATCTATATGGGGAGAAAGTGGAGATATATTAGCACCATAAAAGTCTTAAATATTTCTTCACTCAAAAAGAACTCAACACGTCTGCGACAATGACGTTGGCTCGAGCTATTGAAAGACTACGACCACACTATCCAATACCATCCCGAAAAGCGAACGTGGTAGTACGACGATTGAGTAGAAGATCATATGCAGGAACGAGTGCGATGATGTCAAGTATACGCATAGAGCCAACTTTAATAGAAAAAGTTAAGGTTGCTCAAGCCACCGACCCAGAGCTGATGCATATGAAGAAGAAAGTACAAGAAGGTGCTATTCCGGAAGCGAGAATTGATGAAGAAGGAATACTTCGAGTCCACTCCAGACTTTGTGTTCCTAACGTTCTGATTTGAAGTACAAGATCATTGTGGAGGCACACAATACACCATTTGCAATCCATCCTGAAAGTACTAAAATGTATCGTGATCTTCGACATACATTTTGGTGGAACAATATGAAGAGAGAGATTGCAAAGTTTATCTCAACGTGTTTAACTTGTCAACGTGTAAAGGCGGAGCATCTAGTACCTAAGGGTCCGTTGCAACCACTTGAGATTCCAAAATGGAAGTGGGAACACATTACCATGGATTTCAAGTTATGGGTCTTCCCACGGCTTCTCAAGGCATAAATGCTATTTGGGTTATTGTTGATAGATTAACCAAGATCGCACATTTCTTGCCGATACACGGAGACTTATTCTCTTGAACGTCTTGCTAGTATGTATGTAAATGAGATTGTGAGGTTGCATGGCATGCCAAGATCTATAGTTTCGGATCGTGACCCAAGATTCACTTCAAGATTTTGGGTTAGCTTGCAAAAAGCTATGGGTGCGGATTTACGATTGATTCGCATACCATCCTCAAACCAGACGGACAATCGAGAGAGGACTATTCAAACTCTTGAAGATTTATTAAGACTCTGTGTCCTAGACTTCAGGGCGGTTGGGATAAGTATTTACCATTGGTGGAATTCTCCTACAACAACAGTTATCAGGCAAGTATACTTGTGGCTCCATTTGAAGAATTATAAGGACGAAAGTGTCGCTCTCCAATATGTTGGGATGAGGTGGGTGAAGCAACATTGTTGGGACCCGAGTTAGTACGTATGATCACCGAAAAGATCCAAATGATTAGACAACGATATAAAAGCAGACAGGATCGATAAAAGAGTTATGCGGATCTTCATCGAAAGGATGTGGAATTTAGTATATGGGGATCATGTATTGTTGCGTGTTGCCCCATGGAAGGAGTTACAAGATTTGGGAAGAGAGGAAAGCTCAATCCACGATTTATTGGTCCATTTCAAATTCTTGACCGAGTAGGAAATGTAGCCTATAGACTCGCGTTACCTCCAAGTATGTCTCGTGTTCATAATGTGTTTCACATATCTGTACTTCGTAAATATGTGAAAGACCCGAACCACGTCATTGAGTTAGAACCGGGCGAGATAGCCGAAGATTTAACCTATGAGGAGGTACCTGTCAAGATCTTGGATAGGAAGGAGCATGTCCTACGCACGAAGGTAATACCAAAAGTTAAAGTTTTGTGGAGAAACCATGCTATAGAGGAAATGACCGGGAGTTGGAAAGCGGAAATGAAAGCGAGGTATCCTCACCTTTTGAAACACTGTGCACGTATGTTAATTTTGAGGAATTAAATTTCATAAGGAGGGAGGTTGTAAGACCCCAAATAATTAATAAATGAAATTTAATTTCCTCTAATTATTATTTTGAAATAGTAAGGGTTGATGTGATTAATGTGGATAGTTATGGGTAAAATACGCAAATATTTCAAAATAAGCAAGTGGTTATAAAATATTCTTTGTTGTCGGGGAATATTCGTTTGGTCGTGGAATATTCGTACTGTCGGGGAATACAGTACGAATGAGGTAATAAATGTCCTATGTACAAGGAGGTACCTATCAGGATCTTGGATAGGAAAGAACATGTCCTATGTACCGAGGTTATACCACAAGTTAAAGTTTTGTGGAAAAACCATGCTATTGAGGAAATGACCTGAGAGTTGGAAACGGAAATGAAAGCGAGGTATTCTCATCTTTTCGAAACACCAGGTACGTACGTCAATTTCGAGGACAAAATTTCATAAGGAGGGGAGGTTGTAAGACCCCGATTTTTTTAAATAAAAAGGAATTTCCTTTATTTATTATTTTGAAATAGTAAGGGTGGATTTGATTAATGTGGTTAGTTATGGGTAAAATGCGCAAATATTTTAAATAAGCAAGTGGTGTTATAATATTCATTATTGTGAGGAGAATATTCGTTTGGTCGTGGAATATTAAATCTTTGTCGAGGGAGAATATTAAATACGACAGTAGACCATGTGTGGGCCCCATGTGGAAAGCGATTGGAGGAAGAAAAGCGACAAGAATAAGTTGTTTATAAAAAGAACGACGCAGTTATTGTTACAGATTTACCTTAATTGTTGGACCCTTGTGGTTAAAAAAAACGATGTCTGGCGTTGTTGCGACAAAAGATGCTTACGCAGTATTGCACCAATTATTGATTCTTACGTGAAGGCACTACTCAATAATGGTTACTGAAATTCTTTATTCGAGTATTTTATTTTATTGGTTCAATAATTGTTGTGTTGATATTTTATATTCTTTGTTATTTCAATAATTGTCATTACACGGTATTTTTTCTTTATCGAAGCAATAATTCATATTATCTGAATAATATTATTAGATAACATTATTGGCAATGTCTAGAAAGTTACGTCTAAGGAGAGGTTTGGTCACCTAATTACGCTGGCAGATAAGGAGAAATTCTTATTGGAAAGCCCTCTCTCCTCAGGAAGGCTGCTGGTTGTCAATAATGTGTGATTCGTAATATTATTTGTGAATAATTAATTATTGATTAGTATGATGAAAAATATTAATTTTATGTGGATATTGATGGAGAAAATTTTTAATGTAACAATTGTTGAAAATTGAAATTTTATCTTTTTCGATAAAATAATTCATTTAAATATATATTATTATATTTTAATAATATAATAATGGTGATATTTTTACAACGAATGTGGGATATATGAGTATCTGAGGAGGAAGAGTATTTTGATTGCAATAAATGTTTAAAACATGTTAAACATGTAAATTGAACCCCATTTATCGATGGTGAAATTTGATTATAGCTTGTAAAATCGCCCGTTTGTGGATTTTGGTCAATTTACATTTGAAATTTGGAAAAACTTTCTTACGTAAAGTTGTAGAGAATTGAATTTCCTATAAAAACTCGAGAGATTGAATTTTCCGATAAAAGGGCTATTTATTATGAATTATTGAAGTTAGGAGTTAGAAATAATTGATTTTTGGAAATTTAAATTATTTTATAAAAGAAAAACGTTTTTTACTTGTTCTAGAAGGGAGCATGTGGGAAATGCTGGGAATTAAAATCTAGAATGAGTACGTAGAAGATTATATATATATATATATATATTAATATTATATTAAATTTTCTCTTTGGTGTTTAAGCATTTTTCTATAAATAGGGTGCTTAGGTTAGAATTGAAAATCACACAAGAAATTGAAGTTTTCTCTCTATATTATCCAAGTGATTCTTGTGAGTATTTTGAGTATACTTTGAGTATTGCTATACGGTGAAAGTTCAAGTTATAGCCTATATCCGATATTCCAGGTTAAGTATTGTCTTTCCAGAGGTAAGGGATATTATTTTTTTCCTAATGATATTATTTCTTCAATATCATTATCTTTGAAATATTGATCTGAAGTTTTTATCAAATTTGGAATTTTTGGTGTCTGAGTTACTATTCACGATATACGACATTATTCACGATATCGACACTATTATTCACGAATCGACCTTTATTCATCGAAAAATGAAAATTTTTCTTTTTTCGTTCAAAATATCTATTCGGATACTAGCTTTGATTGTATCCATGTTTTGATCATTCTTGAATTTTACATCACTATGATTATTTTTGAGGTATTTTTGGACGTGGATAAAACAAAGTACGAATCCTTAATCCTTAATCCTTGTCATTTTGATTCACTGGATTCGTTTCTTTAAAAAATATTTTTCATCATCCTCAGTCTTAAATGATGATATTATGGAATATCTTTGGCTGTAGTGCAAAGATGAATGATTTCGATGAATATCTTTGGCACTGTCGTGCAAAGATGAATGAGTTTCGATGAATATCTTTGGCCCGTAGTGCAAAGATGAGCAGTGTTTAGATGAACATGACTAATTGGTGAATGTCCTTGGCTTTGTAGTGCAAGGATGAATATATGATTCGAGATATATATTGATTAATGTTACTGAGGATAAAAATATTGATGATGGATTTGTTAAATTCATAGATATTAGTAGATTTCATCTTCTACGTAACTCTTTCTATGAATTAATATTTTCCATCATGCAGTATTGATTTAAAACTTGTTGTCTATTGTATTATATTAAATTTTTTCCTGTTGAAGACTAACGATAATTTGTTGTATATTATCTTAGTCATAATATTTTTTACTGGGCTAGTTGAACTCACCCTTTTCCTTTTTGTTCCATTTTTCTTCTCACAGTTTATATGTTGTAATAATAAAGTTGTAGTTATTTCTGTACCATGTATTTGGCGACTCAGAATGGGTTGGATGGAATGGACCTATTTTGGGGGCGTCACAGTTGGTATCAGAGCTTAGGGATATGATCTCTGGCGGAGATCGAGGAATAGAACTAGGAGGGGAGAAACGAGTTTATCCTTCACTAGTGTGTCCTACCTAAGCTTATTCGTTAGTTGGTTAGTATATAGGGATATTATGTGATATATTGATTTTCTTAATAACCCTTGTTTTTTATGGCATGATTTGAGAATGTCGACCGAGAATATTAATGATTGGAGTGAATGAGACCATGGAGATGCCTATCTTTACCAACGAGGAGAGCGTGCAAACAAGTCGGCAATGTACCTCTGTAAACAACACCACTTGAAAGCGGAGCGATGAGCGACGGGATGTTTAGAAGCTTTTTGCAGTTCATGCAAAAATCGAGACGAGGAGACTCGTGTTCAAAATCTGAGGAGGAAATGATAGCAATTCACGGGTTGTCACTGATTGAAGCAGTTCAAAGAGTTGGGACCACCATAATTTAAAGGAAAGCTAGATCCGATCATGCATTTGAAACATGGGTCAAGCAAATTACCAAGATATTCGATGTCTTGGGATGCGGAGGAACAGAAGGTTCCATTCGCCACCTTTATGTTAAAGTGGGCGAGGCGGACTCTTGGTGGGAGTGCGTGAAGCGTACCCATCCACCACCACACACGGCATGTCTTGGGAGACATTTTGAAACTATTTAATGACAAATACTTTCTTGAAAGTGTTCGTCATATGAAGGAAGTGGAGTTTATTAGACTGGAGCAGAACAACATGACGGTGTCTTAGTATGAGGCGAAGTTTGCGGAGTTATCCAGGTTTGCACCTCATTTGGTGGAGAATGAGGAACGTATAACGCGGATGTTTCTGAGAGGTTTAAAACCCGGCATACATCAGTATCTCATCTCTCATAAATTTTCTCTCTATTCAGATGTTGTTAACAGGGCTCAATTGTTAGAGTGAGATAACGAGTACGGTCAACCGAGGTACCATAACCAGGATCATACCAAAGATAGCAGTCATCAGAATAACGATAACCAGCGGAGAAAGAAGAATACGGACAAAGGCGGTAACCACTCTGGTGGTAATCGTGGCCATGAAAATAGAAGAAGCGAGCCAAGAGGAGATTTTAAAAAGAGGAGATTCAACAACGACCATGTGAAGACGATAGTGCGGCGAAAGAATCGGTTCCAAGGAGGAGAAACGACCACCGGTCATATGCTATAAATGCGGGAAAGAGGGACATATCAGTCCAAACTGCCCACAACAGTTCTAGGTATGCTATAATTGTGGAAAGGAAGGACATATCGCTCGAGATTGCACGGTAGCGAAACCCAGTCCAGCGGGAATGGTGACTCAAAAGGATGTCCTAGAAAAGTCAAAGTCAATCTGTTCTCTGAAGAAGGCGTTTGTCGTGGCCGGTCAAAAAATGCGAGGAACCCGACGAAGTTAGCACGGGTTAGTTAATTATAAATTCTTGCGAAGTTTATACCTTAATAGATACCGGTTCTACCCATTCTTTTATCTCTCTTGCTTGCGCTCAACGTTTGAACTTGACTACGGAGAAATTAGACTTTGACCTATTTATGGAGACTCCGTTAGGAGGAACTTTTATTACATCCGTTGTTTAAAAATCTTGCTTGATTCAGGTTGGCACTATCACATTACCTGTTAACCTTATTTCTATAGAGATATTTGTTTTTGATGGTTAACTACTCATCATGCCAAAATTGATTGCTTTCGTAAGGTTGTTAGTTTTCATATTCCTAAGCAACCTGTTATTCGAATTCAAGCAATCAAACCATTAATAATCAAACATTTTCATATCAAGCCATGAAGTCATTCGTTTATTACGGATGTCAAGTTTTCTTAGTCCATGTTATGGATTTGAATAAAGACACGTCAGATTTGAATAATATTCCTGTTGTTATTGATTTTTCCTGACGTATTTCCTGAAGAATTTCTTGGCTTACTCCCAAAGCCTGATATTAAATTTTGTATCGACTTTGAACCGGTACAAAACTCATTTCTAAAATCTCATATCGAATGGCTCCTATTGAACTTCAGGAGTTAAAAATTTAACTATAGAATTTGGTACCTGAGCCTTTATCTGGTGACTTCCTTTGCAGATTACACCGAAGCCAGACTCTTTGTAGGGGACACCATATTCGTGCGATAGTAAACTGATAGGTGTCATTGTAACATGCTATCCAAGGTTGGGATATGAGTCACAATTTAGAACAACCTAAGTCGGTAATCGAAATACGTAGCTTTCTAGGCTTAGTTGGTTATTATCGGAGATTCGTTGAAGGATATTCTCGAATCACTATTCCATTAACGGTGGTGACTCGTAGAGATACAAAATTCGAATGGAGCAAGGAATGTGGGAAGAGCTTGAAGAACTCAAGAGGAGACTCATTTCAAAGACATGTTACGACCATGCCATCTTGGAAAAGTGAAGCAGCGATGGGCGGCGTAGAAGATCAGATATACAAAATGAAGTACGATATTGTCAAAGACTCATTTTCGTATAATTTACAAATAATAGAGATGGAGATGAAAACTCTAGGTACCCACGTGATGATATACTGAGTATAATCGACTTTAATCGATAAAGTTAAAAGTTATTTAAGCTACACACCGAGAATGATAAATTTGAAGAAGGAGGTACAAGAAGTTGTTATTTCAAAAGCGAGAATCGGTGAGGTGAGGAAAGCTCAAACCTTGATTTATTAATCCATTTAAAATTCTCAATCGAATAGGAAGCGTGGCCTATAGACTCGTTTTATCGCCAAGTATGTGGCGTGTTCATAACGTTTTTCACGTATCGATGTTACGTAAATATGTGGACAACCCGAACCACGTCATTGAGTTAGAACCGGACGAGATATAGAAGACTTAACGTCACGAGGAGGTACTATCGAGGATCTTGGATAGGAAAGAACATGTCCTATGTATGTCTGAGGTTATACCACAAGTCAAAGTTTTGTGGAGAAACCATGCTATTGAGGAAATGACCTAAGAGTTGGAAAGCGGAAATGAAAGCGAGGTATTCTCATCTTTTGAAACACACCAGTCGTCACATCAATTTCGAGGGCCGAAATTTCATAAGGAGGGAGGTTGTAAGACCTCGAAATTTTTTTAAATAAAAGGAATTTCCTTTATTTATTATTTTGAAATAGTAAGGGTGGATTTGATTAATGTGGTTAGTTATGGGTCAAACATAAATATTTTAAATAAGCAAGTGGTGTTATAATATTCATTATTATTCGGAGAATATTCGTTTGGTCGTGGAATATTAAATGCTTTGTCAGGGAATATTAAATGACGACGACGCTTGACCATGTATGGGCCGCATGTGAAAGCGATTGGAGGAAGAAAAGCGACAAGAATAAGTTGTTTATAAATAATCTGGCGTAGTTATTACTGAATTTAATTTATTGGACCCGGTGGTTAAAAACACGATGTCTGGCGTTGTTGCCAAGATAGCACTGCAGTATTGCACCAATTATTGATTCTTACGTGAAGGCACTACTCAATAATGGTTACTGATAATTCTTTATTCGATTATTTTATTTTATTGGTTCAATAATTGTTGTGTTGATATTTTATATTCTTTGTTATTTCAATAATTGTCATTACACATTATTTTTCTTTATCGAAGCAATAATTCATATTATCTGAATAATATTATTAGATAACATTATTGACAATGTCTAGAAAGTTCATCTAAAGAGAGGTTTGGTCACCTAATTGCTTGTAGAAGAGGAGAAATTCTTATTGGAAAGCCCCTCTTCCTTTCACAGGAGGCGCACGATCATCAATATTGTGATTCTATAATATTATTTGTGAATAATTAATTATTGATTCATATGATGAGAAAAATATTGATTTTATGTGGATATAGATGGAGAAAATTTTTAATGTGACAATTGTTCAAAATTGAAATTTTACCTTTTACGATAAAATAATTCATTTAAATATATATATTATTATGTTTTAATAATATAATAATGGTGATATTTTACAACGAATGTGGGATATATGAGTATCTGAGGAGGAAGAGTATTTTTATTGCAATAAATGTTTAAAACATGTTAAACATGTCGGTGGACCCCATTTATTGGTGAAATTTGATTATAGCACTGTAAAATCGCCTGTTTGTGGATTTTGGTCAATTTACATTTGGAATTTGGAAAAACTTTCTTACGTAAAGTTGTAGAGAATTGAATTTCCTATAAAAACTCGAGAGATTCAATTTTACGATAAAAGGGCTATTTATTATGAATTATTGAAGTTAGGAGTTCAAATAATTGATTTTTGGAAATTTAAATTATTTTATAAAAGAAAAAACGTTTTTTACTTGTTCTAGAAGGGAGCATGTGGAAATCTTTGGGAATTAAAATCTAGAATGAGTCGTAGAAGATTATATATATATATATATATATATATATATTAATATTATATTAAATTTTCTACTTTGGTGTTCTAAGCATTTTCCTATAAATAGGGTGTTTAGGTTAGAATTGAAAATCACACGAGTAAATTAAAGTTTTCTCTCTATATTATCGAGCGTATTCTTGTGAGTATTTTGAGTATACTTTGAGTATTGCTATACACGGTGAAAGTTGAGTTATAACCTATATCCAATTATTCCGAGTTAAATCTTGTCTTTCCAGAGGTAAGGGATATTATTTTTTTCATAATGATATTATTTCTTCAATATCATTATCTTTGAAATATTGATCTCAAGTTTTTTATCAAATTTGGAACTTTTGGTGTGAGTTCTTATTCACGATATCGGCCTTTATTCACGTATCGACACTTTATTCACGAATCGACCTTACTATTCATCGAAAAATGAAATTTTTTCTTTTCGTCAAAATATCTATTCGGATACTAGCTTTGATTGTATCCATGTTTTGATCATTCTTGAATTTTACACCACTATGATTATTTTTTGAGGTATTTTTGGACGTGGATAAAACAAAGTGCGAATCCTTAATCCTTAATCCTTGTCATTTTGATTCTTTGGATTCGTTTCTTTAAAAAAAAAAAAAAAATATTTTTCATCATCCTCGGTCTTAAATGATGATATTATGGAATATCTTTGAATATCTTGCTTTGTAGTGCAAAGATGAATGAGTTCGATGAATATCTTTGGCCCGTAGTGCAAAGATGAGCAGTGTTTAGATGAACATGACTAATGGTGAATGTCCTTGGCTTTTGTAGTGCAAGGATGAATATATGATTCGAGATATATATTGATTGATGTTCTGAGGGATAAAAATATTGATGATGGATGTTAAATTCATAGATATTAGTAGATTTCATCCTCTACATAACTCTTACATGAATTAATATTTTTTCATTATGAGTATTGATTTAAAACTTGTTGTCTATTGTATTCTATTAAATTTTTCCTGTTGAAGACTAACGATAATTTGTTGTATATTATCTTAGTCATAATATTCTTTACTGGGCTAGTTGAACTCACCCTTTTCCTTTTTGTTCCATTTTTCTTCTCACAGTTTATATGTTGTAATAATAAAGTTGTAGTTATTTTTGTACCATGTATTTGGCGACTCAGAATGGGTTTGATGGAATGGACCTATTTTGGGGGCGTCACAGTCAAGCTTTCTTAGCCCATGTTATGGATTTGAATAAAGACACGTCAAATTTGAATAATATTCCTGTTGTTATTGACTTTCCTGACGTATTTCCTGAAGAACTTCTGGATTACACCCCGTAACGTAAAGTTGAATTCTTTATTGATCTTGAACCCAGTACAAAGCCCATTTCTAAAACCCCATATCGAATGGCTCCTATTGAACTTCGTGGAGTTAAAGGTCCAACT
Organism: Panax ginseng; assembly: GCA_020205605.1. Classification (NCBI taxonomy): domain Eukaryota; kingdom Viridiplantae; phylum Streptophyta; class Magnoliopsida; order Apiales; family Araliaceae; genus Panax; species Panax ginseng. The sequence continues at coordinate 102,446,401 of CM035142.1, read as the reverse complement.
ACAGGAGTTGTTGGACATCGGTTTCATTGTCCTAGTACATCTCCTTGGGGTGTGCTCTGTTTTATTCAGTAAAAGAAGAAAGACGGGAGTATGCGACTTTTGTATCGACCGTCGGAATTGAACCATGTCACCATCAAGAATAGGTATCTCTACCTCGTATTGATGACTTGTTTGACCGATTGCAAGGAGCACAATTCTTTTCAAAAATCGATCTTCGATTCGGATATCATCACTAAAAATTAGAATCGAGGATATTCCAAAGATCGCCTTGTAACTTCAGTATGGGCATTATGAATTCTTCGTTATGTCTTTCGGATTGACTAATGCTCCTGCGGCTTTCATGGATATGATGAATCGAGTATTCAAAGAATATTTGGATCAATTCGTTGTTGTCTTTATTGATGACATCCTCATATATTCCAAAAGCCGTGAAGATCATGAGCACCATTTCAATTCGGTACTCCAAAGGCTTCGTGAAAACACGCTATATACTAAGTTGAAAAATGCGAGTTCGGCTTGAGGAAGTAGCATTCCTTGGGCACGGTGTCAAAACATGGAATATCTGTTGACCCGCCAAGATTGAAGCAATACAAAGTTGGGAGCAAACCGAAGACGGTGGATCAAGACGTAGCTTTTTGGGTTTATTTGGTTATTATCGGAGATTCGTGGAAGGTTTTCTCGAATCGCTACTCCGCTAACTCATCGACTCGAAAGGATACAAAATTCATATGGAGCGAGGAATGCGAGAAGAGTTTCCAAGAGCTTAAGAGGAGACTCATTTGGCACTGTTTAACAATACCATCCGGTACGGATGGATTTGTTATCTCACAAACGATGCTTCGGGCAAAGGGTTAGGATGTGTTCTCATGCAACATGGGAAAGTCATAGCCTATGCCTCATGACAACTTAAAGAGTATGAGAGGAATTATCCTACTCATGATCTAGAGTTAGCGCAATAAGTTTTCGCTTAAAGATATGGAGGCACTATCTATATGGGGAGAAAGTGGAGATATATTCAGACCATAAAAGTCTTAAATATTTCTTCACTCAAAAAGAACTCAACATGCGACAGCGACGTTGGCTCGAGCTATTGAAAGACTACGACCACACTATCCAATACCATCCTGGAAAAGCGAACGTGGTAGGCGACGATTGAGTAGAAGAAGATCATATGCGAACGAAAGTGCGATGATGTCAAGTATACGACAGAGCCAACTTTAATAGAAAAAGTTAAGGTTGCTCAAGCCACCGACCCAGAGCTGATGCATATGAAGAAGAAAGTACAAGAAGGTGCTATTCCGGAAGCGAGAATTGATGAAGAAGGAATACTTCGAGTCCACTCTAGACTTTGTGTTCCTAACGATTCTGATTTGAAGTACAAGATCATGATGGAGGCACACAATACACCATTTGCAATCCATCCTGAAAGTACTAAAATGTATCGTGATCTTCGACATACATTTTGGTGGAACAATATGAAGAGAGAGATTGCAAAGTTTATCTCAACGTGTTTAACTTGTCAACGTGTAAAGGCGGAGCATCTAGTACCTAAGGGTCCGTTGCAACCACTTGAGATTCCAAAATGGAAGTGGGAACACATTACCATGGATTTCGTTACGTGTCTTCCCACGGTTTCTCAAGGCATAAATGCTATTTGGGTTATTGTTGATAGATTAACCATGTCTGCACATTTCTTGCCGATACGGGAGACTTATTCTCTTGAACGTCTTGCTAGTATGTATATAAATGAGATTGTGAGGTTGCATGGCATGCCAGTATCTATAATTTCGGATCGTGACCCAAGATTCACTTCAAGATTTTGGGTTAGCTTGCAAAAAGCTATAATGGATTTACGATCTGGCCGCATACCATCCTCAAACCAGATGATAATCGAGAGAGGACTATTCAAACTCTTGAAGATTTATTAAGACTCTGTGTCCTAGACTTCAAGGGCAGTTGGGATAAGTATTTACCATTGGTGGAATTCTCCTACAACAACAGTTATCAGGCAAGTATAGGTGCGGCTGCATTTGAAGCATTATAAGGACGAAAGTGTCGCTCTCCAATATGTTGGGATGAGGTGGGTGAAACAACATTGTTGGGACCCGAGTTAGTACGTATGACTACCGAAAAGATCCAAATGATTAGACAACGATATACAAATGGCACAGGGATCGACAAAAGAGTTATCGCGGATCTTCATCGAAAGGATGTGGAATTTAGTATAGGGGATCATGTATTGTTGCGTGTTGCCCCATGGAAGGGAGTTACAAGATTTGGGAAGAGAGGAAAGCTCAATCCACGATTTATTGGTCCATTTCAAATTCTTGACCGAGTAGGAAATGTAGCCTATAGACTCGCGTTACCTCCAAGTATGTCTCGTGTTCATAATGTGTTTCACATATCCACTTACTTCAGAATATGTGAAAGACCCGAACCACGTCATTGAGTTAGAACCGGACGAGATAGCCGAAGATTTAACGTATGAGGAGGTACCTGTCAAGATCTTGGATAGGAAGGAGCATGTCCTACGCACAAAGGTAATACCAAAAGTTAAAGTTTTGTGGAGAAACCATGCTATAGAGGAAATGACCTGGGAGTTGGAAACGGAAATGAAAGCGAGGTATCCTCACCTTTTCGAAACACCAGGTACGTATGTTAATTTTGAGGACGAAATTTCATAAGGAGGGGAGGTTGTAAGACCCCAAATAATTAATAAATGAAATTTAATTTCCTCTAATTATTATTTTGAAATAGTAAGGGTTGATGTGATTAATGTGGATAGTTATGGGTAAAATACGCAAATATTTCAAAATAAGCAAGTGGTTATAAAATATTCATTGTTGTTTGGGGAATATTCGTTTGATCATGGAATATTAAACCGCTTAGGGGAATATTCGTACGATGGTATGACCATGTGTGGGCCCCATAACTAAAGCGATATCGAGGAAGAAAACGACAATTATAAGTTGTTTAAAAATAACGGCAGTAGTTGTTTACTGCTATTAATTGTTGGAATACCGGTGGTTAAAACACATGAATACGCGTTGTTGCACAAAGAAGATTACAGTATTGCACCAATTATTGACTCTTACGTAGAAGGCACTACTCAATAATGATTACAATAATTATCGCTCAAAGATTTTATTTTATTGGTTCAATAATTATGCGTTGATATTTTATATTGTTGTTGTTTCAATAATTGTCATTACATAAAGATTTTTTCATTATCGAAGCAATAATTCATATTATCTGAATAATATTATTAGATAACATTATTGACAATGTCTAGAAAGTTCTACATCTAAGGAGAGGTTTGGTCACCTAATTGCGCTTGCCAAGAAGGAGAAATTCTTATTGGAAAGTCTCCTCTTTCTCGGAACCGCCACGGTCACAATATTGTGATTCTCGTAATATTATTTGTGAATAATTAATTATTGATTCGTATAATGAGGAAAATATTAATTTTATGTGGATATAGATGGAGAAAATTTTTAATGTGACAATTGTTGAAAATTGAAATTTTATCTTTTTCTGATAAAATAATTCATTTAAATATATATATTATTATATTTTAATAATATAATAATGATATTTTTACAACGAATGTGGGATATATGAGTATACGAGGAGGAAGAGTATTTTTGTTGCAATAAATATTTAAAACATGTTAAACATGTCGGTGAACCCCATTTATCGACCGAAATTTGATTATAGCCTCTAAAATCGCCTGCTTCGGATTTTTGGTCAATTTTCGCTTGGAATTTGGAAAAACTTTCTTCGAAAAGTTTTAGAGAATTGAATTTCCTATAAAAACTCATTTAGATTTGAATTTTCCGATAAAAGGCTATTTATTATGAATTATTGAAGTTCAAGTTCAAATAATTGATTTATAGAAGTTTAAAATATTTTTAATTACAAAAACGTTTTTTTCATTTTTGAAACTCATTTAACATGTGGTTAGGAGGCTGAATTCAGATGGTAGTAAAAGTAGAGATATTTAGAAAAAATATAATATTAATTTATTAAATTTTTCGCTTTGGTGTTCTAAGCAATTTCCTATAAATAGGTGCTTAGGTTAGAATTGAAAATCACAATTTAAATTGAAGTTTTCTCTCTATATTATCGAGCGTATTCTTGTGAGTATTTTGAGTATACTTTGAGTATTGCTATACGGTGCAAGTTCAAGTTTAGTTATAGCCTATATCCAAAGATTCCAATTTGGTAAGTCACCGATCTTTCGAGGTAAGGATATTATTTTTTTTCAGTAATGATATTATTTCTTCAATATCATTATGTCAAATATTGATCTCAAGTTTTTTTATCAAATTTGGAACTTTTGGTGTCTGAGTTACTTTATTCACGATACTATGACCTTTATTCACGATATCTGAGATTATTCACGAATACTAAGACTATTCATTGAAAAATGAAAATTTTTCTTTTTCGTCTAAAATATCTATTCTGGATACTAGCTTTGATTGTATCCATGTTTTGATCATTCTTAAATTTTACACCACTATGATTATTTTTGAGGTATTTTTGGACATGGATAAAATAAAGTACGAATCATTAATCCTTGTCATTTTGTTCACTGGATTCGTTTCTTTAAAAAATATTTTTCATCATCCTCAGTCTTAAATGATGATATTATTGAATATCTTTGGCCTGTAGTGCAAAGATGAATGATTTCGATGAATATCTTTGGCTCAGTAGTAAAAAGATGAATGATTTCGATGAATATCTTTGGCCCGTAGTGCAAAGATGAACAGGTGTTTAGATGAACATGACCAATCTGGTGAATGTCTTTGGCTTTGTAGTGCGAGGATGAATATATGATTCCAGATATATATTGATTGATGTTACTGAGGATAAAAGATGAGCGATGAACTTTAAAATTCATACATAGAAGATAGTAGTTTGCATTCTCTACTTAACTCTTCTAATGAATTATTATTTCAGCTCATGAATATTGATTTAAAACTTGTTGTCTATTGTATTCTATTAGATTTTTCCTCGTTGAAGACTAACGATAATTTTGTTGTATATTATCTTAGTCATAATATTCTTCTTCGAGCTAGTTGAGCTCACCCTTTTCTTTTTTTGTTCCATTTTTCTTCTCGGGGAGGCGAGAATGTAGCGAGTACTTAGTGGGGTATGGAATGATGGTTTTAGAGAGTTGTTTAGTAGTCCTCACCATTTTTTGTAAAATAATGTATCAATAATTATGATGAGGATTTATTTGTATGTGGATATTGTTTAGATGACAATATCTGTATTTAAACTCACAGTTTTACTGTTGTAATAATAAAATTGTAGTTGTTTACATGCACCGTGTATTGACAACTCAGAATGGGTGATGTATACCTATTTTGGGGGTGTCACAATGTGGATATAGATGGAGAAAATTTTTAATGTGACAATTGTTGAAAATTGAAATTTTAACTTCTTCTGATAAAATAATTCATTTAAATATATTATTATATTTTAATAATATAATAATGATGATATTTTTACAATAAATGTGGGATATATGAGTATATGTGGAGGAGGAGTATTTTTGTTATCATAAATGTTTAAAACATGTTAAACATGTCGGTGGACCCCATTTATTGACTGAAATTTGATTATAGCCTGTAAAATCGTCCGTTTGTGGATTTCGGTCAATTTTTGTTTGGAATTTGGAAAACCTTTCTTCTGCAGAGTTGTAGAGAATTGAATTTCCTATAAAAACTCGCAAGATTCGAATTTTCTGATAAAAGGGCTATTTATTATGAATTATTGAAGTTCTGAAGTTCCGAAATAATTGATTTTTAGAAGTTTAAAATATTTTTAATTACAAAAACGTTTTTTTCATTTTTGAAACTCATTTAACATGTGGTTAGGAGGCTGAATTCAGATGGTAGTGTGCGTAGAGATATCAGTCCAAACTACCCACAACAGTTCCAGGTATGCTATAATTGTGGAAAGGAAAGACATATCGCTTCGAGATCAGACGCAGAAGCGAAACCCATCCAAAGGAATGGTGACTCAAAAGGATGTCCCAGAAAAGTCAAAGTCAACGGTTCCTGGAAGAGCGTTTGTCGTGACCAATTAAAATGCGAGGAACCCGAACGAAGTTAGCACGGGTTAATTAATTATAAATTCTTGCGAAGTTTATACCTTACTAGATATCGGTTCTACCCGTTCTTTTATCTCTCTTGCTTGCGCTCAACGTTTGAACTTGACTACGGAGAAATTAGACTTTGACCTATTTATGGAGACTCCGTTAGGAGGAACTTTTATTACATCCGTTGTTTAGAAATCTTGCTTGATTCAAAGTTAAGACTATCACATTACTGTTAACCTTATTTCTATAGAGATATTTGTTTTTGATGGTTAACTACTCATCATGCCAAAATTGATTGCTTTCGTAAGGTTGTTAGTTTTCATATTCCTAAGCAACCTGTTATTCGAATTCAAGCAATCAAACCATTGTAGTCAAACATTTTCATATCAAGCCATGAAGTCATTCGTTTATTACAGATGTCAAGTTTTCTTAGTCCATGTTATGGATTTGAATAAAGACACGCCGATTTGAATAATATTCTGTTGTTATTGATTTTTCCCCGACGTATTCTCAAGAATTTCTTAGCTTACTCCCAAAGCTTCGATATTAAATTTTGTATCGACTTTGAACCCCCAGTACAAAACTCATTTCTAAAATCTCATATCGAATGGCTCTATTGAACTTCGTGAGTTAAAAATTCAACTATAGAATTTGGTACTGAGCCTTTATCTGGTGACTTCCTTTCGGAATACGAAGCCGAGACTCTTTGTAGGGACACCATATTCGTATGCGATAGTAAACCGATAGGTGTCATTGTAACGTGCTATCCAAGGTTGGGATATGAGTCACAATTGAGAACAACCTAAGTCGGTAATCGAAATACGTAGCTTTCTAGGCTTAGTTGGTTATTATCGGAGATTTGTTGAAGGATATTCTCGAATCGCTATTCCATTAACGCAGCTGACTCGTAGAGATACAAAATTCGAATGGAGCAAGGAATGTGGGAAGAGCTTCGAAGAACTCAAGAAGAGACTCATTTCAGCACATGTTCTGACCATGCCATCTTGGAAAAGCGAACGTGGTAGCTGACGTAGAAGATCGTATACAAGTACGAGTACGATATTGTCAAAGACTCATTTCGTATAATTTACAAATAATAGAGATGGAGATGAAAACTCTAGGTACCCACGTGATGATATACGAGTATAATCAACTTTAATCGATAAAGTTAAAGCTGTTTAAGCTACACACCGGAGCTGATAAATTTGAAGAAGGAGGTGCAAGAAGTTGTTATTTCAAAAGCGAGAATCGGTGAGGTGAGGAAAGCTCAAACCTTCGATTTATTAATCCATTTAAAATTCTCGATCGAATAGGAACTGTGGCCTATAGACTCGCTTTTATCGCCAAGTATGGCGCGTGTTCATAATGTTTTTCACGATCGATGTTACGTAATTATGTGGACAACCCGAACCACGCTATTGAGTTAGAACCAGGACGAGATAGCCGAAGACTTAACGTACGAGGAGGTACCTATCAGGATCTTGGATAGGAAAGAACATGTCCTATGTACCGAGGTTATACCACAAGTTAAAGTTTTGTGGAGAAACCATGCTATTGAGGAAATGACCTGAGAGTTGGAAACGGAAATGAAAGCGAGGTATTCTCATCTTTTCGAAACACCAGGTACGTACGTCAATTTCGAGGACGAAATTTCATAAGGAGGGGAGGTTGTAAGACCCCGATTTTTTTTAAATAAAAGGAATTTCCTTTATTTATTATTATAGTAAGGGTGAATTTGATTAATGTGGTTAGTTATGGGTAAAATGCGCAAATATTTTAAATAAGCAAGTGGTGTTATAATATTCATTATTATTTGGGAATATTCGTTTGGTCGTGGAATATTAAATGATCGTTGGGAATATTCGCATTTACGGTAGCGACCATGTGTGGTCCCCATAACTTGAAAGCGATTGGAGGAAGAAAGCGACAAGAATAAGTTGTTTATAAATAACTACTAGATTGTTACCATTTACACTATTTGACCGGTGGTTAAAACACGATGTCTGGCGTTGTCAGACGACAAGAAGATACTCAGATTGCACCAATTATTGATTCTTACGTAAGAAGGCACTACTCAATAATGGTTACAATAATTCTTTGCTCAAAGATTTTATTTTATTGGTTCAATAATTGTTGTGTTGATATTTTATATTCTTTGTTATTTCAATAATTGTCATTACACAAGATTTTTCTTTATCGAAGCAATAATTCATATTATCTCGAATAATATTATTAGATAACATTATTGGCAATGTCTAGAAAGTTCTGCATCTAAGGAGAGGTTTGGTCACCTAATTGCGCAAGTAAGGAGAAATTCTTATCGAAAGCCCCTCTTTCAGGAGGAACCTACTCGTCATCAATATTGTGATTCTCGTAATATTATTTGTGAATAATTAATTATTGATTCATATGATGAGAAAAATATTGATTTTATGTGGATATAGATGGAGAAAATTTTTAATGTGACAATTGTTGAAAATTGAAATTTTATCTTTTCTCGATAAAATAATTCATTTAAATATATATTATTATATTTTAATAATATAATAATGGTGATATTTTTTACAACGTAATGTGGGATATATAAGTATACGAGGAGGAAGAGTATTTTTATTGCAATAAATGTTTAAAACATGTTAAACATGTCATTGGACCCCATTTAGTGATTTGAAATTTGATTATAACTTTGTAAAAATCGCTTGGTTTGTGGATTTTGGTCAATTTTTGTTTGGAATTTGGAAAAACTTTCTTCCGTAAAGTTGTAGAGAATTGAATTTCCTATAAAGACTAGCGAGATTCAATTTTCCGATAAAAGGGCTATTTATTATGAATTATTGAAGTTCAAGTCTCAAATAATTGATTTTTGGAAGTTTTAAATATTTATATTAATAAAAATGTTTTTTTGTTGTGTGGGCAGCTCTAGCATGTGTTTAATGATCCGAGATCAGTTGTCAAAGTGGGCGAGAAGATTATTAAATATATTAATATTATAATAAATTTTTGCTTTTGGTGTTCTAAGCATTTTCCTATAAATAGGTGCTTAGGTTAGAATTGAAAATCACACCGTAAATTGAAGTTTTCTCTCTATATTATCGCGTATTCTTGTGAGTATTTTGAGTATACTTTGAGTATTGCTATACGGTGAAAGTTCAAGTTATAATTTTATATCCAAGATTCCGGTTAAGTATCATCTTTCCGAGGTAAAGAGATATTATTTTTTTAATGATATTATTTATTCTAATATCATTATGTCAAGTATTGATCTGAACTTTTTAATCAAATTTAGAACTTTTAGTGCTCGGGATTACTATTCACGATATCTAGACTATTCACGATATCTGATATTATTCACGAATACTAAGACTATTCATCAAAAAATGAAAATTTTTCCTTTTCGTCTAAAATATCTATTGTGGATACTAGCTTTGATTGTATCCATGTTTTGATCATTCTTGAATTTTACACCACTATGATTATTTTTGAGGTATTTTTGGACATGGATAAAACAAAGTACGAATCCTTAATCCTTAAACCTTGTCATTTTGTTTCAATGGATTCGCTTTTTAAAAATATTTTCATCATCCTCGCCTTAAATGATGATATTATTGAATATCTTTTGGCCTGTAGTGCAAAGATGAATGATTTTCGATAAATATCTTTGGCCCGTAGCAAAAGATGAGCAGTGTTTAGATGAACATGACTAATCGATGAATATCCTTGGCTCGTTGTAGAAAAGGATGAATATATGATTCCGATATATATTGATTGATGTTACAGGATAAAAATATTGATGATGGATCGTTAAATTCATAGATATTAGTAGATTTCATCCTCTACGTAACTCTTCTATGAATTAATATTTTCCGCTGCGAGTATTGATTTAAAACTTGTTGTCTATTGTATTCTATTAGATTTTTTCCTGTTGAAGACTAACGATAATTTGTTCTGTATTATCTTAGTCATAATATTCTTTACTGGGCTAGTTGAGCTCACCCTTTTCCTTTTTGTTCTATTTTTCTTCTCAGGAGGCAAGAATGTAGCGAGTACGAGTCGGGATATGGAATGATGGTTTTAGAGAGTTGTTTAGTAGTCCTCACCATTTTTGTAAAATAATGTATCAATAATTATGATGAGAATTTATTTGTATGTGGATATTGTCTAGATGGCAATATCTGTATTTAAACTCACAGTTTATATGTTGTAACAATAAAGTTGTAGCTATTTCTGTACCTTGTATTTGATAACTCAGAATGGGTGATGTATACCTGTTTTGGGGGTGTCACATCAAGGATATTCCACTAATTTCATGGAGTATAGAAGTCAAAACTTTAACCAACTGAGTATAATAAAGAATGGAATAACAACAAAATCACCATGCATGCGATATCAGCATGTATAAAGTTATTCCAAAAGAATAATAAAGAATGGAATAACAATGTAAATCACCATGCATGCGGTATTGGCGATGCATGAGTTATTCCAATGTAATAATAAATATGAAATAATAAGTAATGGAATCAAAGTCGGTGAAATTACACCGAAGTGATATTCGACGAGAATATAAAATGCGGAATAATAAATATTGGAACCGAAGTCGTGAAATTACACTGACGAGGATATTCCGGAGAATATAAACGACGGAATAATATAAGGATTTCACCAAATGTGGAGGTATACATATATAAAAGTTATGTATAGGGTATATCACAGATACAAAAGTTATTCCAATGTAATAATAAAGGATGGAATAATGTAAGTTCTCTTCATGAATAAGAAAGAATAACACCCCTTACCAGTAAAAAGAAACTGGATAAAGGAGTAGTGATGTAGTAAACTTCTCTTCTTCTTTAGATTTTTTCTCTACAATTTCTCCCTACAATATCTCTCTATAATAACCACTCTAAAGCTTTGGTGAATTGGTGAGAAATGAAGAAGAATGATCTTCTATTTATAGAAAAATATAGTTTCGATAATTGCACATTTGGGGCTCGGAAAATTATAGTACAATACCTCCAGCTTTTATTTCATTTTTAATTCAGTCATCCAAGTATTATAAAACTTACACCAACTCCCCTAATAGTAAATCATGTGAATCAATAATAAAATCATGTGACTCAATAGTAAAATCACGTGATAAAATTAATTACAGTATAGTACCTCCATCTATACCTCTATTTTTAACTTAGTCATGTAAGTATTATCAATCTTGCACCAACTCCCCTAATAGTAACAAGAATGTGAATCAATAGTATCACATGTGAACAAATAGTTATAATCATGTGAATTAGTAGCAATTAATTGCTCATTTATCCGATAAATTACCCGATTTATCAATATAGCCCTCAAATATCAAATATTATCGAAATAAATGTCGATTTTCACTAACACAAACCATTCCAACATAATGAAGCCATTTTTATCAAAAATATAAATTTTGAAATTTTGAAGTTTGACTTTTCCCGAAAAAGTCAACTGTTGACTTTTTGACCAAATAGTGAATTCTGAAAAATTTTGTGTTTATAGACTATTTTTACTAATTTCGACATTCCGGACTCAAATATCACGTCCGTGTCTCCAAATTCAACTTCGAACACAACTTCAATTCTTAATAACATTCATCATTAATATCATAACTCACAATATTTATCAACCAGGTCGTTCCCAAGAAAGAGGGGGCCTTCCGGTAAGGATTTCTCCTCACTGGCGCGCAATTACCTAACCTCTCCTTGACAGAACTTCTAGACATTGTAAATATTGCAATTTAATAATATGAATAACTTTATCGTCTTAATTATTGATTTAATAAGATAACATATTCTGCAGATAATACTGTGACAATAATCGAATCAATAATATAAGAGATATGATGCAGCAATTACTGTAGCAATAATTGAGTAAAACTAAATGACTTATCACGTAAGCATCAATAATCAATACCGTGTGCTACTATGCAACCACGCGTATTACTTTACTTTTACTACCGGGTAGTTCAACAGTTTTAACGGTAAAACCTCCGCCATTATTTTCATAAAATATTTTTGTCGTTTTCTAACTACGACAGTGCTTCCGTTGTGGGGTCCACCAATGATTATGTCGTCGTATGAATATTTCCTGACAAAAAGAATATTTCCCGACCAATCGAATATTATACGACAACTTGTATACTTTGCAAAATTTAGAAATATTACCCACAACTATAACATTATATCAAATTTACTCCATAATATTTAAAAAAATATTTTGAGGAATTTAAATCTTTATTTATCAAATCTGGGGTCTCACAATCTCCCCTCCTTATGGAATTTCGCCCTCGAAATTTACGTGACGCATACTGGTATCTTAAGCGGTGAGGATACCTTAACTTTATTTCAGATTCTAACTCTTGAGGTATAACCTTTGAGTGTTGAATACGATTCTTTTTATCCAAGATTTTAACAGGTACATCTTAATACGTTAAATTATCCGCTATCTCGTCCGGTTCTAAATCAATAATGTGGTTCGGGTCGTCTACATATTTATGTAACATCGATATGTTACAAACGTTATAAACACGCGACATTTTTGGCGGTAAAACGAGTCTATAGGCCACAATTCCTACTCGATCGAGGATTTCAAATGAGCCAATTAAATCGAGGGTTGAGATTTCATCTCTTCATCGATTCTTGCTTCTAGAATAACGCCCTCTTGAACCTTCTTCTTCACATTCATCAGCTCTGAGTATGTAGCTTGCATGACTTTAACTTTATCAATTAAAATCGGTTCTACTCGTATATTCGTTATCTTCACGTGGGTCCCTAGAGTCTTTAACTCCATCTTTATCATTTGTAAGTTATACAAAATGAGTCCTTGTGATAACACCATCGCACTCGTAAACGCATACGATCTTCTACTCAACGCGTCAGCTACCATGTTCGCTCTTCCACGATGATATTGAATGGTACGATCGTAATCTTCAATAGCTCGAGCCAACGTCTTTGGCGCATGATACGTTCGTTTTAACTAAAGAAATATTTGAGGGTTTAAGAAATGGGTTTTGTACTGGGGTCAATACAAAATTCTATTTCACGCTCTAGGGGTAGGATAAGAAGTCTTCAAGAATACGTCAAGAAATTTATTAACGATAGAAATATCATTCAAAACTGTGACCCTCATCCAAGACTTGGATAGTACGTCACATTGATACCAACTGTGACTTCTATCCCTTAACCTGGATATCACCTCACAATGATACCTATCAACTTGCCATCTTCATTCACGACGTCGCCTACAGAAAGTCTGGCTTCGGTGCATTCCACACAAGGAAGTCAACAATGAAAGGATCGGGGCTCTTTACTTATGGCTTGATATGACAATGATTGTCTTTAGTGGTTTGATTGCTTGAATTCGCATAACAGGTTGATTAGGAATATGAAAGCTAACAACCTTATGAAAAACATGATGAGTAGTTAACCAATCGATTTCTAAAATCACATCAAGGGCAAATATTTTCAAAGAGATAAGATCGACAGATAACGTGAAAGTGTCGATTTGAATCAAACAAGATTTATAAACAGTGGAGGTAATGAAGGCTTTTACTAACAAAGTTTCAACCAATAAGTCAAAGTCTAACTTCTCCGGAGTCAAATTTAAACGTTGAACGCAAGCAAGAGAGATAAAATAATGGGTAGAATCGGTATCTTATAAGGTATAGTCTTCGTAATTTATAATTAACTAACTCGTGCTAATTTCGTTCGGTTTACTCGCTTTTTGAGGAGTCACGAAAAATGCTCTCCCTTGCACTACCGGCTTTGACTTTTCTGGGATGGCCTTTGGTGCCTCCATCCTAGCTGAACTTGTCTTCAGTGAAGGACAAAATCGGGCTAGGTGACCTTCTCTTCCACAATTATAACATGCCTTGGACGGCATCGCGCAGTTTGGACTAATATGTCCCTCCCCTCCGTATTTGAAATATATGATAGGTGGTCGTTCTCCTTCCTTAACAACGGGTGCTGGTGCTGACGTCTTTCCATCATTGTTGAATCTCCTCTTCTTGAAATATCCATTATTATTGTTTTCGCCATAATTACCACCGAAGTGGTTACCATTTCTGGCATGTTGATTCCCTCCACGCTTATTGTCACCGCTTCGATGACTGGTATCACTTGTATTATCATTTTGCTGGCTGCTCTCTTTTGGTTGGGTTAACTCACTATCGCGCTCCAGTAACTGACCCCTATTAACAACATCTGAATACAAACTTAGTTTATGAGAGATAAGATATTGACGTATCTCGGGTTTCAAACCTCTTAGAAACATTCGCGTCATTCTCTCCTCATTATCTACCAAATGGGACGCAAAACCGTGACAACTCTAAGCAAACTTGGCTTCAGATCGCGACACTGGCCATGTTATTTTGCTCTAGCTTCATGAACTCTACCTCTTTAATGTGATGACGAATACTTTTGGAAAGTACTTGTCGTTGAACAACTCTTGGAACTTCTCCCAAGTCATCTTGAAAAGGCCAGTTGAGTACGCTTTTCTGATTCCCACCAAGAATCGCCTCTTCACGCAACATAAAGGTGGCAAAGGAACCTTTGCTCCTCGGAGCATCCCAAGATATCAAATATCTTGGTGATCTGTTTTAACCACGTCTCCTTTAAGCGGTTCGCTTTCCAAAAACTCTGGTTGTCCCAAACTCCTTGTATTGCTTAAGCAGAATCGTGGACGCCCCAAAATAGGTATACATCACCCATTCTGAGTTGTCAAATACATGGTACAGAAATAACTCCAACTTTATTATTACAACATATAAACTGTCAGTTTAAATACAGATATTGCCATCTAGACAATATCCACACCCAATTAAATCCTCATCAAAATTATTGATACATTATTTTACAAGAATGGTGAGGACTACTAAACAACTCTATCTAGAACCATCATTCCATCCTCCGACTCGTACTCGCTATATTCTCGCCTCCTGAGAAGAAAAATGGAACAGCAAGGAAAAGGGTGAGCTCAACTAGCCCAGTAAAGAATGTTATGACTAAGATAACATAGAACAAATTATCGTTAGTCCTCAATAGGGAAAAATCTGATAGAATATAATAGATAACAAGTTTCAGATCAATATTCGCAGCTGAAAATAATAATTCATAGAAGAGTTACGTAGAGGATGAAATCTACTAATATCTATGAATTTAACAGTCCATCATCATTATTTTATCGCTGTAACATCAATCAATATACATCTTGAATCAAATATTCATCTTTGTACTACAGGCCAAAGATATTCATCAGTTGGTTATGTTCACCTCAACACCTGTTCATCTTTGCACTACGGGCCAAAGATATTCATAAGAAAATCAACCATCTTTGCATTACCGGTCAAACATATTCATTAACTTCATCATTTAGGACTGGGGATGATGAAAAATATTTTTAAAGAAACGAATCCAGTGAAACAAAAGACAAGAATTAAGGATTAAGGATTCGTAATTCGGTTTATTTATGTCCAAAAATACCTCAATAATAATCATAGTGAAGTAAAATTCAAGAATGATCAAAACATGGATACAATCAAAGCTAGTATTCATAATAGATATTTTGGACAAAAATGAAAATTTAACTTTTCTGTGAATAGTGTCGTATTCGTGAATAGTGACGTATACGTGAATAGTATCGTATACGTGAATAGTAACCCCGACACCAAAAGTTTCAAATTTAATAAAAACTTCAGATCAATATTTCGGTATATGATATTGAAAGAATAACATCATTACGAAAAAAAATAACATCCCTTACCTCAAAAGAATAATACTTCTGACTGGAATACTAGTATAGTGCTGAAGGGAACTTGCACCGTATAACAATACTCAAAGTATCAAAATCCTCACAAGAATACGCTCAATATATAGAGAGAGAAATAGAGAAAACTTCAAAGATTATTAGATTGTAATTTTCAATTCTAACATAAGCACCCTATTTATAGGAAAATGCTTAGAACACCAAAGCAGAAAATTTAATATAATAATAATATATATATTATAAATTCTTATGCCCACAATTAGAGATCTGAATTCAGCCAATTTTAACACATGCAAGACCCACAATAATGAAAAAAACATTTTTCATATTTAAAATATTTTAAACTTCCAAAAATTAATTATTTCGGAGCCTCGGAACTTCAATAATTCATAATAAATAGCCTTTTTATCAGAAAATTCAAATTTTGCGACTTCATATAGAAAATTCAATTCTCTACAACTTTACAGAAGAAAGTTTTTCCAAATTCCAAACAGAAATTGACCGAAATCCACAAACGGGCGATTTTACAGGCTATAATCCAATTTCAGTCAATAAATGGGGTCCACCGACATGTTTAATATGTTTTAAACATTTATTGTAACAAAAATATTCTTCCTCCTCGTATACTCATATATCCCACATTCATTGTAAAAATATCATCATTATTATATTATTAAAATATAATAATATATTTAAATGAATTATTTTATCAGAAAAAGATAAAATATTAATTTTCAACAATTGTCACATTAAAAATTTTTTCCATCTATATCCACATAAAATTAATATTTTCCTCATCATATAAATCAATAATTAATTATTTACAAATAATATCTATAGAATCACAATATTGACAACCAGCGCTCCTTCCGAGAAAAGAGGGGCCTTCCTAAAGATTTCTCTCATCTTGGCGCCGCAATTAAATAACTCTCCTTGAGACGTAACTTTCTAGACATTGCCAATAATGTTATCTAATAATATTATTCGGATAATATGAATTATTATCTCGATAATGGAAAATATTGTGTAGTGACAATTATTGAAACAACAAGTAATAATAAATATCAACACAAAGAATTATTGAATCAATAAAATAAAATTTTGAGCAAGTAATTATCGTAACAATTATTGAGTAGTGCCTTCACGTAAGAATCAATAATTGGTGCAATACCATGTATTCATCGTATTTTAACCACAGAGTATTTTAACAAAGATAAATAAAGAATAACTACGTCGTTATTATAAACAACTTTTACTTGTCGTTTTCTTCATCCAATCGTTTTTCGTTATGGGGCCCACACAAGACCGCGCCGTCGTACGAATAGTCCACGACCAAACGAATATTTTATAACCACTTGCTTATTGAAATATTTGCGTATTTTACCCATAACTATCCACATTAATCAAATCAACCCTTACTATTTCAAAATAATAAATGGAGGAAATTAAATTTCCTTTATTAATAATTTGGGGTCTTACAACCTCCCCTCCTTATGAAATTTCGTCCTCGAAATTGACGTACGAACCTGGTGTTTCGAAAAGATGAGGGTACCTCGCTTTCATTTTCGCTTTCTAACTCCGTGTCATTTCTCTATAGCATGGTTTCTCCACAAAACTTTCACTTGTGGTATGACCTTCGTATCGTAGGACATGCTCCTTTCATCCAATATCTTGACAGTACCTCCTCGTGACGTTAAGTCTTGGCTATTTAAATGGGTTCTAATCGAATAGCGTGGTTCGGGTCTTTCACATATTTTCTTAATGCATGATATGTGAAATACATTATGAACACGAGACATACTCGGAGGTAACGCGAGTCTATAGGCTACATTTCCTACTCGGTCAAGATTTTGAAATGGCCCAATAAATCGTGGATTAAGCTTTCCTCTTTTCCCAAATCTTGTAACTCCCTTCCATGGAGCTACACGCAACAATACGTGATCCCCAATACTAAATTCCACGTCCTTTCGATGAAGATCCGCATAACACTTTTGTCGATCCTGTGCCGTTTGTATACGTTGTCGAATCGTTTGGATCTTTTTCGTAGTCATACGTACCAACTCAGGTCCCAACAATGTTGCTTCACCCACCTCATCTCAACATATTGGAGAGCGACACTTTCGTCCATACAATGCTTCAAATGGGGCTACACCTATACTTGCCTGATAACTGTTGTTGTAGGAGAATTCCACCAATGGTAAATACTTATCCCAACTGCGCCTTGAAGTCTAGGACACACAGAGTCTTAATAAATCTTCAAGAGTTTGAATAGTCCTCTCGATTGTCCGTCTGCTTTGAGGATGGTATGTCGAACTAACTAAATCGTAAATTCGTGCCCATAGCTTTTTGCAAGCTAACCCAAAATCTTGAAGTGAATCTTGGGTCACGATCCAAACTATGGATATGGCATGCCATGCAACCTCACAATCTCATTCACGCATATACTAGCAAGACGTTCAAGGGAATAAGTCTCCCGTTTCGGCAAAAATGAGCCAGACTTGGTTAATCTATCAACAATAACCCAAATAGCATTTATGCCTTGAGAAACCGTGGGAAGACCCGTAACAAAATCCATGGTAATGTGTTCCCACTTCCATTTCGGAATCTCAAGTGGTTGCAATGGACCTTTAGGCACTTGATGCTCCGCCTTTACGCGTTGACAAGTTAAACACATCGAGATAAACTTTGCAATCTCTCTCTTCATATTGTTCCACCAAAATGTATGTCAAAGATCACGATACATTTTGGTACTTCCAGGATGAATTTCAAATGGTGTATTGTGTGCCTCCATCATGATCTTGTACTTCAAATTAGAATCGTTAGGAACACAAAGTCTGGAATGGACTCGAAGTATTCCTTCTTCATCAATTCTTGCTTCTGGAATAACGCCTTCTTGCACCTTCTTCTTCATCTGCATCAGCTCCGGGTCGGTGGCTTGAGCAACCTTAACTTTTTCTATTAAAGTTGGCTCTTGTGTATACTTGACATCATCTCACTCGTTCCTGCATATGATCTTCTACTCAACGCGTCAGCTACCACGTTCGCTTTTCCAGGATGGTATTGAATAGTGTGATCGTAGTGTTGAGTTCTTTTTGAGTGAAGAAATATTTAAGGCTTTTATGGTCTAAATATATCTCCACTTTCTCCCTATATAAATAGTGCCTCCGGATCTTTAAGCGAAAAATGATCGCCGCCAACTCTAGATCATGAGAGTAGGATAATTCGTCTCATATTCTTTAAGTTGTCGCGAGGCATAGGCTATGACTTTCCCACATTGCATGAGAACCCTTTGCCCGAAGCATCGCTGTAGATAACAAATCCATCCGAACCAGATGGTATTGTTAAAACAGGTGCCGAAATAAGTCTCCTCTTAAGTTCTTGAAAACACTTCTCGCATTCTTTGCTCCAAACAAATTTTGTATCCTTCCGAGTCAACTGAGTTAACGGAGTAGCGATTCGATAAAACCCTTCTACGAATCTCCGATAATAACCAAATTTAAGCCCGTAAAGCTACGTCACTTGACCACCGTCTTCGGTTGCTCTAACTTTGTATTGCTTCAATCTTTCTTAGGGTCAGCAGATACTCCATGTTTTGACACCACGTGCCCAAGAAATGCTACTTCCTCAAGCCAGAACTCGCATTTCTTTAACTTGGCATATAACTTGTTTTCACGAAGCCTTTGAAGTACCAACTTCAAATGGTGCTCATGATCTTCACGACTTTTGGAATATATGAGGATGTCATCAATAAAGACAACAATAAACTGATCTAAATATTCCTTGAATACTCGGTTCATCATATCCATGAAAGCCGCAGGACCATTAGTCAATCCAAAAGACATGACTAGGAATTCATAATGCCCGTACCGAGTTCTAAAGGCAGTCTTCGGAATATCCTCAGTTCTAATCTTCAATTGATGATATCCAGAACGAAGATCGATTTTTGAAAAGAATTGTGCTCCTGTAGAATCTGGTCAAATAAGTCATCAATACGAGGTAGAGGATACCTATTCTTGATGGTGACATGGTTCAATTCCCGATAGTCAATACAAAGTCGCATACTTCCGCCTTTCTTCTTTACTTAATAAAAGCAGAGCACTCCAAGGAGATGTACTAGATTTAATGAAACCGATGTCCAACAATTTCTCAGAGTTGGACTTTTAACTCTGAAGTTCAATAGAAGCCATTCGATATGGGGTTTTAGAAATGGGCTTTGTACCGGGTTCAAGATCAATAAAGAATTCAACTTCACGTTCTGGGAGTAGACCGGGAAGTTCTTCAGGAAATACATCAGGAAAGTCAATAACAACAGGAATATTATTCAAATTTGACGTGTCTTTATTCAAATCCATAACATGGGCTAAGAAAGCTTGACATCCGCTTTTCAATAAACGAATAGCTTTATGATTAGATATGACGATGATTGATTTTAATGGTTTAGTTGCTTGAATTGAACAACAAAGTTGTTTAGGAATATGAAAACTAACAACCTTTATTTAAAATAATCAATTTTGGCATGATGAGTAGTTAACCAATCAATCCCTAAAATCACATCAAAAGCAAGTATCTATAAAGAGATAAGGTCAAGTGGTAAGGTGATGGTGCCAACTTGGATCAAACAAGACTTATAAACAAGTGGATGTGATGAAAGTTTCTCTAACGGAGTTTCCACAGATAGGTCAAAGTCTAATTTTTCCGAGTCAAATTTAAAGCGTTGAGCACAAATAGGGAGAGATAAATGAATGGGTAGCACGGTATCTAGTAAAGTATAAACTTCACAAGAATTTATGATTAGCTTACCCGTGATCACCTCGTTTGGGTTCCTCACATTTTGACGATCCTGATAAATGCTCTTCCAGAACCGATTGACTTTGACTTTTTTCGGGATGACCTTTTGAGTCACCGTCCCCGCTGAACTAGGTTTCGCTACCGTACAATCTCGAGCGATATGTCCTTGTTTTCCACAATTATATCATACCTTAAACTGTTGTGGGCAGTTTGGGCTGATATGTCCCTCTTTCCCGCATTTGTAGCATACTATCGGTGGTCGTTCTCCTCCCTTGGAACCAGTTGCTGTTGGTGCTGTTGTTTTCACATTGTCGTTGAATCTACTCTTTTTAAAATCTCCTCCTGACTCGCTTCTTCTATTTTCATGGCCATGATTACCACCGGAGTGGTTACTATTTTTGTCCGTCTTTTTCTTTCTCCGCTAGTTATCGTTGTTTTGTTGATCGCTATCTCTCCAGATGATCCTCGGTTGTGGTCCCTCGGTTGGACTGGTACTCGTTATCTATTTCTAATAATTGAGCCTCATTGACAACATCCTGAAATAGAGAAAACTTATAAGAAATGAGATATTGACGTATGCCGGGCTTCAAACCTCTCAAAAACATCCGCGTCATACGTTCCTCATTCTCCACCAAATGAGGTGCAAACCTGGATAACTCCGTGATCTTTGCCTCGTACTGGGATACCGTCATGTTGTTTTGTTCTAGTCTAATAAATTCTACCTCCTTCATATGACGAACACTTTCAGGAAAGTATTTATCATTGAACAGTTTCTGAAACGTCTCCCAAGACATCTTTGAAAAAGTATTTGGATGGGTATGCTTCACAGACTCCCACCAGTAATCTGCCTCATTACGGAACATAAAGGTGGCGAATGGCACCTTCTGCTCCTCCGTGCATCCCAAGACATTGAATATCTTGGTGATTTATTTGACCCACGCTCTCGCTTTAATCGGATCCGCTTTCCCGCACTCGGTGGTCCCAACTCTTTGAATCGCTTGTCATTGTTGTGACCGGTTGGCGTTGCCATTATTTCTTCCTCGTATTTTGAACAGAACCTCCTTCGTTGGTTTTGCTTGAATCGCGAAAAAAGCTTCTAAACATCTCATCGCTCATCGCCCCGCTTTCGGTGATGTTGTTTACTGGGAGGAACATTGGCGACTTTGTGCACGTTCTCCTCGTTGGTGAGTACAGGCGTCTCTACGGTCTAATTTACTCCACTGTTAACGTTCTCAGTTGCCATTCTTAAATACTTCCATAAAACCAGGGTTAATTAAATAGATTAACAAATCACATAATACCCCTATATTATGACCAACCAACAAGTAAGCTTAGGTAGGACACACTAGTGAAGGATTTACTCGTCTATCCCCTCCTAGTTCTATTCCCCGATCTCCGCCAGAGATCATATCCCTAAGCTCGATATTAACCATGACGCCCCCAAAATAGGTATACATCACCCATTCTGAGTTGTCAAATACATGGTACAGAAATAACTCCAACTTTATTATTACAACATATAAACTGTGAGTTTAAATACAGATATTGCCATCTAGACAATATCCACACCCAAATAAATCCTCATCACAATTATTGATACATTATTTTACAAGAATGGTGAGGACTACTAAACAACTCTATCTAGAACCATCATTCCATCCCCCGACTCGTACTCGCTATATTCTCGCCTCCTGAGAATAAAAATGGAACAACAAGGAAAAGGGTGAGCTCAACTAGCCCAGTAAAGAATGTTATGACTAAGATAACATAGAACAAATTATCGTTAGTCCTCAACAGGGAAAAATCTGATAGAATATAATAGGCAACAAGTTTCAGATCAATATTCGCAGCGAAAAATAATAATTCATAAAAGAGTTACGTAGAGGATGAAATCTACTAATATCTATGAATTTAACAGTCCATCATCATTATTTTATCCCTGTAACATCAATCAATATACATCTTGAATCAAATATTCATCTTTCCACTACAGGCCAAAGATATTCATCAGTTGGTCATGTTCACCTCAACACCTGTTCATCTTTGCACTACGGGCCAAAGATATTCATAAGAAAATCAACCATCTTTGCATTACCGGTCAAACATATTCATTAACTTCATCATTTAGGAATGAGGATGATGAAAAATATTTTTAAAGAAACGAATCCAGTTAAACAAAAGATAAGGATTAAGGATTAAGGATTCGTAATTCGGTTTATTCATGTCCAAAAATACCTCAATAATAATCATAGTGAAGTAAAATTCAAGAATGATTAAAACATGGATACAATCAAAGCTAGTATTCATAATAGATATTTTGGACAAAAACGAAAAATTTAACTTTTCTGTGAATAGTGTCATATTCGTGAATAGTGTCAGATATCGTGAATAAGGCAGATATCGTGAATAAGAACCCCGACACCAAAAAGTTTCAAATTTGATAAAACTTGGATCAATATTTTGGCATAATGATATTGAAAGAATAACATCATTACGAAAAAAATAACATCTCTTACCTCGAAAGAATAATACTTACAATTTGGAATCTTTGGTATAGTCTTTGAAGGAACTTGCACCGATATAACAATACTCAAAGTATCAAAATCCTCACAAGAATACGCTCAATATATATAGAGAAAAAAGAGAGAAAACTTCAAAGATTGATTGTAATTTTTAATTCTAACCCAAGACCCTATTTATAGGAAAATGCTTAGAACACCAAAGCGTAAAATTTAATATAATAATAATATATATATTATAAATTCTTACGCCCATACAATTAGAGATCCGAATTCCAAATTTAATTTTAAACATATGCAAGACCCACAATAATAAAAAAAACGTTTTTCATATTTAAAATATTTTAAACTTCCAAAAATTAATTATTTCGGAGCCTCGGAACTTCAATAATTCATAATAAATAGCCTTTTATCAGAAAATTCAAATCTTGCGATTTTTTATAGAAAATTCAATTCTCTACAACTTTGCAGAAGAAAGTTTTTTCAAATTCCAAACAAAAATTGACCGAAATCCATAAACGAGCGATTTTACAGGCTATAATCCAATTTCAGTCAATAAATGGGGTCCACCGACATGTTTAACATGTTTTAAACATTTATTGTAACAAAAATACTCTTCCTCCTCGTATACTCATATATCCCACATTCATTGTAAAGATATCATCATTATTATATTATTAAAATATAATAATATATTTAAATGAATTATTTTATCAGAAAAAGATAAAATATTAATTTTCAACAATTGTCACGTTAAAAATTTTCTCCATCTATATCCACATAAAATTAATATTTTCCTCATCATATAAATCAATAATTAATTATTCACAAATAATATCTATAGAATCACAATATTGACAACCAGTGCGCCCTGTGAAGAGGGGCCTTAAGAAAGATTTCTCCTCATCGCACGCAATTAAATAACCTCTCCTTAGACAGAACTTTCTAGACATTGCCAATAATGTTATCTAATAATATTATTCGGATAATATAAATTATTACTCCGATAATGGAAAATATTGTGTAGTGACAATTATTGAAACAACAGTAATAATAAATATCAACACAGCAATTATTGAATCAATAAAATAAAATTTTGAACAGTAATTACTGTAACAATTATTGAGTAGTGCCTTCTTACGTAAGAATCAATAATTTGTGCAATACCGTGTGCTACTGTGTTTTAATCACCGAGTATTTTAATAGTATAAACAGTAACAACTACGTCGTTATTATAAACAACTTTTACTTGTCGTTTTCTTCATCCAATCGTTTTTTGTTATGGGGCCCATAAATTTTGCTTATTTGTCATGCGAATATTCCCCGACAGTAAGAATATTCCACGACCAAACGAATATTTTATAACCACTTGCTTATTTGAAATATTTGCGTATTTTACCTATAACTATCTACATTAATCAAATCAACCCTTACTATTTCAAAATAATAAATGGAGGAAATTAAATTTCATTTATTAATAATTTGGGGTCTTACAGTAACCGACCGTGGGTTGCCATTATTTTTACCTGCATTATGAACAGGAGTCGCTTTCGTCTGATGTTCCATGAATTCTAAAAAGCTCCTAAACGTACAGTCGTTCGTTAATTGATCAGTATTGTTGTTTACAGGAGGATTATCGCCATCCTATTGTACATTGTCCTGATTATTGATCTGTGGAGACTCAGCGGTCTCCTGTACTCCATTGCTATTCTCAACATTCTCGGACGCCATTTTCAAATACTGCCACTGTGACGCCCCCAAAATTAGGTATTCATCACCCATTTTGAGTCGCCAAATACATGGTACAAAATACAAATACAAACTTAATTATACAAATATCGTGTAACATACGACAATACATAAACTAAGAGTTCTAATAGGAATATTGTCATCTAGACAATATCCATACTCAAGGAGTCCTCATTATGTAAGACCCCAAATTATTAATAAATGAAATTTAATTTCCTCCATTTATTATTTTGAAATAGTAAGGGTTGATTTGATTAATGTGGATAGTTATGGGTAAAATACGCAAATATTTCAAATAAGCAAGTGGTTATAAAATATTCGTTTGGTCGTGGAATATTCTTACTGTCGGGGAATATTCGTACGACGGTGCAGCCTTGTGTGGGCCCCATAACAAAAAACGATTGGATGAAGAAAACGACAAGTAAAAGTTGTTTATAATAACGACGTAGTTGTTACTGTTTATGTGACACCCCCAAAATCAGGTATACGTCACATATTCTGAGTCGCCACTTACATGGTACATAAATCAAATACAAACTTAATTATACAACAGTCGTGTAAAATACGACAAAACATATGCTGTGAGTTTTAATACAAATATTGTCATCTAGACAATATCCATACCCAATGGAGTCCTCATTACATTTATTGTCACACTATTTAACAGAATAGTGAGGACTACTAATGCTATCTTCTGGACCATCACTCTTTTCCTCGACTCGTCCCAGCTACGTTCTCATTTTCCTGAAGAGAACAGTGAAAGAAAGGGTGAGCTCAACTAGCCCAGTAAGAAATATTATGACTAAGATAATGAAGAATAAATTATCGTTAGCCTTCAACAGTGTTCAACTAATACAATATAACAAATATCAAGTTTAACTGCAGCGGAACAATCAATCCATTAGAAGAGTCAAGTAGAGAATAAAACCTACTATCTTCTATGATTTAAAAATGTTTTCATCAACTTTTATCACTGAAACTCAACTTAATAAATAAACCACATCTTCTAATCATCCCTGTATTACGGGCCAAGGATATTCATTAAATCATCAATGGTCATGATTATACCGAAAAATCCCTGGTCATAATCATACCAAAAAACTGTCCATCAATGCACTACAGGCCACTAAAGACTTTTACCACACCACTTATAACATCACAGTTCATGATTATACCGAATGATCCCTGGTCATAATCATACTAAGTCCATCTATGCACGTAAGCCAAAGATGACTTTCAACATAATATAAACATGAGAATGATGACAATGTTATAGGAATTCAATTAAACAAGTTCAAGAATTAATTTATCCAGAAACTAATAATATCCAAATTGTCAACATGATATTTCTTTGTAAAATAAAATTCAATAATGCTCAGAAGAATATTTCCATGAAAAGATACTGGATGAAGCGCAAATATCAAGGATATTCCAATAATTTTATGGAGTATAGAAGTTAAAACTCTAACCAACTGAGTATAATAAAGAATATATGAAACTGCAAATGAATTTTCATCGCCATGCAGTAATCCACGTATACAGATCATTTCCACAATTTAATAAGGAATGAATACAAAGGATCATTCACCATGCATGCGATAAAGACCGCACAAACAGGTTATTCCCAACAGAATAATAAATAATGTAATAATAAATGATGGAACCAAGTCCCACAGATAAGATGCATGCAGGATATTTCACGAAATATAAAGACGGAATAGTAAATGGAATCGTGTCCCAGATAGCACAGACGATGTGATATTCCGGCGAGAAATATAAAGACGGAATAGTAAAATGGAACCAGTCGTACAGATAACATGCATGTGATATTAAGCGTAAATATAAATGACGAAATAATAATGAGAGTTTCACCAAGTATGCGGATTGCAGATAAATAAAAGTTATTCCAACATAATCATAAAGAATGGAATAATGTAAGAAGATCACCAAGTATTGGGTGAACCGTACATATCTTGGTCATTCCACCAAGTATAGGGTAAACCGCAAGCATACAAAAGTTAATCCAATGTAATAATAAAGAATGGAATAACATAAGGATATCACCAAGTATAGGGTATGCGGCGTGATACAAAGTTATGTATAGGGTATGCCACTTTTAAAAGTTATTCCAACAAAGATAATAAAGAATGAAATAATGAAGTTCTCTTCATGAATAAGAAAGAATAACACCCTCACCGTAGTAAAAAAGAAATCTGGATAAAGGAGTAGTGAGGTAGTAAACTTCTCTTCTTCTTTAGATTTTCTCTCTACAATTTCTCTCTATAATAACCGCTCTATAGCTTTAGTGAATTGGTGAGAAATGAAGAAGAATGAGCTTCTATTTATAAAAAAAATATAGTTTCGATAATTGCAAATTTTGGGGCTCGAAAAATTACAGTACAATACCTCCAACTTTTATTTTATTTTTAATTCAGTCATCCAAGTATTATCAAAGTTACACCAACTCCCCTAATAGTAAATCATGTGAATTAATAGTTTATTCATGTGACTCAATAGTAAAATCATGTGATAAAATTAATTACAGTATAATACATCCATCTATACCTCTATTTTTAACTTAGTCATGCAAGTATTATCAATCTTGCACCAACTCCCCTAATAGTAACAAGAATGTGAATCAATAGTATCACATGTGAATAAATAGTTATAATCATGTGAATTAGTAGCAATTAATTGCTCATTTATCCGATAAATTACCCGATTTATCAATATAACCCTCAGACATCAAATATTATCGAAATAAATATCGATTTTCACTAACACAAACCATTCCAACATAATGAAACCATTTTTATCAAAAATATAAATTTTGAAATTTTGAAGTTTGACTTTTTCTGAAAAAGTCAACTGTTGACTTTTTGACCAAATAGTGAATTCCGAAAAATTTTGTGTTTATAGACTATTTTTACTAATTTCGACGTTTCGGACTCAAATATCACGTCCGTGTCTCCAAATTCAACTTCGAACATAACTTCAATTCTTAATAACATTCATCATTAATATCATAACTCACAATATTTATCAACCCAGTCGTTCCTGTGAAAGAGGGGCCTTAGGTAAGGATTTCTCCTCATCGCTGCCGCAATTACCTAACCTCTCCTCGACAAAACTTCTAGACATTGTAAATATTGTAATTTAATAATATGAATAACTTTGTCGTCTCAATTATTGATTTAATAAGATAACATATTATACTGAGATGATACTGCGTGACAATAATCGAATCAATAATATAAGAGATATGATGCAAGACCAATTATGTGAGTAGCAATAATTGAGTAAAACCGAGTGACTTATCACGTAAGTATCAATAATCAATCATGTGCTACTATGTAACCACGCCAGACATCGTACTTTTTTTACTAGGGTAGTTCAACAAAGATTAACGGTAAAACCTCCGCCGTTATTTTCATAAAATATTTTTGTCGCTTTCTAACTACGATTGCTTGCTTTATTGTGGGGTCCAATTAATGATTATGTCGTCGCATTTAATATTCCCGATAAAAAGAATATTCCCCGACCAAACGAATATTATATAACAACTTGCATACTTTGCAAAATTTTCATATACTACCCACAACTATAACATTATATCAAATCCACACCATAATATTTTAAAAAATATTTCGAGGAATTTAAATCTTTATTTATAAAATCTGGGGTCTCACAGTTTATACTGTTAAAATACTCGGTGGTTAAAATACAGTAGCACACGGTATTGCACCAATTATTGATTCTTACGTAAAAAGACACTACTCAATAATTGTTACAGTAATTACTGTTCAATATTTTATTTTATTGATTCAATAATTGCTGTGTTGATATTTATTATTACTGTTGTTTCAATAATTGTCACTACACAATATTTTCCATTATCGGAGTAATAATTCATATTATCCGAATAATATAATTAGATAACATTATTGGCAATGTCTAGAAAGTTCTGTCTAAGGGGAGGTTATTTAATCAAGGCTACCAAGAAGAGAGAAATCTTTCTAGGAAGCCCCTGCTTCCGGAACCGCACGGTTGTCAATATTGTGATTCTATAGATATTATTTGTGAATAATTAATTATTGATTTATATGATGAGGAAAATATTGATTTTATGTGGATATAGATGGAGAAAATTTTTAATGTGACAATTGTTGAAAATTAATATTTTATCTTTTTCTGATAAAATAATTCATTTAAATATATTATTATATTTTAATAATATAATAATGATGATATTTTTACAATGAATGTGGGATATATGAGTATACGAGGAGGAAGAGTATTTTGTTAAAATAAATGTTTAAAACATGTTAAACATGTCCGTGGACCCCATTTATCGAATTGAAATTGGATTATAACTTCAGTAAAATCGTCTGTTTCAGGATTTCGATTAATTTACATTTGGAATTTGGAAAAACTTTCTTCTGCAAAGTTGTAGAAAATTGAATTTTCTATACAAAAATTGCGAGATTTGAATTTTCTGATAAAAAGGATATTTATTATGAATTATAGAAGTTCCGAGGCTCCGAAATAATTAATTTTTGGAAGTTTAAAATATTTTAAATATGAAAAACGTTTTTTTTCATTATTGTGGGTCTTGCATGTGTTAAAATTGGCTGAATTCAGATCTCTAATTGTGGGCGTAAGAATTTATAATATATATTATTATTATTATATTAAATTTTCTGCTTTGGTGTTCTAAGCATTTTCCTATAAATAGGGTGCTTAGGTTAGAATTGAAAATTACACCAAATACTGAAGTTTTCTCTCTATTTCTCTCTCTATATATTGAGCGTATTCTTGTGAGGATTTTGATACTTTGAGTATTGTTATACGGTCTAAAAGTTCCCTTCAAAGACTATATCAAGATTCCAAATGTAAGTATTATTCTTTCGAGGTAAGGGATGTTATTTTTTCAGTAATGATGTTATTCTTTCAATATCATTATATTGAAATATTGATCCAAGTTTTATCAAATTTGGAACTTTTGGTGTTGGGGTTATTATTCACGATGATACTGACTATTCACGATATCGTCCACTATTCACTTAATATGACCTTATTCACGTAAAAGTTAAATTTTTGTTTTTGTCCAAAATATCTATTATGAATACTAGCTTTGATTGTATCCATGTTTTAATCATTCTTGAATTTTACTTCACTATGATTATTATTGAGGTATTTTTGGACGTGAATAAACCGAATTACAAATCCTTAATCCTTAATCCTTGTCTTTTGTTTCACTGGATTCGTTTCTTTAAAATTATTTTTCATCATCCTCAGTCCTAAATGATGAAGTTAATGAATATCTTTGACCGGTAATGCAAAGATGGTTGATTTTCTTATGAATATCTTTGGCCCGTAGTGCAAAGATGAACAGGTGTTGAGGTGAACATGACCAACTGATGAATATCTTTGGCCTGTAGTGGAAAGATGAATATTTGATTCAAGATGTATATTGAGCTCACCCTTTTCCTTGTTGTTCCATTTTTCTTCTCAGGAGGCGAGAATATAGCGAGTACGAGTCGGGGGATGGAATGATGGTTCTAGATGGAGTTGTTTAGTAGTCCTCATCATTCTTGTAAAATAATGTATCAATAATTGTGATGAGGATTTATTTGGGTGTGGATATTGTCTAGATGGCAATATCTGTATTTAAACTCACAGTTTATATGTTGTAATAATAAAGTTGGAGTTATTTCTGTACCATGTATTTGACAACTCGTAATGGGTGATGTATACCTATTTTGGGAAGGCGCCACGGTTGGTATCGAGCTTAGGATATGATCTCCTGGCGGAGATCGGGAATAGAACTAGGAGGGGAGAGACGAGTAAATCCTTCACTAGTGTGTCCTACCTAAGCTTACTTGTTGGTTGGTCATAATATAGGGGTATTATGTGATTTGTTAATCTGTTTAATTAACCCTGGTTTTATGGCAGTATTTAAGAATGGCAACTGAGAACGTTAACAGTGGAGTAAATGAGACCGTGGAGACGCCTGTACTCACCAACGAGGAGAACGTGCAACAGGCTGCCAATGTTCCTCCTGTAAACAACATCACTGAGCAGACGATGAAAGATGAGATGTTTAGAAGCTTTTTGCGATTCATGCAAAACCAAACGAAGGAGGTTCCTGTTCAAAATACAAGAAGAAACAATGGCAACGCACAGCTGGTCACAGCCAAGCAGTTCAAAGAGTTGGGACCACCAGAATTCTGGGGAAAGCCGGATCCGATTAAGGCGGGGACGTGGGTCAAACAAATCACCAAGATATCCGATGTCTTGGGATGCACGGAGGAGCAGAAGGTGCAATTCGCCACCTTTATGTTCCGTAATGAGGCAGACATGGTGGAGTCTCGTGAAGCGTACTCCATCCAAACAAGACTTCAAAGATGTCTTGGGAGACATTTCGTAAACTGTTCAATGATAAATACTTTCCGAAAGTGTCCGTCCATATGAAGGAGGTAGAGTTTATTAGACTAGAACAAAACAACATGACCAGATCCCAAAGACGAGGCAAAGATCACGGAGTTATCCAGGTTTGCACCTCATTTGGTGGAGAATGAGGAACGTATGACGCGGATGTTTCTGAGAGGTTTGAAATCCGGCATACGTCAATATCTCATTTCTCATAAGTTTTCTCTCTATTCAGATGTTGTCAACAGGGCTCAATTATTAGAGCGAGATAACGAGTACGGTCAACCGAGGGACCACAACCAGGATCATACCGGAGATAGCATTCAACAAAATAATGATAACCAGCGGAGAAAGAAAAAGACGGACAAAAATGGTAACCACTCCGGTGGTAATCATGGCCATAAAAATAGAAGAAGCGAGTTAGGAGGAGATTTTAAAAAGAGGAGATTCAACGACAATGTGAAAACAATAGCACCAACAGCAACTGGTTCCAAGGGAGGAGAACGAGCACCGATAGTATGCTACAAATGCGGGAAAGAAGGACATATCAGCCCAAACTGCCCTCAACAGTTCAAGGTATGCTATAATTGTGGAAAAGAAGGACATATCGCTCGAGATTGTACGGTAGCGAAACCTAGTTCAGCGAAGACGGTGACTCAAAAGGATGTCACAAAAAAAGTCAAAGTCAACGGTTCCTGGAAGAGCATTTATTGTGACTGGTCAAAATGCGAGGAACCCAAACGAGGTGATCACGGGTAAGCTAATCATAAATTCTTGTGAAGTTTATACTTTACTAGATACTGGTGCTACCCATTCATTTATCTCTCCTACTTGTGCTCAACGCTTAAATTTGACTCAAAAAATTAGACTTTGATTTATCTCGTGGAAACTCCGTTAGAGAAACTTTCATCACATCCATCGCTTATAAGTCTTGTTTGATCCAAGTTGGCACCATCACCTTACCGTTGACCTTATCTCTTTAAAGATACTTGCTTTTGATGTGATTTTAGGGATTGATTGGTTAACTACTCATCATGCCAAAATTGATTGTTTTTGTAAGGTTGTTAGTTTTCATATTCCTAAACAACTTTGTTGTTCAATTCAAGCAACTAAACCATTAAAATCAATCACTATCATATCTAATCATAAAGCTATTCGCTTATTGAAAAACGGATGTCAAGCTTTTTAGCCCATGTTATGGATTTGAATAAAGACACGCCAAATTTGAATAATATTCTGTTGTTATCGACTTTCCGATGTATTTCTCAAGAACTTCCCTTCTACCCCAAAACGTGAAGTTGAATTCTTTATTGATCTTGAACCCCAGACAAAGCCCATTTCTAAAACCCCATATCGAATGGCTCTATTGAACTTCGAGGAGTTAAAAGTCCAACTACTGGAATTGTTGGACATCGGTTTCATTAAATCCCCAAGACATCTCCTCGGGGTGCTCCTATTTTATTCAGTAAAGAAGAAAGACTAAGTATGCGATATGTATTGACTATCGGAATTGAACCATGTCACCATCAAGAATAGGTATCCTCACCTCGTATTGATGACTTGTCCGACCGAGCCATAAGGAGCACAATTCTTTTAAAAATCGATCTTCGTTCTGGATATCATCAGATCAAGATTAGAACTGAGGATATTCCAAAGACTGCCGTTAGAACTCGGTACGAGCATTATGAATTCCTAGTCATGTCTTTTGGATTGACTAATGCTCCTGCGACTTTCATGGATATGATGAACCGAGTATTCAAGGAATATTTAGATCGGTTTTGTTGTTGTCTTTATTGATGACATCCTCATATATTCCAAAAGTCGTGAAGATCATGAGCACCATTTGAAGTCGGTACTTCAAAGGCTTCGTGAAAACAAGTTATATGCCAAGTTAAAGAAATGCGAAGTTCGCTTGAGGAAGTAGCATTTCTTGGGCACGGTGTCAAAACATGGAGTATCTGTTGAATTTAAGAAAGATTGAAGCAATACAAAGTTGGGAGAGCAATCAAGACGGTGGATCAAGACGTAGCTTTTTGGGCTAAATTGGTTATTATCGGATATTCGTAGAAGGGTTTTTCTAATCGTTATCTGCTAACTCAGTTGACTCGGAAGGATACAAAATTCGTTTGGAGCGAAGAATGCGAGAAGAGTTTCCAAGAACTTAAGAGGAGACTTATTTTAAGACTGTTATAACAATACCATCCGGTTCGGATGGATTTGTTATCTACAAATGATGCTTGTGCAAAGGGTTAGGATGTGTTCTCATGCAACGTGGGAAAGTCAAAGCTTATGCCTCATGACAACTTAAAGAATATGAGAGGAATTATCCTACTCATGATCTAGAGTTACAGCAGTGATCGTTTTCCGCTTAAAGATCCTGGAGGCACTATTTATATGGGGAGAAAGTGGAGATATATTGCACCATAAAAGCCTTAAATATTTCTTCACTCAAAAAGAACTCAACACGCGGCAATGACGCTGGCTCGAGCTATTGAAAGACTACGATCACACTATTCAATACCATCCCGAAAAAAGCGTGCGTGGCCGACGCGCGTTGAGTAGAAGATCATATCGCAGGAACGAGTGCGATGATGTCAAGTATACGACAGAGCTAACTTTAATAGAAAAAGTTAAGGTTGCTTTCAAGCCAATCACCCGGAGTGATGCAGATGAAGAAGAAAGCAAGAAGGCGTTATTCCGTACAAGAATCGATGAAGAAGGAATACTTGAGTCCATTCCACTTTGTGTTCCTAACGATTTCGATTTGAAGTATAAGATCATGATGGAGGCACACAATACACCATTTGCAATTCATCCTGGAAGTACCAAAATGTATCGTGATCTTTGACATACATTTTGGTGGAACAATATGAAGAGAGAGATTGCAAAGTTTATCTCGATGTGTTTAATTTGTCAACGCGTAAAGGCGGAGCATCAAGTGCCTAAAGGTCCATTGCAACCACTTGAGATTCTGAAATGGAAGTGGGAACACATTACCATGGATTTTGTTACGAGTCTTCCCACGGTTTCTCAAGGCATAAATGCTATTTGGGTTATTGTTGATAGATTAACCAAGTCTGCTCATTTCTTGCCGATACGGGAGACTTATTCCCTTGAACGTCTTGCTAGTGTGTACGTGAATGAGATTGTGAGGTTGCATGGCATGTCAGTATCCATAGTTTCGGATTGTGACCCAAGATTCACTTCAAGATTTTGGGTTAGCTTGCAAAAAGCTATGGGCACGAATTTACGATTTAGTTCGGCATACCATCCTCAAACGGACGGACAATCAGAGAGGACTATTCAAACTCTTGAAGATTTATTAAGACTCTGTGTCCTAGACTTCAAGGGCAGTTGGGATAAGTATTTACCATTGGTGGAATTCTCCTAAAACAACAGTTATCAGGCAAGTATAGGTGTAGCCCCATTTGAAGCATTATATGGACGAAAGTGTCGCTCTCCAATATGTTGGGATGAGGTGGGTGAAGCAACATTGTTGGGACCCGAGTTGGTACGTATGACTACGAAAAAGATTCAAACGATTCGACAACGTATACAAATGGCACAGGATCGACAAAAGAGTTATGCGGATCTTCGTCGAAAGGACGTGGAATTTAGTATTGGGGATCACGTATTGTTGCGTGTAGTTCCATGGAAGGGAGTTACAAGATTTGGGAAAAGAGGAAAGCTTAATCCATGATTTATTGGGCCATTTCAGATTCTTGACCGAGTAGGAAATGTAGCCTATAGACTCGCGTTACCTCTGAGTATGTCTCGTGTTCATAAAGTATTTCACATATCTGTACTTCGTAAATATGTGAAAGACCCGAACCACGTCATTGAGTTAGAACCGGACAAAATAGTCGAAGACTTAACGTACGGGGAGGTACCTGTCAAGTTCTTGGATAGAAAGGAGCATGTCCTACGCACGAAGGTCATACCACAAGTGAAAGTTTTGTGGAGAAACCATGCTATAGAGGAAATGACCTGGGAGTTAGAAACGGAAATGAAAGCGAGGTACCCTCATCTTTTCGAAATACCAGGTACGTACGTCAATTTCGAGGATGAAATTTCATAAGGAGGGGAGGTTGTAAGACCCCAAATTATTAATAAATGAAATTTAATTTCCTCCATTTATTATTTTGAAATAATAAGGGTTGATTTGATTAATGTGGATAGTTATGGGTAAAATACGCAAATATTTTAAATAAGCAAATGGTTATAAAATATTCGTTTGGTCGTGGAATATTCTTACTGTCGGAGAATATTCGTACGACGGCGCAGCCTTGTGTGGGCCCTATAATGAAAAATGATTGAATGAAGAAAATGACAAGTAAAAGTTGTTTATAATAATTCACAGTAGTTATTTCGCTTGTTTATCTTGTTAAAATACTCGATTGGTTAAAACACAAGAAGACACCAGTATTGCACCAATTATTGATTCTTACGTAAGAAGGCACTACTCAATAATTGTTACAGTAATTACTGTTCAATATTTTATTTTATTGATTCAATAATTGATGTGTTGATATTTATTATTACTGTTGTTTCAATAATTGTCACTACACAATATTTTCCATTATCGGAGTAATAATTCATATTATCCGAATAATATTATTAGATAACATTATTGACAATGTCTAGAAAGTTCTGTCTAAAGAGAAGTTATTTAATTACGCGCCAAAGTAAGGAGAAATTACCTTAGGAAGCCCCCTTTCCAGGAGGCGTGCAGTTGTCAATATTGTGATTCAGTAAATATTATTTGTGAATAATTAATTATTAATTTTTATGATGAGAAAAATATTGATTTTATGTGGATATAGATGGAGAAAATTTTTAATGTGACAATTGTTGAAAATTAATATTTTATCTTTTTCTGATAAAATAATTCATTTAAATATATTATTATATTTTAATAATATAATAATGATGATATTTTTACAATGAATGTGGGATATATGAGTATACGAGGAGGAAGAGTATTTTTGTTAAAATAAATGTTTAAAACATGTTAAACATGTCTGTGGACCCCATTTATCGATCGAAATTGGATTATAAAAAACAAAATCGTCTGTTTGTGGATTTCGATTAATTTCATTTGGAATTTGAAAAACTTTCTTACTAAAGTTGTAGAAAATTGAATTTTCTATACAAAATTAAGTAGATTTGAATTTTTCGATAAAAGGATATTTATTATGAATTATAGAAGTTCCGAGGTTCAAATAATTAATTTTGGAAGTTTAAAATATTTTAAATATGAAAACGTTTTTTTTTTCATTATTGTGGGTCTTGTATGTGTTAAAATTGGTGAATTCAGATCTCTAATTGTATGTAAGAATTTATAATATATATTATTATTATATTAAATTTTTTGTTTCGCTTGGTGTTCTAAGCATTTTCCTATAAATAGGTGCTTAGGTTAGAATTGAAAATTACAATCAATCTGAAGTTTTCTCTATTTTCTCTCTATATATCGAGCGTATTCTTGTGAGGATTTTGATACTTTGAGTATTGAAATATATCGGTGCAAGTTCCCTTCAAAGACTATACCAAAGATTCCAAATGTAAGTATTATTCTTTCGAGGTAAGGGATGTTATTTTTTCGTAATGATGTTATTCTTTCAATATCATTATTGAAAATATTGATCCTGATTTTTATCAAATTTGAACTTCTTAATTGTCTTTTGTCTTGGAAACGTTTTTTTGGAAATTATTTTTCATCTTTCCCAATAGTTGAGTTAATGAATATTCATTAATGCAGATGGTCCGATTTTCTTGAATAATTGACTAATGCGAATGAATATTTTCATGTATATTGATTGATGTAACCGGAATCATCTTTGAATGAATCAAATTATCATGATCTATTTGATTTCATTCATTTCATCGATTCATTTTATTAAATTATTCTATTATTATTTTTTCTTATTTGTTCTATATTATCTTAGTCATAACATTATCGGGCTAGTTGAGCTCACCCTTTCCTTGTTGTTCCATTTTCTTCTCGTGAGTTGGTAATATGTTGAAGATTTAGTTCTGGGGATGGAATGATGTATCATTCCACACCCCTACTAAGACAATTTTTCTAAAACCTTCATTCCACACCCCGACTCGTACTCGCTACATTCTCGTCTCCTGAGAAGAAAAATAGAACAACAAGGAAAAGGGTGAGCTCAACTAGCCCAGTAAAAAATATTATGACTAAGATAACATAGAACAAATTATCGTTAGTCCTCAACAGGGAAAAATCTGATAGAATACAATAGACAACAAATTTCAGATCAATATTCGCAGCGGAAAATAATAATTCATAGAGAAGTTACGTAGAGAATGAAATCTACTATTATCTATGAATTTAAAAGTCCATCATCAGTATTTTTATTCCTGTAACATCAATCAATATACATCTTGAATCAAATATTCATCTTTGCACTACAGCCAAAGATATTCATCGATTGGTCATGTTCACCTCAACACTGCTCATCTGCACTACTAGCCAAAGATATTCATAAGAAAATCAACCATCTTTGCATTATCTGGCCAAAGATATTCAAGAATATCATCATTCAGATCGAGGATGATGAAAATAATTTTAAAGAAACGAATCCAATGAAACAAAAGACAAGGATTAAGGATTAAGGATTCAGTAATTCGGGTTTTTTCACGCCCAAAAATACTTCAATAATAGTCATAAGGAGTAAAATTCAAGAATGATCAAAACATGGATACAATCAAAGCTAGTATCCATAATAGATATTTTGGACAAAAACAAAAATTTAACTTTCCTGTGAATAGTGTCGTATTCGTGAATAATACCGTATACATGAATAGTGTCGTATACGTGAATAGTAACCCCGAAACTAAAAATTCCAAATTTGATAAAAACTTTAGATCAATAAACTTAGGTAGGTCATACTAGGAAATTCAATTCTCTACAACTTTTCAGAAGAAAATTTTTCTAAATTCCAAAATGTAAATCGATCAAATCCACAAACCAGACGATTTTTGCAAAGCTATAATCAAATTTCACTAATAAATGGGTCCAACCGACATGTTTAACATGTTTTAAATATTTATTGTAACAAAATACTCTTCCTCCTCAGATACTCATATATCTCACATTCATTGTAAAATATCACTATTATTATATTATTAAAATATAATAATATATTTAAATGAATTATTTTATCGTAAAAAGATAAAATATTAATTTTTAACAATTGTCACATTAAAATTTTTCCATCTATATCCACATAAAATCAATATTTTTCTCATCATAAAAATTAATAATTAATTATTCACAAATAATATTTACAGAATCACAATATTGACAAACGCATAGCCTCGTGAAAGAGGGGCCTTCCTAAGAAAGATTTCTCCTTCATCGGTGCCGCAATTAAATAACCTCTCCTTAAATGTAACTTTCTAGACATTGTCAATAATGTTATCTAATAATATTATTCAGATAATATGAATTATTGTTCGATAATGGAAAATATCGTAGTGACAATTATGAAACAACAATAATAATAAATATCAACACAAAGAATTATTGAATCAATAAAATAAAATATTGAACAAAGAATTACTATAACAATTATCGAGTAGTGCCTTTCACGTAAAATTAATAATTGATGCAATACCGCAAAGCATCGTATTTTTAACCAACCGAGTATTTCAACAATATTAATCTGTGAATAATACTCACTACTGCTATTAAAAACAACTTATACTTGTCGTTTTCTTCATCCAATCGCTTCGTTATGGGGCCCACATTAAGGTCGCTAAGGCCGCATTTAATATTCCCGACAAAGAAGAATATTTCACGACCAAACGAATATTTTATAACCACTTGCTTATTTGAAATATTTGCGTATTTTATCCATAACTAATCATATTAATCACATCAACCCTTACTATTTCAAAATAATAAATAGAGAAAATTAAATTTCATTTATTAATAATTTGGGGTCTTACATATACTCTAACCAACCAATTAAATACCAAATAAACTTAGGTAGGTCATACTAGCGAAGGAATTCTCCGTCTCTCCCCTCCTAGTTCTTGTCTCACATCTCAGTCAGGGATCATATCCCTAAGCTTTGATACCAACTGTGACGCCCCCAAAATTAGGTATACATCACCCATTTTGGGTCGCCAAATACATGGTACAAAATACAAATACAAACTTAATTATACAACAGTCGTGTAAAATACGACAAAATACATACTGAGAGTTCTAATAAGAATATTATCATCTAAACAGTATTCAATCACAATGGAGTCCTCAATACATTTATTATCACACTATTTCACATAATAGTGAAGACTACTAATACACCATCTAGGACCGTCACTCTGTTCCCCGACTAGTCCCTGCTACGTTCTCATTTCCTGAAGAGAACAATGAAAGCAAAGGGTGAGCTCAACTAGCCCAGTAAGAAATATTATGACTAAGATAATGCAGAATAAATTATCCTTAGCCTTCAACAGTATAACAACTGATAGAATATAATAGACAACAAGTTTTAGATTAAAACTGCAGCGGAATTAAACAATCCATTAAAAGAGTCAAGTAGAGAATAAAATCTACTATCTTTTAAGATTTAAAAGGTTTTTCATCACTTTTATCGCTGTGACTCAGCTTAATAAATAATCCACATCATCGAATCACCCCCTCGCATCATGCGCCAAGGATATTCTTTAGTATCACGACCATAAATTATCCATGCACTACGGGCCAAGGATATTCGTGTATTCATCAATGGTCATGATCATGCCAAAAACTGTCCATCAATGCACTATGGGCCAATGAGGACTTTTATCACATCATTTGTAATATTACGGTCATGATTATACCGAATAATCTATGGTCATAATCATACCAAGTTCATCCATGCACTACAGGCCACAGATGACTTTCAATATAATATAAACATGAGTATGATGACAATGATATAAGAATTCAATAAAACAAATTCACGAATTAATTTGTCCAGGAACTAGCAATGTCCAATTTGTCAACAAGATATTGTTTTGTGATGTAAAATTCAAGAATGCTCAGAAGAATATTTTCATGAAACGATATTGGATGAAGCGCAAATATCAAGGATATTCCACTAATTTCATGGAGTATAGAAGTCAAAATTTTAACCAACTGAGTATAATAAAGAATGGAATAACAATAGAAATCACTATGCATGCGATTGCAGATGTATAAAAGTTATTCCAATGAATAATAAAGAATGGAATAACAACGAAATCACCATGCATGCGGTACTTTGCATGTAGGCGAGTTATTCCAATGAGAATAATAAATACGAAATAATAAGTAATGGAACCAGTCGGGTGAAATTCATTAATCGTTGTGATATTCGGAGTAATATAAAATGCGGAATAATAAATATTGGAACCAGTCGGTGAAAATCACTGCAAGCAAGGATATTAAAATGCAGAATATTAAATGACGAAAAATATAAATAATGGGAAAGATTAGTCGGTGAAATTATTAAACGAGGATATTAAAAGCAGAATATAAATGACGGAATAATATAAGGATTTCACCAAGTATGGTACGCCGCCGCTTATACAAAGTTATGTATAGGGTATGCAGCGTATCTGAGTTATTCCAATGAATAATAAAGGATGGAATAACTGAAGTTCTCTTCATGAATAAGAAAGAATAACACTCTTTACCGTAAAAGAAACTGGATAAAGGAGTAGTGAGGTAGTAAACTTCTCTTCTTCTTTAGATTTTTTCTCTACAATTTCTCCCTACAATATCTCTCTATAATAATTACTCTAAAGCTTTGGTGAATTGGTGAGAAATGAAGAAGAATGAGCTTCTATTTATAGAAAAACATAGTTTCGATAATTGCACATTTTGGGGCTCAGAAAATTACAGTATAATACCTCTAGCTTTTATTTTATTTTTAATTCAGTCATCCAAATATTATCAAACTTGCACCAACTCCCCTAATAGTAAATCATGTGAATCAATAATAAAATTATGTGACTCAATAGTAAAATCATGTGATAAAATTAATTATAGTATAGTACCTCCATCTATACCTCTATTTTTAACTTAGTCATGTAAGTATTATCAATCTTGCACCAACTCCCCTAATAGTAACAAGAATGTGAATCAATAGTATCACATGTGAATAAATAGTTATAATCATGTGAATTAGTAGCAATTAATTGCTCATTTATCTGATAAATTACCCGATTTATCAATATAGCCCTCAGACATCAAATATTATCGAAATAAATGTCGATTTTCACTAACACAAATCATTCCAACATAATGAAGCCATTTTTATCAAAAATATAAATTTTGAAATTTTGAAGTTTGACTTTTTCTGAAAAAGTCAACTGTTGACTTTTTGA
Organism: Panax ginseng; assembly: GCA_020205605.1. NCBI lineage: Eukaryota > Viridiplantae > Streptophyta > Magnoliopsida > Apiales > Araliaceae > Panax > Panax ginseng. The sequence goes on along the minus strand of CM035142.1, from coordinate 102,404,629 downwards.
CCAAATAGTGAATTCCAAAAAATTTTGTGTTTATAGACTATTTTTACTAATTTCGACGCTTTGAACTCAAATATCACGTCTGTGTCCAAATTCAACTCCGAACACAACTTTAATTCTTAATAACATTCATCATTAATATCATAACTTACAATATTTATCAACCAGTGGTCGTCCGTGAAAGAGGGGTCTTAGGTAAGGATTTCTCCTCATTTGGCAGCGCAATTACCTAACCTCTCCTCGATGTAACTTCTAGACATTATAAATATTACAATTTAATAATATGAATAATTTTGTCGCCTCAATTATTGATTTAATAAGATAACATATTCTGCAGATGATACTGTGACAATAATCGAATCAATAATATAAGAGATATGATGCAGCAATTACTGTAGCAATAATTGAGTAAAACTGAGTGACTTATCACGTAAGCATCAATAATCAATACTGTGTGCTACTATGTAAACCACGCCAGACATCTTGTACTTTTACTACCGGGTAGTTCAACAGTTTTAACGGTAAAACCTCCGCCGTTATTTTCATAAAATATTTTTGTCATTTTCTAACTACGACAGTGCTTCCGTTGTGGGGTCCACCAATGATTATGTCGTCGTATGCATATTCCCCGTCAAAAAAAATATTCCCCGACCAATCGAATATTATACGACAACTTGCATACTTTACAAAATTTATAAATATTACCCACAACTATAACATTATATCAAATTTACTCCATAATATTTAAAAAAAATATTTTGAGGAATTTAAATCTTTATTTATCAAATCTGGGGTCTCACATTACGAGTAACATTTTTATAAATAAAAGGAAAGCAAGTGAAACCACTCTATTTTAATATTATTTTATTTTTTAAAAAGAATCTCCAAAATAACATAATTTTAATAAAGATATACTATTTAAGAGATGTTATTTAAAAAGAATGCACTCTTATTCAAAAAAAGACCAGTTAGAGCCCTTTCGAGAACAACTTATAAGTTGACTAATAAGTTATTTTAAATTGTAAATATAACTAAAAGCGTTCGACATCAATATGACCTATAAGCCAAAAATTAAATTAAACACAGTTTATAACCCGAACAAAGACCATAGACCGCACAAGGTTGTTCAAAAAAAAGATCACACAACAATTGGATTTATTTTGATACGAGATTATCGTAATTATATTATAACAATTTGATTCATTTAACTTTCAAAAACATAATTTAAATTTTTTATAATTAAATTAATTTTAAATCTATATTTACCAAATTAATTTTAAAAAGTCAAACGTAGTAGCATCAAATACATGCAACATTAGAGACAGACAAACACATAAACTTTACAAAACCGACAGTGGGAATGGCAATATGCACTCACGATGCACACCATGTAAAGGAGGGGGGGCGAGGGGAGGGGAAAGGAGGGGAGGGACTTGGCTATCTCCATTACAAATGAAAAAAGCCTACAGAAGATGTGAATAAAAGAAGCCTAGAGATTACACTTGCTTCAATACAAGTTAAATTCAGTAACTCAAACAAAATACAGGTCTGCAATTCACTACAGTTTGCACGTATAAGGTGTGACAGCAAGTTGAGTTATTAATTTGGAAGTACTACAAAGAGAAGTACAAACGGTAGAACCATAGAAACGAGGTCCACCCAACCAATTGCTTGGAAATCTTCTCAAGAACGAGATCTTTCACGTGGCAGAGGAGAGAGACTTCTTTCACGCGGCGGCGGAGGAGAGCTGTTTCTTTCACGCGGCGGAGGAGAGCGGTTTCTTTCACGTGGCTGCGGAGGAGATCTACTGCATTGACATTACGTAGCTCATCATTAGAACAAAACAGCATTCACTACCCAATGTTACTTCACAGAGAGTGTGGATAACCAATTCGAGAACCAAAAGCAGGTCTGTCACGTTACAAAGTGATGGTTCTTTTAAGCAATATATGCAAATAAAAACTTTACCGGGTAAACCTGACTCAACAGAACTCTAGGCAATTCCACAAAGCATTCACACTACTATTTGTTTCGACATATAATCCTGCTTTGACAATCTATTATATCTAGGATAATATCTGCTATAAAACTATTAAAAAATCACGTCTTTCCTTCACCATTCCCATCTATATTAAATGTCATCTTCCAATATTGTTTTTTTCTGATCTGTTAAATCTAGGAAATAAGTTTGCATTATCGTTCTTTTCCTCTAAAAAGACTATAATCTAAGCATGAAAAGAAATCACTATTCACCTTTGGTATCTCTCATTGGCTGGGCTTTCTGCTCCGTCATAGTCGGGACTTCCCCTTCGTTCCAGTCTTGAGTTTGGTTTGGATCCATGGCCATAGTCAGGGCTATCCCTGTCCCTACGATATGGACTTGGAGAACGCCCATGACCATATCCTCTTTTATCCGGGGAAAAGTCACGAACTCTCCTTTCTGGGCTGTGCCCATTTCTTCTGTCGTCATCATCTCGAATAGCATACTCCACTGAAATAATACGATCCAGAAACTTGCTGAAAATCAAAGCGAGTCAAAGTTAGTGTCAATCAGGATAAAATTGTAATGGGGAAGGAGTGACAACTTGTCTAAGTGGAGGTCCCAGCAACCAAACTAAGAAGGAACTAATTTGCAACTAAATGGTCACTAGCAATTACTCCATTTGGTTAACTTCATGAGGCCACTTCCAACTGACACAGTTTAAGGAGAAAAGCTGACATTTTCTACAATTTGCCCATTATTTAATATATGGTGGGGTCCACGAAAATTGGGAGTTAGTATTATATTAAGAAGGGAAACCAAATAAGGAATGTAGCTGCCTGAGCATCTTGAACACCATGCCTCTTATTGATGTCAACTCTTTCAAGAAAAACTTTAACAAGGAGATTGCACATCATCGTCAAGCAAACCATAAAGAATCAGGCTTGTCATACAGGATTCTTCATAATTAATCACTTCCTTCTCTTTTCTTTCTTTCCTTTTTCCTTTGAGAAACTATCTCTAGATCAGCCACAATTCAAAGTCGTACAAGAGAGAATAAAACATAAGAATAGCTACCTCATGTTGGTAGCCTCTAATGCTCTAGTGGAATCCTCCTCTGATGCAAACTGGATAAATGCAAAATTTCTTCTGATCCTTATATTTAATACTTTCCCATGAGGGTCAAAGTGCCTCTCCAAATCCCTTTCCCTAGTATGAACAGGGTCAAAGTTGATGACGAACAAAGTTTTTGTGGGTTTCGTATTAGCTGATCTTTTGGAGCTGTCGGGCCTTCTAATGCCACGTTCTTGCTGCAATACAAAATTTAGTAAATTTGGCATGTGCCCGAATTGAATTAAACAAGTTTTTGCCACTGCATCTCTTGGAACCAAAGCTGATTGTTACTTTTTAGATAACCTAAACAAATAACCTAAAGTAGTATGATATTTGGAAAAATCACCACTTTATCAGAAAAACACAAAATGAAGAATACAGTTCCTTCTTTAGATCAATTAACCCAAGTTATCACGAACAATACCTTGGTCCACTCAACACGAAGTCGGCGCCCCTTCCTACCAAACTCTGTCCGGTCAAGCCTTCGAATTGCAGCCTCAGCATCTTGCTCATCTTCCATGTAGACAAAAGCAAATCCTGTGAAACTAGAGTTGTTAGAAAACTGAGCAGTTTTGGGTTTATAAGATATACATCGAGCAAGTACATATACTATGCATAAACCTAGGTCAAGAAACCTCCAGCAAGAACACATAAGAATGCAAAATAAAGTCAACTATCCCAAGTTTTTCTACTACTACAATCCAACACCCAGAAATTTAAGAAGGAAAATAGGAAAACATATAAAAAAGGAAAATCTGTAGGACATAAGCACAGCACCTGTTAGGGGATACTGTGATGATTATGATATCTATGGCGACATATTTCGGAAATTGAAGACTGAGCGAAAGTCGTGATGAATAAAAAAAGCAATGGTTCTCAGGAATATGTATGATGTTGGTGCCATGACAGATCAGAATGATTCTTCTGGAAAAACACAAGAAGATGCCACTTGGGCACAAGCCAGAAAGAAATGTGATGACCCATCATCCGGGAAGATCATGGAAATCCCAGGTAATCCTGTGCCAAAAAAATTGTTGAGTACAGAGGCTTTCAGCTACAATACATGCTTCTCTTAAAAGGAAAATTAATATATAAACACCACATAAAATAATTATTTCAAAAACTTCTAGACCCTCTTTAATTTCAACTGAGGTTTAAATTTTGTTGAAATCCAATAGCTTGAGGTCAAACTCACATATCTTCACAACAGCTTGGCCTGTTACTTATACAATCTTATAAAGCTATCAATAGAAAATAAGATGCAGAAAATTTCTGATATTTTATTCATCTCCAATGGGAGGTATTTATAGCTATACAAAACGGGTAGAGATGCAGCTGTACTAACACTAACACAGCTGTACAAACAGCTTTACTAACACTCACTAACACTACTATAATAACACTATATATTTTAACACTCTCCCTCAAGTTGGTGCATGGATATCGCACATGCCCAATTTGTCTTTTGTTGGTGATAATCTTGTTAGTTAGAGGAGTAAGAAACAACGGTTTGAACATAAGAAGCCTATGGTTCTGTATTGTGACAATACAACTGCCATTGAAATAACAAATAATCCAGTACATCATGAGAGGACAAAGCATATTGATATTAACATACATTTTATCAGTGAAAACTTGGTAAAAGACATCATTCAAGTGCCGTATATAAAGAGTGAAGACCAACTTCATGCTGTTTCTAGTAGAGAACTCTACTCTTCACTAGACAAATTGGCCATGTGTGATATCCATGCACCAACTTGAGGGGAGTGTTAGAATACGTAGTGTTAGTACAACTATGTACAAGTGTTAGTACAGTTGCCATCTTTACAGCTGTGTTAGTGTTAGTACAACTGCATCTCTACCTTTTGTATAGCTATAAATACCTCCCATTGGAGATGAATAAAATATTAAAAAAAGAGATAAGGATAGAAGCATGTACTTGAAGATCAGTCCCAGAAGAATCAATCGATTGGATGGTAGGATCATAGAGAGGAGGATCCAAAGGAGGAGGAGGCAGTGGAACAATCACATGTTTATTTTTCCTTCTTTCAAATGTTTTCAAAATAACAAGTTCATATTCAACGAATGTCTCCCCCTCACCTTGAGTAGGGAGAACTTTAAATTCAGGTTCATTCCATGAGAAATTATGGCTTTAAACCAAGGTTTTCAGACTCGGACCGTCCATCAAACCAAAAAAGGTATCGGGTGGATAAGTCATTGGTCTAACCAGTAGTCATAACGACCCAGTGATGTCATTAATATATAATAAATAATTAAATATATTAATTATGAATACATATTATTTATAAGATTTAGTAAATATATAAAATTAATTAATTTATCTAAAAAAACTAAACCTATTTGAACAATGAAGATTTTTTTAATAGATAAATATTTTAGAGGTTATAATACACAAAAAAGCTCAAAGCCTTTTCCTTTTTCCGTAAGATGTTCTCTCTCCTCAGATTTCCCCACGATTGCCATTTCCTTCCATCGCTCAGTTTCAAGTTATCTTCCCCAAATTAAATTCATAAAATTAAAAATAATTTATTTATCCTTCCCCCAAATCAAACCCAATTTCTGTGAGATAAATTTCTGAATAATAAAACTTCCAATCTATCCTCAGTGAAGATCAACCAATTGTAAGCAATCAAGGTCAAGGCGAAGAAGACGATAAAAAGAGTTTCCAGTTAGGGGAAAATAAGGTAAGTAAACCTATTTTGATATTGTATTTGGCGGAATCAAAATACAACTGTCATCAGTAAATTAGGAGTTTAGGATGAAGAAGCAGTTGTAAATTAGGGTTGGGATTTGATTTTTGAAGCGATTTTAGTTTGAAGTTTGCGAAGAGGTGTTCGGGTTGGTGGTGATTGGTGAGCCATCAGATTGATTGATGATGGCGATGAGAAAAATTTGGGACAACGAAGCATTACGAATCTAACCCGCAAACCAGTCACCGGTTCGTTGATTCATTGGTCCAAACCGGACCGAAAGGCAGACCGGTTCCGTTTTTTACCAATTTGACCGCCGGTCCGGGTCTGAAAACTATCCTTTAAACAGTCTCAAGCTGATCACACACTATTTCTTAAGCGTGTTGGCAGCAAGAATACTTTGCTAATTGCTTATGTGGATGACATGATGGTTACAAGTAATGATGAACATGAGATTGATAATCTTCAAAGTTACTTGGCCAAAGAGTTTGAAATGAAAAATCTAGGATCTCCAAGTATTTTCTAGGAATTGAAGCTGCAAGTTCTAAGAAAGGCATCTTTTTATCTCAGCAAAAATATGTTCCTGATTTACTAGCAGAGACTGAAAAATTGGCGTGTGGACCTATTAATACTCCAATGGAGGTTAACCATGGATTGTCAATTTATCCACATCAAGTGCCTACTAACAAGGAGAGTTATCAGAGGTTGGTTGGAAAGTTGATCTATCTGGCTCATACAAGACCTAACTTGTCCTATGTTGTAACTGTTGTCAACCAGTTCATGCATAGTCCAAATGAAGCACACCAAGGTGCAGTGGATCGAATTCTCAGGTACTTAAAGTATACCAAGCAAGGGTATATTGTTCTCAAAACATTGGCATTTAGAAGTGGAAGGTTACACCGACTCTGAATTTGCAAGCTCAAAACTTGATAGAAAATCAACTTCAGGTTATGTGTGTTTTGTTGGTGGTAATCTTGTAACTTGGAGTAAGAAACATTGTGTCGAGATCTAGTGCTAAAGCAGAGTATAGACCACAACTGAGCTTATTTGGTTAAAGATTCTAAATGAGGGAACTCGAGTTTAAACCTAAGAAGCCTATGGTTCTGTATTGTGACAATACAGCTGCCATTGTGATAACAAATAATCCAGTATATCATGAGAGGACAAAGCATATTGATATTGACAGACACTTTATCAACAACTTGGCAAAAGACGTCATTCGAGTGCCGTATATAAAGAGTGAAGACCAATTTACAGATATGACTCGTGTTGTTTCTAACAGAGAACTCTACTCTTCACTAGACAAATTGGGCACATGCAATATCCATGTACCAACTTGAGGGGAGTGTTGGAATATGTCGTGTTAATATAATTGTGTTTGTCCAGCTATTAGTTAGTGTTGGTACAGTTGTTTGTACAGTTATGTTAGTGTTAGTACAACTGCCATCTTTACAGCTGTGTTGGTCTTAGTACAGCAGCACAGCTACATCTCTACCCTTTGTATAACTATAAATACCTCCCATTGGAGATGAATAAAATATCAAAAAAGAGATAAGATAGGGATAGAAACATGTACCTGAAGATCAGTCCCAGAAGAATCAGTCGATTGGATGGTAGGATCATAGAGAGGAGGATCCATAGGAGGAGGTGGCAGTGGAACATTCACATGTTTCTTTTTCATTCTTTCAAATATTTTCAAAGTAATGGGTTCATGTTCAACCAATGTCTCCCCCTCACCTTGAGTAGGGACTAGAGAGAACTTTAAATTCAAGTTCAAAGCACTTCTCCTCGCCCGTACTTCTAATCTCTCCCTGAAGAGGGGAAGTTGTTCCTCCCCCTGAGAAATATGATTCCTGTTCACAAACTTCAACATCCATAGACACGTATGTCTTACCCGAAGGAGGATGAAAAAACTTGTATCCTTTTTGAGATGGGGGTATCCGAGAAAGACACTTAAGGGCACGTGGATCTAATTTGTCCCTGAGGAGAGAATGAACATGGACATAGCAAAGACAACCAAAGATTTTAGGAGGCAAATTAAGTAAGGAAGGGATTGAGTGGAAGTGAGACAATACATTGATGGGTGTTTGATAATCAAGCATACGAGTAGGCATTTTGTTAATGAGGAACGCAACAGTCATGACAACATCAGCCTAGAACTCTTTCGAAACTTGCATAGTTACCGAGCCACGTTAAGAAGATGGCGGTTCTTACGCTCTGCTATACTGTTCTATTGGGATGTGCAAGTCATAGTTGTCTGGTGGATAACGCCACGGTGGTGGAAGAATTCGGTAAGAGGAAGATTGACAAACTCGCATTCACTTTCAGAATGAAAAACATGAATTTGGACATGAAACCGAGTGATGATTAGTTGATGGAATTTAGGAATAATAGTACTAACTTCACTTTTAGATGTCATCAAATAAACCCAACACACTCGAGTGCAATCATCAATGAAAGATATAAGGTATCGACGACCCGAAGAAGTAGGAGCAGAAAATGGCCCCCACACGACTATGAATACGAGAAAAAGTAGTACTTTTATTAAAGCTTTGTGGAAATGAGAGATGATGATTTTTCGAATAAATGCAATGTTCACATCAAAGACTAGAAACTGAAACATTAGCAAATAAATTCGGAAATAAGTGTTCTAAATAGATAAAAGAGGGATGTCCTAAACGGCGATGCCATTGAAGAATTTTTCCAGCCACATGAAAACCACAACCAGATTGAATTTGAGATTGCTCTACCCCCTCTAAGTAGTAGAAACCCCCTCTCTCCTTACCGGTACCAATCATCATCTTCGTGAGACGATCCTGAAAGATGCAATGAGTAGAAAAAAAGGTTACTGAGCAATTTAAACCGTTGGTAATTTGACTGACTGAGAGAGACTATTAGAGAGGTTAGGAACATGCAAAACAGAAGATAAAGGTAAAGTAGAGGAAAGTGATAGGGAGCCATCCCTTTGAACTGGAGTGAGTTCCATCTGCAACCTTAACTGAATGACGAGATGGACATGTATCAAAGGTGAACTGAGATGAGTCACTAGTCATATGATCGGTTGCCCCTGAATCAATTTTCCATGGATTTTTAGAAGAAATAAATGACACTCCATTCTAAGTTTCTAACCTTTATCGAAATAAACCTGGGATGGTTGTGGTGTGTCAATAGAGACTAAGTTAGCCTGAGAGGACTTTTTTCCCTTGCGTTCAGCTTGTTTCAACTTGAACCATTTTGGATATCCTACAATCTTCCAGCAGGTTTCCTTCTCATGACCCTTACGATTGCAATGAGAGCAATTTCTCTCTGAAGATGTTGAAGAAGTCTGGGGTGTTGTAGAAGTAGTAGCTTGCCAAGGTTGAGCCCTATTAACTGCCAAGGCTGAAGCTTCTGGGGTTCCTTCGGCACCTAGTGTTGTGCTTCTCTACGAACTATAGAATAAGCTTCATCAATATCAGGGAGGTGATGTGGCCAGAATACGTACACATACTTGATCAAGAAATGTATAGACGCGTTCTTCAGAGATACGCTTCTTCAATTTGGCAAAGTCTAATGGATTCTCCAAGTCATTAGGATGACGGAAATCAAGCTCCATAAAGGTGGAATTGAGTTCCGTGAAATAGATGGTCAATGGTTGGCCATCTTGATGCATCTGTAAGGATTTCTTCATCAACTCAGACCTGGAAATCATCAAAAGCATCATGATACGCTTTTTTGACGGTATCCCAAACATCTTTAGTAGTCTCACAATGAATAAAATTCATCACGAGGGCAGGGACCATAGAATTGATGAGCCATGACTTAACTAGTGTATTTTTGGCCATCCACTTCTCAAACTTAGGATCTGAATCCTTTGGTAGACTCCATGTTCTAGAGATGTATCCATATTTTTCACGGGAAACAATATGCATCTCAAGAACTTTGGACCAAAGACGGCAATTGGTGCCATTGAGTTTTACCCCAATTGCGGAAGGGGTATCTTGATGGAAATTGGAAATTCATCACTAGGGCAGATGTTTCAGCACCAAGAGAATCTGAAGTCTCTGATTTTTCACTCATAACAGTAGCGGAAATTTGTGTTTATGGTAGAGAGAAATTAAAAGAAATTTCTGATGTAGAAGTTCAATCTAGCTGCAACTACAGAGCATACTCAGATATTTCATTAAGAAATGATAGAGAGAACACTAAGGTCAGTATACTCTTGGTGAAGATGATAGAGATCTGTGGTAACACAGAAATAGGAAGGATTGAAGGAATAAGAAAGTAAAAGAGCAAATTAGTAAGCTTTGATACGAATTACAAAATAGGATGCAGAATTTTTTTGATATTTTATTCATCTCCAATGGGAGGTATTTATAGCTATTAAGCTATACAAAGGGTAGAGATTCACTTGTACTAACACTAACACAGCTGTAAAGATGGCAGCTGTACTAACACTCACTAACACAACTGTACAAACACAGTTGTACTAACACTACATATTCTAACACTATCATTTAAAAAAAAGGATTTCAATAGTGCATATAACCTTAAGGGGTGAAAAGCATTCTACTTTGGAAGCGCTAATATACAACAAATAAATTAAGTCAAAAACTCAAACCCCTTTTTGTCTTTGTGTGGAAGCACAAATACAAGAAATAATCATATATTTACATTTTCATTTACTACAATCTCTTAAAAAACTGCAACATGACTCAAAAAGATGGATTCTTTGATCACCCCACTTTATGTTGCATCTATGCAAGATAGGAGTCCGAGATGGTAAAGATACATTCTATGAGAGCTTTAATCCCACATAATAACTTCATTGGGACAAGTTTCTTTTGTTGTTGCTTGCTGATTAGTTGGAACAATCTCTACATATTTAAGTAGTCATATCTTATGAAGTGACAACACAAACATTTTGAATCTCAAACCACACTAGTTCACAACAAAACATACTACATTTATCAAGGCTTTAATTATGGAAAATTCTACCATGTTGCGCCAAAAAAACATGCCAGCAGCCCAAGCAAAAAATCTAGCTATTGAAGCGGGTGACACTGAAATTGGATAGTAAAGAAAGCTAAAAACTAAACATACAAAAAATGGTAATGAAATGAATAAATGACCACCTCACTAACCCAACCCCAACCCCAACCCCAACCCCACACACACAACAAAAGTACTGGTAAGACCGTAAGAAATGAACAAGTTAATTGACTATTATCGGGAGAAGGGAAAAACTTTAAACTAGAAAACATTAAAATACCTGATTTCACATCCACTCTATCAACCTTCCCGTATCTTCTAAATAGGCGCTCAAGCTCTAATGGTCTTGCATCGTATTCTAGATTGCCGCAGAATATGGGCTTCATCTTCCTTAAGCTTTCAGTAACCCAATCTTTTTTCTAGCCTATCAGGTAATAATAATAATAATGTGAACAGAATTAGAATAGGAAATGCCAAAAATACAGATAGTAAACCATGGCATGGCATTTAAGGTCCCATTTTATTTATTAATTTACTTAAAAAAATTCCATGGCCTTTAAGAGAAGCTGTGAATTCCATTTGACCCCTTAAATAAATAAATAAAACATTGAAATACCAAAGAGTTTGTTAAGGGAGAAATTTTTGAACATTAAACATTCTCTAGCACAACGGGAACTCTCAAACTGAAAATGCACAAAAGAGGAGATGGATTAGCTTTGGGAAAGGAGGGAAAATATCTAATTTTCCTTCTCCCTTACTTTCCTAATTCCATGCCTTCATATCTAAGTAAAATGCGATGTAACTATTTACCGGTTTACCCTACAGTCTACAGAGGTTGAAGTAAGCTTACACCGGAATATTAATATAAATGTGAACCAAAATCAGTAAATTTGAAGTAATTATGGAACAGATATATAAATTCATACCTTTAATTTAACCTTCGAGAATCTATATTTTGAAGCTACCAGGAGATAGGAACAGAATCAGATCTAAGAAATCAGAAAATTGAATATAACAAGCTCAAAATATACATAGATACGCATATATATATAGACGAATATATATATAGAGATTGGTTGTCGTACCTGTAGAGCTTTGCAACGGATTGTTTTTACAAACCCTAGACAGAGTGATAGACAGGACACAGGACGGACGAAAGCGAGAGAGATTTTGTTACGAATTCGTAGTCCTGATCAATGAATTTAGTGCTTCGCAAAACGATGTCGTAAGGATCTATGGTCCGTGGAATTTGATGAGCATATTTTAAAATTTTAACTATTCAACCTTATTTCCTTACTAATTACCCTTGGGCAATTATAATCTTAAGTTCAAAAAAGGAATTATAATTCAAAAATAGTAATAAGGTTATGATTTACTTCTTTTATGATTAAGAACAATTTAATAGAAATACGTTATAAAATCTTAATTTCTCAATAATATATATATATATAGAGGAAGGATCAAGAGTTTATCTCTTATCTATCTCACTCGAATCATTTTTTTAGCGACGGACGGATGACGTTTGTTTATATACAATCGTCGCTCATACTTTTAACGACGCTATATATTGTTCGTCGCTAAAAGTATAGACATGCGGTTGGCCAGATAACCGAACCGCCGTCTTAAAATCGCTAAAAGGAGGTGAGCTCGATTGAGTTGGATAAGGGGTATGCTCTTGATCTTGCTATATATATATATATATATATATATATATATATATATATATATATATATATATATATATATATATATATATATATATACAAAGCATTCTCCTTATCTAACATTTCTCTTTAAATAACATCCCTTATTAAAACTAAGTCGTTTTGGAGTTTCTTTTAAAAAATAAATAGGGCCACAGGTAACATTTTTATAAATAAAAAGAAATCAAGTAGGACCACTCTCTTTCAAGTATATATATATAGAAAGAGAATGGCTCACTATGTAGGGGTGTTCAAAAAATGAGATACAACCCATTTTTAACCGGTACCTACTTGTTCGGTATGAATAGTTTGGTAAAATTTAAAATCAATCCAATAAAGGTATAAAAAAACGATATATTCTGATTAACAGTTATCATATACTACCTCCATTCCATAATAACTATCTTTTTAACTTGATGTACATAAATTAAGAAACTCATTTAATACTATCATGTAAGAATTAAAAATTATAAGAAATTTCATCACTACCCCTTTATGGGAAACTAAAACTATTAATACAAGAGAGAAAATTTCTTAGGACAATGAGAAAAGTTAGGAGTAACATAGAAAAATAAATAATTTATTCTCCTAAAAAGTTATAAACGACAAATAAATTAAAACAAATTTTTTCTTCTAAAAAGACAGTTATTATAAAACGGAGGTAGTATATTTTTTCAAACGATACATATCATTCTGAACCAATATATAATGGTTATATATATAATAGTTAGATGGTACCAAACATGTTTGTATATGTCCTGTCTACATATTTGTTAAAACAACTTCTATTATGTTTTTTTCTCCCAAATGGCACTCATTATATCCGTTGCTCTTGCTTGGAAATTGGAAAAAAAAGAAAAATAAAAAAAGAAGAAAAATAAGTTGAGTAGAATTAAAAGAATAAGTTTCATATCTCCTCTAATTCTAAACAATATAGGCATAACATGAAAAATGTCTATGCATACCAAACATAACTTTAATATGAAAATATTAAAACAGAGATTCAATCATAAGTATAGCAACAATATGAAAATATATACACACTTGGATTCAAACACTTGGATTCAAACATCTACATACAATCAATATGAAAATATATACACACTTGGATTCTACTATAATGCTAAAGAAAAACCCAAATCATAACTATAGCAACTGAATTCATGCTCTGCAAAGAAAAAGGTTTTAAAACATCATCCTGTACACATTTTAAATAAGAACATCATCCTATATGCGAGTCTTAAGCGCAACCTTCTTGCCTCCCTCTCAGTTTCAAGCAAAGTAAGAATATCAGCTGCCACTCCCATAATGATACTGGAAAAGAACAAAGCCACACAGGTGCATTCAAACATCAGTAACAAAGATGAGATATTTGTAGTCTAACTATATCTTTTAATAAAAGAACCTGGAAATGTCAAAGGCGTGCTCGATAAATCTACATAAACAAGTACTTGATCTTAATATGTTGTAGATGCAAAAAACAGTGGTATTAATCAGGAAACACATGCAGATGAACATGAATGACAACATATATTGACAGCATGGTGCTAGCTAGTAGCTAGAAATGCTTTACACACAAAAAAGATGGACATAATAGAAACAAAGATAAGTATTAATGCACCATAACAAATGAAAAGCTATCTGGAAGAAACCTCGGAATTCTATGTTGTTATGACAATCTCAGGATAATTTACAAAGCTAAAACAGAAAATCTTATGAATAACATACTTGTGGAAAGCTTTGTGAATCTTACGTTGGCTTGTGTTCCTCTCAACCCCAAGTACATGAGACATGATACAGACAACAAAAGAAGGCAGAGGTACTGTTCGGTAAGACAAATGAAACTAAAATAGAGAACCCATACAAATAGTTTCTAAAAAATTAATGAGTTCACAAATAAATAATAAGCCTATATAAAACATTTATACAAGCTTTATAATCACTTCATAAATTATAATTTGGTACAATATATGCTCATCATCTTACCTTCTGTACAGGACATTAGACCATCATCTATGGTTTAGTACATATAGAGAACATTAGACCATGTTAATAAGCATAGTATTGAGATGCAAGAACATTTTGAAACAAATATACCTACACTTGATCCTCTGGCAGTGATATTGCAGGAAAGAGAATAAGAGATTATAGTTAAGCTACTGTTGGGTGCTTAACAAGCATAGGGTTTAAATGAGTGGAGCACAGGGTTTTTATTTTGTCTAAAAAAACAAGCAAAATCATGTAAAACTTGTATAACAAACAAAGATAGATGCACAATGTATTATATTTTATCCCCTTATAAGTAATCACTCTTCAACCTACTGAGCAGTATAAGGAAATTACAAGTTATAACTCCGTTCTTTGAAAAAGGATAATTTAATAAATACAAGAACATAAACATAATTAACACACACTGTAAGTAGCAAAATTATTGACCATCTCACACAATATGCATTATTAGGACATAAAATAACAGTTTTAATCAGTCTAATTCAGTCTGAGAATTGTTTCCCAATTACTCTAGAAATTCTAATTCTAAAAAAAAGGTGACTAAACAACAAGATAAACCAAAAAATCTACCCACAAACAAGCATCATAGTAATGTACTCCCTAATTTGTAATTTATCTATAAAAGTAACTAATCAATTGATTAAAAACTTCAAAATCTGATTAATAGTCCCATAATTCGGGGGAAACTAATATATATATATATATATATATATATATATATATATATTTAAACTCACAACTCAAAGGTTGACAAAGATTTGTATAAGATGTTGTGAAATACTATAATTGGGTAAAATGAATTTGAAAGAAACACTCAAGCATCAATAAATAATTTTTTTTATTGATATATTTTGACCTCTCTCTAAAAATGTTCTGGTTCCGTCACTGATTGCAATTATTAGCAGTAATTATGTTTGTCAGTTAGTATTGCAGAAATAGGTAGGATTGGAAAGTTGTTGGCAAGTGAATTTTTAATGTCATAGCTTTTCAAATTAATTGTAATTGCTGTGAGTGTTGATCTAAATCTTTCTCCTATCAATGAACGTTTGTTTGCTTATTCAAGAGCTTGTCCCATTGTGGTTCACTGGTTTGTTGTACGTGAACAGTTGTAGTGGAGATCATTTAGAATATTCTTGGGCAAGGTACAACTAGTTACTCATCAAAAATTAATAACCAAACACAGTTTATACCAAACACAGGCAAAATCCAAATTCCTCCAATTCAATTATCTACTTGTAATAACCCAACACTATGATTTAGAGAGCACAAACAGAATCAAATTAACTGCAACATTCTTTGTGGGACTATATATATAGAAAGAATTTAGTTTTTGAAATATTGTGGGGTTGAATTAATAATGAATAACCTATGTTTTTGTTGCCCTCTAATTTGCAACAAATATTATATGATTATAGAAAAAATCTTGATTATATATAATGCTGTAAAATAAGCAAACAGTTGGGGCTCGTCGACTCGAAATATAAATGAGTCGAATATGAGAAAATTTAAAATTCGATAAATTACTTGAACATCCTCAAATTGTAATTTTCAATCGATACTCGGATCATATTCGTTCGAAAAGTTCAAACTAATCGGGCTCAATTTGGAATCGTGCTCGACTCGGTAGCTAAATGAGCCTCAATCAAACATTATTTTATACCCGATAAATTTTGTAAACCAAATCTGAGCAACTCAATATTCGGATCGACTCGGTTCGTTTACACTCTTAATTTATATATGATTATTTTTCTATTTTTTTGGAAGGTTAAAAAAAATTATCGTATAAATACCCTTTCTCTCCAAGGCACAGGGACTTATTTATAGGTGGTTGCATGCACCAGTGTCGCTCCCACTATACAAATACACAGTTTTTGTCTGCACTGGGAGGGACCAGGACCACAATTGGTTTCCGTCGATGTCCTGATTTTAAAAAAATACTGAAATGTTACATTAATAAACCGGCTCTGGTGTGCATGATTCTGAAGGACCAACGGCATGGTTAATTCTCCAGCCCAATATATTATTGAAAAAAAAATAGCAGATCTTAGCACATGTATTTTCAACCCAATTTATGTTATATACTTCAATTTAGCATGGTACTTAAATTGGCAAGTCTTACCTATTTAAACTTTTTGCGCACGTATTTTTAACCCTTGGTATTATTTACAAGTTTTAACTATCTCTAAATAGGGAATAAATTCAAGTTTATTAGTTTATCACAAGCAAAAGATATATATATATATATATATATATATATAGACTAATCGATCCTAGGCCCCTAGTTCACCGCAGACTAAGGGGGGCACTACGCTAATTATAATAATGAAGTTACTTGACACTTTTAATACAAGAGGGAAAAAGAATAACATTACATTCAAGGAAGAGAAGATTTTATAGTGTTTCCATATAGTTGTGAGTGTATGCATGTGAAAATTGTCTTAGTATTTTTACCTGAAGGCATATGTCTGATGAAACATCCTGCTCCAGAACACACAATGATATAACCGACAAAGATTTCAAGAGGACATTGAACATGAGCATATACCAATCATCATACAAAACTTCCCCAGAGAAGGATGTGCAAATCTCGTAGTATAACAGAATTAGACTAAATACTACATTCTTATATACAAAGTAGAGGATCTGCAGCAAGAAACGAAAGAAGTCTGATAACATATTTAAGATAACAATGTGTAAAAACTATGATTTAGATTTTGAAAGAAGTGGAGCTTTACCATCTTCGATATTCTCTTGTAGCACCAATGCCCATGAACTATTAGTAGACGCTCCAAGAAACGAAATGGAGGCAATGAAAAGTCACTTGCCATAATAGCCTGCAAGTAAACTTAATGAAATTCAATTGTATGTAATGTTTGCAAAATGATGTTCACATATTGTTAGGCTACTAAACACTAAAAGATTGACAATACTTCACAATCTGATTTATGCTCTAGTGTTGTTTAGCTAGCATGACTCAAACACTTGGTTTAATCACCAGAAGAAGCTTAAAGACGAAGATTTTGGGCCATTTTCGTTTGATGCCATTTTCGTTTGACATTTCTCTGTATTTACAACTTTTAACTCCATTGTTTATGATTGTTTTGCTCTTAATGTGCTCAAATTATTTTAACTTCTCTTTTAAGAATAAAGAAAGAACAATATGTTAGAGGAAAACTTATTTGTTATCATATAAGAAAACAAATAGTTATGAAGTGTGCAGTTTATTTCTTTAGCTCAAAGTCAAAAGTAAAGAGGAAGGCTGCCAGAATTCAACACAACAAAATCGACTTAACTACAGTCCTTCCATGCCACTAATTCCAACTTTAATATCAGCTTCTTGAATCATGCCAACATCATTTGCTCCATCCCCGATAGCCAATGTTGTTATGATTCTCTGCCACTAAAATCTTCCAAGAAGTTATTAACATTTTATATCTCAACGAAAAACCCAATTCCACCATTGGGGGTTTTCTTTTCTTTGTGGACATTCGAAAAAGTGTGTTGCATTCAATCATTCGCATGTTGGAGAAAAAATAATTGTATTGATATTTTATGTTCAATCTCTACCAAAAATAGAATTTAAACACATTTGAAAGCTTAGTTGGTTTTAGATGATGATTAGTTCTTCCATTCCCTTGGTTATGTTGGAATAAGCCAAAGAACTATTTCTTTTAGAGCAGCTAAAGAGATTTTGAAGTTTCAATGGCTTTTCTAATGTTCATAAAGTACTTCTCTTATCCGGTTAGGTACTCTATTAAATATACTGAAATAATGGAATAGTTTTTAGAGGTTTTAAGGAGATTTAGAAAAATTAAAACTTTTGTAAAAATGATAATGACTATGATATATATTTTTCCATTTATAGTATCATATACAATGCATAAAGTTGCATAATCTAGCACTTCTGTAATTATGAATTTTTTTGTTTCCTTGGTCAATTGATAGATTACTAAATGTAAATACCTAACCGACTGCAATGATTTTATTTTTTTTCCATTTTTGTAGGAAAAATTAGACAAATAACTTCAAGTATATAGCTATCATTGGATGAATAGTTCTGCAAACAAACCTAATTCTACTTATCCTACCATGTCAATGTGCCCCTTTTTACTCCTAGCTTTTTTCCCTCCAAATGTGAATATTGGGCAGTTCATTTCAACTCTTAAAAAAAATAAGAAGGTCATCAGACTCACCATTGGAAAGAAGATGATAGTAATATTCTCGTTTTTCTTTGGAGTCTATTGGGTCAACCAAGGATAATTCTGTGGACATATGATATCTATTATAACCTAGACGCATGGCCTCCCATGTACGAAGGTTTCCTTGAGCACTTCCCAAAGATTTTAATTTCTAAAACAGTTTTTGACTGTACTTTTATGTAAAGTACCATTATAAGGTTGTGGTCGAGACATCATGAGAGTTACATACATTTGTATTAAAACTCACAGTTTAACTGTGGTCGTATTCTGCACTACAGTTCAAAAGTTGTATAAACAAAGTTTGTATTTGATTTTTATAGTGTGATATATGGCGACTCAGAATGAGTCGTGTGGACCTATTTTGGGCAGGGGTGAACATGGTGCGGTTTGAAGTTCAAACCGCACCCGAAACCGCTTAGGTGCGGTTTGAAAAATTCAAAACCGCACATGAAACCGCTTGTGATTGGTGCGGTGCGGTTTTAATTGGTGCGGTTTCTGTTCCAAAACCAATTGAAACAACAAAAAAGTTTAAACCTTCAATAAAATTTAACATAGAACTTACATCGAACAAACTTAGTGACAAAGTCGGCAATGAGAATAATATCAAGCATAGAACTAAAATTCTTTCTGCCAAACATGTCAAATTCACCATCAAATCATAGAACAGTGACGCACGTAAAATAATTTTAGTTTATAATAAAGGAATGAAGCTTTAAAACTAAAACATACGCTATATAAAATAACAGAGACCATATATTCGATAACAAATAAGAAGGTTTATCTAGTTCCTCAAAAATTAAAAGTATATACTGGAGATAGAATGAAATTCTATCTTATATATTGCAGTGAGGACTTATAGAATATAATCCTAACTATACCTAATTTGAAAAATAATTTATTAGACTATTATTATTATAGCATTGACCTTAACCAATGCATTAAGTGCTCGAACCAACGAATTTGGCCCCTCAGCTATAAGCCCTTCCAACAACGCATCAAACAAATTTGAAATTCCAAAACTCAATTGGTTAATTTTTGACTCTATAACCTATAACAATCTTCTTTCAATTGGTGAAAAAATGACAATGTAAGACTGGGGTTTTTTCTGAGCGTGTTCAAGTGAAAAGTAACTTTAGAATTTACTAGAGATAATACATACATACACACATGGTGCGATTTCGGTTTTATGCATGCGGTTTTGGCTAGAAACCAAACTGGAACCGTAAATTTGGTTATTCAACCCACCTAAAACCGCCACATACGTCGGAACCATTGGTGCGGTTTTAATGAAAAAGCGGTTCGTATGCGTTTTTTTAGTGCGGTTTTGCCCAATTTGGTTACTTGCTCAAATTTCTAATTTTGGGGGGCGCCACAAATGGTATCGGAGCTTAGGGATATGGTCATTGGTGGAGATATGAGTCTAGAACTAGGAGGGGAGAGACGAGTAATATACTTCGCTAGTGTGTGACTTACCTAAGCCAAAAATTTTACTTGACAAGTTAACAATTTGTGATATGTCAATTAACCTTTGTTTTGAAGATATATTCTAGAATGATATCTGAAATACAGGAGATAAGCAATGGAAAAATCATGATACAGAGGATATAACCGGGAAGGTACAATCCGAAAGAAAGCAAGGTATTCTCATCTCTTGAATACAGTGTATCGCACGTAAATTTCGAGAGGCTTAAATTTTATAAGGAGGGGAGATTGTGAGACCCCAAATTTTATGAATAAAGATTTAAATTTCTAGAAATATTTTTTAAAATATTATGGTGTGACACCCCCAAAACAGGTATACATCACCCATTCTGAGTCGCCAGATACATGGTACAAAATTCAAATACAACTTAATAATACAACTGTCGTGTAAAATACGACAACACATAAACTTGAAGTTTTAAAACGAATATTATTTTCTAGACAATACCCACACTCAAATTCAATCTTATTACAATTATTATCACACTATTTCACATAATAGTGAGAACTACTAATGCAACCATCTGGACCGTCAATCCATTCCCCGATTAGTCCCAAATTTATATTCTCATTTTCAAGAGAATAACGATTGAAAGAAAGGGTGAACTCAACTAGCCCAGTAAGAAATATTATGATTAAGATAATGCAGAATAAATTATCCTTAGCCTTCAGCAGTGTTAAACTGATACAATATAACAAACATCAAGTTTAACTGCAGCGAAAAAAGCAATCCATTAGAAGAGTCAAGTAGAGAATAAAATCTACTATCTTCTATAATTTAAAAGATTTATCATCAATTTTATCGCTGAGACTTAGCTTAATAAATAATCCACATCATCAAATCATCCCTGCACTACATGTAAGACCCCAATTTTTATGAATAAAGATGAATTTTCTATAAATATCATTTTTAAATATTAAGGTATGAATTTGAAATAATGTTATAGTTGTGGGTAGTATTTGAAAATTTTGCAAAGTATGCAAGTTGTTATAAAATATTCGTTATGTCAAGAAATATTCTTTTTGTCGGGAATATTCGTACGACGACATAATCATTGGTGGACCCCACAACGGAAGCATTGTCGTAGTTAGAAAACGACAAAAATATTTTATGAAAATAACGGCGGAGGTTTTACCGTTAAAACTGTTGAACTACCCGGTAGTAAAAAAGTACAAGATGTCTGCGTGGTCGCATAAGTAAGACACCAGATTGGTTATCGATGCTTACGTGATAAGTCACCGGTTATACTCTATTATTGCTCTGATGAATTGCTACATCATATCTCTTATATTATTGATTCGATTATTGTCACATGATCATGTGCATAATATGTTATTTTATTAAATCAATAATTGAGAAGACAAAGTTATTCATATTATTAAATTGCAATATTTACAATGTCTAGAAGTTCAGTCAAGGAGAGGTTAGGTAATTGCGCGCCAGTGAGGAGAAATCCTTACCGGAAGGCCCCCTCTTTCCTGGGAACAACCTGGTTGTTAAATATTGTGAGTTATGATATTAATGATGGATAAGTTCGTGTTGATTAAAGATGAGTCACTATTCACGAGTCACTATTCACGAGTTACTATTCACTCGGTTACTATTCACTCTAGTATTGTGCATTCGGGTATTTGGGTACAATATTATTCCATGAGGAGATATGCTAATTTTTCGCATAGTTGGTTCAAGATATAATAGTGAATCATTATGGACATTTGGTGGAAAGTTATAATAGTGAATCAATATGGATCATTTGGTTTAAAGTTTTAATAGTAAATCAGTATGAACCGTTGCTTTAAGTTTTAATAGTAAATCGATCTGGATCGTTCGTTTAAAAGTAAATCGATCTGGACCGTTCATAAATTAGTTACTATTCATTCTATTCTTCTATAAATAGAAGCTCATTCATGAAGAGAACTTCGGTTATTCCATTCTTTATTATTCTGTTGGAATAACATGTATACGCAAGATACCCTATACATAACTCAGATACGCAGATACCACATACTTGGTGAAATCCTTATGTTATTCCATTCTTTATTATTCATTGGAATAACTTTGATACGCTTGGACTCCCTATACTTGGTAAAATCCTTATATTATTCCGTCTTTATTATTCTGTCGGAATATCTTGTCGGTGTGAATTTCACCTGACCTGGTTTCATTATTTATTATTCCGCATTTAATATTCTGTCGGAATATCCCGTCGGTGTGAATTTCACCTGACCTAGTTCCATTATTTATTATTTCGTATTTATTATTCTGTTGGAATAACCTGTCTATGCGAAGTACCGCATGCATGGTGATTTCTGTTGTTATTCCATTCGTTATTATTCTATTGGAATAACCTGTCTATGCGAAGTACCACATGCATGGTGATTTCTGTTGTTATTCCATTCGTTATTATTCTGTTGGAATAACCTGTCTATACGAAGTACCACATGCATGGTGATTTATGTTGTTATTCCATTCTTTATTATACTCAGTTGGTTAAAGTTTTGACTTCTATACTCCATGAAATTAGTGGAATATCCTTGATATTTGCGCTTCATCCAGTATCGTTTCATGAAAATATTCTTCTGAGCATTCTTAAATTTTACCCCACAAAACAGTATCTTATTGACAATATGTACGTTATTAGTTCCTGGACAAATTAATTCTTGTTTTATTGAATTCTTATATCATTGTCATCATACTCATGTTTATATTATGTTGAAAGTCATATGTGGCCTGTAGTGCATGGATGGACTTGGTATGATTATGACCAGGGATTATTCGGTATAATCATGACCGTAATGTTACAAATGATGTGGTAAAAGTCCTCATCGTCCGTAGTGCATTGATGGATGAGTTGTTGGCATGAACATGACCATTGATGAATACACGAATATCATTGGTCCGTAATGCATGGATAATTTGTGGTCGTGATACTAAAGAATATCCTCGGTCGTAAAGTGGGGTGATTCGATGATGTGGATTATTTATTGTTGAGTCTCAAATGATAAAAATGATGAAAACCTTTTAAATCATAAAAGATAGTAGATTTCATTCTCTACTTGACTCTTTTAATGGATTGCTTGTTCCGCTGCAGTTAAACTTGATGTCTATTGTATTTTATCAGTTTAACATTGTTGAAGGCTAATGATAATTTATCCTGCATTATCTTAGTCATAATATTTATTACTGGGCTAGTTGAGCTCACCCTTTCTTTCACTGTTCTCTTCAGGAAATGAGAACGTAGCAGGGACTAGTCGGGGAACGGAGTGATGGTCCAGATGATAGCATTAGTAGTCCTCATTATTATGTGAAATAGTGTGATAATAATTGTAATGAGGACTCCATTGTGTTTGAATACTGTCTAGAAGACAATATTCGTTTCAAAATTCCCAGCTATGTTTTGTCGTATGTTACACTACAGTTGTATAATTAAGTGTATTTGGCGACTCAGAATAGGTGATGTATACCTATTTTGGGGGCGTCACAGTTGGTATCAAAGCTTAGGGATATGATCCCTGACTAAGATGTGAGATAAGAACTAGGAGGGGAGAGACGGGGAATTCATTCGCTAGTATGACCTACCTAAGTTTATTTGTTATTTAATTGGTTGGTCAGAGTATAGAGATAATATGTGATATGTTAATTAACCCTTGTTTTGTGGCAGTACTTGAAAATGGCATCCGAGAACGTTGAGAACATCAATGGAGCACATGAGACCGTTGAGTCTCCACAGATCAATAATCAGGACAATGTGCATCAGGAAGGCGACAATCCTCATGCAAACAACAACACTGACCAAATGATGAACGACGGAATGTTCCGAGGCTTCATGCAATTCATGCAACATCAAAGAGAGAGCGGCTCCGTCCAAAATGCGGTGGAAACATTGGCAACTCTTGACGGTCACCGCTAAGCCGTTCAAGGAACTGGGACCACCGGAGTTTATTGGAGAGCCAAAACCACTTAAGGCGAGACGTGGATAAAGCAGATTACCAAGATATTTGATGTCTTGGGATGCTCCGAGAACAAAGGTTCCTTTGCCACCTTCATATGTTGCGAGGAGAGATGATTCATCGATGGGGAATCAGAAAGCGTATTCAACCTGCCGCACTGAAGATGACTTTGGAGAAGTTCCGAGAACTGTTCAACGACAAGTACTTTCCCGAAAGTATTCGTCACATGAAAGAGGTAAGAGTTCATTAAACTGGAGCAAAACATGACCGTGTCGCAAAGACGAAGCCAAGTTTCTTTGAGTTGTTCCGATTCGGCCCCACTTAGTTGATAATGAGGAGAGGATGACGAGAATGTTTCTAAGAGGTTTGAAACCCGAGATACGTCAATATCTTATCTCTCATAAACTGTGTTTGTATTCGGATGTTGTTAATAGGACTCAGTTATTGGAGCGCGATAATGAGTCAACACAACCAAAAGAGAGCAGCCGACACAATGATAATATCAGTGATAGCAGTCATCGAAGCGGTGACAATAAGCGTGGAAGGAATCAGCATGCCAGAAATGGTAACCACTTCGGTGGTAATCATGGCCAAAACAATAGGAATGGATATTTCAAGAAGAGGAAATTCAATAATGATGGAAAGACATCAGCACCAGCACCCGTTGTTAAAGAAGGAGAACGACCACCTATCATATGCTTCAAATGCGGAGGGAGGACACATCGATCCCAAGTGTGCATGCGATGCATCCAAAGCGTGTTACAATTGTGGAAGAGAAGGTCACCGCCCGATTTTGTCGCTCAATCAAGACAAGTTCAAACTAGGGTGGAGGCACCAAAGACCGTCCCGTAAAAGTCAAAACCCAGTAGTCTGAGGGAGAGCATTTGTCGTGACCTCCCAGAAAGCAAGGAACCCGAACGAAGTCATCACGGGTAAGCTTATCATAAACTCTAGCGAAGTATATACCTTATTTGATACCGGTTCTACCTATTCTTTTATTTCTCCTACTTGCGCTCAACGTCTAAATTTAACTCCGGAGAAGTTGGACTTTGACTTATCTGTTGAAACTCCGTTGGGAGAAACCTTCATTACATCCACTGTTTATAAGTCTTGTTTAGTTCAAATCGGCACCCGCACGTTACCTGTCGATCTTATTTCTTTAAAAATACTTGCATTTGATGTGATTCTGGGGATTGATTGATTAACTACTCATCATGCAAAAATTGATTGTTTTCGTAAGGTTATTAGCTTTCATATTCCTAACCAACCTATTATGCGAATTCAAGCAACCAAACCATTAAAATCAATCACTGTCATCTCAAGCCATAAAGCTATTCGTTTATTGAAAAACGGATGTCAAGCTTTCTTAGCTCATGTCATGGATATAAACAAAAATACGTCAGTTTTGAATGATATTTCCATTGTTAATGAATTTCCTGATGTATTCCTTGAAGAACTTCCTGGCCTACCCCCAGAGCATGAAATTGAATTTTGTATCGACCTTGAACCCCAGACAAAACCTATTTCCAAAGCCCCATATCGAATGGATCCTATTGAACTTCGAGGAGTTAAAGACCCAATGGCGAGGAATTGTTAGACATTGGCTTTATTCGCCCAAAGACGTCTCCTTGGGGTGCTCTGTTCTATTCGTGAAGAAGAAAGATGGGAGTACGCGATTTTTGATTAATTATCGGAGTTGAATCATGTCACCATCAAAAATAGGTACCCATTGCCACGTATTGATGACTGTTTGACCGATTGCTGGCGCCAAATTCTTTTCAAAGATTGATCTTCGTTAGGATATCACCAATTAAAGATTAGAGCCGATGACATTCCAAAGACGGCTTTCGAACTTCGATGACGTGCATTATGAAATTCTAGTCATATCTTTTTTGGATTGGTGATGCTCTCTCTTTGCTTCATGGATATGATGAACCGAGTATTCAAGGAATATTTGGATCACTTTGTGTGGTCGTCTTTATTGATGACATCCTCATATATTCCAAAACCCATGAAGATCATGAAAGCAACACTTGAGGTCGACATCCAAAAGCTTCGTGAATATAAGCTTTATGCCAAGTTGAAGAAATGCGAGTTCGGCTCGAGGAAGTAGCATTCCTTGGGCACGTGGTATCAAGTCATGGAATATCCATTGACCCAAAGAAAGATCAAGCTATTCAAATCTGGGAGCAACCTAAATCAATGACCAAAGCACGTAGCTTTTTCGGCTTAATTGGTTATTATCGAAGATTCGTAGAAGGGTTTTCTAGAATCGCTACTCCATTAACTCAGCTGACTCGAAAAGATACAAAATTCGGTTGGAATGAGGAATGTGAGAAGAGTTTTCAAGAACTCAAGAGAAGACTCATTTCAAAGACCGTTCGACAATACCATCCGGCTCGGAGGATTTGTCATCTACTGATGATGCTTGAGGCAAAAGGTTAGGATGTGTTTTCATGCAACATGGGAAAGTCATAGCTTTATGCCTCTCAAGAACTCAAAGAATATGAGAGAAATTATTCTATTCATGATCTAGAGTCGATACCGTTATCTTCGCACTAAAGATTTGGAGGCATTACTTGTATGGGGAGAAAGTGGAGATCTTTACGGATCATAAAAGCCTCAAATATTTCTTCACTCAAAAGGAACTCAACACGCGACAATGACGTTGGCTGAAGCTGTTGAAAGATTATGATCATACCATCCAATACCATCCTGGAAAAGCAAACGTGGTGGTAATGACGATTGAGTAGAAGATCATATCGCGGATACGAGTGCGATATTGTCAACGAAAGACCCATTTTGTATGACTTGCAAATGATGGAGATAGAGATAAAGACTTGGGGACCCACGTGATGATGGCGAATATACTGAGTAGAACCGACTTTAATCGATAAAGTTAAAGTCGCTTTCAAACTACTGGACCGAGGCGATGCGTATGAGGAAGAAAGTGCAAGAAGGTCTTATCTTAGGAAGCAAGAATCGATGAAGAAGGAATACTTGAGTCAACTCCGGACTTTGTGTTCTTAACGACTACGATTTAAAGTATAAAATCATGATGGAGGCGCCAACACACACCGCTTTGCAATCCATCTCTAGGAGTACCAAAATGTATCATGATCTTCGATATACATTTTTGGTGGGGCAATATGAAGAGAAAGATAGCGTTGTTTATCTCAAGGTGTCTAACTTGTCAACGAGTCGGTAGAGCATCAAGTACCAAAAGGTCCATCGCAACCACTTGAAATTCCGAATAGAAGTGGAGCACATTACCGTGGACTTCAAGCATCTTTGGTCTTCCCAAGGTTTCCCAAGGCATAGATGCGATTTGGGTCATTGTTGATAGATTGACCAAGTCTGCTCATTTCTTACCAATACGAGAAACTTATACACTTGAACGTCTTGCTCGTATGTACATAAACGAGATTGTAAGACTACATGGTATGCCAAGTATCCATAGTTTCGATCGAGACCCAAGATTCACTTCATGATTTTGGGTTAGTTTGCAAAAAGCTATGGGCACGGATTTACGATTTAGTTCAGCATATCATCCTTAGACGGACGGACAATCAGAGAGGACTATTCAAACTTTTGAAGATTTATTAAGACTCTGTGTCCTTGATTTCAAGGGAAGTTTGGACAAGTTCTTACCGTTGGTAGAGTTTTCATACAACAACAGTTATCAAGCAAGTATTGGCATGGCTCCATTCGAGGCGTTGTATGGAAGAAAGTGTCGTTCTCCAGTATGAGGAAGAAAGTGTCGTTCTCCAGTATGTTGGGATGTGGTGGGTGAAGCAACGTTGTTGGGACCGGAGTTGGTATGTATGACTACGAAAAAGATTCAAACGATCCGACAACGATAGAAGGAAAAAATAGTTGTTCAATAAACCATACAAGTGTTACCTGCATTGATCATAGGTTCAATGGTAAAGGTCTGCCCAGCCTTTATTATACCCACTGTTTTATTTCCTGCTTAAGTTAAGGTCAATACAGAAATGGCCTAAAGAAAATAATGTCACAGAAAAAGATATTTGGTTCAGTATATACTCTGTATTGGGCAATTTGGCATGAATTATAGTGGGGGAAAAAATTCAAATTAGAAAATATGTTGGGACATAAAAGCTGCTTCACAAGGATACTTGCGTAATGAGGAATATTTGGTGCACAATGGAAGAGCTCTCCAATACCATGGCCACAATATGATTTAACCTATTGTAGCATGACAATAAAATAATGTTAAGAAGCTCTGATCTTCATACGAGAGAGAGAGAGATTGTATTGTTACCACAGAAAACCCCGACATTAAAGCATGGCGATTAATGACTTCTCCAACTTCTCGAAATCGTATCCCAGGTTTAACTGGAAATAGTAGATGTAAGCATTAGAATTACACAAGGTTGAAGGCCTATCTTAAGAAATTAAACAAGCAGGAAAATGATAACTGCTGGTTCACATCAAGCAACAATAGAAATCTGCAAAGTTCATTATTTAAAAGTCTAACTGTATCATATACAACCAAAGAATTGCCATATTTCTGCGAAAAAGAATCCTCAAGGTAAATTGCAAGGATCAATAACCACTAACCAGGCATGGATAACAATAAAATTCAGTGGTACAAGTAACCTATTTCTAATGAAAAATTACCTAGATAAATATCCTAACTTGTCCAAAACAAGCACTAACTTCAAAGTACAAATTACAAAGAGGCACTAGTTATGCATAAATTTTAAGTATATAGTTATTGCAGTTGAAAGAATCCAAAATTATGTATATAAGTATTTATTGGTTCCATGTTAATGACTAGCCATTAGAAAGTGCATTTTGTGAATAGAGATTCCAAATCACAAGCACTGAGCTCATGATATTTGCAACCATAAGCTATCAGGAAGTATTCTGGTTCAAGAAACTTCACCTTTGTCCATTTTCAAGTTAAAAATAAATTATTTTTAAGTTAGGATACCAAGACCAACTAGCATTTTTTATGAAACATTATCGAAAAAATAAATTAAATAAATCAGAATTAGATTTGGGTGATATGAATCCCTAAGGCATTGGAGGAATATTATAGTGGTAATGTATTTTTCTTTAAGGGAGAGGGTGAGGAAGAGGAACGAGTGGTATGGATTTCCAACGTTGTAAATGGGTTGTTCGGGGATGAACATCAAAACTTCAGTATAGAACCTAGACCCCGTCTGAACATACAAGAGCAACACCTACCAATTGATATTGCTTTCTCCAAACATTCGTAAGTACATTGAACCAACTGTCGAGATGCCTCGTCAATATTTCCCACAAAGAATGTTTCATTGAGATCACCTGCAGCCAACAGGAAAAATGAAATAGAGCCATACGTAGTTAGTTACCTGGAGTAATATTTTCAGACCATTGACAATATGCTTCTTACCATGAACACCTTTAAAGTACACCGTCACATCAACATTTACAATGTCACCATCCTCTAAATTCCTCAAACAATATGTAAATTTTCAATCAGGATCCACCTTTACAAGAGCTCAAGAATTCAACTTATTTAATGGAGCTACCACTAATAAAAGTAGAGTTAATTTTATCATTCTTTTGCTCTTTATTCAAAATCAAGGGATTATTCTTTTTTTTTTAAATTATTTTATACTCCCTCCGTTCTAGGATCAACATTGACTCTTTTCTAAGTCAATTTAGTATATTTTCAAATTCAAAATTGATATGAATTCTTTTAATTTTAGATCAATCAGTTATAAAAATTGTAAACTATGTAAAAAGTATTACGAATTACAATATATATTGTTTTCGAAAGTAAAATGAACCACATCAGTTTTGAATTTAGGAGTATTTCATATTGACTTTAAATAAATAAATTTTGGAAAGGAGAGAGTATTAGATATCAATGATGTGCTATTGTGAATTTGTTATGTTTTGTGGAGTTTCAAACTACGTGGGCACCTTCGAATTTCTCCCGTGTAGTGGACATGGAAATTTTACGGTGGTTTTCATTTTGTATCATATATAATATATTTTATTTCGTTATATTGAAATATTTAAAGAGTCTACTCTCTTCTTTACTGCATTTCAAGGCCTTCCCCCATATCAAGCTGGTGAACATGGAATCCAATGAAACTTGTACAATCTTTATGTCAATGGACTTAATTTGCAAAAAATTGGGCTTGTGGTTATGTAGTTAACCTTGCAAGGATGCCTAGTGACACTATAGATTCAACAATTTCCCCCCTTATCCTTGTAATCATATTTTAGGTAAAAATTCAGTCCCACGGTTGTGCACAAGAATAACTAGAAATACTAAACTATGAAATTCTGCAACCTGTGTCTTTTTTTGGTAGTTAACAGTTGGAGAGTTGGTCGTAAAAATAGAGGGAAAATACACATTAAATAAGGGTCTAAAACCAATTTACTTGCAATTATAATATATCCCACTAATCGCTACCACAAGAGCTTCCCTGTGGAGTTCTTGTTAAAGCCCATACAAAGTTTTATAATGCCTTTGGATACCATGAGGATGGGTCCTGCCCTTTGGTGATTCTAATGTATTTTTTTGATTTTGAGTAAACAAAGGCAAGCACATGAAAAACACCCATAAAACTTAACAGCTAAAAAAAGAAGAAGCTAATATTCTAGAAGAAACAATGAGAGTCATCTCTGCTTAACTAATCTCAAAATAAATTCAACCTTTACACGTCCTTCTAAGCATTTGATGTTGATTGACATTGACATTGTTTTTACCAGCAGCAATGTAATAATTCAAATACTTTTGTTCAAGCTATCAAAAACTTTGAGAAAGTTCATTTTTTCCACCTCAGAAATACACATACACATGTCAAACACGCATAACAGCTATCATAGTATCAAAAATGATTTACTATTTTCTTTTAACACGGATTCAAGAAAGCATGCTTGAAAACTTAAAAATTATTTGAGATTGTACCGGAACTAAAGTTAGAAAGGGAGATCAGTGTCCCTGGGTTGAAATATAAAACATACCTAGTATCAGGAATTCCATGGCAAATTACTTCATTGACTGACCTGTAATAAATGGACAGTAGAATTTATAATAATAATGTAGGCTATAATTCAGACTGAATATACATACAAAGAAAGAAGTACCTACGTGCAGCAGGACTTAGGAAAGAAATTATAATTCAATGGAGATGGATATCCTCCTGCAGAAGATAGAATCCAAAGAAAAAGTAAAGAAACAATTATTATACATATAAGATGAAAAATAGCATAATAGACTGGTAAGAATGAACTCCAAAGGTGCAAGATACCTAAACACAAAACAATCAATCTTCCCTATGGATTGTCATTCCAGCATTTAACATGAAAGCTAATTCAAATGAAATATTTTTAAGTAGCATATAACTGAAAACTGAAAAGTAATCAACTTACACACCGCCTGCAAAAGATTGTCACACATTACCAAATACAATCATAGTCATCATTTTAATAAGGCTTAAATATGAATTAGTACCCTAAACTATAAGGCATATTCCACTTCGGTGATCCACCTTTCAATTTTGTCAATTAGGTTATTAAACTATCAATTTTTTTCAATCGCAACAAATTGAACACACCACGTCAGCAATTGCTGACGTGGCTACTTGTGTGGGGCCATAGGAAGATGACGTGGAAAAAATAATAATTTTTTAATCATGAATAAAATAAATCTGATTGAATATAGGGTAAATTGGTCAAACAACAATTAAATTAAAACAAACATTAAATTAAAATATATCATATATCAAATTAATCATATACAATCTAACCCAGCCAAAAATTACATCTCCTCTTCCTCAACCGATCCGGCGATTCCTCAATAAATCCATCAATAATTCACATTTTCACCACCGAAAATTGCAGATTTGTTCTGAAACGACAAATTCGAGCTGCAAGTCACCATCTTCTCTCCATCGCCGTCGACGAATTCGAGCTTACGGATCTGATTTGGGCCTCTGGTTTGGGGTTACGGATCTGAAAGATCCTAGATCTGGTGTGGAAGACTTGATTTGGGCCTCTGGTTTGGGGTTACGGATCTTGTTGGCTAATAATATTTGGGGTTTGGAAGATAGATCTGACTGTGAATAGTACTATTATTTGTGTTTCTGAACAGGGGTTATTGCTTAATCTTTTCATGTTCAGTTTATTGATGGTAGTAAATTTGTTTGTTGTTATGTCTGATTTGGTTATTACTGTTGTTTCCCCCTTTGTCTGATTTGGGGGTGTTTTAGTTCTACCGGAGCATTCCCAATCTGGTTTCATGGTTTATTGCCCATGATCAGATTTGGGATCTTCATGTGTTTCATGGTTTCAGGTTTCATGTGTTTTTGAACAGGGGTTGATCTGCATATGTTTATTGATCTTCATGTGTTTCATGGTTTATTGGTTTATTGGATTTGTTTCAGGGGTCTACTGAAATCTCGAAAATCGAGATTGAGAAGAGTGTGTGTACGCCGACGAAATACTTCGGCGAAATACTCCTTCACAGTCGGCTGAAGATCCTCCGGCGAAATACTCTCGATAAACTCGGCGGTGAAGTTGAAGAACAGCAGTGAAGAAGATGAGAAAGAGAAAATGGAATATTAGAAATGTTAATTTATGTTTTGACTGTTTTGCCCTTTGTTTAATAAGAGTTGTTTATTTAATAATTAAAAAATATTTTTTTTTGCCACAAACTTTTTAAGGCCCCACATAATAAGTCACGTCAGCAATTGCTGATGTGGCGTGTTCAATTTGTGTAATTGGAAAAAATTGATAGTTTAATAACCTAATTGACAAAATTGAAAGGTGGATCACCGAAGTGGAATATGGCCTATAGTTTAAGGTACTAATTCATATTTAAGCCTTTTAATAACCGGTGGCAACTAAGAGAGATCGCTCCTGGTTAAGTATGGCATTTCCTCAAATCATGGTGTTATATGCGCGCAAGTTCTAGACAAAAACCAATGCTGTTCATGAAAATAAAAATAAAAATCTGTGCCACAAAAATAAGAGTACTCTAGAAAGATAGTCACTATTAGATTCATACAAGGATAAGTAAAATAAAAGTCTATATAATTGACGCAAGTACCGTGGCTCTTTACACAATTTATATACGTATCTCAAAATTATTAGCTTCATAAATAGATTAACAACTCAAATTAACTCACAGTCAGCAAATCAGAATTTGTTTCTTATTTGGTGGAATTTAAAAGATGGAATTTGAAGAATATGTGCAACATCAACTATGTGACAAGGAAGTAAAGCTTAACTCTCTGACTTTAACATGATGATGTGTGAGATTTATTTTTGTTATTTAACTTGGATGTCTAAGATATAAATGTCTTTAAAAAGATTTAATTAGTTAAAGCCACTATAATATCATAAATCCAGATACTTGATAAATGTCGTCTGGTAAAACAATATAGAATTTTTAATGACATTTGATGCAACTACACAATTATCACAACTAGAATATATCAAATATTCCAATAAGCAAAAGATATACTCCCTCTGTTTCACAAAAAGTAATTTGCAGAATTTGCCAATATTAAGGATATATTTTTGTTCCATATATACCCGTCAAAATAATAAGTTGTTAGCTTAGTAGTGTGGTTTGATAATGAAATTATGATAATAAACTTGAGGATATGGTGTCATTGTATAGGACTCATTTTGTAGAACAAAAAAATTATCAAATGGGACTCTTTTGTGGAATGGAGGGAGTATCATTTTGAGGGTTACCTAACAGACTTAAGTAGTCAACATACCAGCAGCAATCGTTGCTCCGTGAACCACAGAATAAATTTCATCAGTAGTCACGCCCGGTCGAATAACACGAGCAGCGGCATCCAAAACTTCTCTAGCAATCTGAAAATGTATTATTTATAAACAAAATACTTCAAGATCTATATTAAATAACACGCGAGATAGATTGGTTGCGATTCTCTCCCTTCTTGAACTGCTGACCACACTAATCTCTACAAGGAAACTGCCTATTTATTCAAGATGTTGATGGTTGCTATTGTAAAATTTTCAGTTTTCATTTTCTATTTTTCTTTGACGGTGGGATTGGCGGGTGGGTGTGTTGTTCAATTCTGGTCGTTAGTTTGTATGTTATACTTGTTTCACTATTCCTTTCCCCACACAAACTTAGCTGATGTCTCTTCAGATAGACTACTTGCTACTATTAATAATGCATCCAGAGGTTTTGCAGCCAACATCTCTATTATAACACTTAATCATGCTCTATTTTCAGTTATCAAAAAACAACTAGATGTTAGAGAGATCAGAGGTCTCGTTTTGTGAATTGTAACATCGTTTACCTCGTGCAAAATCTTGATTGTTTGATTAATTAACATGCACATGTATGCACTCAAACAAGTGCACAAACACATCAATCCATGCATATCGAAGAAGAGTCTGGATGAGATGAAAAACAATTTATGAAGAAATTTTGCAAGAAGACAAGTTTTCTTCACACAAAATATTGAAAATTTTAAAATGGAATAACAACTCACTCGGCAAGTTTCTCTCATTCTCTCAATTTGCTCTGGAGTTTTGATCTTCAAGAAATTGTAAATGACAAAAAAAAAAGAATAATTAGGTTTAGGAAAAACAAATCTTCTATTGAACAAATTTTCCGAATATAACTAAGTGGGTATATCTCGATTGGAGGAAATATCATCCGAAATGGAAATACCTCGACAACATGTTGGAGATCGCTATTAGGCTCAACTTTAGGGATACCCTACAAAGTAGAGTTACAAAGAAAATTAAGAAAATCATATAACATATGAGGCATTCGAATCACAAGAATAGGAATGTGTATAAGCAAATAATAGAAGCAATTCAATCAAGTATATCATTTCGGGAATGATGAAGTTGATGATAGAATGAAGATATTAAATCCCTTACAATGCATAAAAAGAACATTTCCCCAAGTAACTACCTACACAATGAAGTTAACAATAAAGATATGATTAATGAACTACATATTCAATCAAACAACTCACATCAATTGCCCGGTCAACAAAGTTGATCAATGTGAGAAGGTACTACACGAGTTTTTGAAAT
Source organism: Panax ginseng (assembly GCA_020205605.1). NCBI lineage: Eukaryota > Viridiplantae > Streptophyta > Magnoliopsida > Apiales > Araliaceae > Panax > Panax ginseng. The sequence continues at coordinate 102,369,447 of CM035142.1, read as the reverse complement.
GGGATATGGCTTCAAAGTCTGCACATGCATTGAAGAATTGGAAATTTAAGGAAAAGGAACTTCTTCAGTCCATAAGAGCCAATATGAAGCGATAAAGTTTCAAGGAACAAATAATCCTGGTCGAATTATGGCTTTTCTGGTAAATTGTTTTATGTTATCTGAAATTATGACTTTTTGAGTTTATGAAATCTGCAATAATGGTACAATGTGAAATTCATTTATTCATGTTATGTTTGATGTTATGTTCAGTAGTGGGATTTTTAATCTTCAATGGATGATAAGAAGGGTTATTGGTGTGTCACTTAAGTTTGTAGGATTTTTGTTATCCTACTTTAATTGAAATATTATTCTTATATAGTACCCCCTCCATTTCACACAGGATAGTTTTGGTTATTTCACACATTAATAAGGTAAATTTTTGTTCCCAAGTTTTAGTGTTCTAAAAGTCGCTAGTCGGTCCCAGGTCGGTTAGAGACTAGGGGATTAGTCGGAGATTAATCGACTAGTCGGATTTACAATTTTTTTTAAAAATATATATTCTCCTTCCTCCTTCATAAGTTTTGAGTAAGTAGAATGACATAAGTAACACAAATCATCAAATAAAAATATGGAAACTAAGTAAAACCAAATAGTTTGACGCTCTAAGTTCAAAACTAATTAACCAAATGAAACTAAGTAGCACAAAATCAATAATCAATCCCTCCAATACTTGCTCTCCATTGGACTCAAACTCATAATCCTCATCTTCCTCTTCGTTGTCATCATCTTCCGACACAAACTCGTCTTCATCTAGTTCTCACACATTTTTACCACTTCTTCCAGGTAGAAGGACCTCATCCGCTCCCATTTTTTTCGATTTTTCCCGACTTGTTCCGATTTTTTGATTTTCTCCGACTGGACGACTTTACCAACTTAGCAACTTTATCGACTAGTCGCCGACTGGAGCCCAACTAAGTCGGCCAGCGACCCTAGTCGATTCGTTGAGGCTCCAACCCCGACCTCGTCGCCGACTAGTAGGCCGACTAGGCCGACTTTTCGAACACTGCCAAGTTTTAAGCTAATTTTCATTGTGTGCTTTACTTGCACAATGGATCCTATTGTACTAACACAATGGTCCCTTTTCACTTACCAAATGTGCTTTACTTAATAAATAATCATAGTTCAAAAGAAGTACCCTGTCCAATCAAAGTTGGGAAGTTTTGGTGTTCGAGATTGCCCTTTTCTTACGCAATATAGCCAATCATCATTTGGTGAGGGTGAATTTTGTTCATTAGTAATATTGGATCCAAGTGAGGACAACTTCGCCTTCAAGTGAACAGATTTATGAGAACTCGAGGATGCCTTAAAACAGTCTTAGAGTGCTGTTAAAAGAGGCAACTTCATCAATACACGCACAATTAAGTATCAGAAACAAAACTAGAGAAAGTTAGTCTTAAAAAACCATAAAGAGATATTCAACAAGCCAGAATTAAGAGCACATTTAAGTTTTATATGTTTGAATCAGAAAATCAAATTGCAAGGTCATATTTAAATTAAATGCTCCCTCCCAATGCTAAATTGTTATTTACGTTGCCCCTTTCTTATAGTATTTGAGCTCCATTTTATATCATTTCGCAAACCATAATTGCTTACATACAACTCTTCATTCAAATATAATCAAACAAATATTCAAAATTTTCAAATGTTATAAAGTGAGCAAGGCAAAAACATATATATCTATCTCAAATACGGATCACAAGAGATTTATACTTAGCAAAAGTAATCAAGCCCAATTGCTAGGGAAGAAATCGCTAACCGCTATTTTAAAGTAAAAAACAGAGTATGACACTGGACAAGTCTACAAACCAGAAAGCAGCACCTTCACGAGGAAGCTTTAGTTCCACACACTTGGGGCACCTGCAAATTGAGAGGGTAAAAGCAATAATAATAGTATTGAGTAAATGAAAAGAAAGATATATGCATTGGTCCATCATTTTTTAAAATATAATTTAAAAGAATAATAAATACATAAAACACAAGTTCAATTTATTAAAAATCATACCAATGCAGATTTTTCTATGTTCGCTGACAATCTGTCTAGTAAAAGACTTTATTTTCCCCGAATCATTTACAAGCTTCTTTCTTAAGTTCAATTACAATTCATCCAGTTAAAGGCTTCTTTTTCTCTTTCTTTTTAATACAATTTACACTATTAAGAAGCTGAATTCCTTAGCTGGAGTGATCAAATTTCTAAAACTTCAGTCATTTAACAATGGAAGCTTCATTAATTAGCAATTTGTGAACACCAACATTCTTATAATATATTAGCAAATGAATTTAAATATACACGATATACATACAAACAAAGATTACATACTGAAGATTTGCAAGTTTGCCACATCGAACACAGGACAAGGCGCTCTCGGCCATATCTGATCCACCGGACTTTGAAATGAGCTTCCTTAACTGCAAAAATTATCGATTTAGTTCTAAAATTTATCTAGCAATTGTATAAATTGTAATTGAAGTTGGGATGAGGACTAAAGTACAGACCTTTAATCGAACTGAAATGAATTGACCGAGAGGAGAGAGAAAAATAGGGTTGCAGAAAGAGACCGAGAGGGAAGAGAAAGGTGAGAATAATGGGCGGCGGCGCGGTGGTCTAATATAACCAGTCAAAAGTCAAAAAAACATGGATTATTACTACTGGTTTATGACTCTTTTTTTTAAAAAAAATTATAAAATATTTACATAGGCTACAATAATATAATTTAATTAATCTTTTAAAAATTAAAGTAATGAAATTCTCTATTATACTAAATTCAAATTTTATACAATCCTGTTTGTATTAATTAGATGCTAAAATGTTTTAATACTTTCATTTAGAAAAAACATTAGATATAAACCGCGTTGCGTTCATGCATGGGATATTCAATTTTTTAATAATAAATGTGTACGTATAATTAATAAATTAAAATATAATAAAAAGATGGTAGATTGTTGTGCGATGATCAAATTTTACACAAAAAAATAAATGAATATACATTATAAAGGGTAGTGTTGAGAGTTTATCGATTTGTGCATTACACTCTAAGTATGTGACTATTGCTTTTAGGCAAGTGACCTCAACTTGTGGACAAATCATTTTTTCTACTATTCTATTTTTTATTTTATTTTTATTTTTTCTTAACCAAAGTGTAGACAATTGATTTATTTTCCCCGTCCTTTAATACTTTTGTATTTTATTTATTGCAAAGAAAGGTTTGCCAACCGGTTTGTCCATTGCTGGTCATGTATGCCTAATTAATCAACATGTCCTCAGCAAGCCATAAAAGAATGAAACACAAATCAAATTATTATAAATATGTAGATCAACAGTTGGTGATGGATAATTTCTACTTGTAACTTGTATATCTCTCTCTTGGAAATTGAAAAGGCTCTAAATGTTGCTGAAAAGTTTATTTCAGCATTCCCAGATGAACTTAAATTTTTAGTTAGTGATTTGTCCAGAACTCTTGTACAGATCCAAAACCATCAAACAAGTAGTTCATAATTTCAATGTCCAGATGAAATGTGTACCTTTTAAGAGATTAACAATGTTTTTGAAACTCCATTGGTTAAAAAAAATGAATCATGACAATTTTAATTTTTAATTTCAACATGTCAAAATTGCTATAGAATATGTTTAAGAGTAAAATTTCCGCATGTGAGTTAGAATTAAATTATTAAACAAATATTTATAAACATTCAAAACTCATAAGAACATTATTTAAGATCAAAATTTACTTAAATATATCAAATCCAATTTATCATGAAATATTCAAAAATGAGAAGTTTGGGAATTTTAATTTAGGACTAAGAGGCTAATTTTATGAAAAAAAAAAAAAAAGGGTTCTTACATTTAATCACAAATGTACATATATAAAAAACATATAAATATATATATATATATATATATATATATATATATATATATATATTTGATTCAAAATTTTCTTTTCAATGATTATTAAAATTTTTCTTTTCAATGATTATTAATAGCCCTAATATAGGGATAAAATCTCTAATAATATAGAGAATTATTATTTTCATAAGAAAATTTAAAAATCTTCAACGGTTCAGCTTAATAAATACTGGAAGAATATTAATCAAATCACATATTACACCAAAATCAATAGTAGTTAGTGAAGATTTATTTATACATAGAATGCAAGAAAAAAGACACCTCGTACATGTTATAAATTCTACAAAATGAGCTTGCCGGACATTTTTACAACAATGAATCATCATGACGAAATAGCTTTAGACAAGAATGCATACACATTAAGATCTAGATGATCTACTAAACAATAATTTTTATTGAATTAATCATAGCATAAAAGGAACATAAAAATGAACAACAGAAATGTGAAATGTGCATCTACTTTTTTATGTAGATGGTCCACAAAGATATGTACAGAGTGATTTGTGGAATAAGAATACTTATTTAAATATCTGATACATGCTTATCAAATAACTAAAGTAGTATTAAGTTTTCTGTAATTCTTCATATTTGTAGCTTCAAACTTTTTTTTCTTTGCAAGGGCCCACTCTTCCTTCTTTTACTGTTTTTCAAGAACTACTAAGGAACCACCACAACTCCCTTCAATTCCATTTCACCCATTTTTCTACATAGCATAGACAAAAATTAAATGCTACTATGAACTTTTGAATCACAAAGATTAAAGTAAAGGTGATTCTTTTTTAGCACTGTTTACACGAAATGCTTATTAACAAAATTTGGGTCACAATGGACTTGTACAATCGGATTTGGCTTCATTCAGTTTACTGTTATAATTTTTAGGAGAAATAAAATTATTAAGCTAAGGTAAGCATGAGTTAATAAGAAATAATACTAAGAACTAACCTGAGAATCACAAAGTCTGGATATAAAATTGAAGGTGTGGTTATTAATATGTGAAGAGCGACTGCACCCTGCAATAACAATATGAAGATTAACCTCTCTTGAAGGTAAAAGTAGAAACCTATTAATTAATTATTATGAATTATATATGCCATGTTTCTATTTGATAATCCATTTACAACAGTAGTACTAAATTCAAAGTACACTGCTGCATATATATGTAAACACATGCTCCTAGATAAGATAACATGAGTTAGATCATGTACTGCTACATATAACATATATCACAGTTGTAAGTTATTAGATCTAACAATCATTATATCCAAATAATATAAGAGCAACATTGTTGTTTGAAAAATTAGAGGACTAAATAGTATTAAACACATTAGAATACTAAATAGTCCAAACACATTGATGTCAAACATAGTATTAAACACATTAGAGGACTAAATAGTCCAAACACCAATAGTACTTGCAAACAAACATAGCCTCTAAACCTTAGAATTTAAAATAAAAACATGAGTGAACCAGCAATTGAAAGGATTAGCCATTACCAAATAACTGTAATAGGATGTAAGTTCACTAAATAGTTAATAAATCCTTTGAAGTTAAACATGGTTACAGATGTTGATACAGGTAAATAATGGTAAAACCATAAAAATGAACAATTCGAAGAACTTGTTTCAATTAAATGAATTGCAAAATACTTATCCAATTTTAGATGAGGAACTTATATGCATAAATCGATACAACTATAGTTATCAAACCCAATCAAAACAGATGCCCCATTTACAATGAAGGAATTCAAATACCTAGAACAATAATTCTTCAACAATTGGAGGGAATACTAAAATACCCACCAAAAAACAAAGTTAAAAGCCGATATTACCTTATATAACTAAACCAAATGGTGAAAACACGTAAATGATTGTTCTAACATTGTGAGAGGGAGCCTAGAATCTCCAACACAAAAGAACTAATTTCAACCGTAATCAATATGCCCTAAATTAAGAAACATCAACTAAAACTCCAGCTCTTGGCTATTAAATCAGATATGAAAAAGGATTAGAAATTAAACCCAGTTGGGTAGAGCATTTTTCCATTGAAAAGAGGAAATCCCTTGATAGAAAAAAATATAAACCACATATATTCGCTTCCAGATAGCAATAAAAAGATTAATTAATTAATTAATTAAAGAGGCAAGCTTTTGATACAAAACTAATAGTAAGCTAAAAAAAAAAGTCTTACAGATCGAAGGTTTGAATCTAGAATGCTCTGAATCTATCATTTGGGTCTGTTTCTTCTTTGCCATGGTGTGCTTACAGATCGAATGCTCTGATTTTTCTTCGCCGTAGTCTACTTCTTCTTTGGGTCTGATTCAGGATGTCCTCAGCTAGCTTCTTCTTCGATATTGATTTGCAGGCAAAAACTTCCCCTGAAGCTTTATCAGTGCACACATACGTCACCAATTTCGCCGCCAGTACCGAGTTCATCTCCCGATTTAGGGAATTTGAATGTAGATTTATGGGAATTAGAGGATTGTATTTAGGGTGTGATGGACGGTGTTGTTATTTTAGAGGCGGATTTATAATAGAGGGGTATTTTTGTTAAAGAATTATAATATTTTAAGAGGGTGATGGATTAGAAATAAGTGTTCAATTTATATAAGTGACATATGTCAATATATTATTATTTTGTAAGGGTTGATGTGAATTAGTATATATAAATATATAATAGATAGATAATAGATAATAGATTGGTCGTGGAATATTCAGAATAAAGAATTATAATATTTTAAGGTATTTTGATTATTTTGCATTAATTTAAGGAATTGTATGAACTTTGTGTTATTATCGCTCAAAGATTTTATTTTATTGAAATAAAGTTCAATAATAGAAGATTTTTCATTACATATTTAATTTAATGATATGAATTTTGGCAAGAAGGTGTTTATTCTTATCAATACCTCATTTATATTTCTATGAAGTAACCCTTTGTAATTTCTCAATTGTTGAAAAAATATTTCTACAATATATATATATATATATATATATAATTTTAATTATAATTTTGTGGAAAATGTGATTTGAATTTTCCGCAAAAGGGCTATTTATTATGAATTATTGAAGTTCCAAAGCTCAAATAATTGATTTTTGGAAGTTTAAATTATTTTAAATTAGAAAACGTTTTTTTTTCCTAGAATAGCCTATATCCAGATGTTTCAACTAGAAGTAAGCACTCTTTTCGAGGTAAGGGATGTTATTTTCTTCTCAAATGATATTATTTTCTTCAATATCATCTTTGCCGAAATGTTGGTTGAACTTTTTATCAAATTTGGAACTTTTTCATGTCGGGGTTACTTATTCATGAGTTACTTATTCATGAGTTACTATTCACGAAGTTACTATTCATGAGTTATTCTTATTCACGAGTTACTATTCACGTCAGTACTATATATTAAGCGACTCGAGAATGGGTTGAATGGAATGGACCTATTTTGGGGCGCCACAGTTGGTATCAAGCTTAGGGATATGATCTCCGCGGAGATCTGGGAATAGAACTAGGAGGGAGAGACAAGTAAATCCTTCGCTAGTGTGTCCTACCTAAGCTTATTTGATAGTTGGTTAGTATATAGGGATATTATGTGATATATTGATTTCCTTAATTAACCCTTGTTTTATGACGGTGATTTGAGAATGTCGATCGAGAATATTTACAAAGTGGAGTGAATGAGACCGTGGAGATGCTCTGTCTTCACAACGAGGAGAACGTGTAACAGTGGCAATGTTCCTCCCGTGAACAACACCACCGAAAGCGAGATGATGAACGAGGGATATTTAGAAGCTTTTGCAGATTCATGCAAAATCGCACGAGGAGACTCGTGTTCAAAACATAGGAGGAAATGATAGCAATTCACGGGTTGTCCAAAATGCCGATCAAAGAGTTGGGACCACTGAGGAATTTAAGGAAAAGCCCGATCCGATCATGCGGCGAAACATGGGTCAAGCAAATTACCAAGATATCGATGTCTTGGGATGCACAGAAGAACAGAAGGTTCCATTCGCCACCTTTATGTTTTAGGGCGCAGGCGATTCTTGGTGGGAGTCTCACAGCGTGCGTCCACCATCCAATTGCACAAGATGTCTTTGGGAGACGCTTTGAAACTATTTAATGACAAATACTTTCCGAAAGTGTTCTTCATATGAAGGAAGTGGAGTTTATTAGATCGAGCGAGAACAACATGGCGGTGTCTCAAAGATGAGGCGAAGTTTGGAGTTGTCCAAGTTTTGCACCTCATTTGGTGGAAAATGAGGAACTAATGACGCCAGATGTTTCGAGGGGTCTAAAAACCGAGATTCGGCAATATCTTATCTCTCATAAATTTTCTTTATATTCAGATGTTTAAAATGTGGCTCAATTATTAGAGCGTGATAATCTAGTATGTTCAACCGAGGGACCACAATCGTGGTCATATCGGTGACAGTGATCATCAAAAACGATGATAACCGGTGAGGGAGGAAAGAATACGGACAAAGGCGGTAACCACTCGGGTGGTAATCGTTGGTAGTGATAATAGGAGAGGTGACTCAAGTGGACATTTCAAGAAGAGAAGGTTCAACAATAACCATGTGAAGACGCAACGCCCGGTAAATATTTGGTTCCAAGGGAGGAGAACGACCACGGTCATATGTTATAAATGCGGGAAAGAGGGACATATCACCGCCCACAACAGTTCGGTATGCTATAATTGTGGAAAGGAAGGACATATAGCTCGAGAGGTATGTAGAGCGAAACCAAAACCAAGTCCAAGGATGGTGACTCAAAAGGATGTCCCTGAAAAGTCAAAGTCAACGGTTTCTCGAAGAGCTTTGTCGTGACCTGGTCAAAATCTGAGGAACCCGAACGAGTTTATACGGGTTAGTTAATTATAAATTCTTGCGAAGTTTATACCTTTACTAGATACTGGGCTTCTACCCATTCTTTTATCTCTCTTGCTTGCGCTACCAACGCTTGAATTTGACTCACGAGAAATTAGACTTTGACCTATCTGTGGAGACTCGTTAAGAGAAACTTTTATTACACCCGTTGTTTAGAAATCTTGCTTGATTCAGGTTGGCACTATCACATTACTGTTAACCTTATTTCTATAGAGATATTTGTTTTGATGTGATTTTAAGGTTAACTACTCATCATGCAAAATTGATTGCTTTCGTATGGTTGTTAGTTTTCATATTCTTAAGCAAACTCGTTATTCAATTCGCCAACCAAACCATTGAAGTCAAACTCTTTCATATTAAATTATAAAGCCATTTGTTTATTGAAAACTAATGTCAAGCTTTCTTAGTCCATGTTATGGATTTGAATAAAGACACGCCGATTTGAATAATATTCCTGTTGTTATTGATTTTTCCCGACGTATTTCTCGAAGAATTTCTTGGCCTACTCCCAGAGCGTGATATTGAATTTGTATCGACTTTAAATCCCAGACAAAACCCATTTCTAAAATCTCATATCGAATGGCTCCTATTGAACTTCGGAGAGTTAAAAACCCAATCAGAGAAGTTGATACCCGAGCCTCTATTTGGTGACTTCCTTTGTGGAATACTGGCTGAAGCGGACTCTCCGTAGAGGATGCCATATTCGATGTGATAGTAAACCCGACAGGTGTCATTGTAATGTGCTATCCAAGGTTGGGATATGAGTCGCGATTGAGAACAACCTAAGTCGGTAATCGAAATATGTAGCTTTTAGGCTTAGTTGGTTATTGCCTGAGAGATTGTTGAAGGATATTCTCAATCGCTATTCCATTAATTGACTCAGAGAGATACAAAATTCGAATGGAGCAAAGAATGTGGGAAGAGCTTCAAGAACTCAAGAGGAGACTCATTTCAAAGACATGTTACGACCATGCCATCCTGGAAAAGCGAACGGTAGCGTGGTAGCCGGCGTGTTGAGTAGAAGATCATATACAAGCACGAGTACGATATTGTCAAAAACTAATTTCAGTATAATTTACAAATAATAGAGATGGAGATGAAAACCTCTAGGTACCCGCGTGATGATATCTGAGTATAATCGACTTTAATCGATAAAGTTAAAGTCGTTCAAGCTACACACCGTAGTGATGAATTTGAAGAAGGAGGTGCAAGAAGTTATTTCAAAAGCGAGAATCGGTGAGGTGAGGAAAACTCAAACCTTCGATTTATTAATCCATTTGAAATTCTCGATCGAATAGAAACCGTGGCCTATAGACTCGCTTTTTTACCGCCAAGTATGACGCGCGTGTTCATAACGTTTTTCACGTATCGACCGAACCACGTCATTGAGTTAGAATCGGACGAGATAGCCAAGACTTAACGTATGAGGAGGTACCGCCAAGATCTTGGATAGGAAGGAGCATGTCCTACGACGAAGGTTATACCACAAGTTAAAGTTTTGTGGAAAAACCATGCTATTAAGGAAAATAACTTGAGAGTTGGAAACGAAAATGAAAGCGAGGTATTTTCATCTTTTCGAAACACCAGGTACGTACGTCAATTTCGAGGACGAAATTTCATAAGGAGGGGAGGTTGTAATACCCCGAAATTTTTTTAAATAAAAAGGAATTTCCTCTAATTATTATTTTGAAATAGTAAGGGTTGATGTGATTAATGTGGATGAATTTACGGGTAAAATACATAAATATTTCAAAATAAGCAAGTGGTTATAAAATATTCATTGTTGTTGGGGAATATTCGTTTGGTCGTGGAATATTAGATCAAGTTTGGAATATTTAAATGAGCAGTAGAACCATGTGTGGGCCCCATAACGAAAAAGCGATTGGAGGAAGAAAATGACAAATATAAGTTGTTTAAAAATAATCACAGAAGTTGTTATTTCTGCTTTTAATCGTTGGAATAGGTGGTTAAAACACGAATGTGGCTGAATCCAAGAAGCGGTACCAGATTGGACCAATTATTGACTCTTACGTAAAAGGCACTACTCAATAATGGTTATGGTAATTCATTGCTCAAAGATTTTATTTTATTGATTCAATAATTCTTTGCGTTGATATTTTATATTGTTGTTGTTTCAATAATTGTCATTTACAAGATTTTTCATTATCGAACTAATGGAATAATATTATTAGGCAATGTCTAGAAAACAAGGAGAGGTTTTCACCTAATTCTTGTGCCATGAAGAGAAATTCTTATTGAAAGCCCCTCTTTCCTCGGGAACCGCATGGTTGTCGAGATTCTCGTAATATTATTTGTGAATAATTAATTATTGATTCATAGTGACAATTGTTGAAAATTAATATTTTATCTTTTATAAGATATTTTACGATGAATGTGGGATATATGAGTATATGTGGAGGAGTATTTTTGTTGCAAAATGTTTAAAACATGGGACCCCATTTATCGATTGAAATTTGATTATAGCACCGTAAAATCGCCCATTTGTGGATTTCAATTTACATTTGGAATTTGAAAAACTTTCTTTCGTAAAGTTGTAGAGAATTGAATTTCCTATAAAAAAAGATTTGAATTTTCCGCAAAAGGGCTATTTATTATGAATTATTGAAGTTTCAAATAATTGATTTTTGGATTAAATTATTTTAAATTAGAAAACGTTTTTTTCTAGAAGGTTGGCATGTGAATTCTTTGAGATTAAGATTTCAAGGAATACGTATAATATTTTATATATATTAATATTATATTAAAATTTACGCTTGTGTTCTAAGCAATTTCTATAAATAGGTGCTTAGGTTAGAATTGAAAATCACACCGTAAATCAAGTTTTCTCTCTATATTATCGAGCGTATTCTTGTGAGTATTTTGAGTATACTTTGAGTATTGCTATACTGATTGCAAGTTCAAGTCATAGCCTATATCCAGGTTTGTTTAAGTAGAAATCTTCGTCTTTAAGTAAGGGATGTTATTTTCTTCAAATGATATTATTTCCTCAATATCATTATCTTTGAAATGTTGGTTGGAACTTTTATCAAATTTGGAACTTTTTCATATGGAGGTTACTATTCATGAGTTACTATTCATGAGTTACTATTCACGAGTTACTATTCACGAGTTACTATTCACGAAATACTATGTATGTATTGGCGACTCGAATGGGTTGGATGGAATGTTCTATTTTGGGGGCGCCACATCGTTTATATTTCTAAGTAACCCTTTGTAATTTCTCGGTTGAAATATTTCTACAAATATATATATATATATATAATTTTTAATTATAATTTAAAGTGTACATATTAGAATTTTGTTTTTCAAAATTCAATCGAAAATTTTTTGGGATTTAGGGCGAGTGAGCGACCAGGGATTGAGAAGATCGTGAGAAGAGAGTTTCACAGAGATTGGGAGAGCAAGATAATTTTGAGGAGAGTTGAATAGCGAAAGAGGGAAAGAGCTTTGGTCGTGGTTCGCGTGTTATGTTTAAGAGCTGAAGGGGATTTTTATAGGTGAACTTTGTAAGACCCCAGCTTTTATTAATAAAAATGATTTTTTATAAATATCATTTTTGAATATTATGAAATAAATTTGATATAATGTTATAGTTGTGGGTAATATTTATAAATTTTGCAAAGTACGTAAGTTGTTATATAATATTCGATTAATTCGGGAAATATTCGCTTTTATAGGAATATTAAATACAACGACACAATCATTGATGGACCCCACAAATGTAATTATTGTAGAATTGAGAAAACGACAAAAAATATTTTATTGAAAATAACGGCGGAAGTTTTACCGTGAATACTGTTGAACTACTTGGTAGTAAAAGTACGAAGAATACGCGTGGTTGCATATAAGAAGACACGCTTATTGATTTTAATGCTTACGTGATAAGTCACTCGGTTTTGTTTTATTAGTATTATTAATGTAATAAAATAGAAAAACTTTTTATATAAAAAGAATACTTTTATAAAGTTATTCGTTTTATTAGGCTAATAGTAAAATCTTTTTATATAAAACAGAATACTTTTATAAAATTATCTGTTTTATTAGACAATAATTAGAATATATTATATTTTTTTATGCATAGTATTGCATAGTGTTTTGCATAGTAAAATCTTTTTATATAAAACAGAATACTTTTATAAATTTATTTGTTTTATTAGATTATAAATAAAATATATTATATTTTACTTAAAAGATTTTGCTTTAATTATGGACCGTCCGATTAAAGTAAATCAATCTGGACCGTTCATGAATTAGTTATTGTGCAGTCCATTCTTCTATAAATAGAAGCTTATTCCTTCATTATTTTCTTACGAATTCACTAAAACTCTATAGAAAGAAATTATAGAGAGTAAGAAGAAGAGTATTCTTGTAAGACCCCAACTTTCATGAATAAAGATGAATTTTCTATAAATATTATTTTTAAATATTAAGGTATGAATTTGAAATAATATTATAGTTGTGGATAATATTTATAAATTTTGTAAAGTACGCAAGTTGTTATATTATATTCGATTGGTCGGGGAATATTCGGTTTACGAGAGAATATTAAATACAATGACTTAATCATTGGTGGACCCCATTAATGTAATTATTATTCGGATTGAGAAAGCGACAAAAAATATTTTTTATGAAAATAACGGCGGAAGTTTTCACCGATTAATCTTTGTTGAACTACTCGGTAGTAAAAGTACAATAATACGCGTGGTTGCATAGTAGCACACGGTATTGATTATTGATGCTTACGTGAGAAGTCATTCAGTTTTGTTCAATTATTGTTATAGTAATTGTTGCATAGTATCTCACGTTATTTGATTCAATTATTGTCGATATTTTATAAATCAATAATTGAGACAACGGGTTATTAATATTATTATTTGCAATATTAACGATGTCTCAGAAGTTACATCAATGAGAGGTTAGATAATCTAATCATATGCCAATAGGGAGAAATCCTTATTGGAAAACCCCCTCTTTCTTGGAAACAACCTGATCGATTATAATTGTGAATAATAATAATGATGATATGTGACGGCCCCAAAATAGGTATACAACACCCATTCTGAGTCGCCAAATACATGGTACAGAAAGCAAACTACAACTTTATTATTACAATTGTCGCATAAAAAACGATACAACAAATACGGTGAGTTTAAATACAAATATTGTCTTCTAGACAATATCCACACTCAAATAGGTCCTCATTATAATTATTCATACACTATTTTACAAAAATAGTGAGGACTGCTACAACAACTTTCTAGAACCATTACTCCATACCCCGACTCGATCGCTTATGTTCTCACCTCACGAGAAGAAAAATGGAACAAAAAGGAAAAAGATGAGCTCAACTAGCCCAGTAAAGAATATTATGACTAAGATAATATACAACAAATTATCATTAGTCCTCAACAGGGAAAAATCTGATAAAATATAATAGACAACAAGTTTTAGATCAACAAATGCAGCGGAAACATCAATCCATTAGAAGAGTCAAGTAGAGAATTAGTTCTACTATCTTCTAAGATTTAAAAGTTCATCATCAATATTTTATCCCTATAACAACAATCAATATACATCTTTAATCAAATATTCATCTTTACACTACAAGCCAAATATATTCATTTGTTTCACCAGTTGGTCATGTTCATCTCAACACCTGTTCATCTTTGCACTACGGGCCAAAGATATTCATCAGTTAATCATTCATCTTTGCACAACAGGCCAAAAATATTCAGTAATATCATCATTTAGGACTGAGAATGATGAAAAATATTTTAAAGAAAACGAATCTAGTGAGACAGAAGGACAAATATTAGGGATTCGTATAACAATTTATCCAATATCAATAATACTTCATAATAACAAATTGTGAAGCAGAATTCAAAATAAAGATCAAAACATGGATACAATCAAAGATAGTAACCATAATAGACATCTTGGACAAAAAGAAGAAAATTTCATTTTTCGGTGAATAATGACGTATTCGTGAATAGTGTCAGATACGTGAATAAAGGTCGTATACATGAATAGTAACCCCGACACAAAAAGTTCTAAATTTGATTAAAAGTTCAACCAATATTTCTAAGATAATGATATTGAAGAAATAATATCATTTAAGAAGAAAATAACATCCCTTACCTCAAAATAACGGTGATTACGATCGGAATATCGGATAAAAAAAGTCAAGGAAACTCAGACTTTAACAAAGAACTCTCAAAGTATCTAAATACTCACAAAAATACGCTCGATAGTCTAAAGAGAAAGAAAACTTATTTCTGGTGTGATTTTTAATTCTAACCTAAGCGTCTATTTATAGAAAAATATTAAAACGCCATAGGAGACTAAATAATAAAATAATATTATTATTTATTCAATATGTCTACACATGCTTTGTTGATTTTTTTGGGCAGCCATCTTGGAAGAAATCTAGAAATTTCACATGTTTGAAAAACCAAAAGTGGGTCCCACCCATAATTTAATAAAAATCATTTTATTTTCCGAAACTTCAACAATTCATAGAAAATAGCCCATTTATCAGAAAAATACGAATTTTATGTTCATTTTACTGAAATCGAATTCTCTACAACTTTGTAGCTTTTAATTTTTCCAAATTCCAAATAGAAAATATCCGAAATCCATAAACGAGTGATTTTTAATATTTCTACTCCGACAAAATACTGATAAAACACCTCAGCATTAATTCCTTCATTAATAACCACATAAAATAAATAAATCTATCATTTATATTCACATCAAATAAATATTTCATTATCATATAAATCACTAATTAATTATTCATAAATAATATTACAGAATCATAATTTTGACAACTAGGTCGTTCCCAGGAAAGAGGGGACTTTCCAATAAGGATTTTTTCTTACTGGCGCGCAATTAGGTGACCAAACCTCTCCTTGACAGAACTTTCTAGACATTGCCAATAATGCTATCTAATAATATTATTCAAATAATATGAATTATTGATCTGATAATGGAAAATATTATGCAATGACAATTATTAAAACAACAATAATATAAAATATCAACGCAACAATTATTGAATGAATAAAATAAAATATTGAGCAAGAATTCATCGTAATAATTATTGAGTAAAGTGCCTTCTTACGTAAGAATTAATAATTCAACAATCATGCAATACCCAGTATATCTTTGTGTGCAACCACGCCAGACATCAGTATTTTAACCATCGTGTATTCCAACAAAGTGTTATTCGGTAACAATTAAGCCGTTATTTATAAAAACTCAAACTTTGTCGTTTTCTTCATCCGACAGCTTATTCCATTATGGGCCCCCACAAATGATCGCTGCTGCCGCAGTATTTAAGAGATTCGACAAAAAGAATATTCCACGACCAAACAAATATTGCCGATAAAAATGAATATTTTATAACCACTTGCTTATTTTGTAAATTTGCACATTTCACCCATAACCAAAGTATTATATCAAATTATCACCTTATTATTTCAAGATAATAAATTGAGAAAAAATTCAATTTTATTTATAATAAGTTGGGGTCTTACAACCTCCACTCCTTATAAAATTTCGTCCTCAAAATTGACATACGTACCTAGTGTTTCGAACAAGTGAGGGTACCTCGCTTTCATTTCCGATTCTAACTCCCAAGTCATTTCTTCAATAGCATGGTTCCTCCACAAAACCTTAACCTGTGGTATAACCTTGGTGCGTAGGACATGTTCTTTCCTATCCAAGATTTTAACAGGTACCTCCTCGTATGTTAAATCTTCGGCTATCTCGTCTGGTTCTATCGCAATAATATGATTCGGGTCTTTCACATATTTACGAAGCATAGATATATGGAAATTATTGTGAACAAGAGACATACTTGGAGGTAATGCGAGTCTATAGGCCACATTTCCTATTCGGTCAAGAATCTCAAATGGACCAACAAATCTTGGATTGAGCTTTCCTCTCTTTCCAAATCTTGTAACTCCCTTCCATGGAGCAACACGTAACAATACATGATCCCCAATATTAAATTCCACGTCCTTTCGATGAAGATCAACATAACTCTTTTGACCATCCTGTGAGGTTTGAATACGTTGTCGAATCATTTGAATTTTTTTTGTAGTCATGCGCACTAATTTCGGTCCTAACAACGTTATTTCTCCCACCTCGCCCTAGCATACTGGAGAACGACACTTTCGTCCATACAATGCCTCAAATGGAGCCATGCCTATACTTGCTTGATAACTGTTGTTGTAGGAGAATTCCACCAGTGGCAAGTACTTATCCCAACTTCCTTTGAAATCTAGAGCACAGAGTCTTAATAGATCTTCAAGGGTTTGAATAGTCCTCTCTGATTGTCCGTCTGTTTGAGGATGGTATATCGAATCGAATCAGAATTCGTGCCCATAGCTTTTCGCAAGCTAACCCAAAATCTTGAAGTGAATCTTGGGTTACGATCCAAACTATGGATATCTTGGCATGCCATGCAATCGCACAATCTCATTCACGTACATACGAGCAAGACGTTCAAGGGAATAAGTCTCACGTATCGGCAAGAAATGAGCAGACTTGGTTAATCTATCAACAATAACCCAAATCGCATCTATTTCTTGAAAAACTTTGGGAAGACCTGTAACGAAATCCATGGTAATGTGTTTCCACTTCCATTTTGGAATCTCAAGTGGTTGCAATGGACCTTTTGGCACTTGATGCTCTGCCTTTACACGTTGACAGGTTAAACACCTCGAGATAAACTTCGCAATCTCTCTCTTCATATTGTTCTAACAAAATGTTTGTCGAATATCATGATACATTTTAGTACTCCCAAGATGGATTGCAAACGGGGTGTTGTGTGCCTCCATCACAATTCTATGCTTCAAGTCGGAATCATTAGGAACGCAAAGTCTAGAGTTGACTCGAAGTTTTCCTTCTTCATCGATTCTTGCATCTGGAATAGCTCCTTCTTGCACTTTTTTCTTCATACGCATCAACCCCAAGTCCGTAACTTGAGCAGATTTAACTTTATCGATTAAAGTCGGTTCTACTCGTATATTCTCCATCATCACGTGGGTCCCTGGAGTCTTTAATCCCATCTCCATCCTTTGCAAGTCATACAAAATGGGCCTTTATGTTGACAATATCGCTTTTCGTGCTTGCATATGATCTTCTACTCAATGCGTCAAACTACTACATTCGCTTTTCGAGGATGATATTGAATAATGTGATCATAATCTTTCAACAACTCAAGCCAACGTCGTTGCCAAAAGATATTGAGTTCTTTTTGGGTGAAGAAATATTTGAGGCTTTTATGGTCCGTGATAAATCTCCACTTTCTCCCCAGTATAAGTAGTGTCTCCAATTTTGACGCGAGTGAGTACGATCGGGCCGCTAACTCCGGATCATGAGTAGGATAATTCCTCTCATATTATTTGAGTTGTCGTGAGGCATAGGCTATGAATTTCCCATATTGTATGAGAACACATCCTAACCCTTTGCTCGAAGCATCATTTGTAGATAATAAATCCATCCCGTGCAGACGGTATTGATGCGCAGTAACAAAATCAAATCTCCTTTTAAGCTCTTGGAAACTTTTATCGATTCTTCGCTCCATACGAATTTTGTATCTTTCGAGTCGGTGAGTTATCTGAGTAGCGATTCGAGAAAATCCTTCCACGAATCTTTGATAATAACCAATTTAAGCCAAGAAAGTCTGCGTGATTTTGGCCACCGACTTTGGTTGCTCCCAACTTTGTATTGCTTCAATCTTCGCCGGGTCAACATATACTCCATGTTTTGACACCACGTGCCCAAGGAATGCTACTTCCTCAAGCCAGAACTCGCATTTCTTCAGTTTGGCATAAAGCTTGTTTTCACGAAGCCTTTCAAGTATCAGCTTCAAATGGTGCTCATGATCTTCACAACTTTTGGAATAGATGAGGATTTCATCAATAAAGACAACAACGAACTGATCCAAATATTCCTTGAATACTCGGTTCATCATATCCATGAAAGAAGCAGGAGCATTAGTCAATCCAAAAGACATGACTAAGAATTCATAATGTCCGCATCGAGGAGTTCAAGGGCGTCTTTGAATATCCTCGCTTTTAATCTTCATTTGGTGATATCCGGAAGCTAAGATCCATCTTTGAAAAGAATTGTGCTCTTTGCAACTGGTCGAACAAGTCATCAATGTGAGGTAGCGGATACCTATTCTTGATGGTGACATGGTTCAATTCTCGGTAGTCAATACAAAGTCGCATACTCCCGTCTTTTTCTTCTTTACGAATAAAACAAAAGCACCCCAAGGAGAAGTACTAGGACTAATGAAGGCGATGTCTAATAACTCCCGTAGTTGGACTTTTAACTCTTGAAGTTCAATATGAGCTATTCGATATGGGGTTTTAGAAATTGGGTTTGTACGCGGTTCAAGGTCAATAAAGAATTTAACATCACGTTCTGGGGGTAGACCGGGAAGCTCTTCAGGAAATACATCGGGAAATTCTCTAACCACAGAAATATTATTCAAATATGACTTATCTCTATTCAAATCCATAACATGGGCTAAGAAAGCTTGGCATCCATTTTCAATAAACGAATAGCTTTATGGCTTGATATGATAAAATGATCGATTTTAGTGGTTTAGTTGTTTGAATTCGTATGACAAAGTTGGTTAGGAATATGAAAACTAACAACCTTACGAAAACAATCAATATAAGCATGATGAGTGGTTAACCAATCAATCCCTAAAATCACATCAAAAGCAAGTATCTTTAAAGAAATAAGATCAACAGGTAATGTGATAGTGCCAACTTGGATTATGCAAGTTTTATAATCTGTAGATGTAACAAAGGTTTCACCCAACGGAGTTTCAACAGATAAGTTAAAGTCTAATTTCTCCGGAGTCAAGTTTAAACGTTGAGCACAAGCAGGAGAGATAAAAGAATGGGTAGAACCCAGTATTCTAGTAAGGTATAAACTTGAAAGAGTTCAAGATTAGCTTACCAGAATCACCTTGTTCGGGTTCCTCACATTTTGGCCGCCATAAACAACGCTTCCAGAACGAGCCACCGATTTTGACTTATTCGGGATGAATTTTGGAGTCACCATCCCCGTTGAACTTAGTTTTTCTACAGAACAGTCTCGAGCTATATGGCCCTCCTTTCCACATTTGCAACATACCTTGGATTGTTGTGGACAGTTTGGGCTGATATGTCCCTCTTTCCCGCATTTGTAACATCGAACTGGCGATCGTTCTCCTCCCCTAGTATTTGTTGTTGGTGCTGGTGCTGCTACTGATGTCTTTCCGTCCTTGTTGAATCTCCTCTTTCTGAAATTTCCACTTGACTCACCTCTCCTATTATCATGTCCACGATTACCACCTGAGTGGTTACCGCCTTTAATCAGATTTTCCCTCCTCGCTGGTTATCATCATTCTGATGACAGCTATCACCAGTATGACCTTGGTTGTGGTTCCTTGGTTGAACATACTCACTATCTCGCTCTAATAATTGAGCCCTGTTGACAACATCTAAATACAGAGAAAATTTATGAAAGATAAGGTATCGACGAATCTCGGGTTTTAGACCTCTCGTAAACATCGCGCCATAACGCTCTTCATTCTCTACCAAATAAGGTGCAAACCGGATAACTCCATGAACTTAGCTTCAGATCGAGACACCGCCATGTTATTCTCGCTCCATCTAATAAACTCTACCTCCTTTATATGATTTAATACTTTCGGAAAGTACTTATCATTGACAGCTTTTCAAATTTTTCCAAGACATGTTAAGTGTACCGGGTTTGGATACGCTTACTTGATTCCCACCAAGAATCGCCTCTCCACGGAACATAAAGGTGGCGAATGGAACCTTCATTTCTCCTCCGCATTCCAAGACATCGAATATCTTGGTAATTTTCTTGACCCATGTTTTCGCCTTAATCGAATCAGGCTTTCCCTAGAAATCTGGTGGTCCCAACTCCTTGAACTGCTTGGCTGTGACAGACCGCGCGTTGCCATTATTTCCACCCGTATTTTGTACACGAGTCTCCCTCATCTAATTTTTCATAAACTGCAAAAAGCTTCTAAACATCCCATCATTCATCGTTTGATCAGTGGTGTTGTTTACAGGAGGAATATTGCCTTCCTGTTGCACGTTCTCCTGGTTTGTGACTAAAGGTTGTTCCACAGTCTCATACACTCCATTGTTAACATTCTCAGTAGCCATTCTTAAATACTGCCATAAAATAATATTTAATTAAACAAATTAATATATCACATAATATCCTATATTATGGTGACCAACAAATAAGCTTAGATAAGACACACTAGCGAAGGATTTACTAATCTCTCCCTCCTAGTTCTATTCCCGATCTCCTCCGGAGACCATATCCCTAAGTTACGATACCAACTATGACGCCTCCAAAATAGGTATACAACACCCATTCTCGAGTCGTCAAATACATGGTATGGAAAGCAAACTCCAACTTTATTATTACAATTGTCGTGCAAAATATGACAACACATACTGTGAGTTTAAATACAAATATTGTCTTCTAGACAATATCCACACTCAAAAATAGGTCTTCATTATGATTATTCATATACTATTTTACAAAAATAGTGAGGATTGCTCTAATAACTTTCTAGAACCATCACTCCATACCCCGACTCGATCCTCGCTTATGTTCTCACCTCCCGAGAAAAAAATGGAACAAAAAGGAAAAGGGTGAGCTCAACTAGCCCGAAGAAGAATATTATGACTAAGATAATATACAATAAATTATCATTAGTCCTCAACAGGAAAAATCGATAAAATATAATAGACAATAAGTTTTAGATCAACAAATGCGGTAAAAACAAAGAATCCATTAGGCGAGTCAAGTAGAGAATGAGTTCTAGTATCTTCTAAGATTTAAAAGTCCATCATCAATATTTTATCCTCAGTAATAACAATCAATATACATCTTTAATCAAATATTCATCTTTGCACTATGTGCCAAAGATATTCATTTGTTTCACCAGTTGGTCATGTTCATCTCAACACTTGTTCATCTTTGCACTACGGGCCAAAGATATTCATCAGTTAATCATTCATCTTTGCACTACAAGGCCAAAGATATTCAGTAATATCATCATTTAGGACTGAGGATGATGAAAAATATTTTAAAGAAAACGAATCTAGTGAGAAGAAGGACAAATATTAGGGATTCATATAATAGTTTATCCAAGATTAATAATACTTCATAATAACAAATTGTGAAGTAGAATTCAAAATAAAGATCAAAACATGGATACAATCAAAGATAGTAACCATAATAGACATCTTGGACAAAAAGAAGAAAATTTCATTTTTCGGTGAATAATGACGTATTCGTGAATAGTGCCGTATACGTGAATAATGCTGTATACGTGAATAGTAACCCCGACACAAAAAGTTCCAAATTTGATTAAAAGTTCAACCAATATTTTGGCATAATGATATTGAAGAAATAATGTCATTTAAGAAGAAAATAACATCCCTTACCTTAAAATAACGGTACTTCTGATCGGAATATCAGATTGAAAGTCGAAGAAAACTTGTACCAAACAACAACTCTCAAAGTATCTAAATACTCACAAAAATATGCTCGATAGTCTAGAGAGAAAGAAAACTTATTTCTGGTGTGATTTTTAATTCTAACCTAAGCGTCTATTTATAGGAAAATGTTAGAACGCCATAGGAGACTAAATAATAAAATAATATTATTATTTATTCAAAATGTCTACGCATGCTTTGTTGAATTTTTTGGGCAGCAATCTTGGAAGAAATCTAGCAGCCCACATGTTTGAAAAACCAAAAGTGGGTCCCATCCATAATTTAATAAAAATCATTTTATTTTTTGAAACCTCAACAATTCATAGAAAATAGCCCGTTTATTAGAAAAATAGGAATTGTATGTCTATTATGCCTGAAATCGAATTCTATACAACTTTTTAGCTTTGAATTTTTCCAAATTCCAAATAGAAAATATCCAAAATTCATAAACGGATGATTTTTAATATTTCAATTCCGACAAAATACTGATAAAACACCTCAGCATTAATTTCTTCATTAATAACCACATAAAATAAATAAATCCATCATTTATATCCACATCAAATAAATATTTCATTATCATGTAAATAAATAATTAATTATTCACAAATAATATTACAGAATCATAATTATGATAACCAGGCCGTTCCCAGGAAAGAGGGGGCTTTCCAATAAGGATTTCTCCTTACTGGCGCGTAATTAGGTGACCAAACCTCTCATTGACAGAACTTTCTAGACATTGCCAATAATGCTATCTAATAATATTATTCAAATAATATGAATTATTGATCTGATAATGGGAAATACTGTGCAATGATAATTATTGAAACAATAATAATATAAAATATCAACGCAACAATTATTGAATCAATAAAATAAAATATTGAGCGAAAGAATTCATCGTAATAATTATTGAGTAGTGCCTTCTTACGTAAGAATCAATAATTCAACAATATTGTGCAATACCATGTGCACTGTGCAACCACGCGTATTACTGTATTTTAACCACTAGGTATTCCAACAGTGTTAACGGTAACAATTAAGCCATTTTTAATAAAAACTCCAACTTTGTCGTTTTCTTCATCCGACAGTTATTCCGTTATGGGCCCCACAAATGACTGCGCCGTCGTACGGAGATTCCCGACAAAAAGAATATTCCACGACCAAACGAATATTCTCCGACAAAAATGAATATTTTATAACCACTTGCTTATTTTGTAAAATTTGCACATTTCACCCATAACCAAAGTATTATATCAAATTATCACCTTATTATTTCAAAATAATAAATAGAGAAAAAATTCAATTATATTTATAATAAGTTGGGTCGTACATGATAAATGTTGTTAAAAATATTGAGGAGTTTTTATAAAGTATTTGTTGTTTTTATGGACCTCCCATTTACCCATTTTTCAAAGTAATCGGTAGAAATTATTTAAAAGTGGGGCCCACATGTGGGGCCCATATGTGTTGAAAAACTAATTTTTAAAATGGGGGTGGGAGGGAGTTACGTATAGGGGAGATGTGTGTATATATATATATATATGTGTGTGTAGTGTGGAAATTATATAAGATATATATATATATATATATATATATATATATATATATATATAATATTGAAAGTGGGATATGGTGGGAGAAAGTGTGTGTTATGTGTGTGTTTGGGTTGGGATAAGAAAATTGGGGTGGAGTAATTTGCCTTGTGTGGAAGGGAATTGATATATATATGATTGTGATAGGGGAGAGTGATGAAAGTGACATGTTGGTGGAGTTTAGTGTGTGAGTGTGTGTGTGTGGTAGAAAGAAAGGGGGTGGGGGAAGATGCCTTGATGATAAGGGAAAGTGGGTGTGTGTGATTGATATAGAAATTGGTGGGTGAGTTATTGTGTAGAATTTTTCAAAACAACATGTGTTATATATATATATATATATATTTATATTTAATTATATTTGATTGGAAAAAGGAAATCAGTAAAATTATTTTCGTCCATGAACAAAGTGCCCTTCCATTCTAAACTCATTCCTTCATTATTTCTTTTAATTCATGAAACTCTAGAGAGAGAAAATTATAGAAAAGAAAGAAGAAAAGTATTCGCTACTTCCCTACTCTCTTATATCCAAATTTTTTTTACGGTGAAGGGTATTATTTCTTTTGTATTCATGAAGAGAACTTCGTTATTCCATTTATTATTATTCATTGAATAACCTCATATATATGAGCTACCCTATACTTGGTGACATTCTTCTATTATTCCGCCTTTATTATTATTCATTGGAATATATTCATATGCTTTTACTACGGATTCGGTTCCAATCTTTATTATTATTCTCATTTGGAATATCCATAATTCTTGGGACAGTTAAAATCTTTATTATTATTATTATTATTCTGTTGAATATCCCACATGCATGCGCTTTCTGGGGGACTGGTTTAAATCTTTATTATTATTATTCGTTGGAATATCTGTCACATGTGTTTTGTAGGACTTGGTTAAAATCTTTATTAATATCTACATTGAATAACTCGTGGCGCATAAGTACCGCATGCATGGTGATTTCGTTGTTATTCCATTCTTTATTATTCTCAAACTTAGATTCATATTCATTTATCGAATATTTACACAAAGACATCCTCGCTTTAATCAATAACTATCCCTTTGTGACTACGAAAGTTCTGGATTTAAAATCTTAACCAACATAAAAGTTAAAAATAGTTCATTACTTATCACACATATTACATACATAACCCATACTACTTATTTACAAGCCTTTTTTCGGACATTCATTCGCTCGATGTCCTTCCATCCCACAATTAAAACATCCACCTTTCTTATATAGTCGGGCAACGAGGAGAGGTGTGTCCTTCACGGATGTGTCGCTTGAGGCTCCATCCTGGTCAATTTGGATTTTGAGCTTATCCCGCTCTCCCATTGTTTCCATTAACGCTCGACGATCAACTTTTCTATCTCCCACAACCTTTCCAATGAAGAAACCTTGTTTTCCAAATCTCGCACCTCCGTTGATGCTTGAGCGACTTCAACTTTAGTGTCCGAATCACTATCTGTCAAATCCAACATTTCGGATCTCGATGCTACGTTTTTCCACGATAAGCCACCTCGTCCGATTTGGGTTCCTAGTGAGCTTCTATTTCATCTGTTGGCCTCGATATTAGCTCGGGGTGTGAATATGATCCTTCTTATTCCACATATCTTTTTCTCACCGACATCTACATACATAAGTTACCCCGATTAACATATAGTATATATACACAAAGAATCAAGAGTTCTATATACGTTGTCTCTTATTTTGATTGACGATAAATTTATTCAATTCTCATCAACGCATATCTCTACCGAAAGGCGGCTCCATCCACTCAAGATTGAATCGCATGAAGGTGATGACTAAAGCCCGCCAAGGTATATATCTAGTGTCTTTGGCTTCTATTTCAACCTTCAACCTGTCTTATCCGAATATCTCCCTCTGCTCCAACCTCCTCATAACTCGGCTTAACTCAATCAGGCTTATAACATTCACACATATCATCACATGCTACCCAATACACCTCTCACAAGAGTAAAAGTTTTCAAATTGTCTTTGAGGGGTCATATAGACCATGAACACATAGTTTTAACAGTATTCATACCAAAAACAAAACATTACCGGTATGTTTACAATCACAAAGAAGGTAAACTACCATTAATAGTACTTTAGGTGATTAGCCTATTGTACCCTACGTCATGCATAACGTATTAATCATACCTAGCTGTAATATTTACGCCATTAGATTGGATCATTTATCCAAACAACATTGTTCACCTCGGTCTTATCATAGGATTCCGCATCAAACAATTTGGTTCGGGAAATTTCTTCAATGAACACTTAGAGTTTTCATAAACATTAGTCTAGTGATTCAAATAAGATAGACTCATATCAATAATTCAATTCAATCGAATTATTTAGATGTAGCCAAACCAGATTGCAAATTAAACTTTTGAAAACATTTTCGAGAATGACGCCATGATGATGCATCAGTATTAACAATCCGTTGAGGATGCCGTCCATTGACTTTTTGTCATAACACATCATACAATGATAGTGGAACAACGACTTCAAAGTCAAATTCACACTAAGTATTTCTGTATTTACAACTCCATCACATTTTTATCATCTCTCGCACTAAAGTTACATGGTACATGAGTGATAATTAAAAACAAATTTTGATATTTCAAATCATTTGCGTCTAGCCAAAATAAGTATATAGATCAGAGTACTTTAAACCGTTTCAAAAATGATTACGAGTCTACACATTTTGTTTTCAAAAGCACATAGTGCGATTTAGCTTGATGTCAAAATTTTGAAGTTTGGCATAGCTAGGAGTTTAGGAAAACCTAACACCTTCACTAAAAATCATTTACTTAACAATCTATACATTCCTCGTAATCCATAACACTCCATTCACACAAAACTATACCCAGTTCATCAAACCACACTTATGAGTTCATAAATTGCCACAATCATATGAGTTTAAGAACTTATCCTAGTAAGACCTTTCAAGCGTCCATTCACGAGGGGTTCATAAACATTTCATATAATTATGAGTCAAGAATGTCTCATAGGTATAAGTTTTAAGAACTCGAACTTAATCTTATATTCTCTATCTATGACCTATCTACTGTTATACACCCGAGAATGGAGTCATCCTCTTAATGTGCATATAACAAATAGCGCGACACGTACATTTCAATGATTATGAGTGCGTAAACTAAGTGGTTTTTACACCAAGTACAATTCGGCTCCCATACGAAGAATCATACAACTCAATTTACATACATGAGTCCTCAATTGAATCCCCATCTAACACTAACCCCATTCTCCATAATGAATTTAATTCGTATTTATAATTTCTTCCGGATCTGTACCAATTGATAGTACAATTCATATACGCAATCTTGTTATAAACTTTCCAATCATCGATTGATTCCTTCCGTCATTATAGCCTTTTATCGGATCACGGGTGATCTCATCGTATATATTACGATTTAGTTCAATATCTTGATCATTTTATTTTATGATATCTCATAATCGCACTTTCGCCTTTTTAGACTCAATCTATTCCCCATTATTGTTTAACTTTATAATCGAGTTAGGGAACTCGTGTCTTTACACTCGCCGAGATTCATCTTTGAATCTTATCGACCAACTAACTCTATATGAGTTAATACTTATCCTAATCATGCGGTTATTAGTCTCAGGTATTCCTACCTAAGCTTCATAACCAACAGCTTTGATACCAACCTGTGGCGACCCCAAATCCAGGTACTTGAAACCCGAACTCGGTTCTCCACGATACCATTTCTTAAAATTTGAATAATACTAAATAATAATACATTCGAACTTAATTTACATACATCAAAGTTTACTTCCCAAAGTGCGTGACCTTCAAATACATTCCTTACAATACTTGAATAGATACCAATACAACTATAACCATTAACTCATAATATACACTTATTCGATCGCCTTTTCCTTTTCCTTTGTTCGTGTTCTCGAGCCTTCGTGTTGCTCATACATAACCCGAAAATATTTAATTTAAGCAAGGATGAGCATTTAAGTGCCCAAATAAGTAATAGCAATATATATATGTTTGAAAGAATATAAGTATTCTCTTTACATAACACTTCTACAACGAATTGAAAGTTGTGAAGTAATCAGTCTCGATAAAAAATTCACATAACAACTCTCTTTCAAATTCTTTAAATTTGGCTCGCTCTACCCTTGAATAGGGTTTAAGAAACATACTATGAACATTCTTTTCATTTTCAAAAGGTTTAGCGGAATTCTATCCTCAAACCATTATATCTTACAGGCACGAGGGTGATCAAATTTCACCACCTCAGATTGATCAATACTACATAACTTGAACGTAAATTCATCGCTTCACTCTATCCGCCTTTGTGCAAAAATCTTTCCATATAGGGATGTTCATACATGCTCCGGTTCCAAACCCGAAGGTTTTAATCTTGCTCAACAATAATATGTAATTCAACATATATGTATACGGGTAATTGACAAAGGTATATCAACATGTGAATAAATGCCATGATTATCCAAGTGGGGACACTTGTATAACCATTTAGAAATCAACTTAATGAATATATATATCCGAGCTAACATGTTGATAATCAAAGCGTATATAATGCAGACATGGGAATAGAATAATTTCAAACTTCTTACTCATGTCCATTGCATAAAGAAAATGCAAAGGTAGGATACTTCACCGATTCATTGATTACAAATCTCAACTTAGGTTTTATCTCTTTATCACAACCTATCAATAATCGGATCATTCGCTCGATTAGAACAATATATCTTAACATATAGTAATCGCCTATTACAACAAAGACATAGTCCAATCACATAATCACGGTGATCATACTTTTAGTTCATATTCTATACTCGAAATATTTTTATACATTTTCAAATATCTCATCCATGCTCTTACGGTAGTCTTTTCTTTCTTTTATAAGGTCCGACATTTGTTTGCCAGACGATCAACTGACTTTATCGGGTAAATAACCGAGTCTAAGCCTCTTATTCTATACCTCAACATCTCGTAAATATCGATATCTTATTTTTAATCATTTTCGCAATTTTAAATTGAAAAATTTAAAATAATTCAATTTCGTCACTAAAGGGCCTATAGTGATATAATCTATTATATAGGTGTTCTTCTTCAAATTCGTAACTTCACAATCGGTTCTCAAGTCACTAGTTTGGCCTTATTATAACTTTCAAATATCGGAATCATAATTAAATGATTTAAACATTAAACAATTCCATTATCATTAATAGTTTAATTAATACTAAACTATTAATGAAACCATCGCTAAAATATAAAAGTTATTTATAATAACTCAAACTATTTTTAAAACATTTATATTACCAAATAATTACCATTAATATTTAAAATATTAATGTACTATTTATCCAAATATTAAAAGTCATTAATTATAACTTAAAATATTTTTAAATCCTTAATATCCTCTTTAAATGGTTTTTAAATAAGTAAAACTATTTATTTAATATTAATCATTAAATAAACTAAATATCATTAATATTATCTTAATATCATTAATATTTAATTATTAATGAAATTATCATTTAAATATTAAAAGTTATATTTTATAACTTAAAATATTTTAAATACCTTATTTTCATTTAAAATAATTTTTATAATATTAAAATCATTTTTAAACTAAATTATTTAATATAATCATTAAATAACTTTAATATCATTAATATTATTAATTAATGAAATTCATCACAAAATATTAAAAGTCATCACAAATAACTCATTTACATAATCAATTCCAAGCCAAATAAACATAGTAAACTAACTAGTTTATTAACAACACTAACTAAACTTCAAAAATTCAAACTTTAACTAACAATTAAAAATAATAACATTACAAAATTAAATAAGAAACATAACTAAAAATCTAATTCCACGAATTACTTCCATAAAATTTTAACTAAGGAGATCTTTATAAAAAGTTCTCCCACAACAAAGCCTTTCTCAAAAATTGGAGGCCTTATTGTTGGTGAATGAAACAAAGGCCAAGCCCTTCTATTTATAGTAACTCCCTTCCATGGGGCAACACGCAACAATACATGATCCCCATACTAAATTCACATCTTTTCGATGAAGATCCGCATAACTCTTTTGTCGATCTTGTGCCGCTTTGTATAACGTTGTCGAATCATTTGGATCTTTTCGTGAGTCATACGTGACTAACTCTCGGGTCCCAACAATGTTGCTTCACCCACCTCATCCCAACATATTGAGAGCGACACTTTCGTCCATATAATGCTTGAATGGGGCCACACCTATACTTGCCTCGATAACTGCTGTTGTAGGAAAATTCCACCAATGGTAAATACTTATCCAAGCCGCCTTTGAAGTCTAGGACACGTAGTCTTAATAAATCTTCAAGAGTTTGAATAGTCCTCTCGATTGTCCATCCGTTTGAGGATGGTATGCCAAAATCTTAAATCTGCATCCCGTACCAGTGGCTTTTTGCAAGCTAACCCAAAATCTCTGAAGTGAATCTTGGGTCACGATCCGAAACTATGGATCTCGGCATGCCATTCAATCTCACAATCTCATTTACGCACATTTGAGCAAGACGTTCAAGGGAATAAGTCTCCGTATTAGCAAGAAATGAGCAGACTTGGTTAATTCATCAACAATAACCCAAATAACATTTATGCCATGAGAAACCCGGAAGTCCCGCTTGAAATCCATGGTAATGTGTTCCACTACCATTTCGGAATCTCAAGTGGTTGCAATGGTCCCTTAGGCACTTGATGCTCGCCTTTTACACGCTGACAAGTTAAACATGTTGAGATAAACTTTGCAATCTCTCTCTTCATATTGTTCCACCAAAATGTATGTCAAGATCACGATACATTTTAGTACTTCCGGATGGATTGCAAATGGTGTATTGTGTGCCTCCATCATAATCTTGTACTTCAAATCGTAATCGTTAGGAACACAAAGTCCGGGTGGACTCAAGTATTCCTTCTTCATCAATTCTCGCTTAATAGCTCCTTCTTTGTACTTTCTTCTTCATATGCATCACCCAAGCCTGCCGGGCTTGAGCAACCTTAACTTTTTCTATTAAAGTTGGCTCTACGCGTATATTTGACATCATCGTATTCGCTTTCGTGATATGATCTTTCTACTCAACGCGTCACTTCACGCTCGCTTTTCTAGGATGGTATTGAATAGTGTGTCGTAGTCTTTCAATAGCTCGAGCCAACGTCATTGCCGCATGTTAAGTTCTTTTTGAGTGAAGAAATATTTAAGGCTTTTATGGTGCTAATATATTCCACTTTCTCTCCATATAGATAGTGCCTCCGCATCTTTAGCTGAAACGATCGCCGCTAACTCTAGATCATGAGTAGGATAATCTCTCATATTCTTTAAGTTGCGAGGCATAGGCTATGACTTTCCCCGTTGCATGAGAACACATCCTAACCCTTTGCCCAAGCATCGGCCGTAGATAACAAATCCATCCGAACCAGATGGTATTGTTAGAACAGTCTAAATAAATCTCCTTTAAGCTCTTGGAAACTCTTCTCGACTCTTTCGCTT
Source organism: Panax ginseng (assembly GCA_020205605.1). Taxonomy (NCBI): domain Eukaryota; kingdom Viridiplantae; phylum Streptophyta; class Magnoliopsida; order Apiales; family Araliaceae; genus Panax; species Panax ginseng. The sequence continues at coordinate 102,337,887 of CM035142.1, read as the reverse complement.
CCAAACGTAATTTTGTATCCTTCCGAAAGTTAGATGAGTTAGCAGGAGTAGCGATTCAAAGAAAACCTTCCACGAATCTCCGATAATAACTAAGCTAAGCCCAAAAAGCTACGTACTTCAGTCACCGACTTCGGTTGCTCCCAACTTTGTATTGCTTCAATCTTCGCCGGGTCAACAGATACTCCATGTTTTGACACTACATGCCCAAGAAATGCTACTTCCTCAAGCCAGAACTCGCATTTCTTTAACTTGGCATAAAGCTTGTTTTCACGAAGCCTTTGGAGTACCAAATTTCAAATGGTGCTCATGATCTTCACTGACTTTTGGAATATATGAGGATGTCATCTGATAAAGACAACAACGAATCGATCCAAATACTCTTTGAATACTCGGTTCATCATATCCATGAAAGCCAGAGGAGGCATTAGTCAATCCGAAAGACATAACTAAGAATTCATAATGCCCGCATCGAAGTTCTAAAGGCGGTCTTTGGAATATCTTCGCCTAATCTTCAACCGATGATATCCGTAATCTAAGATCGATTTTGAAAAGAATTGTGCTCCTTACAACTGGTCAAACAAGTCATCAATACGAGGTAGAGATACTATTCTTGATAGTGACATGGTTCAATTCCGATAGTCAATACAAAATCGCATACTCCGTCTTTTCTTCTTTACAAATAAAACAGAGCACCCCAAGGAGATGTACTAGACGAAATGAAACCAATGTCCAACAACTCCTGAGTTGGACCTTTAACTCTGGAAGTTCAATAGAGCCATTCGATATGGGGTTTTAGAAATGGGCTTTGTACATGCAGTTCAAGGTCAATAAAGAATTCAACTTCACGCTCGGGGTGAGCGGAAGTTCTTGAGAAATACGGAAAGTTAATAACAACAGGAATATTATTCAATTTTGACGCGTGTCTTTATTCAAATCCATAACATGGGCTAAGAAAGCTTAACATCCATTTTTTAATAAACGAATAGCTTTATGATTAGATATGATGGTGATTGATTTTAATGGTTTAGTTGCTTGAATTCTAACAACAAGGTTGTTTAGGAATATGAAAGCTAACAACTCTTTGAAAACAATCAATTTTGGCATGATGAGTAGTTAACCAATCAATCCTAAAATCACATCAAAAGCAAGTATCTTTAAAGAGATAAGGTCAGCGAGGTAAGATAAGGGGTGCCAACATGGATTAGACAAGATTTATAAGCGGTGGATGTGATGAAAGTTTCTCCCAACGGAGTTTCCATGAGATAGGTCAAAGTCTAATTTCTCCCGGAGTCAAGTTTAAACGTTGAGTACAAGCAGGAGAGATAAATGAATGGGTAGCACCGGTATCTAGTAAAGTATAAACTTCACAAGAATTTATAAATAGCTTACCCGTGATCACCTCGTTTGGGTTCCTCGCATTTTGACCAGTCACAACAAACGCTCTTCCAGGAACCGTTGACTTTGACTTTTCTGGGACAGTCTTTTGAGTCACCGTCCCCGCTGAACTAGGTTTCGCTACCGTGCAATCTCGAGCGATATGTCCTTCCTTTCCACAATTATAGCATACAGGAACTGGTGTGGGCGCTTTGATCGATATGTCCCTCTTTTCCCGCATTTATAGCATATGATTGGTGGTCGTTCTCCTCCCTTGGAACCAGCTTGTTACCGGCACCTTTGCCTTCATCACACGGTCGTTGTTGAATCTCCTTTTTAAAATCTCTCTGACTCGCTTCTTCTATTTTCATGGCCATGATTACCACCCGAGTGGTTACCATTTTTGTCCGCCTTTTTCTTTCTCCAACCGATTATTGTTGTTTTGTTGATCGCTATCTCTGGGGATGATCCCCGATTGTGGTACCTCGGTTGATCAGTACTCGTTATCTCGCCTAACAATTGAGCCCCGTTAACAACATCTCGAATAGAGAGAAAATTTACGATGATGAGATAATCGACGTATCTGGGGTTCAAAACCTCTCGAAACATCCACGCCATAACGTTCCTCATTCTCCACCAAATGAGGTGCAAACACGGATAACTCTACAAATTTCGCTCGCTTCGAGACACCATGCCATGTTGTTCTCGCTTCCATCTAATAAACTCCACTTCCTTCATATGGCCGAACACTTTTGGGAAAGTATTTGTCATTAAATAGTTTCAAACGTCTTCCCGAAGACATCTTTGGCGCGGTGGATTGGTACGCCATTACAGACTCCCACCCTGATGAGTGCGCTTTCGCCCACGTAAACATAAGGTGGCGAATGGAACCTTCGTTCTCTCTGTGCATCCCAAGACATCGAATATCTTGGTAATTTGCTTGACCCATGTTTTCGCCATGATCGGATCTCGCTTTCCTTAAATTCGGTGGTCCCAACTTTGAGCTTGGGCATTGCGACAACCCGTGAATTGCTATCATTATTTCACTATGTTTTGAACACAGTCTCCCTAAATGCGATTTTGCATGAATCGCAAAAGCTTCTAAATATCCCCTCGCTCATCATCTCGGTGGTGTTCTTCACAGGAGGAACATTGCCACTGCTGCACGCTCTCTCGTTGGTGAGTACAGAGCGTCTCCACGGTCTCATTTCCATTGTTAATATTCTCGTTCGACATTCTCAAATCTTGTCGCCATAAAACAAGGGTTAATTAAGGAAATCAATATATCACATAATATCCCTATATACTTACCAACTATCAAATAAGCTTGGGTAGGACACACTAATAAGGATTTACTCGTCTCCCTCCTAGTTCTATTCCCCGATCTCCGCCAAGAGATCATATCCTAAGCTTCGATACCAACCCATGACACCCCAAAATAGGTCTACATCCCCATTCTCGAGTTGTCGGGTTACACGGTGCAGATGTAAACAACTACAACTTTATTATTACAATAGTAAACTGCATGAGTTTAATACGAGATATTGCCATCTAGACAATATCCACATACAAATAAATCCTCATCATAATTATTGATACATTATTTTACAACAATGGTGAGGACTACTAAACAACTCTCCCTAGAACTTTCATTCCATACCCGAGCTCGTACTTGCTATATTCTCGCATCACCGAGAAGAAAATGGAACAAAAAGGAAAAGGGTGAGCTCGACTAGCCCTCCGATAAAGAATATTATGACTAAGATAATATACAACAAAATTATCGTTAGTCTTCAACGAGGGAAAATATAATAGAATACAATAGACAACAAGTTTTAAATCAATATTCGCAGTTGGAAATAATAATTCATTAGAAGAGTTAAGTAGAATGCAAACTACTATCTTCTATGTATGAATTTTTAAAGTTCATCGTCTATTTTTATCCCCGTAACATCAATCAATATATATACAGGGATCAAATATTCATCCTTGCACTACATGTGCTAAGGACATTCACTATTGGTCATGTTCATCTAAACACTGCTCATCTTTGCACTACTGCCAAAGATATTCATCAGAAATCATTCATCTTGCATCACACGGCCAAAGATATTCATCGAAATCATTCATCTTGCACTCTTGGCTAAAAGTTATACAGGCCAAAGATTTATAACTTAAGACCGAGGATGATGAAAAATATTTTTAAAAAATATCCAATGAATTTTAAATACCTTATGCGTAAAAATTTCAAAACATGGATACAATTAAAATAGATATTTTATAAAAGAAAAATTTTATTAAAATCGTGAATATTTTAAACAAATTTGATAAAAACTTAAATTTTATGATTAATATAATCATTCGAAAAAATAATGGAATAATCGATATTTATATCTTGAACTTTCATAGCAATACTGAAAGTATACTCAAAATACTCACAAGAATACGCCGATAATATAGAGAGAAAAATGTGATTTTCAATTCTAACCTAAGACCTATTTATGAAATCGCTAGAACACCAAAGCAGTAAAATTTAATAAAATATTAATATTATAAAAAATATTATATTATTCTTTGAAATCAATCTCAAAGAATTCACACATGCCAACCTTCTAGAAGAAAATAAAAAAACGTTTTTCTAATTTAAAATAATTTAAACTTCAAAATTAATTATTTTAGATAACTTCAATAATTCACAATAAATAGCCCTTTTATCAGAAAATTCGAATCTCACCAGTTTTTATAGGAAATTCAATTCTCTACAACTTCGGTAAGAAAGTTTTCCAAATTTCCAATGTAAATTGGCCGAAATTCACAAACAGGTGATTTTAGAGGCTATAATCAAATTTTAATAAATGGGGTCCAACCGACATGTTTAACATGTTTTAAACATTTATTGCAACAAAAATAACTACTATCATATATCCCACATTCGTTGTAAAATATCACCATTATTATATTATTAAATATAATAATATATATTTAAATGAATTATTTTATCGAAAAAGATAAAATTTCAATTTTCAACAATTGTCACATTTAAAATTTTCTCCATCTATATCCACATAATATCAATATTTTCCTCATCATATGAATCAATAATTAATTATTCACAAATAATATTACGTAATCACAATATTGAAAACCGTGCGCTTCCTGTGAAAAGGGAACTTTCCAATAAGAATTTCTCTTCATCGCCTTGCAATTAAAGTGACCAAACCTCTCCTTAAACGTAACTTTCTAGACATTGCCAATAATGTTATCTAATAATATTATTGAGATAATATGAATTATTGTTTTGACGATGAAAAATACGTAATGACAATTATTAAAACAACAAAGAATATAAAATATCAACGCAAAGCAATTATTGAATCAATAAAATAAAACACCGAATTAAAGAATTATCGTAACCATTATTGAGTAAAGGCCTTCACGTAAGAGTCAATAATTGGTGCAATACCGCAGTGCTACCGCTCAACAACGCGTAGACATCGTGTTTTAAAACCGGTATTCCAACAAAGGTAAATTCATAACAACTACTGTAATTATTTTAAATAACTTATATTTGTCATTTTCTTCCTCCAATCGCCACATGGGCCTACATCATTTGTTACTGCGTCGCATTTAATAGACAAATTTAATATTCCACGCACCAAACGAATATTCCCGACAACAATGAATATTTTATAACTACTTGCTTATTTTGAAATATTTATGCGTTTTTAGAATTATCCACATTAATCACATCAACCCTTACTATTTCAAAATAATAATTAGAGGAAATTAAATTTCATTTATTAATTATTTGGGATCTTACAAATATCATTAATAATTATTAATTAATGAAATTCATCACCATCACAAATAACTATTTACATAATCAATTCCAAGGTAAACTAACTAGTTTATTAACAACACTAACTAAACTTCAAAAAATTCAAACTTTAACTAACAATTAAAAATAATAACATTACAAAATTAAATAAGAAAAACTAAATACGTAATTCCACAGATTGAATACGCATTTCCACGCCTAAAATTTAACTAAGGAGATCTTTATAAAAGTTCTCCCACAACAAAGCCTTCCTTTCTCAAAAATTGGAGGCATTTTATTAGTTTAGAAAATGGTGAAGTTCTCAATTTAGTCGATGTGGGACTTGGTTTATACTAATTTTTCAATAGCTCACTTTGCGATTTTTTAACTCATTGCTCATAACTCCGATTAATCTGATTTTTTGATATGTTATACATGGTATGTAAGACTATTTTTAAAAAATACGAATTACCCAATTCGGGTTCATTAGGTAGCCTAAACAGTGCGTCAAAAGTGGACGTTCATAACAGTTTTCAATCTCGTTTCAGCTTTACCCTCTTTCGCTAAAACAGTCATAACTCTTTCATTTTAAAACATTTTTGAGCGATTCTTGAGCCCACGCGAAGCTAACTTCTGGGGCTACAACTTTTATTCTTTGACCATTTCTAAATTCCGAACACATCAGCCCAGAAATTCCGTTCAAATGGACTGCACCGCACTTGTTGGGAAGTTTTGACACTACTACTTTGAAATGTCATAACTCTCTCCTCCGATATCGGATTTAGTCCGCTTTAGTCTATGGAAAGCTTATTCGGTGTAATATAACATACCAAAAGCCCAGAAGGTTTTGGAAACATTAACTAATCGAAACAGTGTCCCGAATAGCACATCCCGCTGCTGACTTTCGCTTTTGAGAAATTTGACACATTTCCTTCCAATAACCGTAATTCCTCATCCGAGGTCGGAATGAGGTCATTCCAAAGCCTATGGCTTCCTAACTCAGTGCACTATAATATATCAAAAGCCCAGACTTTTTAAAGCACAAAAGTGGACAAGAATTCCCCATTACGACTACCCAAAAATAGTTTATCATGATCCATCAACCATGTTTAACCATCTATAACTTCTAATCTATACATGATATGGACATGATTCTTTTTTGCAGATTAAAGACCACATATCGGGCTACACATAACAACTTTTTAAGAACAAAACTCATGATCGAGCAAAGAGTTATGGCCTCGACATTTGGTGAAAAATAATGTAATTCGGCTTTTTCCAACTTGCTTAAATCTTCAAATTCGTGCACTTTGATGTTATGGGTCTTTGATTTATCAACCCATATCATCAATTAACATTCTATTACACAACTTTAAACAATCAATTGCATCAAATAACATCGAATCAAAGGATTTCTAGGTTTAGTGTTCTTATACCCTTTTGCCAAAAAATTCTTGATTCTTGCTTTCGATTTGTTATGGGTGATGGTTGGGCTTTGTTTAAGAGTGTATGGGCAATCTTGTACAAGGCAATTAAATGTAATATTTAATCACTAGATTTAATTCTTATAATTTACCAATTAACTTCTATCCTTTGGTAAATTAAAACACTTATATAATAACATCGAAATTAAATCCTAGAATTAAAATTAGGGTTTTCAACGTCATCAATTAGGGTTTCTAATTGACCATTAGTGGTTCTTTAATTATCTGTGTATGTTACTAACACGTCGTTACGGTTTCTAATTTCAACCTAGGTTAGGGTTATAATAATTAGGGTTTGTCCTAATTATCGATGTACAATAAATAATTAGGGTTTCTTCTAATTACCGATATTCTTATTCACAAGAACTTCATATACACAAATACTACTCAAAATACTTCATAACTAAGTTTAATAATTAGGGTTTCACAAAGACGATAATATGCTATGACCTAATTCGACCGTCATTGCTCAATATTATCTCGTCTCGCACATACCCAAAGACATAATTATGGTAATCTTGTAAAATCATTATATAAATAATATAATATTATTATTCTCATCTCTTGATCACAATCCCAATCCGGGTTGGATCTCATGTCCGACTTATTCTTCGTATTACAAAGATCAATAATCAAGTTAAAATAATTAACTTAAATATTCGAACAATTCATATAATAAAGTATTTATTATATAAATCTAATTATCACTTCATATATTATTTCCAATCATGTTTTCATGGAAAATAATTAATAAAAACATTTAAACTTACGTAAATTTATTACCATATAATTTGTGGTAATTAATAATTCCAAAATTATTTCTAATTTTTCAAGTAATAAATGTATTCGCATTTATCGTTCACTTTACTTGACACTTAGTCTCGTCATTAAATAAAAAAAAAATTTATTCGCAAAATTTCTTATTTATTTTATATAGAAAATCTCGAGTTATTACAGATTCGATGATGTAGATTATTTATTAAGCTGAGTCTCAGCGATAAAATGATGAAAAAACTTTTAAATCATAAAAGATAGTAGATTTTATTCTCTACTTGACTCTTTTAATGGATTGCTTGATCCGCTGCAGTTAAACTTGATGTTTGTTATATTGTATCAGTTTAACACTGTTTAAGGCTAATGATAATTTATTCTGCATTATCTTAGTCATAATATTTCTTACTGGGCTAGTTGATCTCACCCTTTTCATTCTTTATTCTCTTCGTGAAATGAGAACGAAATTTGGGATGAGTCTGGGAGCGGAGTGATGGTGGGATGATAGTATTAGCTAGTAGTCCTCACTATTCTGTTAAATAGTGTGACAATAAATGTAATGAGGACTTATTCTGAGAGTGGATATTGTCTAGAAGACAGTATTTATATTAAAACTTACAGCTCTCTTTTTGTATAATTAAGATTGTATTTGTATTCTGTAGCATGTATTTCGCGACTCAGAATAAGTGATGTATACCTATTTTGGGGGCGTCACAATTCTGCTACTTCACTACTCTGATATCAAGTTTCTTTTACGGTAAGGGGTATTATTTCTTTTGTATTCATGAAGAGAACTTCTGTTATTCCATTCTTTATTATTTTGTTGGAATAACCTGTATACGCGGGCTACCCTATACTTGGTGAAATTCTTCTGTTATTCCATTCTTTATTATTCTGCTGAAATAACCTGTATACGCGGATTAACCCATATGTAAGACCCCAACTTATTATAAATAAAATTGAATTTTTTCTCTATTTATTATCTTAAAATAATAAGGTGATAATTTGATATAATACTTTGGTTATGGGTGAAATGTGCAAATTTTGCAAAATAAGCAAGTGGTTATAAAATATTTATTTTTGTCGGGAAATATTCATTTGGTCGTGGAATATTCTTTTTGTCGGGGAATCTCAAATATTTGCCAGTACTTGATCATTTGTGGGGCCCATAACGGAATAACTGTCGGATGAAGAAAACGACAAAGTTTGAGTTTTTATAAATAACGGCTTAATTGTTACCGTTAAGACTTTGTTGGAATACACGGTGGTTAAAATACAAGAATGTATGCGTGGTTGCAAAAGTAGACAATCGTATTGCACAATATTGTTGAATTATTGATTCTTATGTATGAAGGCATTACTTAATAATTGTTACTGATGAATTCTTGTTCAATATTTTATTTTATTGATTCAATAATTCTTTGATTGATATTTTATATTATTGTTGTTTCAATAATTGTCATCAAGACACAAGTATTTTCCATTATCAGATCAATAATTCATATTATTTGAATAATATTATTAGATAGCATTATTGGCAATGTCTAGAAAGTTCTGTCAAGGAGAGGTTTGGTCACCTAATTGCACGCCAGTAAGGAGAAATCCTTATTGGAAAGCCTCTTTCTTGAACCATTGCAGTTGTCATAATTGTAATTCTGTAATATTATTTATGAATAATTAATTATTGATTTATATGATAATGAAATATTTATTTGATGTGGATATAAATGATGGATTTATTTATTTTATGTGGTTATTAATGAAGGAATTAATGCTGAGGTGTTTTATCAGTATTTTGTCGGAGTAGAAATATTAAAAATAACCCGTTTATGGATTTCAGATATTTTCTATTTGGAATTTAGAAAAATTCAAAGCTACAAAGTTGTAGAGAATTTGATTTCAGGCAGAATGGACATAAAATTTCGTATTTTTCTGATAAACGGGCTATTTTCTATGAATTGTTGAAGTTTCGAAAAATAAAATGATTTTTATTAAATTATGGGTGGGACCCACTTTTGATTTTTCAAACATGTGGGCTGTTAGATTTCTTCCAAGATGGCTGCCCAAAAAATTCAACAAAGCATGCATAGACATTTTGAATAAATAATAATATTATTTTATTATTTAGTCTCCTATGACGTTCTAACATTTTCCTATAAATCAACGCTTAGGTTAGAATTAAAAATCACACTAGAAACAAGTTTTCTTTCTCTCTAGACTATCGAGGGTATTTTTGTGAGTATTTAGATACTTTGAGAGTTCTTTGTTGGTACAAGTTTTCTTGACTTTTCATCCATATATCCGATCAAAAGTACTGCTTTTTTGAGATAAGGGATGTTAATTTTTTCTTAAATGATATTATTTCTTCAATATCATTATGCCGAAATATTGGTTGAACTTTTAATCAAATTTAAAACTTTTTGTGTCAGAATTACTATTCACGTATACGACACTATTCACGTATACGACACTATTCACGAATACGACACTATTCACCGAAAATTAAAATTTTCTTCTTTTTGTCCAAGATGTCTATTATGGTTACTATCTTTGATTGTATCCATGTTTTGATCTTTATTTTGAATTCTGCTTCACAATTTGTTATTATGAAGTATTACCGATCTTGGATAAACCGTTATATCTAATCCCTAATATTTGTCCTTACGTCCTTTGGATTTATTTTCTTTAAAATATTTTTCATCATCCCGGTCCCTAAATGATGATATATTATGAATATCTTTGGCCTGTAAGCAAAAGATGAATGATTAATCGATGAATATCTTTGGCTCTGTAGCAAAGATGAGCAGTGTTGAGATGAACATGACCAATTTGGTGAAACAAATGAATATCTTTGGTTCAGAAAGTGCAAAGATGAATATTTGATTAAAATGTATATTGATTGTTGTTATAGGGATAAAATATTAATGATGGACTTTTAAATCTTAGAAGATAGTAGAACTCATTCTCTACTTGACTCTTCTAATGGATTGCTGTTTCCGCTGCATTTGTTGATCTAAAACTTGTTGTCTATTATATTTTATCAGATTTTTCCCTGTTAAGGACTAATGATAATTTGTTGTATATTATCTTAGTTATAATATTCTTTACTGGGCTAGTTGAGCTCACCCTTTTTCTTTTTGCTCTATTTTTCTTCTCAAGAGGTGAGAACATAGCAGGATCGAGTCGGGGTATGGAGTGATGGTTCTAGAAAGTTGTTGTAGTAGTCCTCACTATTTTTGTAAAATAGTGTATGAATAATTGTAATGAGGACCTATTTGAGTGTGGATATTGTCTAGAAGACAATATTTGTATTTAAACTCACAGTATGTGTTGTCGTATTTTGCACGACAATTGTAATAATAAAGTTGTAGTTTGCTTTCTATACCATGTATTTGGCGACTCAGAATGGGTGTTGTATACCTATTTTGGGGGCGTCACACTATACTTGATGAAATTCTTGTGTTATTCCATTCTTTATTATTCTCTTTGAAATATCCCGCTCTGTGTGTTTACGTGGGACCTAGTTTAAAATCTTTATTATTATTATTGGAATAACATGTCTATGCGACGCATCGCATTCATGGTGATTTCGTTGTTATTCCATTCTTTATTATTTCGTTGGAATATCCTCGCTTTGCGTTTTACTTGGGATTCGGCCCGTCTTTATTATTATGTTGGAATAACTGCATGCTGACGTCACGCATGCATGGTGATTCTGTTGTTATTCCATTCTTTATTATTCGTTGGAATATCATCGTATCATGCGTTTTTACGCTGGGATATGGTTCCGTTATTTATTATTCATTGGAATAACTCGCCTATGCCAAGTACCGCATGCATGGTGATTTCTTCGTTATTCCATTCCTTATTATTACGTTGGAATAACTTGTCTATGTGGATTACCACATGCATGGTGAATGATCCTTTGTATTCATTCCTTATTAAATTGTGGAAATGATCCGTCTAAGTGGATTACAAAGATCATGACGAAAATCCATTTCATTTCATATATATTCTTGTATACTCGGTTGGTTAAAACTTTGACTTCTATACTCCATGAAATTGGTGGAATATCCTTGATATTTGCGCTTCATCCAATATCTATTCATGAAAATATTTTTTCGAGCATTGTTGAATTTTACTCTACAAAGAAGTATCCTGTTGACAATTTGGATGTTATTGGTTCCTAGATAAATTAATTCTTGAACTTATTTTATTGAATTATTATGTCATTGTCATCATTCTCATGCTTAGATTGTGATTAAAGTCATCTTTGGCTTATGTGCATAGATGAACTTGGTATGATTGTGACTAGGGATTTTTCGGTATAGTCATTGTGACGCCCCCAAAATTAGGTATTCATCACCCATTTTGAGTCGCCAAATATATGGTACATAAATTTAAATACAACTTAATTATACAACTGTCGTGTAAAATACGACAAAACATAAACAGAGAGTTTAAACAATAATATTGCCTCCTAGACAATATCCACTCTCAATGGAGTCCTCATTACATTTATTGTCACACTATTTAACAGAATAGTGAGGACTACTAATGCTATCCTCCTGGTATCACACCGGTTCTCGACTCGTCGCCTATATTCTCATTTCCTGAAGAGAACAATGAAAGAAAGGGTGAGTTCAACTAGCCCAGTGAGAAATATTATGACTAAGATAATGCAGAATAAATTATCATTAGTCTCAACAATTTTAAACTGATAGAATATAATAGACAACAAGTTTAACTGCAGCGGAACAAGCAATCCATTAGAAGAGTCAAGTAGAGCATAAAACCTACTATCTTATATGATTTAAAATGATTTTCATCAACTTTATCGCTGAGACTCAGCTTAATAAATAAACTACATCATCCCTGCCCCACAACCAAGGATATTCATGTAATCATCAATGGTTATGATTATACCGAATAATCCCTAGTCATAATCATACTAACAACTGTCCACCAATGAACTATAGGCCAATGAGGACTTTTACCACATCATTCGTTATATTACGGTCATGATTATACCGACCAATCCCTGGTTATAATCATAACAAGTCCATCTCTGCACGTAAGCCAAAGATTACTTTCATCACAATATAAGTATGAGAATGATGTCAATGATATAAACATTAATCAAACGAAAACAAGGATAAATATTAAAGACTTTAAATTTATCCAAATATTATCAATCGCTTACTAAACTCATAATCTAATATTATTAATATTGTAACAATATTTTAATCACTTCTTAAACTTATAAACAATTTATTTCAATTGTTTACACTTTACCAAATAATGCATTTAATCATTCAAGAATACCATACTCATAAGATTTCATCACCAATGATCAAACCACTCATCAAAAATCAGATATACCTTATATATAGGATTTTCAAGCCCTAAAATCCTATTTACCAACTTTGTTACTTCACATAACATATTTAACTCATATGTTTCGTAATTAAACCATTTTCATGAAAAATACCAAATCGGTCCCAAAATATTTCTTTTCGGGATTTAGCGAGAATATAGTCCCATAATGAATATATATTTTTCTCGAATTTTTAAAATTCATTTACTATTTTTCAAAAATAAATTTCTAATTAATTCCTTAAGAAATTAGCTACCTCAAGGTTAACTCGTAAATCTCCAAATATTTGGCGAGGATCTTACACATGTTTACGTGAGCTTTTAGTTTAAATTTCATGGTCATCGGAGTTATAGAACTCTGGTTATAGCGTTTTTCGTCGAAAAAACCTAAATATTGAAATGGTCATAACTTGCTCATTTTAAGTCGAATGAGCACATTTTTTGGACAGGAGGTACTTTATACCATATACTTTCATGTCCCAAAAGGCAGAATTTTTCTTACAAATTAAGTGGTCAAACAATTGACTTTTTAAAAACACGGGTAATAGCTTTTTTCGGTATTGACAACTTTTGACTTATTTGCTAAAATTAGTCTACACGAAAATTTACAACACCTTTTCCAGCGATTCCACTTGGATAAGTTACAAAACTCATAGACCTAACTCTAGAACTTGACCTCACTCAAAAATTCAAAATATAATAGGAGATATGGTTAATTAAATTTCATGTTCCGTTTTCACCAAAATCTGATTTACAACCCTTTTGTGATTTCTAAGAAATTTTCATGTTTTCACATAATAACCAATATAACTTATCATGAAAATGACATAATAATTTAATAAAACCAGTTCAAGAATAAATTCTAAAGATTTATAAGTTACTTTATCTTGAACTCAATAATGTCCAAATTGCCAACATGATACTTCTTTGTAGAGTAAAATTCAAGAATGCTCAGAAGAATATTTCCATGAAAACATACTGGATGAAGCGTAAATATCAAGGATATTCTACTAATTTCATGGAGTATAGAAGTTAAAGCTTTAATCAATCGAGTATAAGAGAATATATGAAAGCTCGCAAATGGATTTTTCGTCGCCATGCGCAGTAATCCACGATACTGAGATCATTTCCACAATTTAATAAGGAATGAATACAAAGGATCATTCATTATGCATGTGGTAATCCACATAGACAAAGTTATTCCAAATGTAATAATAAAGAATGGAATAATGAAGAAATCACCATGCATGCGATAGATCGCACCGACAGGTTATTCTCAACAGAATAATAAAGAATGGAATCAGGTCTGGCGTAAACACAGAGATAGGATATTCCGACAGTATATTAAAGAATGGAATAACAACAGAAATCACCGGTATACTGAGAATCAGCGATATCTGAGTTATTCCATGCAGAATAATAAAGAATGGAATAACAACAAACATCACCGGTATACAGAATCGCGTATACTGAGTTATTCCAATAGAATAATAAATGGAACTGTGTCAAAGTGAAATTCAAGACCGACAGGATATTAAACAGAATAATAAAGAACAAAATAATAGAAGAATTTTTACCATGTATGCAGACTTCAGATAAGCTTAGTAGGACACACTAGCGAAGGATTTACTCGTCTCTCCCCTCCTAGTTCTATTCCCCGATCTCCGCCAGAGATCATATCCCTAAGCTCTGATACCAACTGTGACGCCCCCAAAATAGCTATACATCACCCATTCTGAGTTATCAAATACATGGTACAGAAAATACTACAACTTTATTAATACAATATAAAAACTGTGAGTTTAAATACAAATATTGTCTTCTAGACAATATCCACAACCAAATAAGTCCTCATTATAATTATTGAAACTTTATTTTATAAAAATGGTGAGGACTACTAAAACAACTTCTAGAACCATCACTCCATACCCCGACTCGTATTCGCTACATTCTCGCCTCCTGAGTAGAAAAATGGAACAACAAGGAAAAGGGTGAGCTCAACTAGCCCAGTAAAGAATATTATTACTAAGATAATATAGAACAAATTATCGTTAGTCCTCAACAGGGGAAAATATGATAGAATACAATAGACAACAAATTTCAGATCAATATTCGCAGCGGAAAATAATAATTCATAAAATAGTTACGTAGAGAATGAAATCTACTAGTATCTATGAATTTAAAAGTCCATCATCAATATTTTATCCCTGTAACATCAATCAATATACATCTTTAATCAAATATTCATCTTTGCACTACAGGCCAAAGATATTCATCAGTTGGTCATGTTCATCTCAACACCTGTTCATCTTTGCACTACGGGCAAAGATATTCATAAGAAAATCAACCATCTTTGCACTACATGCCAAAGATATTCAGTAACATCATCATTTAGGACTGAGGATGATGAAAAATAATTTTAAAGAAACGAATCCAGTGAAACAAAAGACAAGGATTAAGGATTAAAGATTCGTAATTCGGTTTATCCATGTCCAAAAATACTTCAATAATAATCATAGTGGAGTAAAATTCAAGAATGATCAAAACATGGATACAATCAAAGCTAGTATCCACAATAGATATTTTGGACAAAAACGAAAATTTAATTTTCTGTGAATACTGCCGTATTCGTGAATAGTGTCGTATACGTGAATAGTGCCGTATACGTGAATAGTAACTCCGACACAAGAATTTCCAAATTTGATAAAACTTCAGATCAATATTTCGGCATAATGATATTGAAGAAAATAATATCATTCATGAAGAAAATAATATCCCTTACCTTGCAAAAACAGTACTTCTAGTTGAAACACCGAATATAAGCTATGACTTGAACTTGCACCGTATAGCAACACTCAAAGTATTATAATACTCACAAGAATACGCTCAATATATCGAGAGAGAAAGAGAGAGAAAACTTCAGTTTCTGGTGTAATTTTCAATTCTAACCTAAGCACCCTATTTATAAAAAAATGCTTAGAACACCAAAGCAGAAAATTTAATATAATAATATTATTTTTAATTAAAATTCTTACGCATACCTAGCATCTGAATTTTGCCACCTAATCACATGTTAAATGAGTCCCAACAATGAAAAAAATGTTTTTTGTAAAAAAAATATTTAAAACTTCAAAAATTAATTATTTCGGAGCTTCAGAACATCAATAATTCATAATAAATAGCCCTTTTGTCAGAAAAATTCAAAACACACAAATTTTTATAAGAAATTCAATTCTCTACAACTTTGCAGAAGAAAGTTTTTCTAAATTGCAAACAAAAATTGACCGAAATCCACAAACGGGCGATTTTACAGGCTATAATCAAATTTCAGTCAATAAATGGGGTCCACCGACATGTTTATCATGTTTTAAACATTTATTGTAACAAAAATACTCATTCTCCATATATAGTCATATATCCCACATTCATTGTAAAAATATCACCATTATTATATTATTAAAATATAATAATATATTTAAATGAATTGTTTTATTAGAAAAGATAAAATATTAATTTTCAACAATTGTCACATTAAAAAATTTTCTCCATCTATATCCACATAAAATCAATATTTTCCTCATCATATAAACAAATAATTAATTATTCACAAATAATATTACAGAATCACAACAATCGACGATAACCAGGCGGTTCTAGGATAGAGGGGCTTTCAATAAGGATTTCTCCTTCATTGGTGGCGTAATTAGATGACCTAACCTCTCCTTAGATGTAACTTTCTAGACATTGCCAATATTGCTATCTAATAATATTATTCAAATTATATGAATTATTGATCCGATAATGGAAAATACTGTGTAATGACAATTATTGAAACAACAATAATATAAAATATCAACGTAACAATTATTGAATCAATAAAATAAAATATTGAGCAATAGAATCATCGTAACAATTATTGAGTAGTGCCTTCTTACGTAAGGATCAATAATTCAAAATATTGTGCAATACCGGTAATATTCGGCAACAACGCCAGACATCATTCGATTTTAACCACCCTAATTAATCCAACAATTGTTAAGCAGTAATAACTACGCCAGTAACTTATATTTGTCATTTTCTTCATCCAATCGCTTTTCATTATGGGGCCCATGTAAGGTCGCTACTTGTCATTTAATATTCCCCGACAAAGAAGAATATTCCACGACCAAACGAATATTCCCCGACAACAATGAATATTTTATAACCACTTGCTTATTTGAAATATTTGCGCATTTTACCCATAACTAACCACATTAATCAAATTAACCCTCACTATTACAAATAATAAATAGAGGAAATTTCATTTTATTAATAAAAGGTCGGGGTCTTACAACCTCCTCTCCTTATGAAATTTCGTCCTCGAAATTGACATACGTACCTGGTGTTTCGAAAAGATGAGGGTACCTCGCTTTCATTTCCTTTTCCAACTCCCAGGTCATTTCCTCTATAGCATGGTTCCTCCACAAAACTTTAACTTGTGGTATGACCTTTGTGCGTAGGACATGCTCCTTCCTATCCAAGATCTTGACAGGTACCTCTTCGTACGTTACGTCTTGGCTAGCTATCTCGTCCGGTTCTAACTCAATAACGTGGTTCGGGTCTTTCACATATTTACGAAGTACAGATATGTGAAACACATTATGAACACGAGACATACTCGGAGGTAACGCGAGTCTATAGGCTACATTACCTACTCGGTCAAGAATCTGAAATGGACCAATAAATCGTGGATTGAGCTTTCCTCTCTTTCCAAATCTTGTAACTCCCTTCCATGGAGCAACACGTAATAGTACATGATCCCCCATACCAAATTCCACGTCCTTACGATGAAGATCCGCATAACTCTTTTGTCGATCCTGTGCCGTTTGTATACACGTTGTCGAATCATTTGGATCTTTTCCGTAGTCATACGTACCAACTCGGGTCCCAACAATGTTGCTTCACCCACCTCATCCCAACATATTGGAGAGCGACACTTTCGTCCATATAATGCTTCAAATGGAGCCACACCTATACTTGCCTGATAACTGTTGTTATAGGAGAATTCCACCAATGATAAATACTTATCCCAACTCCCTTTGAAGTCTAGGACACAGAGTCTTAATAGATCTTCAAGAGTTTGAATAGTCCTTTCTGATTGTCCGTCCGTTTGAGGATGGTATGCCGAACTAAATCGTAAATCCGTGCCCATAGCTTTTTGCAAGCTAACCTAAAATCTTGAAGTGAATCTTGGGTCACGATCCAAAACTATGGATACTGGCATGCCATGCAATCTCACAATCTTATTTACGTACATTTGAGCAAGACATTCAAGGGAATAAGTCTCCCGTATCGGCAAGAAATGAGCAAACTTGGTTAATCTATCAACAATTACCCAAATAGCATCGATGCGTTGAGAAACTATAGGAAGACCCGTAACGAAATCCATGGTAATGTGTTCCCACTTCCATTTTGGAATCTCAAGTGGTTGCAATGGACCCTTTGGCACTTGATGCTCCGCCTTTACACGTTGACAAGTTAAACACGTTGAGATAAACTTTGTAATCTCTCTCTTCATATTGTTCCACCAAAAATGTATGTCGAAGATCACGATACATTTTGGTACTTCCAGGATGAATTGTAAATGATGTATTGTGTGCCTCCATCATGATCTTGTACTTCAAATCAGAATCGTTAGGAACACAAAGTCTGGAATGGACTCGAAGTATTCCTTCTTCATCGATTCTTGCTTCTGGAATAGCACCTTCTTGCACTTTCTTCTTCATCCGCATCAGCTCCGGGTCGGTGGCTTGAGCAACCTTAACCTTTTCTATTAAAGTTGGCTCTATGCGTATACTTGACATCATCGCAGTCGTTCCTGCATATGATCTTCTACTCAACGCGTCAGCTACCACGTTCGCTTTTCCAGGATGGTATTGAATAGTGTGGTCGTAATCTTTCAACAACTCGAGCCAACGTCGTTGCCGGATGTTGAGTTCCTTTTGAGTGAAGAAATATTTGAGGCTTTTATGGTCCAAATATATCTCCACTTTCTCCCCATATAGATAGTGCCTCCAAATCTTTAGCGTAAAAATGACTACTGCCAACTCTACATCATGAGTAGGATAATTCCTCTCATATTTCTTAAAGTTGTCGCGATGCATATGCTATGACTTTCCCACGTTGCATGAGAACACATCTTAACCCTTTTGCCCAAAGCATCATCAGAGATAACAAATCTATCAGAACCAGATGGTATTGTTAAAACAAGTGCCGAAATAAGTCTCCTCTTAAGTTCTTGAAAACTCTTCTCGCATTCTTCGCTCCAAACAAATTTTGTATCCTTCCGAGTCAACTGAGTTAACGGAGTAGCGATTCGATAAAACCCTTCTACGAATCTCCGATAATAATAACCATTAAAGGCGTAAAGCTACGTACCACCGCCTTCTTGGTTGCTCTAACTTTGTATTGCTTCAATCTTCGCCGGGTCAACAGATACTCCATGTTTTGACACCACGTGCCCAAGAAATGCTACTTCCTCAAGCTAGAACTCGCATTTCTTTAACTTGACATATAACTTGTTTTCACGAAGCCTTTGGAGTACCAGCTTCAAATGGTGCTCATGATCTTCACGGCTTTTGGAATATATGAGAATGTCATCAATAAAGACAATAACGAACTGATCCAAATAATCCTTGAATACTCGGTTCATCATATCCATGAAAGCTGCAGGAGCATTAGTCAATCCAAAAGACATGACTAAGAATTCATAATGCCCGTACCGAGTTCTGAAGGCAGTCTTTGGAATATCCTCGATTCTAATCTTCATTGATGATATCCGTAAGCTAAGATCGATCTTTGAAAAGAATTGTGCTCCTTGTGAATCGGTCAAACAAGTCATCAATACGAGGTAGCGGATACCTATTCTTGATAGTGACATGGTTCAATTCCGATAATCAATACAAAATCGCATACTCCCCGTCTTTCTTCTTTACTTAATAAAACAGAGCACCCCAAGGAGATGTACTTTGGGGACGAATGAAATCGATGTCCAACAATTTCTCGTAGTTGGACCTTAACTCCTGATGTTCAATAGGAGCCATTCGATATGGGGTTTTAGAAATGGGCTTTGTACCAGGTTCAAGATCAATAAAGAATTCAACTTCACGTTCCGGGGGTAGACCGAGAAGTTCTTCAGGAAATACATCGAAAGTCAATAACAAACAGAATATTATTCAATTTTGACGTGTCTTTATTCAAATCCATAACATGGGCTAAGAAAGCTTGACATCCATTTTAAATAAACGAATAACTTTATGATTATATATAACATTGATTGATTTTAATGGTTTAGTTGCTTGAATTGCATAACAAAGTTGTTTAGGAATATGAAAAGTAACAACCTTACGAAAATAATCAATTTTGGCATGATGAGTAGTTAACCAATCAATCCCTAAAATCACATCAAAAGCAAGTATCTTTAAAGAGATAAGGTCAATGTGTAAGGTGATGGTGCCAACTTGGATCAAACAAGACTTATAAACAGTGGATGTGATGAAAGTTTCTCCTAACGGAGTTTTCACAGATAGGTCAAAGTCTAATTTTTCCGGAGTCAAATTTAAACATTGAGCACAAGTAAGAGAGATAAATGAATGGGTAGCACCGGTATCTAGTAAAGTATAAACTTCACAAGAATTTATGATTAGCATACCCGTGATCACCTCGTTTGGCTTCCTCGCATTTTGACCAGTCACAACAAACGCTCTTCCAAGAATCGTTGACTTTGATTTTTCTGGGACAGTCTTTTGAGTCACCATCCCCGCTGAACTAGGTTTTCGCTACCGTACAATCTCGAGCGATATGTCCTTCCTTTCCACAATTATAGCATACCTTGAACTGTTGTGGGCAGTTTGGGCTGATATGTCCCTCTTTCCCGCATTTGTAGCATACTACCGGTGGTCGTTCTCCTCCATTAGAACCAGTTGCTGCTGGTGCTGAAGTCTTCGCATTGTCATTGTTAAATCTCCTCTTTTTAAAATCTCCGCCCGACTCGCTTCTTCTATTTTCTTGGCCATGATTACCACCAGAGTGGTTACCATTTTTTGTCCGTCTTTTTTTCTTTCTCCATTTGGTTATCGTTATTCATTGATCTCGCTATCTCTAGTATGATCCTCTGGTTGTGATCCTCGATTGACCGTACTCGTTATCTCGCTCTAACAATCGAGCCTCATTGACAACATCTCGAATAGAGAGAAAATTTATGAGAAATGAGATATCGACGTATTCCGGTTTCAAACCTCTCGTAAACATCCGCGTCATACACGTTCCTCTTCTCCACCAAATGAGGTGCAAACTCGATAACTCCATGAACTTCGCCTCGTACTGAGATACCGTCATGTTATTCTCGCTCCGATCTAATAAACTCCATTTCCTTTATATGACGTATACACTTTCGTGAAAGTATTTGTCATTAAATAGTTTCTGAAATGTCTCCCAAGACATGTTGAGCGCGGCTGGGTGGGTATGCTTCACAGATTCTCACCTGTAATTTGCCTCATTACGGAACATGAAGGTGGCGAATGGCACCTTCTGCTCCTCCGTGCATCCCAAGACATCGAATATCTTGGTGATTTGTTTGACCCACGTCTCCGCCTTTGATCGGATCCCGCTTTCCTGCACTCGGTGGTCCCAACTCTTTGAATCGTCAATTTGTGACAACCCGTGAGTTGCAATCATTTCCTCCTCGTATTTTGAACACGAGTCTCCCTAAATTCGATTTTGCATGAACTGCAAGAAGCTTTTAAACATCCCGTCATTTCATCATCATCGCTTTCATGGCGTTGTTTCACGGGGAGGAACATTGCTTACCACGCCTGCTTCTCCTCATTGGTAAGTACACAGCGTCTCCACGGTCTCATTTATCCCACTGTTAACATTCTCATCGACATTCTTAAATCATGCTTATAAAACAAGGGTTAATTAAACAAATTAACATACCACATAATATCCCTATACTCGACCAACTAACAAATAAGCTTAGGTAGGACACACTAGCGAAGGATTTAATCATCTCTCCCTCCTAGTTCTATTCCCGATCTCCGCTTGGAGATAATATCCCTAAGCTCGATATAACCGCATGACGCACCCAAAATAGGTATACATCACCCATTCTGAGTTGTCAAATACATGGTACAGAAACAACTACAACTTTATTAATACAATATAAAAACTGTGAGTTTAAATACAAATATTGTCTTTTAGACAATATCCACAACCAAATAAGTCCTCATTATAATTATTGAAACTTTATTTTATAAAAATGGTAAGGACTACTAAAACAACTTCTAGAACCATCACTCCATACCCCGACTCGTATTCGCTACATTCTAGCCTCCTGAGAAGAAAAATGGAACAACAAGAAAAAGGGTGAGCTCAACTAGCCCAGTAAAGAATATTATGACTAAGATAATATAGAACAAATTATCGTTAGTCCTCAACAGGGAAAAATCTGATAGAATACAATAGACAACAAATTTCAGATCAATATTCGCAGCGAAAAATAATAATTCATAGAATAGTTACGTAGAGAATGAAATCTACTAGTATCTATGAATTTAAAAGTCCATCATCAATATTTTATCCCTGTAACATCAATCAATATACATCTTTAATCAAATATTCATCTTTGACTATGTGCCAAAGATATTCATCGATTAAGTCATGTTCATCTCAACACTGCTCATCTTTGCACTACGGGCCGAAGATATTCATAAGAAAATTAACCATCTTTGCATTACAGGCCAAAGATATTCAGTAACATCATCATTTAAGACTGAGGATGATGAAAAATATTTTTAAAGAAATGAATCCAGTGAAACAAAAGACAAGGATTAAGGATTAAAGATTCGTAATTCGGTTTATCCATGTCCAAAAATACTTCAATAATAATCATAGTGGAGTAAAAGTCAAGAATGATCAAAACATGGATACAATCAAAGCTAGTATCCATAATAGATATTTTGGACAAAAATGAAAATTTAATTTTCTGTGAATAGTGCCGTATTCGTGAATAGTGTCGTATACGTGAATAAAGTCCGAGTATCGTGAATAAGAAACTCGACACAAAAAGTTCCAAATTTGATAAAACTTCAGATCAATATTTTGGCATAATGATATTGAAGAAAATAATATCATTCATGAAGAAAATAATATCCCTTACCTTGCAAAAACAGTACTTCTAGTTGAAACACCGGATATAAGCTATGACTTGAACTTGCACCGTATAGCAACACTCAAAGTATTATAATACTCACAAGAATACGCTCAATATATCGAGAGAGAAAGAGAGAGAAAACTTCAGTATTCGGTGTAATTTTCAATTCTAACCTAATCACCCTATTTATAGAAAAATGCTTAGAACACCAAAGTAGAAAATTTAATATAATAATATTATTTTTAATTAAAATTCTTACGCACACCTAGCATCTGAATTCAGCCACCTAATCATATGTTAAATGAGTCCCAACAATGAAAAAAATGTTTTTTGTAAAAAAAATATTTAAAACTTCAAAAATTAATTATTTCGGAGCTTCAGAACTTCAATAATTCATAATAAATAGCCCTTTTGTCAGAAAAATTCAAAACACACAAATTTTTATAAGAAATTCAATTCTCTACAACTTTGCAGAAGAAAGTTTTTCCAAATTCCAAATGTAAATTGGTGAAATCCACAAACCAAGCGATTTCTGTGCTATAATCAAATATCAGTCAATAAATGGGGTCCACCGACATGTTTAACATGTTTTAAACATTTATTGCAACAAAAATACTCCTCCTCCATATATACTCATATATCCCACATTCATTGTAAAAATATCACCATTATTATATTATTAAAATATAATAATATAGTTAAATGAATTATTTTATCAGAAAAGATAAAATATTAATTTTCAACAATTGTCACATTAAAAATTTTTCTCCATCTATATCCACATAAAATCAATATTTTCCTCATCATATAAATCAGTAATTAATTATTCACAAATAATATTACGAATCACAACATCGACAAACCGCATACGGTCCCAGATAGAGGGGCTTTCAATAAGGATTTTCCTCACTTGCTTGGTAGCAATTGATTAGATGACCTAACCTCTCCTTAGATGTAACTTTATAGACATTGCCAATATTGCTATCTAATAATATTATTCAAATAATATGAAATTATTGATCCGTTAATGGAAAATCTTGTGTAATGACAATTATTGAAACAACAATAATATAAAATATCAACGCAAAGAATTATTGAATCAATAAAATAAAATATTGAGCAATAATTATCGTAACAATTATTGAGTAGTGTCTTCACGTAAGGATCAATAATTCAAAATATTGTGCAATACCGTGTGCTATCGTGTAACAACGCAGACATCGTATTTTAACCACCAGTAATCAAACAAAGGTTAATTCAGAATAACTACGTAGTAACTTATATTTGTCGTTTTCTTCATCCAATCACTTTTCGATATGGTGCCCCACAATAAGGTCGCTACTAGTCGCATTTAATATTCCCCGATAGTAAGAATATTCCACGACCAAACGAATATTCCCCGACAACAATGAATATTTTATAACCACTTGCTTATTTGAAATATTTGCGCATTTTACCCATAACTAACCACATTAATCAAATTAACCCTTACTATTACAAATAATAAATAGAGGAAATTTCATTTTATTAATAAAAAGTCGGGGTCTTACAACGCAAGTATACGTGGTCAACAAGTAATAAAGTGATAAGTTAAGTATCGTTCCCTCAGAGACAATTAGCAAGAACTCAAACTTACAACTATCAATCTTTAACTAATCCAAATTTTATTAAACTATTTAAAACAATGATAATTAAACCTTAAGAATTAATACCCTAGCTATCACTAATAACCCACAATGGTAAAACTAAAGTTTCAAACAATACTTGGAAAATTAGGCTCATGATTTCACTCCAAGCTTCACTCAGATTAATTCACTTATACCTCAGTTCAACTCAATATCCCAGTTTATTAATCAAGAACACAATTGTAGCATTAACCACCTCTCGGTGCACTAATACCATATTAACTCAAATTCATAATTAAGATAGAATTAAGTCAAACACTTCAATCAAATAACTCACAATATCTCTATGCAAATTAAATCAAAGAAGTTTAAGATTAAGTTCTTTATCCAATTACATGTAATGTCAAGCATATCTCTACCTTAACATTCATCACAAATCTGCTATTCACAAAATTCATGAACACATGCTATATCAATTAAGTCTAGATTTAAACATCTTCTCTCCAATCCATTCAAATCCACAAAGAATTGTTGATCAGGCAATTCATAAATTCAAGTGCAAATCAATATAGATAAACTGACGAATATTTTATTAAACTGAGGATTTAAGCTAATTAATCATTGTTCCACTCAAAGATCCATCATTCACCTAAAAAGAGAATTAGTTCATAATAATTAAATTAACTACTAAATAAATAAAAGGAAACATCATCCCAATTACAGATAATAAAAATTAAAGAAGAATAATAAAACACCACCCTTCTCTGAATTCAATTCCTGCAATTTTCGTGAAGTTTTTTTTTTCCTTTTCTCTAGACCTCCAAGCTTGATCTTCAACTCGTTCTTTTTCAAAGTGTTCTACTTGATCCCTTTTTCCCAAAGTGTATTATATTTGACTCCTTATCCTTCTCCCTCTTGTAGACCCAATCACTTGTCTAGATACTCTCCTATATCAACTCTACTTACTATCCAAAACAACCTTAAACAATCCCACTTACTATCAAATACTACCATTTAGCTATTCTTTAAAAATAGATGTTCTGCTTTTGGTATGTCGTCAGGTTGTCCTAGCCTTCCATGGCCTTCCAAGGTTAGTCCAACAAGAGGTAGCACAGACTCCCACAAGATTCAATAGCCCACACAACAAGAATCGCCGCTTAGCCCATCAAGAGCTTACAGTTCCGCCAACAACACGACCTCAAATACTTCTACACACGGGATGCCTCTCAGATTTTCTACATTAAACGAAAAACCCATCAATAGTAACATTAAAATGCCTAAAACAAACACAAAAACACTCCAAATGAACACAATTCATGGTTTAAAACCTACTCATCAAAATCCCCAAACTTAAACATTGCTTGTCCTCAAGCAAACACAATGATGTCATGCAATGCAATGCAACTAATCCTAAAATTTTGAATCCGAAGATTAAGTTAGTAACAATAGTTCACGACAAGGCCTCGGAAAAATCATGTAAATATAACAAAACCTCATAACGAAACCAATCCACAATTTCTAGCCAACCATTGAATCTTACATTGATATCACTACTATAGTGTGTGTGTGTGCACCAACAATATAGATTGACATACTATCAAATTTAAAATATAACACACCTCTTCTAAGGCATTAAACATAGTAAATAAAAGAATTCCAAAACAAGTTCATTCCAACCAAAGCTAGACACAAACCATCATAAAGGGTGAACCTAGGATATTTACGCCTCACCTATCATTCACGGGGGCATTTTGCTCTTATTTCCCGTTTTATTCTTTTTTTTTTTAACTTTTTAACCATGACTGTGCAATGTCTCATTCCATTAGGCTAACAGTGCTACCCCTTAGCGAGCGTTTGACCAACGACTCCCAGACCATTAAGACCTTAGGGCGCTAGGTGTTAAGACACCCCTTCGAGCGTACTTGCTCAAGTAACAAAGGCCCCGAAACAAAACTAGCCACGGTATTTTTTTTTCTTTTTTAGACTTATATACCCCAAATATTCCCCCAAACTTAGGTTCTTGTCTAACAATAGCCATCACTACTTATTCTTGTCATTCTCTTATTTAAACTAGTTGTGATGCCCCCAAAATTAGGTATACGTCACCCATCTTGGGTCGCCACTTACATGGTACTGAATATAAATACAACTTAATTATATAACAGTCGTGTAAGATACGACAAAATATATATACAATGAGTTTTAACTCGAATATTGTCATCTAGACAGTATTCAAACATAAATAAGTCCTCAATACATTTATTGTCACACTATTTAACAGAATAGTGAGGACTACTAATGCTATCATCTGGACTGTCACTCCATTCCCCGACTCGTCCCCGCTACGTTCTCATTTCCTAAAGAGAACAGTGAAAGAAAGGGTGAGCTCAACTAGCCCAGTAAGAAATATTATGACTAAGATAATGCAGAATAAATTTTCATTAGTCTTCAATAGTATAACAACTGATAAAATATAATAGATAACAAGTTTTAGATCAAAAACTGCAGCGGAAATAAGCAATCCATTAAAAGATTCAAGTAGAGAATAAAATATACTATTTTTTATGATTTAAAAAGTTTTTTCATCACTTTTATCGCTGAAACTCAGCTTAATAAATGAACCACATCTTCTAATCATCCCTGTATTACGGGCCAAGGATATTCATTAAATCATCAATGATCATGATTATACAGAAAATCCCTGGTCATAATCATACCAAAAACTGTCCATCAATGCACTACAGGCCACTGAAGACTTTTACCACACCACTTATAACATCACAGTTCATAATTATACCGAATGATCCCTGGTCATAATCATACTAAGTCCATCTATGCACGTAAGCCAAAGATAACTTTCAACATAATATAAACATGAGGATGATGACAATGATATATGAATTCAATAAAACAAGTTCACGAATTAATTTATCCAGGAACCAATAACGTCCCAATTGTCAACAAGATATTATTTTGTGGTGTAAAATTCAAGAATGCTCAGAAGAATATTTCCATGAAAAGATATTGGATGAAGCGCAAATATCAAGGATATCCCACTAATTTCATGGAGTATAGAAGTCAAAACTTTAACCAACTGAGTATAATAAGGAATGGAATAACAAAAGAAATCATCATGCATGCGATAGAGACCGCACAGACAGGTTATTCCAACAGAATAATAATAACAGAACCAGGTCAGGTGAAATTCACACCGACAGGATGTTCCAACAAAATAATAAATGCGGAATAATAAATGATGGAAACCAGTCGGCAGATAGCATGTACAGGATATTTCGACGAGTAATATTAAAGATGAATAATAAAATGGAACCAGTCCCACAGATATAGACAGATGAGGATATTCGATGAGAATATTAAAGACGGAATAATAGAAGAATATCACCAAGTATGCGTATCTTTGATAAATCGGTTATTCCAAAATAATCATAAAGAATGGAATAATGAAAAAGATCACCAAGTATTGGGTGAACCGCATATCTTGGTCATTCCACCAAGTATAGGTAAATCGCGCATATAGGTTATTCCAATGTAATAATAAAGAATGGAATAACATAAGGATATCACCAAGTATAGGGTATGCCGCGTATACAAGTTATTCCAACAGAATAATAAAGAATGGAATAACAAAATTTCTCTTCAAGAAGAAAGAATAACACCCCTTACCGTAAAAGAACTGAATATAGAAGTAGTGAAGTAGCAGAATACTCTTCTTCTTTCTCTCTATAATTTTCTCTCTAGAGCTTCTCTCTATAATTTCTCTCTCTAGAGTTTCAATGAATTCGTAAGAAAATAATGAAGGAATTAGCTTCTATTTATAGGAAAATGGAATGCATAGTAACTAATCCATGAACGGTCCAGATTGATTTACTTTAATCGGACGGTCCATATTTAAAGAATCTTTTAAATAAAATATAATATATTCTATTTATATAATAACTTTAATAAAGTATTATGTTTTATATAAAAAGATATTTCTGTTTTATTACATTAATAATACAAATAAAACAAAACTTCATCATCATATAAAATATTAACAATAATTGAATCAAACTGAGTGACTTCTCACATAAGTATCAATAATCAATACCGTGTGGTACTATGCAACCACTCGTATTACTATACTTTTACTACCGAGTAGTTCAACATTATTAACGGTAAAACTTCCGCCGTTATTTTCATAAAATATTTTGTTCGGTGAATAGTAACTCGTGAATAGTACTTCGACACAAAAAGTGTCCCAAATACCCGAGTGAACAATACTAGAGTGAATAGTAACTCGTGAATAGTACTTCGACACGAAAAGTGTTCCAAATACTCGAGTGAACAATACTAGAGTGAATAGTAATTTCGGTGAATAGTAACTCGTGAATAGTAACTCGTGAATAGTAACTCTGACACAAAAAGTGTCCCAAATACTCGAGTGAACAATACTAAAGTGAATAGTAATTTTGGTGAATAGTAACCCGTGAATAGTAACTCGTGAATAGTAACCAGGTATTTTATGACAACTTGTCTACTTTGAAAAATTTATAAATACTACCCACAACTATAATATTATCTCAAATTCACACCATAATATAAAAAATTATTTTGAGAAAATTTAAATCTTTATTTATAAAATCTGGGGTCTCACACTAGTGATGCCTTTTAGAGCGTTATTATGAATCAATTTAACACAATCAATCTACAAGTTGGTATGTTCGTGCAATCTTTTTTACAATAGTTTCAAATAGTAGAAAGATTCAACTTATAACACAAAATTACTTCAAAGTTTCCTTACTAAGTATTGCACATTATCACCAAATTCCAATCTCATCATTGGCCCTGAAAAACAGTAACATATCCCAACTATCGACTAGATTCATGAATTTTTACTTTTTTTTTAAAAAAACTTGAGGAAAACTAATATATAAAAAAACTAATATATGAAAAACTAAAAGCTAAAAACTAACATGCAAATGAAGAAAACACCTTAATCCCCAAACTTAAATCAAGGAATGCCCTCATTACTTCAAATATCTGTAATCAAATATAAAAATTTGAGGACTTCGAAAACGCGTTATTAGCAGCGGCCGTCGTCCAAGGAGGATATGTTGGCAAGATAGGAAGAATGAGCATAACGATCGGCCGAGCATTAGGATTACAACGAGCAAACGCCTTTAGCAAGCGTGTTGAAAGCATTCACATTGTCTCGATGCATTAAATCTTGACGGCCAACCAACCACATGAATTGATTCCTTGGGACCCATGCTTGTTCTTCACGGCGGGTTCTCACTTAAACAGTTCCTCATGAACCGGTTCTTCACTAGCCGAGGATGATGGTTGGCGGATCATGATGTAACCTTCACCACGCTGGTGTGATTGTGCTCCATCCCACGCTTTGTACCTCTCAATAGTTGCATGATCAATTATGGTCGTTGGTTGTTGAATTGGCTCATTAGGATGCCACTGCACCCCAGCTTTTCGGCATAAGTTGGTAATTAGAAACCCGTGAAGTAACCCGCCTGTGGTACTTACCCGTAGCGCTCGGTCAATGGATTCTTGAATACATTCCCCCACATCAACATTGTAGAAAGCAATTGTATTGTTCACAAGATAATGGTGGTGAACAATTCCATACAATAATCGGGCCCGTGCTTTAGTAACATCGGTTTGATAGCGTGGTCATTAAACGAGCACATATGACGCATGCCATGCTTTACCATATCGACTTAATGCCGCTTGGGGAAAACTTATCTTTTCGTTCGTTCATGCTTTAATTGCCCATTTTGTTGATTTGCATAATAGCAATCAACTCATCTAGCCGGGCAACCCATCTTCATCTGGGTCCTCTTGGCGTTTTAACCCAAAATATTCATTGATAGCTTCAAAGATGAAATGCTACGGTTTTCCCGAACCATGACAACATGATTGATATATTCAATTGCATTCGCATAAAACTCCTTAACTATGTTGATTGCTTTTCGAAGTGGTTGCTCTACTAGTTGAAACCAGTTGCGTTCTACAATTTGCAATGCCATATCACCATCCAAATTCGCATTTGGCTTTAATCCTCGTTCTAGCACCAAATTTTTCTTGTCAATGGATGTATTGAATCTCTCTGCGGCCCTCTCGTTAACAAATTTTGTATGGTCATATGTTGGGCGAGTTGTGGAGGTTGATGCCCTTTGCCTTTTGTGTGAAGACATGTTGCTTCCGGTGTTGTTAAACACAAAAATCTGGTTCTGGATTTTTATCAAACAGGTGGTGGGCGGAATGGTGACTCCCCCAAACTTAATTGGTTGATAATGCTTTGCTACCCAAACAGTTTAAAACCCAACACCTTCTCCTTTAATAAGTTGGGTTTACATCTTTGAAGAGAAGTCCCAATTTGTATCAACTGGTGCAAGGGTTGTGTTAGATTTAGAATTGGTTGTGATTTTTGAACTTTGTGGTACCATTATGTCTAGAATGGAGGGGCTTCATATAGACAATAGGAAATTAATGTGGGTGGGAATCGGAACTTGAAAAGGTTAGTGGGTTTGGAATTTGGAAAGGAGAAGGCGAGTAAAGATGATATGATTTAATGTGAAGTTATGGGGAAGAGGAAGTGCAATAGAATTAGGAGAAGTGGAGAAGTGGTATTGTTGTAATGGAGTGGTGGAGAGGTGGGAGTGTTCAACTTCAAACATGTCTCTTTTTATTGAAGATTCCCGAGTAGCGCGATCCACGCTGCTGTAGCGCTGCCAGTGCTTGATGTAAGGAGGACTTTCTGACTTTGTAACGCGGTCCGCACTGTTGGAGCGCGTTCAGCGCTAGTTGTGCATGAGGTGAGGATTTCTTGAGCACGCTCTGCGCCATCTTGACTGATATAGTAGCGCGGTCCGTGCTGTTGTGGCGCGTTCAACGTTGGTGTCCGACGTTGTGGCGCGTTTCGCACTCTATAATGTTGCTGCTTTACTGCTCTTGCTCGGGGTTTCTGCAATTATTCCAGAGATTTTGTTACTCTCTAAGTATAATATTCTATTGACTAATCTATACTAAAATTTAAATGTACGTAAGAGATAGAGTTTAGAGCTTGGGTTGCCTCCATAGTAGCGCTTGGTTTAATGTCGCTAGCCCGACAGTCCCTCATGTCTTATTGCGTGTCTGTGAGGGTAATGTTAATGGTGTCCACATTTGCATCCTCACCCCAGTAGTGCTTCAATATTTAACCGTTAACCTTGAAAGTTTCCAATGGATTTTTGCTATACAGCTCCACAGCGCCATGTGGGAAAACCGTTTTTATGGTGAATGGCCCTGACCACCGTGATTTAAGTTTTCCTGGAAACAATCTCAGTTTTGAATTGAACAATGACCTTTGCTTGACTTTGGCATTAAAGTTTCGTGCTTGATTTTCTGGTCGTGCCATTTTTTAACATTTTCCTTGTATAATTGTGCATTCTCGTAAGCTTGTAGTCTGAATTCGTCAAGCTCATTTGTGAGACCCCAGATTTTATAAATAAAGATTTAAATTTCTCGAAATATTTTTTTAAATATTGAGGTATGAATTTGAAATAATATTATAGTTGTGGGTAGTATTTGAAAATTTTGCAAAGTACGCAAGTTGTCTTATAATTATTCGATTGGTCGGGGAATATTCTTTTTATCGGGGAATATTCGTACGACGACACAATCATTAGTGGACCCACAACGGAAGAATTGTCGTATTTAGAAAACGACAAAAATATTTTTATGAAAATAACGGTGGAGGTTTTACTGAATTAATCTTTGTTGAACTACCCGTAGTAAAAAAGTACAATAATACGCGTGGTTGCATAGTAGCACACCGGTATTGATTATTGATGCTTACGTGATAAGTCACTCAGTTATACTCAATTATTGCTACAGTAATTGCTGCATCATATCTCTCATATTATTGATTCGATTATTGCCACGGTATCATCTGCATTATTTTTTATATTGTTAAATCAATAATTGAGGTCTGGAGAGTATTTGGGACACTTTTGTGTCAGAGTTACTATTCACGAGTTACTATTCACGGGTTACTATTCACCCAGTTACTATTCACTCTAGTGTTGTACATTCGGGTATTTGGGTACAATATTATTCCATGAGGAGATATGCTAATTTTTCAGACCGTTGGTTGAATGAATTAATATGGACCGTTGGTGGAAAGTTATAATAATGAATCAATATGGATCGCTGGTTTAAAGTTTTAATAGTAAATCAATATGGATCGCTGGTTTAAAAGTTTTAATAGTGAGTTAGTATGGACCGTTGCTTTAAGTTTTAATCTGAACCGTCCGTTTAAAAGTAAATCGATCTGGACCGTTCATGGATTAGTTACTATGCATTCCATTTTCCTATAAATAGAAGCTCATTCCTTCATTATTTTCTTACGAATTCGTTGAAACTCTAGAGAGAGAAATTATAGAGAGAAGCTATAGAGAGAAAATTATAGAGAGAAAGAAGAAGAATATTCTGCTACTTCACTACTCTTATATCCAGTTCTTTTACGGTAAAGGGAGTTATTCTTTCTTCTTGAAGAGAACTTCTGTTATTCCATTCTTTATTATTCTGTTGGAATAACCTGTAAAAGTGGCATACCCTATACATAACCTGTATATGTGGCATACCCTATACTTGGTGAAATCCTTATGTTATTCCATTTTTATTATTCTATTGGAATAACCTGTATACGCGGCATACCCTATACTTGGTGAAATCCTTATGTTATTCAATTCTTTATTATTCTGGTGGAATGACCTGTATATGCGGTTCACCCAATACTTGGTGATCTTCTTCTGTTATTCCATTCTTTATTATTATGTTGGAATAACCTATTTATGCGAAGTACCGCATACTTGGTGAAATCCTTTTATTATTCCGTCATTTTATATTCTGTCGGAATATCCTGTCGGTGTGAATTTCACCTGACCTGGTTCCATTACTTATTATTTCGTATTTATTATTCTGTTGGAATAACTTTATCTGGGCAACCGCATGCATGGTGATTTCGTTGTTATTCCATTCTTTATTATTACATTGGAATAACTTTCGTCATCTAATACCGCATGCATGGTGATTTCTGTTGTTATTCTATTCTTTATTATACTCAGTTGGTTAAAGTTTTGACTTCTATACTCCATGAAATTAGTGGAATATCCTTGATATTTGCGCTTCATCCAGTATCGTTTCATGGAAATATTCTTCTGAGGATTCTTGAATTTTACACCACAAAACAATATCTTGTTGACAATTGGGACGTTATTGGTTCCTGGACAAATTAATTCGTGAACTTGTTTTATTGAATTTATATATCATTGTCATCATCCTCATGTTTATATTATGTTGAAAGTCATCTTTGGCTTACGTGCATAGATGGACTTAGTATGATTATGACCAGGGATCATTCGGTATAATCATGAACTGTGATGTTATAAGTGGTGTGGTAAAAGTCTTCAGTGGCCTATAGTGCATTGATGGACAGTTTTTGGTATGATTATGACCAGGGATTTTTCGGTATAATCATGACCATTGATGATTTAATGAATATGCTTGGCCATGTAATGAGGATGATTAGAAGATGTGGTTTATTTATTGTCGAGTATCAACGATAAAAGTGATGAAAAACTTTTAAATCATAAAATATAGTAGATTTTATTCTCTACTTGACTCTTTTAATGGATTGCTTATTTCCGCTGCAATTTTGATCTAAAACTTGTTGTCTATTATATTCTATCAGTTGTTATACTGTTGAAGACTAATGATAATTTATTCTGCATTATCTTAGTCATAATATTTTTTACTGGGCTAGTTGAGCTCACCCTTTCTTTCACTATTCTCTTCAGGAAATGAGAATATAGCTGAAAGAGTCGGGGAACGGGGTGACGGTCCAGATGATAGCATTAGTAGTCCTCACTATTCTGTTAAATAGTGTAACAATAAATGTAACGAGGACTGAATTTGAGTTTGTATACTGTCTAGGAGGACTCACTTGAGAATGAATATTGTCTAGAAGACAGTATTTGTATTTAAACTCACAACATATGTTCTGTCGTATTCTACACGACTTTTGTATAATTAAGTTTGTATTTGAATTATGTACCATGAAAGTGGCGACCCAAGATGGGTAACATATACCTAATTTTGGGGGCGTCATGATTAGTATCAAAGCTTAGGATATGATCCCCGATCGAGAGATGAGACAAGAACTAGGAGGGGAGAGGCGGGAATTCCTTCGCTAGTATGACCTACCTAAGTTTATTTGGTATTTAATTGGTTGGTCGAGTATAGAGATAATATGTGATATGTTAATTAACCCTTGTTTTGTGGCAGTATTTGAAAATGGCATCCGAGAATGTTGAGAATAACAATGGGGCACAGGAGACCGTTGAGTCTCCACAGATCAATAATCAGGACAATGTGCAACAGGATGGCGATAATCCTCCTGTAAACAATAATACTGATCAATTAACGAACGGCGATACGTTTAGGAGCTTTTTAGAATTCATGCAACATCAGGCGAATGTGGCTCCTGTTCATAATGCAGGTAAAAATAATGGCAACCCACGGTCGGTTACCGCTAAGAAATACATGGAGCTGGGACCACCAGAGTTTTTGGGAAAGCCAGAACCACTTAAGGCGGAGACGTGGTTAAAATAGATCACCAAGATATTTGATGTATTGGGATGCTCCGAGGAGAAAAAGGTTCCCTTTGCCACCTTTATGTAGCGTGAAGAGGCGATTCTTTGGTGGGAATCAGAAACGTACATCAACTACTTAACGCACTCAAGATGTCTTGTGAGAAGTTCCAAGAGTTGTTCAACGACAAGTACTTTCCCGAAAGTATTTGTCACATGAAAGAGGTTAAGTTCATCAAGCTAGAGCAAAATAACATGACCGTGTCGCAGCATAAAGCCAAGTTTGCCGAGTTGTCACGGTTTGCGTCTCATTTGGTTGATAATGAGGAGAGAATGACGCAAATGTTTTTAAGAGGTTTGAAACCCGAGATATGTCAATATCTTATCTCTCATAAACTATGTTTATATTCAGATGTTGTTAATAGGGCTCAGTTATTGGAATGCGATAATGAGTCAACCCAACCAAAAGAGAGCAGCCGACAAAATGATAATGCCAGTGATAGCAGTCATCAAAGTGGTGACAATAAGCGTGGAGGGAATCAACATGCCAAAAATGGTAACCACTTCAGTGGTAATCATGGCCAAAACAATAATAATGGATATTTCAAGAAGAGGAGATTCAACAATGATGGAAAGACGTCAGTACCAGCACCCGTTGTTAAGGAAGGAGATCGACCATGTGACGCCCCCAAAATAGGTCCATTCCATCCAACCCATTCTGAGTCGCCAAATACATGGTACAAAAACAACTACAACTTTATTAATACAATATAAAACTGTGAGTTTAAATACAAATATTGCCTTCTAGACAATATCCACACGCAAATAAATCCCCATCATAATTATTGATACATTATTTTACAAAAATGGTGAGGACTACTAAACAACTCTCTCTAAAACCATCATTACATCCCCCGACTCGTACTCGCTACATTCTCGTCTCCTGAGAAGAAAAATGGAACAACAAGGAAAAGGGTGAGCTCAACTAGCCCAGTAAAGAATATTACGACTAAGATAATATAGAACAAATTATCGTTAGTCTTCAACAGGAAAAAATCTGATAGAATACAATAGACAACAAGTTTCAGATCAATATTCGCAGCGGAAATAATAATTCATTAGAAGAGTTAAGTAGAGAATGCAAACTACTATCTTCTATATATGAATTTAAAAGTTCATCGTCGATTTTTATCCCCTGTAACATCAATCAATATATATCCGAATCAAATATTCATCTTTGCACTCACAGCCAAAGATATTCATCGATTGGTCATGTTCATCTAAACACTGTTTCATATTTGCACTACAAAGCCAAAGATATTAATCGATCGCTCATGTTCATCTCAACACTGCTCATCTTTGCACTACTGGGGCAAAGATATTCATCAAGAAATCATTCATCTTTGCACTACTGTGCCAAAGATATTCAATTATATCATCATTTGGGATCGAGGATGATGAAAATATTTTAAAGAAAACGAATCCAGTGAAACAAAAGAATAAGTATTAAGGATTCGTACTTTAAACAATTCCCATTCAAAAATACTTCATAAATAACCAGAGTGGGGTAAAATTCAAGAATGATCAAAACATGGATACAATCAAAGCTAGTATCCATAATAGATATTTTGGACGAAAAGAAAAGTTTTTTTTTTCGCTTCCAGACACTAAAAGTTCCAATAAGGGTTTCTAGAAGAAATAATATCATTTTAAAAAATAATATCCCTTACCCTTAGTTGACAGGATAATATGACTTGAAGGTGACCAAACCTCTCCCTTCAATTCTAACCAAGCACCCTATTTATAGGAACTTTCTAGACATTGCCAATAATGTTATCCAATAATATTATTCAGATAATATGAATTATTGTCAAATTCAAAGATAATGGAAAATCCATCGTGTAGTGACAATTATTGAAACAACATTTATTGCAACAAAAATATAAAATATCAATTCATTGTAAAAATATCACCATTAATAACAATTATTGAATTAATAAAATAAAATCAATTTTCAACAATTGTCACTTTAAAAATTATCCACGTAATAATTATCTAGAAGTGCCTTCACGTAAGAATCAATAATTGGAGCAATACCAATAATGTTATCAATAATATTATTAGGATAATATGCTCAACAACGCGTATTATTATGTTTTAACCAATTATTGAATATTCCATTTGAGCAGTAATTCTTGTAATAATTATTAGTGCCTTCTACGTAAGAATCAATAATTGGAACAACTTCTCTAGTATTATTTATAAACAACTTATTCGCCAATTATTTATAAACAACTTATTCTTTCGTTTTCTTCATCCAATCGCTTTTAGCGCTATGGGGCCCACACAAGGTCTGCCGGTCGTACGAATATTCCCCGGCGAAGTCATTGAATATTCCACGACCAAACGAATATTCCCAAACAACAATGAATATTTTATAACCACTTGCTTATTTGAAATATTTGCGCATTTTACCCATAACTAACCACATTAATCAAATCAACCCTTACTATTTCAACATAATAAATAAAGGAAATTCCATTTTATTTAAAAAAAAAATTCAGGGTCTTACAACCTCCCCTCCTTATGAAATTTCGTCCTCGAAATTGGACGACGTATTCGAAAAGATGAGGATACCTCACTTTCATTTCTGTTTCCAACTCCCCAAGTTATTTTCTCTATAGCATGGTTTCTCCACAAAACTTTAACTTGTGGTATGATCTTCGTGCGTAGGACATGCTCCTTCCTATCCAAGATCTTGACAGGCACC
Source organism: Panax ginseng (assembly GCA_020205605.1). NCBI lineage: Eukaryota > Viridiplantae > Streptophyta > Magnoliopsida > Apiales > Araliaceae > Panax > Panax ginseng. The sequence goes on along the minus strand of CM035142.1, from coordinate 102,299,832 downwards.
TCCTCGTACGTTAAGTCTTCAGCTATCTCGTCTGTTTCTAACTCAATAATGTGGTTCGGGTCGTCCACATATTTACATAACATCGGTACGTAAAAAATGTTATAAACACGCGACATACTTGGCGGTAAAATGAGTCTATAGGCCACAGTTCCTATTCGATCGAGAATTTTAAATGGATTAATAAATTGAAGGTTTAAGCTTTCCTCACATCACCGATTCTCGCTTTTAAAATAACAACTTCTAGCACCTCCTTCTTCAAATTCATCAACTCCGGTGTGTAGCTTGAACAACTTTAACTTTATTAATTAAAGTCGATTATACTCGTATATCATCACGTGGGTACCTAGAGTTTTTAACTCTATCTCTATTATTTGTAAGTTATACGAAATCAGTCTTTGACAATATCGTACTCGTATACGATCTTCTACTTAACACGTCAGCTACCACGTTCGCTTTTCCATGATGGTATGGTCAGAACATGTGCCGAAATGAGTCTCCTCTTGAGTTTTTCGAAGCTCTTCCCACATTCCTTGCTCCATTCGAATTTTGTATGTCTACGAGTCAGCTGAGTTAATGGACTAGCGATTTGAGAAAATCTTTCCACGAATCTCCGATAATAACCAACTAAGTCTAGAAAGCTACGTATTTCGATTACTGACTTAGGTTGCTCTCAATTGTGACTCACATCCCAATCTTGGATAACACGTCACAATAGCACCTATCAGTTTACTACCGCACGAATATGGTGTCCCTTACGGAGAGTCTGGCTTCGGTGCATTCCATAAAGGAAGTCACCAGATAAAGGCTCAGGTTCCAAATTCTATAGTTGAATTTTTAACTCACGAAGTTCAATAGAGCCATTCGATATGAGTTTTAGATGGGTTTTGTACGGATTCAAAGTCGATACAAATTCAATATCACTTCGGAAGTAGGCCAATAAATTCTTGAGAAAATACGTCAGAAAATTCACTAACAACTGAAATATCACTCAAATCTTACGTAATTTTGTTCAAGTCCATGACATGGGCTAAGAAAACATGACATCCATTTTTCAATAAACGAATGACTTCATGGCTTGATATGAAAGTGTTTGACTTCAATGGTTTGGTTGCTTGAATTCGAATAACAGGTTGCTTAGGAATATAAAAACTAACAACCTTACGAAAGCAATCAATTTTGGCATGATGAGTAGTTAACCTTAAAATCACATCAAAAGCAAGTATCTTCAAAGAGATAAGATTAACAGGTAATGTGATGGTGCCAACTTGAATCAAGTAAGATTTCTAAACAACAGATGTAATGAAAGTTTCTCCTAACGCAGTCTCCATAGATAGGTCAAAGTCTAATTTCTCCGTAGTCAATTTCAAACGTTGAGCGCAAGCAAGAGAGATAAAAGAATGGGTAGAACCGGTATCTAGTAAGGTATAAACTTCGCAAGAATTATAATTAACTAACCCGTGCTAAACTCGTTCGGGTTCCTCGCGATTCTCGACCAGGTCTTAAAAACGCTCTTCCAGAGGCGATTGACTTTGACTTTTCTGGGATAGCCTTTTGAGTCACCATCCCCACTGGACTGGGTTTCGCTACAGTGCAATCTCGAGCAATATGTCCTTCTTTTCCATAATTATAGCATACCTTAAACTGTTGTGGGCAGTTTGGGCTGATATGTCCCTCTTTCCCACATTTGTAACATACGACCGGTGGTCTTTCTCCTCCCTTGGAACTAGTTGTTGCTGGCGCTGACGTCTTCACATGGTCGTTGTTGAATCTCCTCTTTTTAAAATCTCCTCCCGACTCGCTTCTTCTATTCTTATGGCCATGATTACCACCAGAGTGGTTGCCGCTCTTGTCCGCATTTTTCTTTCCCCTCTTATCGTTGCTCCGATGACTGCTGTCACCGGTATGATCCTAGTTATGGTCCCTTAGTTGAACGTACTCGTTATCTCGCTCTAACAATTGAGCCCTGTTGACAACATCTGAATATAGAGAAAATTTATGAGAAATGAGATATTGACGAATCTCGGGTTTTAAACCTCTCAGAAACATCTGCGTCATACGTTCCTCATTCTCCACCAAATAAGGTGCAAACTTGGATAACTCGCAAACTTTGCCTCGTCTTTGGGACACCGTCCATGTTATTTTGTTCTAGTCTAATAAACTCTACCTCTTTCATATGGCGAATACTTTCGGAAAGTACTTGTCATTGAAGAGTTTCAAACGTCTCCCAAGACATCTTTGAGTGTAATTTGGATGGTACGCTTCCTGATTCCCACCAATGTCGCCTCATTACGGAACATAAAGGGGCGAATGGAACCTTCATTTCCTCCGTGCATCCTAAGACATCGAATATCTTGGTAATTTGTTTGACCCACGTCTCGCCTTTAATCGGATCGGCTTTCCCAAGAATTACGGTGGTCCCAACTCTTTGAGGCGCTTGCTATGACAAACCGTGCGTTGTTATCATTTCCACCTGTAGCTTGTGCACGTGTCTCCCTCGTCTGATTTTGCATGAACTGCAAAAAGCTTCTAAACATCCCGTCGTTCATCATCTGCTCAGTGGCGTTGTTCACAGGAGGAACATTGCCAGCCTGTTGCATGTTCTCCTCGTTGGTGAGTACAGGCGTCTCCACGGTCTCATTTCCACTGTTAACATTCTCAGTCGACATTCTTAAATACTTCCATAAAACAAGGGTTAATTAAAGAAATCAACATATCACATAATATCCCTATATTATGACCGGCCAACAAATAAGCTTAGGTAGGAGACACTAGCGAAGGATTAACTTGTCTCTCCCCTCCTAGTTCTATTCCCCGATCTCCGCCAGAGATCATATCCCTAAGCTCTGATACCAACTGTGACGCCCCCAAAATAGGTCCATTCCATCCAACCCATTCTGAGTCGCCAAATACATGGTATAGAAACAACTACAACTTTATTAATACAACATAAAACTGTGAGTTTAAATACAAATATTGCCTTATAGACAACATCCACACGCAAATAAATCCCCATCATAATTATTGATACATTATTTTACAAAAATGGTGAGGACTACTAAACAACTCTCTCTAGAACCATCATTACATCCCCCGACTCGTACTCGCTACATTCTCGTCTCCTGAGAAGAAAAATGGAACAACAAGGAAAAGGGTGAGCTCAACTAGCCCAGTAAAGAATATTACGACTAAGATAATATAGAACAAATTATCGTTAGTCTTCAACAGGGAAAAATCTGATAGAATACAATAGACAACAAGTTTCAGATCAATATTCGCAGCGGAAATAATAATTCATTAGAAGAGTTAAATAGAGAATGCAAACTACTATCTTCTATATATGAATTTAAAAGTTCATCGTCGATTTTTATCCCGTAACATCAATCAATATATATCGGAATCAAATATTCATCTTTGCACTCTGAGCCAAAAATATTCATCGGTTGGTCATGTTCATCTAAAACACTGTTCATCTTTGCACTACTGAGGCCAAAGATATTAATCGATCGGTCATGTTCATCTCAACACTGTTCATCTTTGCACTACTGGGCAAAGATATTCATCAAGAAATCATTCATCTTTGCACTCTGTGCCAAAGATATTCAATTATATCATCATTTGGGATGAGGATGATGAAAAATATTTTAAAGAAAGCGAATCCAATTGAAACAAAAGAATAAGTATTAAGGATTCAGTACTTTAAACAATTCCCATTCAAAAATACTTCATAAATAACCGAGTGGGGTAAAATTCAAGAATGATCAAAACATGGATACAATCAAAGCTAGTATCCATAATAGATATTTTAGACGAAAAGGAAAATTTTTATTTTTCGATGAATAATCTCGTATTCGTGAATAAGATCAGATATCGTGAATAAGGCCAGTATCGTGAATAGTAACCCGATTACACTAAAAGTTCCAAATTTGATTAAAAAGTTCAGATCAATACTTGACATAATGATATTAGAAGAAATAATATCATTTAAAAAAATAATATCCACTTACCTCGAAAAGACAAGACTTCTAGTTGAAACACAGGATATAGGCTATGACTTGAACTTGCATCAGTATAGCAATACTCAAAGTATACTCAAAATACTCACAAGAATACGCTCGATAATATAGAGAGAGAAAACTTCAGTTTCTGGTGTAATTTTCAATTCTAACCCAAACACCCTATTTATAGGAAAATGCTTAGAACACCAAAGCAGAAAATTTAATATAATATTATTATATAATAAATTTTCCTACGCCTCTTTGGAAATCAGCACCTAACAATTCCCACATGCCAACCTTCTAGTAAAAGTAATAAAAAACCTTTTTCTAATTTAAAATAATTTAAACTTCCAAAAATCAATTATTTTGGAGCTTCGGAACTTCAATAATTCATAATAAATATCCCTTTTATCAGAAAATTCGAATCTCACGTTTTTTTTTATAGGAAATTCAATTCTCTACAACTTTGCAGAAGGAAGTTTTTCCAAATTCCAAACAGAAGTTGACCGAAATCCATACACGGGCGATTTTACAGGCTATAATCAAATTTCAGTCAAGAAATGGGGTCCACCGACATGTTTTACATGTTTTAAACATTTATTGCAACAAAAATACTCTTTCTCCTCATATACTCATATATCCCACATTCATTGTAAAAATATCACCATTATTATATTATTAAAATATAATAATATATTTAAATGAATTATTTTATCAAAAAAAATAAAATTTCAATTTTCAACAATTGTCACTTTAAATTTTTTTCCATCTATATCCACATAAAATCAATATTTTCCTCATCAATACAAATAATATTACAGAATCACAAGATCTGGCAACTGTGGTAGTTCGAGAAAGAGGGGCTTTCAATAAGGGTTTCTCTCATCTCTGGCGCCTTGATTAGGTGACCAAACCTCTCCTTAAGATGAACTTTCTAGACATTGCCAATAATGTTATCCAATAATATTATTCAGATAATATGAATTATTGCTCTCGATAATGGAAAATATTGTGTAGTGACAATTATTGAAACAACGGTAATATAAAATATCAACGCAACAATTATTGAATCAATAAAATAAAAAATTTGAGCAAGAATTATCGTAACAATTATCGAGTAAGTGCCTTCTTTACGTAAGAATCAATAATTGGAGCAATACTGGTGTGCTTCTTTGTTCAACAACACGACATCGTGTTTTAACCCATTCGGTATTCCAACAAAGATAATACAGTAATAACTACGCCAATTATTTATAAACAACTTATTCTTGTCGTTTTTTTTTCATCCAATCGCTTTCCGCTTATGGGGGCCCACACAAAGGTCAAGGCCATCGCACGAATATTCTCCGACAATGCATTGAATATTCCATGACCAAACAAATATTCCCAAACAACAATGAATATTTTATAACCACTTACTTATTTGAAATATTTGCGCATTTTACCCATAACTAACCACATTAATCAAATCAACCCTTACTATTTCAACATAATAAATAAAGAAAATTCTATTTTATTTAAAAAAAAAAATTCGGGGTCTTACAGACCACCTATCATATGTTTTAAATGCGGTGGGGAGGGACATATTAGTCCAAACTGCGCGATGCCGATCAAGGCATTTTATAATTAATGGAAGAAAAGGTCACCTAGCTCGATTTTGTCGTTCACAGAAGACAAGTCCAATTTGGGAAGGAGGCACCAAAGGTCAGTCCCGAGAAAAGTCAAAGCCGGTAGTACAAGGGAGAGCGTTTTTCGTGACTCCTCAAAAGCGAGTAACCCGAACGAAGTTAGCACGGGTTAGTTAATTATAAATTGTGAAGTCTATACCTTATAAGATACCGATTCTACCCATTATTTTATCTCTCTTGCTTGCGTTCAATGTTTAAATTTGACTCCAAAGAAGTTGAACTTTGACTTATTTGTTGAAACTCCGTTGGGAGAAACCTTCATTACATCCACTGTTTATAAGTCTTGCTTAGTTCAAATCGGCACCCGCACGTTACCTGTCGATCTTATCTCTTTGAAAATATTTTCCTTTGATGTGATTTTTGGAAACGATTGGTTAACTACTCATCATGCTTTTCATAAGGTTGTTAGCTTTCATATTCCTAACCAACCTGTTATGCGAATTCAAGCAACCAAGCCACTAAAGTCAATTATTGTCATATCAAGCCATAAGTAAAGAGCCCCGATCCTTTCGTTGTTGACTTCCTTATGTGGAATGCACCAAAGCCAGACTTTCTGTAGGAGACATCGTGAATGAAGATGGTAAGTTGATAGGTATCATTGTAAGGTGCTATCCAGGTTAAGGGATAGAAGTCACAGTTGGTATCAATGTGACGTACTATCTAAGTCTTAGATGAGGGTCACAGTTTTGAATGATATTTCTTTCGTTAGTAAATTTCTTGACGTATTCTTGAAGACTTTTTAGCCTACCATAGAACGTGAAATCGAATTTTGTATTGACCCCAGTACAAAACTCATTTCTAAAACCCTAAAATATTTCATCAACTAAAAGGATCTGTTTACGTTGATTATGAGGAGAGTTATAATAAAAGTATTGGACTGATGTAAATCATGGGTATATGATGTATTAGTAAGTGTTATGATGAGTTATGTTTGTTATTATGTGAAAACATGAAAGTTTCTTAGAAATCACAAAGGGTTGAAAAATCAGATTTTGGTAAAAACGTAAGATGAAATTCAATTGACCATATCTCCTATTATATTTTGAATTTTTGAGTGTGGTCAAGTCCTAGAGTTAGATCTATGAGTTTTGTAGCATCTCCAAGTGGAATCTTTGGAAAGGGGTTGTAGATTTTTGTGTGGATTGATTTTAGCAAAGGAGGCAAAAGTCGCAAATACCAAAAATGCTAACGCCTTGAAACTTTTAAGGGCTGTTTTGACCACTTAAATTATGAGAAAAATTTGGCCTTTTGGGACATGAAAGTATATGGTATAAGGAGCATCTGTCAAAAATGAGCTCATTCAGACATAAAATGAGCAAGTTATGACCATTTTAATATTTAGATTTTTTAGATGAAAACGCTATAATAGGAGTTCTATAACTCGATGGCCATGAAATTTAAAGCTGGAAGTCGAGCGTTAACATGTGTAAGATTCTGCCAAAATTTGGGAATTTTGGAGTTAACCTTGAGGTAGCTAATTTCTTTAGGAATTAATTAGAAATTGATTTTTGAAAAATAGTAAATGAATTTTAAAATTCGAGAAAAATATATTTTCATTATGGGACTATATTATGCTAAATCCCGGAAAAGAAATATTTTGGAACTGATTTGGTATTTTTCATGAAAATGATCTAGTTATGAGTAAATGAGTTAAATATGTTATGTGAAGTAACAAAATTGGAAAATAGGATTTTATGGCTAGAGAATCCTATATAGAGTATATGAATATTTTTTTGATGAGGATTTGATCATTGGTGATGATATCTTATGAGTATGACATTTTTGAATGATTAAATGCATTATATGGTAAAGCGTAAACCATTGAAATAAATTATTTATAAGTTTAAGAAGTGATTAAAATATTGTTATAATATTAATGATATTAGATTATGAGATTATTAAGTGATTGATAACATTGGGATATTCATGAACTCTGGATAAATTATATTATAAATGTTTAATATTTATCCTTTATCTCATTTGATTGATTCTTTCTATCATTATACTCATGCTTATATTGTGTTGAAAGTCATTTGTGGCTTACGTACATAGATGGACTTGGTATGATTATGACTAGGGATTGTTCGGTATAATCATGACCGTAATTGAAAACACGATTATCTTTCGCACGTAATGCATGGATAATTCGTGGTCGTGATACTAAAGAATATCCTTGGCCTGTAGTGCATGGATGATTCGACGATGTGGATTAATTATTGAGCTGAGTTTTAGCAATGAAATATAAATTCATGGATGTGTTCAAAGTCATACGTGGCTTACGTGCATAGATGGACTTGATATGATTATGACCGGTATTATTGTTCGGTATAATCATGATAGTAATTGAAAACACGATTATCTTTGGCACGTAGTGCATGGATAATTCGTGGTCGTGATACTAAAGAATATCCTTGGCACCGTAGTGAGAGGAATGATTTGACGATGTGGATTAATTATTGAGCTGAGTCTCAGCAATGAAATATTAATTCATGGATGTGTTCAAAGTCATCTGTGGCTTACGTGCATAGATGGATTTGGTATGATTATGACCAGAGATTGTTCGGTATAATCATTACCGTAATTGAAAACACGATTATCCTTGGCCCGTAGTGCATGGATAATTCGTGGTCTTGATACTATTAAGCTGAGTCTCAGCATTATTGATTTTACAGTTGTATATCTTTGGCCTGTAGTGCAAAGATGAATTGTTAATGGATATCTTTGGCAGGATTGCAAGGATGAATTTAATGTTTTCAACGATAAAGGTATTCAAGGTATCCTCACCTCTTTATCATACCAGGTACGTACGTAAATTTCGAGGGCAAAATTCTATAAGGAGGGGAGATTGTGAGACCCCAGATTTTATAAATAAAGATTTAAATTTCTCGAAATATTTTTTTAAATATTAAGGTATGAATTTGAAATAATATTATAGTTGTGGGTAGTATTTGAAAATTTTGCAAAGTACATGCAAGTTGTCTTATAATTATTCGATTGGTGGGGAATATTAAATGCGACTCAAGACAATCATTGGGGACCCTAACGGAAGAATTATCGTATTTAGAAAAGCGACAAAAATATTTTTATGAAAATAACTAGGAGTTTTTCGTTAATTATCTATTTGAACTACCCGGTAGTAAAAATACGATGTCGTGTGGTTGCGTAGTAGCACACGGTATTGATTATTGATGCTTACGTGATATGTCACTCGGTTATACTCAATTATTGCTCGATAATGAATTGCATCATATCTCTCATATTATTAATTCGATTATTGTCACGGTATCATCTGCATTATTTGTTATATTGTTAAATCAATAATTGAGGTCTGGAGAGTATTTGGGACACTTTTGTGTCGGAGTTACTATTCACGGGTTACTATTCACCCAGTTACTATTCACTCTAGTGTTGTACATCGGAGGATTTGGGTACAATATTATTCCATGAGGAGATATGCTAATTTTTCGAATAGTTGGTTGAATGAATTAATATGGACATTGGTGGAAAGTTATAATAATGAATCAAATATGGATCATTTGGTTTAAAGTTTTAATAGTAAATCAATATGGATCATTTGGTTTAAAAGTTTTAATAGTGAATCGGTATGGACCGTTGCTTTAAGTTTTAATCAGGCAAATCGTTTAAAAGTAAATCGATCTGGACCGTTCATGGATTAGTTACTATGCATTCCATTTTCCTATAAATAGAAGCTCATTCCTTCATTATTTTCTTTAATTAATTGAAACTCTAGAGAGAGAAATTATAGAGAGAAGCTATAGAGAGAAAATTATAGAGAGAAAGAAGAAGAATATTTACGCTACTTCACTACTCTTATATCCAGGTTCTTTTTACGGTAAAGGGAGTTATTCTTTCTTCTTGAAGAGAACTTACATTATTCCATTCTTTATTATTACATTGTTGGAATAACTTTTGTAAAAGTGGCATACCCTATACATAACCTGTATATGTGGCATACCCTATACTTGGTGAAATCCTTATATTATTCCATTTTTATTATTCTATTGGAATAACCTGTATACGCGGCATACCCTATACTTGGTGAAATCCTTATGTTATTCAATTCTTTATTATTACATTGGAATGACACAGATATGCGGTTCACCCAATACTTGGTGATCTTCTTACATTATTCCATTCTTTATTATTATGTTGGAATAACCTATTTATCTAAATACCGCATACTTGGTGAAATCCTTTTATTATTAGTCATTTTATATTCTCGCTTGAATATCACGCTTGTGTAATTTCACGACTGGTTCCATTACTTATTATTTCGTATTTATTATTCTGTTGGAATAACCTGTCTATGCGAAGTACCGCATGCATGGTGATTTCTGTTTTTATTCTATTCTTTATTATACTTAATTGGTTAAAGTTTTGACTTCTATACTCCATGAAATTAGTGGAATATCCTTGATATTTGCGCTTCATCCAATTATCGTTTCATGGAAATATTCTTTGGAGGATTCTTGAATTTTACACCACAAAACAATATCTTGTTGACAATTGGGACGTTATTGGTTCTGGACAAATTAATTCGTGAACTTGTTTTATTGAATTTATATATCATTGTCATCATCCTCATGTTTTATATTATGTTGAAAGTCATCTTTGGCTTACATGCATAGATGGACTTAGTATGATTATGACCGAGGATCATTCGGTATAATCATGCCTTTGTGATGTTATAAGTGGTGTGGTAAAAGTCTTTGATGGCTTTTGTAGTGCATTGATGGATAGTTTTTGGTATGATTATGACCGAGGATTTTTTGGTATAATCATAACCATTGATGATTTAATGAATATGCTTGGCCGTAATACATGGATGATTAGAAGATGTGGTTTATTTATTGTTGAGTATCGCCGATAAAAGTGATGAAAAACTTTTAAATCATAAAAGATAGTAGATTTTATTCTCTACTTGACTCTTTTAATGGATTGCTTATTTTATTTGCGAGCTTTTTGATCTAAAACTTGTTGTCTATTATATTCTATCGGTTGTTATCTTTGTTGAAGACTAATGATAATTTATTTCGCATTATCTTAGTCATAATATTTCTTCTTGGGCTAGTTGAGCTCACCCTTTCTTTCTTTGTTCTCTTGAAATGAGAATATAAATTTGAAAGCAGTCGGGGAGCAGGGTGTGTGGTCGAGATGATATCATTAGTAGTCCTCACTATTACATTAAATAGTGTAACAATAAATGTAACGAGGATTTGAATTTGAGTTTGTATCTTTGTCTAGGAGGACTCACTTGAGAATGAATATTGTCTAGAAGAAGACAATATTTGTATTTAAACTCACTGAGATATGTTCTATCGTATTCTCTACACGACTGTTGTATATTTAAGTTTGTATTTGAATTATGTACCATGAAAGTGGCGACCCAAGATGGGTGACGTATACCTAATTTTGGGGGCGTCACATCATTTAGTTGTAGTAATCTCTTTTCCCCCACTACTGCTTGATCGAAGTTCAGTTTCTGAATAGCCCAACAAGCCTTGTGTTGTAGCTCGACCGGTAGGTGACATGCTTTTCCATACAACAACTGATATGGTGACATGCCGATTGGAGTCTTGTATGCAGTTCGGTATGCCCAAAGTGCGTCATCTAATCGAAGCGACCAATCATTATGATTTGGGTTGACTACTTTTTCCAATATTTTCTTGACCTCCCTGTTTGACACCTCTGCTTGTCCATTAGTTTGGGGATGATAAGCCGTCGCTATTTTGTGGTTGACCCTATATTTTGCCAGAAGGGCTGTAAACGCTTTGTTGCAGAAATGACTTCCCTCATCACTTATTATGGCCCTCGGTGTTCCAAACCTTGTAAAGATATTTTTCTGTAGAAACCTTAAGACCACTTTGGCATCGTTTGATGGTAGCGCTGTGGCTTCCACCCATTTTGAGACATAGTCCACCGCGAGTAAAATGTATTGATTGCTGAGAGACGAGGGGAATGGTCCCATGAATTCAATGCCCCATACATCGAAGATTTTGACCTCTAAAATTATTTGTAACGGCATCTCATTTATTTTTGATATGTTACCCACTCTTTGACATCGATCGCATGTTTTGACGAATTGGTGGGCGTCTTTAAATAGCGTGGGCCAATAAAACCCTGATTGAAGCACCTTCGCTGCTGTTCTTGTACTACCATAATGCCTGCCATATGCAAAAGAGTGACATTCGTGCAAGATGTTCTTCACTTCGCTGTATGACACACATCTTCGGATCATCTTGTCGGCACACTGTTTGAATAAATATGGCTCATCCCACATATACCATTTGACATCGTGCAGAAACTTCTTTTTCTGCTGTCGTGTAAGATCAGGAAGTAGTATGTTACTCACTAGATAATTAACGAAGTCTGCATACCATGGCATTTCTGACTGAATCCCGAATAATTGCTCATCCGGGAAGAACTCGTTGATGTCACACTTGTCCTCTTTCTGTTTGTCAAGATTTTCCCGGCCTTGACGGATGATGACAACTTGGTTCTCTATCCCCTTCTATCCTTAATCTCTAAGTCAAACTTGGAGGAGGAGAATCCATCTGATAAGACATGGTTTTGCGTCTTTTTTTGCGATCAAATACCGAATGGCCGCATGATCCGTATAGACTATCACCCTTGTTCCGATCAAGTATGCTCGAAATTTATCAAACGCGCACACACTGCGTAAGTAATTCTTTTTCTGTTGTTGTGTAGTTCAATTGAGTCTCTGTGAGAGTTTTACTTGCAAAGTAAATAGCATGAAATATCTTGTCTCGGCGTTGACCCAACACTGCCCCAATTGCATAGTCACTTGCATCACACATTAATTCAAACGACATGCTCCAATCCGGGGCGACGATAATGGGAGCTGTGGTTAGCTTTTTCTTTAACAACTCAAAGGCCAACTTACACTCCTCATCAAATTTGAATACTGAATCCTTCTCCAGGAGGCTGTACAATGGTTTTACTATTTTTGAAAAATCCTGTATGAACCTCCTATAGAACCCTGCGTGTCCTAGAAAGCTTCTAATACCTTTGATTGAACTTGGCGAAGGCAATTTCTCAATTGATTCCAACTTGGCTTTATCGACCTCCAATCCTTGCGCCGAGACTTTGTGTCCCAAAATTGTGCCTTCTTCCACCATAAAGTGGCATTTATCCCAATTGAGTACCAGATTTCTGTCGGTGCATCTTTGTAAGACCATTACTAGATTTTCCAAGCACGCATCAAAATTATCCCCATAGACAGAGAAATCGTCCATGAAGACTTCCACATTCTTTTCTACCATATCGAGAAGATGGCCATCATCACGCACCGTTGGAAAGTGGCGGTGCATTATTACGATCCGAATGACATTCTCCCGAATGCGAGCGTACCATATGGGCATGTAAATGTAGTCTTTTCTTGATCCTCGGGGAGCGATGACAACTGATTGTACCAGAGTATCCATCCAATAAGCAATAGTATGCATGACCCGCCAATCATCCAAACATTTGATCGATGAAGGGTAGAGGGAAATGATCTTTTTGAGTTGCTTTATTCAATTTTCTATAGTCCATGCAAACTCTCCATCCGATCCAACGTTCTTGTTGGAATCGACTCATTGTTTTCGTTTTGAACCACGGTCATACCTCCTTTTTTAGACACATTACCTTTGGACTAACCCACTTGCTATATCGAAATTGGGTAGATGATACTGCGTCCCAACCACTTTAGAATTTCCTTCTTCACTACCTCTTTCATGATAGGGTTGAGGCGTCTCTGTTGTTCTCTGTTGGGTTTGCATCTTCTTCCATCAAAATTTTGTGCATGCAAAAGGATGGGCTAATCCCTTTGATATCAGCAATTGTCCATCCTATTGTCGATTTATGTTCCCTAAGCACTCGCATCAACTTTTCTTCCTGCAATTCGTTAAGTGTAGCAGAGATAATAATAGGTAAAGAATTTGAACTGCCTAAATACGCATACCTGAGGTGTTTAGGTAGTGGTTTTAGCTAAAGAGTGGGTTGCTCTTCCAATGACGATTTCATCCTTGTCGTGGCTCGCTCTTCCATGTGCAATGTTTCGAATGGTGTTTTAAACCTGCTCACTCGTGGCAGAGAGTCCAATGCTTGCAAATATTCTCCAATTTCCTGATTGTCGAGTCCTTCATCTCCCAATAATGTTGTCACCAATGGATCGTTCTCCAAACTCTTATTCATGTCTTCGCCAATTATGTGGTCAATAAGATCCATCCTAAAACATTCTTTACCATCCGTCGGGAATTTCATGGCCTTAAACATATTGAATTTGATTTCCTGGTCTTGAACCCTCATAGTCAGTTCTCCTTTTTGTACGTCGATGAGTATCCTACCCGTAGCCAAGAAAGGCCTCCCTAAAATGATTAGGATGTTTTTATCCTCCTCAAAATCTAAGATAATAAAGTTTGCAGGGAATATGAACTTGTCCATCTTCACTAGAATGTCCTCTACAATGCCTCTCGGATATGTTACTGACCTATCCGCCAACTGCAAGAAAATGTTTGTAGGCTTTGGTGCGGGCAACCCCAACTCTGTGTAGACTGAGAGTGGCATAAGATTCACACTTGCTCCCAAGTCACACAAGCATTTGTTGAACGCCGTATTCCCAATTGTGCATGGGATGGTGAAACTACCTGGGTCTTTCAACTTTGGTGGAAATTTACCATTTGTACCTTTGCACTACACTCTTCTTGGTTAATACTCTTTGTCTCAAAGTCTTCCAACTTCTTCTTCCTAGATAGAATCCCTTTCATGAATTTAGCATAACTAGGCATTTGTTCCAGGGCTTTTGCAAATGGGATGTTGATTTGAAGTTTCTTAAAAACTTCCAAAAATTTTGCAAATTGCTTGTCTACTTTCTGCTTTTGGATTCTTTGCCGAAATGGTGGGGGAGGATAGCTAACTGGTTCACTCACTGGGCTGCTTGTTTCCCCTGGTTTATCACCCCCCTGCTTCGCCTCAATCTCTGCATTTTCCATATCCGTCTGAACTTCCTTTACACCCGATGTTTTTGTCTCTTTCCCCTCAAGATGTTTTCCACTCCTCAACATAACAGATTGACATTGCTCGTGATTACCTTTTGGGTTTCTCTCGCTGTCACTTGGTAGTGTTCCTTGTGGTCTATTATTCAAAGCCAATGCAATTTGCCCTATCTGATTCTCCAAATTCTTGATTGCCGTTTTTTGTGATTTCATGGCCATTTCTTGTGCTTTCATAGCCATTACTTGATTTTTCATGGCCGCTTCATTGTTGGTTATGTACTTTGTCATCAACTCCTCTAGATCTGATTTCCTTTCTTAGTATTGGGTTGGTTATTGATGGGTCTGAAATCCTGGGGGATAAGATGATCTCGGAGCTTGTTGTTGCTGATTATTGCTCCATGACAGATTTAGATGATTTCTATTCCCTTGGTTGTACGTATTCTGATAGGTGTTTTGTGGAATTCTGTTATAGCTACCCACAAATTGCACAGAGGTTGGATTAATTGCATATTGATTTGTAGAATGTTCTCCCGCACACAACTCATAAATAATTGCCACTTGTTGTACCTGTTGTGCTTGCACCCCTGTCATCGAATCAAATTTCTTTGAGAGTGCTGAAATTTGTGCTTGTATTGCCGTCATTCCATCAACTTCTAACACTCCTGCAACCTTTGCTTGATTTATTCTCGCCGTGGGCTACTGGTAATTGTTAGCTGCCATAGTCTCTATCAAATCATACGCCTCCTCATAGCTCTTTGCCATAAATACTCCACCTGAAGCTGCATCAATGCTAGTTCTGAGGTTTCCATTCAATCCATTATAAAATGTGTTCAATTGCAACCATTTCGGCAACCCATGATGTGGACATTTTCAAAGTAATTCTTTATATCTTTCCCATGCCTCATACAATGACTCCCCATGTTGCTGTTCAAACATCGTTATCTTGTTCCTCATTTTTACCATTTTTGCTTGTGGAAAAAATTTAGTGAAAGGAATTTCGAGCCAGGTCTTCCTAACGTAGTTATTGATCCCGAAGGTAGAGAATGCGACCAACTCTTCGCCTTGTCCCGTAAGGTAAATGGCAACAAGCTTAAGTCTCACCGCATCATCTCGATACTCCATTATACCGAAAGGTGTCGCATATCTCTAGGAAACTGACCAAATGCTCATTTGGATCGTCATTTGCCAATCCCCCAAACTGAACCGAATTCTGAATCATTTGAATTGTTCCCGACTTAATTTCAAACGTATTTGCAGCTATTGCGGGCCTCGTGATGCTTGACTGCAGTTCAGTCACCTTGGGTGTGGCGAAGTCCCTTAATGCTTTGTGATCTTCGGCTGCCATTTCCTCTTTTTTTTCAGGTGTTTCAAATTCTTGTCTCGTTTCTTTAATCTACTTACTCAGTCTTTGGAATCTTTTTTCAATGTCGTCCTCCAAAGGAAGCAAGTCAGGATTTTTGGACCGAGTTTGCATAAACTGCTTCAATCACCTGAAATAAGATAAACGAAGAAAATAAATAATAAAAAAATTGTTTAAGTAAAACTGAATTAATTTAACTGATATTGCAATAAATTAAGATCTATACTAATATGTCCCCGCCAACGGCGCCAAAAACTTGTTAGGTAAAATCTAGTTACGCACAACACGCAAGTATACGTGGTCAACAAGTAATAAAGTGATAAGTTAAGTATCGTTCCCTCAGAGACAATTAGCAAGAACTCAAACTTACAACTATCAATCTTTAACTAATCCAAATTTTATTAAACTATTTAAAACAATGATAATAAAACCTTAACAATTAATACCCTAGCTATCACTAATAACCCACAATGGTAAAACTAAATTTTCAAACAATACTTGGAAAATTAGGCTCATGATTTCACTCCAAGCTTCACTCAGATTAATTCACTTATACCTCGGTTCAACTCAATATCCCGGTTTATTAATCAAGAACACAATTGTAGCATTAACCACCTCTCGGTGCACTAATACCATATTAACTCAAATCCACAATTAAGATAGAATTAAGTCAAACACTTTAATCAAATAACTCACAATATCTATATGCAAATTAAATCAAAGAAGTTTAAGATTAAGTTCTTTATCTAATTACATGCGATGTCAGCATATATCTCTACCTTAACATTCATCACAAATCATTATTCACAAAATTTATGAACACATGCTATATCAAATAAGTCTAGATTTAAAAATCTTCTCTCGAATCCATTCAAATCCACAAAGAATTGTTGATCGTGCAATTCATAAATTCAAGCATAAATCAATATAGATAAACCGAGCGAATATTTTATTAAAGCGAGGATTTAAGCTAATTAATCAGTGTTCCACTCAAAGATCCATCATTCACCTAACAAGAGAATTAGTTCATAATAATTAAATTAACTACTAAATAAATAAAAGGAAACATCATCCCAATTACAGATAATAAAAATTAAAGAAGAATAATAAAACACCACCCTTCTCTGAATTCAATTCCTGCAATTTTTCGTGAAGTTTTTTTTCCTTTTCTCTAGACCTCCAAGCTTGATCTTCAACTCGTTCTTTTTTCAAAGTGTTCTACTTGATCCCTTCTTCCCAAAGTGTGTTGCATTTGACTCCTTATCCTTCTCCCTTTTGTAGACCCAATCACTTGTTTAGATACTCTCCTATATCAACTCTACTTACTATCCAAAACAACCTTAAACAATCTCACTTACTATCAAATACTACCAACTAGCTCTTCTTTAAAAAACACAATTCTGAACGGTAGCGGTCACATTCATTAGTTTCCCCATGATCTTCGGTATTAGTCCAACGATGGGTAGCACGGCTCCGTGGCGTTCAATCGCTCAAGACAACAAGTAATCGCGCTAGCCCATCAGTAGCTTACAATTCCGTTCAACACAGCCTCAAATGCTTCTACACGCGGGATGCCTCTGCATTTCCTACATTAAACGAAAAACCCATCAATAGTAACATAAAAATGCCTAAAAACAAACACAAAAACACTCCAAATGAACACAATTCATGGTTTAAAAACCTACTCATCAAAATCCCCCAAACTTAAACATTGGTTGTCCTCAAGCAAACACAATGTCATGCAATGCAATGCAACTAATCCTAAAATTTCGAATCCAGTATTAAGTTAGTAACAATAGTTCACTGACAAGGCCTCAGAGAAATCATGTAAATATAACAATACCTCATAACGAAACCAATCCACAATTTCTAGCCAACCATTGAATCTTACACTGATATCACTACTATAGTGTGTGTGTGTGCACCAACAATATAGATTGACATACTATCAAATTTAAAACATAACACACCTCTTCTAAGGCATTAAATAGAGTAAATAAAAGAATTCCAAATCAAGTTCATTCCAACCAAAGCTAGACACAGACCATCATAAAAGGTCAACTTGGGATATTTATGCCTCACCTATCATTCACGGGGGCATTTTGCTCTTATTTTCCGTTTTATTCTTTTTTTTTACTTTTTAACCATGACTGTGCAATGTCTCATTCCATTAGGCTAAAAGTGCTAACCCTTAGCGAGCTTTCGACCAACGACTCCCAGACCATTAAGACCTTAGGGCGCTAGGTGTTAAGACACCCCTTCGGGAGTACTTGCTCAAGTAACAAAGGTCCCGAAACAAAACTAGCCACGGTATTTATTTTTCTTTTTTAGACTTATATACCCCAAATATTCCCCCTAACTTAGGTTCTTGTCTAACAATAGCCATCACTACTTATTCTTGTCATTCTCTCATTTAAACTAGTGATGCCTTTTAGAGCCTTATTATGAATCAAATTAACGCAATCAATCTACAAGTTGGTATGTTCGTGCAATCCTTTTACAATAGTTTCAAACAGTAGAAAGATTCAACTTATAACACAAAATTACTTCAAAGTTCCCTTACTAAGTATCACACATTATCACCAAATTCCAATCTCATCATTGGCCCTGAAAAACAGCAACATATCCCAACTATCCACTGGATTCATGAATTTTTACTTTTTTTTTTAAAAAAAACTTGAGGAAAACTAATATATAAAAAAAAACTAATATATGAAAAACTAAAAGCTAAAAACTAACATGCAAATGAATAAAAACACCTTAATCCCCCAAACTTAAAATAAGGAATGCCCTCATTACTTCAAATATGCGTAATCAAATATAAAAATTTGAGGACTTCCCTGAAAACGCATTACTGCGCGTCGTCGTCCGAAGGAGGATATGGCAGGATAGGAGGAATGAACATAACGACTGGCTGAGCATTAGGATTACAACGAGCAAACACCTCTGAATTCAATTCCCAATTACAGATAATAAAAATTAAAGAATAATAAAACACCACCCTTCTCTGAATTCAATTCCTGCAATTTTCGTGATGTTTTTTTCCTTTTCTCTAGACCTCCAAGCTTGATCTTCGACTCGTTCTTTTTTCAAGGTGTTCTACTTAATCCCTTCTTCCCAAAGTGTGTTGTATTTGACTCCTTATCCTTCTCCCTCTTGTAGACCCAATCACTTGTCTAGATACTCTCCTATATCAACTCTACTTACTATCCAAAATAGCCTTAAACAATCCCACTTACTATCAAATACTACCAACTAGCTCTTTTTTAAAAACATGATTCTTTGCACCGGTAGCGATCTGCGCTATCCTATCCTAACCTTCCATGGCAGGCTTCGGCTAGTCCAATAGTAGGTAGCACAGCTCTGGCGCGTTCAGCGCTCCACACAACGTAGTCCGCGCTAGCCCATCATTAGCTTGCAATTCGCTCAACACAGCCTCAAATGCTTCAACACGCGGGATGCCTCTACATTTCCTACATTAAACGAAAAACCCATCAATAGTAACATAAAAATGCCTAAAAACAAACACAAAAACACTCCAAATGAACACAATTCATGGTTTAAAACCTACTCATCACGTTATCTGAGTTATTCCAACAGAATAATAAATGGAACCAGGTCAGGCTAAATTCGCACCGACATGATATTCTGACAGAATAATAAAGAACGGAATAATAAAAGAATTTCACCATGTATGCGGTACTTAGCATAAGCAAAGTTATTCAACATAATAATATAGAATAGAATACTTGTAATAACTTAGTGAATTTTAAGTCACCATGTATGTATGTACATTTTTTTTAAACTTTGTGTTATATATGGATACATACATTTATGGATTTCATTAAAATGAAAGCCTTGTGACCTAATTATACATTAGGTAAGGATATTAAATAACCTAAGGGTTATGGTAACACGAAAAAGTTAGTATTTTATCACGTATACTAACTTAAGTGGGTAAACTTAGTATTTCAAGTGACTAATAATTTTAAACCTAATTCTTGTAAATCTAATTAGGTTATGAGATAAAATCATATGTATAAGTAATTAAACTTCATATGATTGGAGATGAAAGCCCTAAATTATCAAATTGGGTAACATTATTAAAATTGTTGGACTATGTTTTATCTAGCCCAAATCAATTAAAAGAAAAGCCCAAGGAAAATAAAATGTAATCCAATACTTAGCCCACTTGATTGGGGTATTCTAGACATTTGATTAATCAAAATTGGGCATTTAAAAAATAAAAGCTAAATGGTGGATATTATGAGGATCCTAAGTGGAATAATTAATCTAGCTTGTCCATTAGTAGACATGAATAAACATAAGGACAATGTTGTAAGGCTCCCATTGGTTGCCACTCCATTATGCACATTTAATCATGTTTAGCCTAAGGTAAGTAATAATACAAAGTTTTTTACCTAATGGGCAACAAAATAATTGTGGGAGAATTATTAATGAATTGGCCATTTCATTTTGTAAACACAATTCATTCTTCCAACATCTCATTCTTCCAACATTTCATTTTCTCTCCATCTTCTTCGTCTTCTTCTTCTTCTACCTCTTGCTTCCAAGCTAGCCAACTTCAAAGAGAGAAAAAAAAGAGAATTTCAGCCATAGGAAGAAGAATTATAGGAGTTCTAGTGGTTTATGCCCCTAAGTTTATTAGTTACTTTGGAAAATCAAGGAAGGTAGCCACTAAGTCAAGGTATAATGTACATCTTCATCTTCTTCTTTTACCTTGTTTTTTGATAGCTTCAAGAGTTAGTTATACATACCATCATACATGGAACTAAGTATCAGAAACGGACACGTTTGAGTTATATATTGTGCGTAATGACTATTTAGTAAAGGACTCCATAAATATTATTCTACTGAATATCTCACTGTGTATACTTTGGAAAATTCCAAAATTTTTACAGTAGCTTCATATATGTTAAGAGAGCATACCCTGAACATTTCAGATTTTTCTGAGTAAAACTCAATTTATGAAAAATAGAGCAAGATCCGAGTGTTTTGAGCACTTTAAAATAGTAAATCATTTTCTAAAATTCTAGAAATATTAGAGGATCATTGTTGGTTCATATTTCGTTAAAATCCAGAAGCTGAGAATTGTTGGAATCAGTTTGCTATTTTCCTAAAAAAATGATTGTAAATAAAAGGAAATAAATAGTTAAATGATGTCTTTAATGAGAAAAATATGATTTTTATGCTTGAATGCTCATAATATATTATATCATGACTATCTTAGGGCATTTTGGTAATTTATAATAATAAATATTACTTATGACCTTTTATGGATATTAAATAAGAGGTTATTAAAGGATGAACAATTAGAATAAATTGTTTATTAATTTAATAAATCATTGGAATATTATTATAATACTAATAATATTATAATATGATGTTGTTATGTAAATAAAAATATTAGATTAGAGTATTATTATTAAATAA